>OY728162.1:351136947-352386947 GCA_963277665.1 Viscum album
TCATAAATACACTCAATGTTACAACCAAGGTCCCAAAGACACCCTAAGAGGGGGTGAATTATGTTGTTAAATTTCATTAAAAACTCAAACAAATCTTATTCCTACATTAGAAATAATTTGTTGAACTTTTCAAGATAAATCACACATCCAAAAAATCAAAAAAATGGAAGGTAAATTCATCGACATAGTGATTTTACTTGGATCACTGTAAAGGTATAATCCAAGGTGTATATGCCAAAAATGTTTCAATATACTAGAATAACTACACACAATCATGATTACAAGAGTTTAGGTAAGGTTCAATATCATAGCCTAGGGTCACTCCCACCTTCTTCCTATTCATGCACTACTTCAAAAAAGAGACAAATAATCATTGACATGATGGTTGATAGTAATGAATATCATCAATAATATTAGAGCACCAAACTAGTTAGGGTGTTCTCATTATGCTCCAACCTCCCCTAATCAAATATGGATATCATAGTGTCTTATCAATGATATTCAATATTCATAAATCCTCAATAATCTCTAAAAAATAATATCTCTAAAAATATCTATAAATGTCCTTTGATATAAATAAATTTATGTTCCTAATTTTCCCTTTATTAAATTACAAATGTAAGCCTATGATTATCCCTTAAATTCATCCATTATAAAAAAAATATAATAAAATCTATATCATTTCCATGATTTAAATCATTATAAATATTTAAAATTTATGAATCAAAATCCACCATGATGTGGTCACATACCACCATGGAGTGGTCTTGTCTAGCTCACACCCTGGTCCAGAAAACCATAGGATTCAAATTCAAAATGACTAAATTATTTATCCATTTATTCTTTTTAATTATTTATAACTTGACCTGCTATAAGATGGTACCCTCCATAAAATGGTGTGTAGTTATATTCCTTGATTCTAAGAAAATTATCTTATAAAATGAATTTCTCCAAATTCACTAAAGTGGTTTGTTTCCTATTTTTAAAAAATGTCCACTAAAACTCCCTTTTCATACCATATAGCTCATTTCTAAAACAATAAAAAAACTCCAATGATCTCAAATAAACCACCATTATAGGGTTCCCAAAACCAATTCCCCATTTCTAGTTAGTCATATTGAAACCATGACCAAAACCAAGATGATTTTCAAGTTCCCTATGGCACATAGATATTTTTCCAATAAAAATAGCTTCCACTACCATCACAGAATTCAGATTTTAATGTAGTTCTTCATAACCATGGCATGGTCCATGGTATTATAGATCATTTTGTTCATGATTTAACAAAACCTATTCAAACATTTTCAAGACTTGTTCATTATTATCCAAGCTTTATATAAAGACAAATACCATTCCTCTCACTCTATTATAAACCTTGGATTGATAATGAACACTACATCTTTCCAGTCTAAATTCTTAGATTTCAATGTGTATAACCTTTTCTCCAATATACTCCCCCTATAGTTTTATTGGTGATACAAAGTATCCTGAATAATCATAGTGATATTTAACACTTCTAATTCTATAGGAAAAACTAAATATTAATAGAATAACTAAACCATCATTTTATTCTATGTGAGATATTTTTGGTGTAGAAAAACAAGAAATCAAGTGATATTTTTATACCTTAATTCATACAAATAATATCCAACCACTTGTTATCTATAAAGGAATAAAAATCCCATTATCTTCATTCACTCCTTGATTTTATTCTATATTGATAGTATCTCCCCTATATCACATATTAATCTCCACCTTGAGAGTAAAGTATATATCTCCCCTTGATATGAGAGTAATCCTCTTATTCCACTTTTTGGTCTCGTTGGTCTTTATGTTTTGTTGATTTATTCAATTTATAAAACTTTATCTGACTTATCCCCATTTTATAATAACCTAAAGGGTGATTCCTTTCCAATCATGATCATCCAAGTAATAAAATACATGAATATGGGAGATTGGATTTTTCATACCTCCTCAAGCTAAGGGAGGTGGTTAAACATCAAGATTCAATGGATACTTCTAATACATTGATGTTGATGATGGTTTTATAAATATATCCACTAATTTTTTATTAATTATAATGAAATCCACTCTAAAAATTCCTTTCTACACCTTTTCATTAATGAAATAACACCAAATTTTAATATGATTTATACATGAGTGTTATACCATATTTTTTTCAATTTAATAACACTCTTATTATCGAAATAAATCACCATAGGAACTTATATTTCATTACCAAGATCCTTAAATTGTTATTTCATCCAAATAAATAAAATAAATTACTTTTTAATAGAAATATATTGTGCTTTATCTTTCAAAAGAAACATGATCTCTTACTTCTTGCAAGCTAATACATTTTTTCTGATAAAGAATGCACCTCCACTCATAAATTTTCTATCCACAACATCTCCAACCCATTATATATCCAAATATAATAATAAATCTTGATATTTTCCTTAATTAAACATCAAACCATAATCAATATCACCTTGGTAGTACCTCATGATTCATTTCACAATAGTGATGGACTACTTTAAAACCAATATGCCAAACAAGTAAAATAGATAATGTTTGGCCTTATCAATATCAATTAAAATATGATTCCAATCATTCACCTGTATAAAGTATAATATATTGATCCTCTATTTTCATGCTACCTAATTTCTTTCCAACCATGTTTTGAGTTAAAACATATTTGTAATTATGCATTTTAAATTTCTTCAAAAACTCCCTTACATAATTTTCCTAAGAAATTAATGTGCACTCATCCTTTTGATTCACTAGAAACCTAAGAAATTAGGTTATCTCACCAATAATAGACATCATTAACTCTTATCACATCAATTTAGAAAACTTTTCCACTAATTTTTACTTTCTTCCACCAAAGATGATATCATCAACATAGATAAGCACTATGAAAAACTCTTTATTCAATTATTTCACATAGATATTGTGATCAAAACCATATCCCTTGAATTTTAGCTTCCTTAAGTAATAATCCATATGATAATACCAAGAACATGGTTCTTATTTCAATCCATATAAATATTTCTTTAATTGATATACCTTTTATTTGTCATTTTTTATTTAAAAACTTTCCATTTGTTCAATGTAAACTATATACTTGGGCACTCCATTCAAAATTTTCATATTCACATCCATTTGATATATTTTGAATCCTATTTGAATTGAACCCACCATAAAAAGTTGAATTGGCTAAAGTATCTCCACTATTGGGAATTTATATTCTATATTTATGCCTTAAATATGAGAATATCTCTTACACACTAATATTTCTTTATTATGAATCACATTATCACTCATCATACTTGTTCTTAAACACCCACTTTATTCTAATGATATTTTGATCATTTATCCCTTCACAAGAACCCAAGTTTGATTTTTCTCCATTTTTTCTAGAACTTTATTCATGGATTTAACCCATAGTTCATCATTTTTCACTCTTTTAAGTGATGTTGATTCCACCTATGATAATAGATAGGTTTACTCTACACTCCTCATCATCTAAGTTTGAGTTGTAGTATTTGTATCACTGATAATGTTAGATTCATTAATCTCAGCTCTAATCCTTATTTGGGTTGATTATTGACCCTCTTCAACCATAACTTATTCCTCTGATTCTACTTCAGTGTCCTAATTAGTTACTATAATTTATAAAACTGTAGAATTTGTTTCAACTTTATCCTCTTTTCTTTAAATTTAATCTTAATCTATATTTCCATATTTGTTTCCAAATTTCTCTTCAATCACCTTAATTTCATTTCTTTCCAAAATTTTATTCAACATTTTATTGAATAATTTATAGGCTTTACTTTTGGTTAATTATCCTAAGAAAAATCCTTCATCATCCAAATATCTATACTTTCCTTGAACTTATTATTTATTATAGATATAAAAACATATTTCAAATACTCTAAGTTGTATTAACATTATATTCCTTTTATGAAACATTTTATAAGGTGTCTTCTTCTCTCAGGGACTTAACAAATCCCATTTTTTGAGTATAAACTGTTACTTTCATTGATTCCTTATGATAATGATTTGAAATACCGCTTTCAATATGCAATGATTATTCCATGTTATTCACCATATAATTCCACATTTAAAAAGATCCATTTTAGTGAGGATTTTTCACTAAAGATATATCATGTTTAATTCCATATTTATATAAGTAATTCCCCACCTCAATAGAAGTATAATTTGTTCCATATTTCTATAAGTAATTCCCCACCTCAATAGAAGTATTATCTGATCAAAGGATTTTGATCGATCTTCTAGTTTTGTTTTAAACTCTCCTATGAAACCTCTTGATGCATTACATCACCTACTTTTAAGTTTTCATGAATATAATGAAACCCATCCTATTGTAATCATCAACAAATAATATAAATTTCCTTTATTATCATGTAACAAAATGTTTCATTAGTTTGTACAAATCAGTATGAATATATTCAATAAAATTTAAAGCTATATTTTTCTTTAACCTATAGATATTTATCGTCATATTCCCTCCTAATAAAGTATCAAAAGTATTTTCTCTATTTTACTTTAAGTTTAGGATATTGATTTTAGCCTTCTACTTGTAAATATTTTCCATTTTTTTATGGATATACCCAAGTCTTCGATGCTAAAAACTATTCTCTTCTTACACTATAATAAAACAAGTGTTCTATTTTATATAAACTTGATATAAATTTACTTTTTTATCCATAATTTCATCAATGAATTTCAACCTTTTACTTTGATTAAGTAACTCTTCCAATTAAATGTAACTTTGAGTCATGAGTCACAAAGTCAACTTTTACTCAAAATATTATATTGAATTCCATCCACATAAAGTAATTCTATGTTTTTCAATTGATCTCTATAAAGACTAATCTTTATACTTCTTTTTATTTTTAAAACTCTTTCATTTACAAAGTAAATTGTTCCATCTTCTTTACTTTTTACAATCTTTAAAACAATTCATGATCCTTGTCATATAGGATGTACACCCACTATTTAGAATCTACATTATACTATTATTTTTCACCTTTAGATTAATATCAACTTGAATATCCTTCTCTTTATTCTTTTTTCCTTCTATAAACTTACAAATTGAGTTGAAACAAGTGTGGATATCTCCTTATTACTTTCATCATGTACAACATAATATTATTCCTTTTCTTCAAACAACATAAATCTATTCTCCAAAAGGATAATTTTTATTAGTCTTATTTGCATTATACTTAATCCCATATATGAATTAAATCTACTCATCTAATAAATTCTTCAAGATTAACCATGTGTCTCAGATACCACTTGATGTAACCAACATCCCAAAGTCACCCTATAAAAGGGGTGAATTAGGGTATAAAATTTCTTTCAAACCTCAAATGGATATTTTCCCCATATTGATAAGATCTTGTTGAACCTGTAAAGATCAAGAAAACATTCAAAGCATCCAAAAAATGGAAATTAAATGTAAGGACACATTGATTTTACTTCGTTCATTACAAAGGGATAATCCAAGGAGCATACACCAAAAATGTATCGATGTACCAAAATTTATACACACTATCATGATTACAAGAGTTTAGGTAAGGAACTCTACCATAAATTAGGTTCACTCCCTCTTTATTATCCATGAACTTATATAAGAAATAGATAAATAGTCATTGATATATGGGTCACTCATAATGAATATCATTAAGAATACTCCAACACCAAATTGGAAAGGGTGTTCTTGTTCTGGTCCAGCTTCCCCTAATCAAATTTGGATCATCAATGATATTATTTACAATGTATTATATTCAATATTATAGAGTCAACAATCCTCTCTAATCTCTAGAAAAAAACTCATATCTCAAAAATTCTCTCTAAACTTACTATGATATCAATAGACTGATCATTGAAATGTTTCCTCCATCAAATTTTAGACGTAGGCCTTCGATTGGACCCTAAGTTAATCCATTATAAATTAATTAAAGTTGGTAATAAAATCCATATCTCTTACATAATTCAAATAAAACAAATCTTTAAAATTTCCAAATCAACATTTACTATTATGTGGTCACATATCTCCACAATGTGGTCTTGGCTAGCTCACTCCCTGGTCCCAAAAAAAGACAATTTCAATTTAAAATAAAAAATTATCTAGTCATTTATTCTTTAAAATGTTTCATATCTTGACCTTATATGGAATAGTATCCTTCAAAAAATGGCATGGCCCAATCTTCCCCAATTCCAAAAAATTTCTCTAGAAAATGACATGCTTTATCTTCACCAAAACAATTTGTTTCCCATTTTTCAAAAAATGACCATTGAATGCCAATTTTATACCATATTTCCCATTTCCAAAAAAAATCCCAAACTTACATCATCTTTAAAACCACCATTATAAAATGAAAAAAACTAGATCCATGTTTCCAAGAAAATATACCTTAACCAAAACCAATACCATGATTATTTTAAGTTCTCCATGGAATGTAGGTATTTTTCTAACAAAATGGTTTCCACCTTGGTCGTATACTTTAACTTTAATCTTGGTTCATCATAGTCATAGTGTAACCATTAGGGCATGTCTTGTTCATCCTTCAATAAAACCTCTATCAAACTTTTTAAAGACTTATCTGGTCCTCTATAAGATTCATACCATAACAAATATCATTCCTTGAACTCGATTACTAACCTTGAATTAAAAATGACCACAACACATTTTAAATATAAGAGCTTCGATTCTAATATTATCCAATATGTATAACCTTGGTTTCAAATTTCACATCAATATATCTCACATCACAAGATCATAATGGAACTAATTGGTTAAATAGAAGACCCTGATCAAAAATTAAATATAGAACAATAAATAAAATCCCAAATGACATAAGTATTTCAACCAAAGAATAACAAAGGATAACCATTATTAATTTCCAAGGGTGTGATGGATTAAATAAGTATAAAGATTAGAATGAAAAGGAGAAAATAAATATTATTCAATTGGTTACCCAAGCTCGCCCAATAGAAAAACTTTTTAGACTTATTATCTATGCATGGGTTGTTACCCCAAGTACCCACATTTAAAGGAAATATATTTGACATGTTAAACAACTACAATTTAAATAATTTTTTATTTAAAATGAATTCTATAAATATTAAAAGACTAAATCAACCTTCTATGATTTAATGAACTCAACTATTACATTGTCACTAATTTAACCTCGTAACCAAAGTTTAAGTATTGTCCTTTGACTTGTAATTAATTTAGGATATCTATGTAAAAGAATTTTTATCCATTTTTAATTATAGATGGGAATTTATGATAATATACTTATAAATAAACCATAAATACTAGTGAAACTTGATTCAAAAACCAATCATAAAACAAGTGAGGAGTAACAAAAATAACTAAATGTATAAAAGGTGATATAACCATAAATATACTCAATCAACTTTCCATTTTAAACCAAAATAATAAAATGAACATTTCACCTAATATTTAAGATATGAATAATAATTGTGTAGGATTTATTAATGAATTAACAATTCATATGGTAACACTATAAGGGTATGGAAAGCATTAGATATAACAAGAAAAATTAAACAAGCTTGGGTAACATCACTACTATTAAAAATTAAATTTAACATGGAATTTCACTTATAAAGACCATCCATTTATATTTCCAGATTCATCATTTGAATTTTTATTAAAGTCTAAAAAATGGTAGTTTAATTATAGGTAAATATGAATTAAACCCCAAGGGGTTGAGAGAACCTACCTAAATAACCCATTAGAGTGCTCTTCTAAATCCTATAACCACCAAGAAACTTCTTGAAAGATAAAAAAAACTCCATAAACAATTACATCTAAATACTAAGATAAAAAATCTATAAACTCTCAGTATCTATCCAGCACTCCAACATCCAAAATCCATAATTTCCCTAACCTAAAAAATCGTCAATGTAACCCAATTCAATGAAATCCCTTAAATAAATCTCCAAAAAATCACCAATATCAAAATAGTGATTAATAGAGTGTGATCAACCTTCCTCAGCTTACTCTAATTCTTGTAAATGAAATCCATTTCTTCATGGATATATTTACTATGCTATAGTGAAATCCATCATCAAATCCCTAACCCAGTGGATGGAAGTTGGAGCAGAGGAAATAGGAATGGGTAAAGGTGGATAAAGGGAGATAGATTTATCTCAATTTAAGGAGCCAAGTCACCCTCGGGAACCATGGATTAAGAGATGGAGGTTGGAGAAAGATAGATATTAAGGGAGAGATCTCTACCTCTATGCAGATGGCCTACCAGAAGAACACTGAATGGGGTGTTAAAATAAAAAAACCAAAAAGATGAAAATTCCATTACTTTTTTTTAAAAAAATGTTCTAAAACCCACCGAGTACCCAGTGGCTCCCCACCAACTACTAAATGGCACACCAAGGACCTAGTGGAAGCCCAATGGTCACCCAATGTCAAACCAGTTGGTAATGTTCCTTTGGTTAACTCATTGGGTACCCAGTGACACTATATCGGGTACATAGTAGCCACCTACAACCACCACCTTAAAATTTAAATTCTGAAACACTAAAAACATATCCTATAGAATTTTTTAAACATCCCAATATCTCTAAATTCTCACTTTAAACTTCTTAAAAACACAAAAAAAATGGTTAATCTATAGGTTAGAATCAAAAAATCAAATGAGCCCAGATCTTTATTCAGTTTATTTCCTAATTTAAATGCAAAATAACATTTTAATAATTAAAAAAATACTATGGGATGTTACAAATACACCACCATCTAATATAATCAAATTTCACCACTAACCTCATCCATGTCCAAATTCAATATTGTGATCTATTCCATTATCTTCCATTCATCACTTACTTCCTAAGAAACATCATCATAATATTTTCTATTCAATGCATCAGCCAAAACATTACCTTTCCATGGAGTATATGTAATCTCAAAATCATAATCCTAAAGTAATTCTACCCATATTCATTGATTTGGGTTCAAATATCTCTGTGAGATTATATAGAGAAATCTCATGTGGTATGTAAAGAGCACAAATCATTCTATAAGAAAGTAATGTCCCTATAATTTCAAAGAAAATTCTTCTCTTAAAATCTTAAATTCATGGGTAACATAGTTACAATCTTGAGGTTGTAACTACCTAGACCTATAGGGTATGTTTTCCCTCTATTGACTCAACACGCAACTTAATACATGATGAGAATCATTGTAATAAACCTCAAACATAACTCTTTCCTTAAGTAAACAAAGAAAAGTGGCACTAATAATCTTTTCCTTCAGATACTCAAAAGTGGTATAACACTACTCTATACATATAAAACATGATATTTCTTTTTTATAGCGATTAAATGGGTTGGAATATAGAAAAATTCAGACATGAACCTCTAATAATAACCTATTAAACCAAGAAAAATACATACCACTAAAAAATATTTAAGTACTCACTAAGAAAAAAAAATCTCAATATTTTATGGTTTTATAGATATATGTTGTTGATAGAAAACATGGAAAATAAAATGAACCACTTGCATCCAAAAAAATTTACTTCGACAACTTACTCGTAATAAGAAAAAGAGCATTTAGCATCATTTTTATAGAAATTATTTCAAAACCACCACTAAATGTTTCATTTTTATTTTTTAATAGTCACTTTAGAAAATCATTGTTAATTAGTGTAGATTTATTAAAAATCATGAGTCATTTAGTGTCGGTTTTTTAGTTGTGATTAAAATCGTCACTAAATATTAATTTTTTTTATTTTAGCAATGGTTTTTAAAAAAACCACCACAAAACTAATAATAATTAATTATAATTATTAATAATTAATTTTAATTTTAATTACTTATTAATATTTATTTTTTATTTTTTATTTTTTTATTTTTTATTTTTTTAATTATTTTTTATTTTTTATTTTTTATTTTTATTCATTATTTAATATTTTTTATTTTTTATTTTTTATTTTTTATTTTTTATTTTTTATTTTTTATTTTTTATTTTTTATTTTTTATTTGTTATTTGTTATTTGTTATTTGTTATTTATTATTTATTACATATTATTTATTATTTATTATTTATTTAATAACAATTATGAAGTATTTATATTTATTTATTATTTAAAATTTAAATTATTTTTAATTTTTTAATTTTTTAATTATTTATAAAATCTAAATTAATTGTTAATTATTAATTATTTATAATCACTGATTATTCGTAATCATTATTTATTAATTATTTACTAATTCTTAATTATTAATTATTTAATTGTTATTTTTTAATTGTTAATTGTTAATTTTTAATTATTATTTGTTATTTGTTAATTATCTATTATTGAATATTAATTATCTATTATAAATTATTTATAATTTTTAATTATATGTTATTTAAAATTTTAATTGCTTGTTAATCATCAAATATTTATTATTTATTATTTATTATTTATTATTTATTATTTATTATTAATGAATTTTTAATTAATATTTGATATTTATTAATTAATTTATTATCATTAATTAATTAATTTTTAATTATAAAATAATAATTTTTAATGATTATTAATTCATTATGAATTTTTAATTTTATTCATTACTTATTTCTATATGGTATTTTATTTTCCAAATTGGTTAAATAGTATTTATTAATATATTATTACATATAAATTCATTTGTTATAGTTCTTAGTACTTAGAGAGTTAAGAGAGAATGGGTGAGAGTAGTGTAAGGATGGGTGACCTACTGGGAAGTTGTAGGGTAATGTATAAAAAATATAAAATAAGTAGAAAATAAATAATAAATGGTAAATAAATAAATAAAATATATTTTAAATATTAAAAAATCCCATCAATCAAAAAAATATTGTTTTTTAAAAAAATATTTAAATAAAATGCACCATGAAATGATTTCCAACATAGAAATTTTAGATTCTTTTTAGAAAGTGTCGTGAATCATTTAAAAGTCGATAAAACTACTACTAATTATAGTTTTTCTTGTAGTGATTATATGACTGAGGTTGGAAAAAAAGTCCCAAAACTATCCCTGAATGTTTCAATTTCTCCTCTTCTGACTTTTAATAAACCAAAAAGTCACCAATAAATACTGTAAAAAATTTATCAAGGTAGGGATGGAGCACTCAATGTATCAATATCATAAACACACCAATGCAATTATAACACCAGATTGAATCTCTAAAAACTTGAAATTCCCATAAAGATGTTGGAATGTTGTTTCAAAATACCCTTCCCTTTCACTATCATTTAATGATACTCCTACTATAAATATATTTTCCAAAACAAGGTATCTCACTTCAGTAAATCAAATAAGCCATCAATCTATAGTAAAAGATATCAATTCTTCACCATCACCTTGTTTAAGCGACGATAATTGATACACAGCCACAAGTTACCTTCAACCTTCTTAAAAAATAGAATTTGGGTTCTCCATGCTGAAACAATTGGTAAAATGAAACCCTTCTATATAAAATTTTCCATTTGAATTCTCAAATATCAAATATTTGTATGTGACGTATGATAGGGTGATATGAAGATACGAGAAACACTTAGAGGTAAATTTATATAAAATTTGATATCACAGTGAGGAGGTAAAGCCACAGCCTCTTTGGGAAAAATATCAACAAAGTTTTCCAAAACCATTGGAAACTACTCCACTCATGCCTCTATTATAAAAAACATCAAATTGGTCAGCTGAAATATGATAGGTTCCACACATCGACTCCACCAAGGAAAATCACACGGTCACCTCCCATGTCAATCAAAATAAATCAACGTTGATAGTAATCTATGTAGGCCCATGAAAATCACAACCGATCTATCCCAATAATAAAATTTTATGGTTTTATTTGTAGTAATATTAACTCCCAATATTATAGTTATTCCCTTACCACCATTCACACCCATGACATACTTTTGTTAACCTAGAACAACCTCCTAAGATAGTAGATAAAAACAAATAGTCTATGAATCCTCTCCACCTTTATTCCCAATACTCAAACTAATAATGTACTAATAAAGGAATGAGAAGAAATTATATCTATCAACACATAATCCAAAGTTGAATAAAATATATAGTACCTCAGATGAATTTCAGTCCCTCTAGGGTAAGAAATTCCATCGCATAAAGCTATGCATATCCAGATCCTTTGTCTCATCGCCCTTGATGTCTACCACCACCTCACCCCCTCTCTATGTGAGGTCATTGAGAGTAAGGTATATCTCTCGATTCACCCCCTCTTGCACCACCCAATGTTGGTGGTCTTAATTCTTTTCAATCCCACTATGGTAAATCTAGTCAAATGGGTAACTATCGTTAAGGTGGCGTCAGAAATTTTCATGGTCTATCCACTGTCATAATGTTATACCCTCACTAACCACCCTATTGTGAGGGGTATAAAAACTTTTAATATTTTCATATACTATAGCAATAAAATATAAAATAAAATTCCCAAAAAACTATCATGAACCCCTGAATCGGGATAAAAATGATGAGGATAGTTTCTAAAATCTATAAAAACATCACAAATTCAACTTTCAAAAAAATCAAGATCTCCTCTTTATATTCCCACTCTACAAAAACCATTGATAAATTCTATAATGAAGTAAAATTATCCATGTTATGTTCTTTTTTATCACTTCATTCATCATCATAACCTCTAAATATATCTTTAGATTAAAGAGTCTAATATACAATTATATCTCTATGACTAAGGTACTCTTAAGTGATATTCCCTAAAATTATCATCTACTAGAAATTATATTGAGTAACATAGTAGATTCATAAACCTAACTCCAAATTCATGTACACTTTATTTTACTTTCCTAGTGGTTAGTAACTCTTGTTTTTGTATAGCCCTAAGAGTCGATGATAGAAATTCCTTCCTAAACTAGAGTCAAAACTAATTCCATGAGACTTTAGAAACATCTCAATAACCAAGGTAAAGAATTCACCAGTGTCTAGATACTCTGTGCAAAAAAACTAACATCTAAAAATATCCAATGATTTTCCTTCACCAGAATCAACTAAAAATCAATTTCCACACCCTTCAACCTATAATATATTTTATGTTCAAAAATAAATCCATCATACTTTAGAAGATTATTTTGTTGAAACCCCTATAAAATCATCCTCAAAATCTCACTAGGTTCCAAATTGATCCACTAATGATATGTCTTGGGAGCTTGTTATTACTCTTCTAATAAAATAATACAAGGACATCATGAAACCATAAAATCTATATTCAAGAAGAATAAACCTTATTCCTAAGGATATGGAAATGTTTTAAATTAACTCCTAAATTCATCCATCATAACAATCAATATTTATTTAACATAAACAATTATCATGACCTAGTATTACAGGATGTATATATCTCACAAGAAGAGATAATTTGTCCTAAATCCTATTTTATATATGATATAATAGGAAAATTTAATTTTACAATTAAAGTAAGTTTCAAGACTGTATTATCCATTCTTTGCATGAGATTCATGGCTATATCGTTGTAATATCCCAAACATGGATGCCATGTAATAGTGATATAAGACCAGTTGGCCACATAGACTCAAGTGCAACTCCCCAAATTCCAGAGGCTACTGACTAGTATTGAGGGCCTAGGGGTGATAGTGGGGAGACTATTCACTCATTAAAGAGTGTAACACAGTGGAATACAATAATAATTCAATAGAGGAAGCAGTAATATCATACAAAAAAAGTAAATAGCGAAAGACTGATAGTATAAATAACCAGAGTCATATCATACAATAGATGATGCAACATGTCACATGTTCTAGAAAACAAAAAAATAGGTTACACTAAAATCATATACAATAAAAGTTCCAAAAGTACAAAAGACCAAAAATAATCTTAAAATAATTACAAGCCTCAGCTTGGTCCCATGCCCTCCTGCTCCTAAGAATCATATCAAGTACCAGTAGGAGGGTGATTTTCCTTATTGACACCTATAATCATGTAGTCTATTTGGGTCCAAAACATGACCTAAAAAAGCTATGATACTAAATCCTAGTATACAACCTCCTAAGGTCTATGCTAATCAGTCAGTGAATATATATAACAGGAAGGGTACAATAATTAAATTAGTAAGATAGGAAGTACTCAAATATAAACAACCTACAAGCATTGGTTTCCAATTATTTAAATTTCATTGTCCATTTAATAATTCAATTGCATTTAATTTGTAAGTCTCAAGATCTAGATCAAGCTCGTCATCCCCTATGTAACATTAAGCACAACAGATGTCTCATAAGGTTATCTAGACAAATACAAGTGAAGATTGGATCCAATCTTGTTCTTTCGCTTGGAAGATGCATCATAAACCATTACATTTCAATGTTCAATTATAACCCAATCTCATCCTTGACATTCCTAAGATGTAATTAAATTATCACTCTAGGTGAAATTTCCACCAACACCCTACAAACCTATCCTTGAGAACCTCTCAGGAACCTGGTATCACTCTAGGTGTGGTATAAGTTCACGTCACTAATCCCATCCTTTGAGATACTATAAGGAAGCCCCAAGTATCAATCATGACATATAGTCAAATTACACTTAGTCCTATTCATGGAATCCCTTAATGGATCCATGATTCACTTGGCATATAAGTACAACCTCTATGAGCTCATCCATGGAATCCATGGTTCACTCGCGGCTTAAACATAATAAAACTTTTGATCCCATCCAAGGAATTCCAATAGAATCTAAGTTTTACTCAAGGTACAAGGTACAATAGTCATATGATCCCATCCATGGAATTCTAAACAAAATACATGATTCACCCAAGACTAATTACCATTTCATCATAAAAAATTCAATTAAACATTTCATTATCCATGCTAAGGTCAAAACCAAAATCATCTAATATAAATCACCACTAAGGGGTGTCTCAAGAAACTACCAACCTCAAAAGGATTGGCCTTTAATTTACTCACATGGTCATATTTATCATAAAAAGCATCAAAATTAAATTAAACTATTACATGGCATAAACATTGATCAACTCACATGGGCAAGTTCACAATTTGAGCAATTCATTCCAAACATTCTTAAACATGCATAGGCATACAAGGGTCAAGGTCAAGTCAACCATCCCATACCCTTTAACCAATTCAATTAAAATTAAACACTATTGTAATTCCATTAACAACCAATTTCATTTTTAACAACCCATTAAAGTGAATTAAAGGCATGCCTCATAGGCATCCTAGGCCAAACGGCCATAAACAGTTATCCAAGGGAACTCACCCATGGGGTGGCCCTTAATCAAGGTATAAAAACAATGTCATGCTTTAAAACACTTATTCAATTACCTAAACAACAACAGGAAACAACAAGATTCAAATATAAATCAAGGAGACACCCCATAAATGGTCACACGGAACTCCTTCATATATTAATAGCTCAAAAATTAGAGAAAGGCATGATACCACCTACCTTAGGATCATTCTAGATATCTCATCTGGTATCAATATCTGATTCACCTTGGTTTGGGGGAAATATGAAGAACGTATGAAGAAATGGATATTAGGGCATATAATCCTAAATACAAATAGTACAATTGATATCCAAAAGAATCAAGAATGGATAAAAAGGAATCGAGGACTTACCATAGTGGATCCAAGAAGATGAATCGCATTCGAATCGGATATTGAATGGTGAAGGGATCTAAAATCCAAGATTAGGTTCAAGAGGGAGCTCAAAAATGCGACCCTATACTATGAAACAAAGGAGGAAAAATTATTTTTTTAAGTTATAAATATTTTAGGGGAAATTTTTCATTTTACCCAAAAAACCGGGTCGCACGGTTTATGCGCATGGTTTTTCTAACTGTGTACCATTTAGTACAGTTTCTTCTATCTAATGGGGTAGTCGTACGGTTACCCCACACGGTTTACCTACTATGCAGAAATTGTGTGGTAGGTCTCTATTAAAGGTCTTCTAAAATTTTAGACCTAACACATGGTTGAGAATCTTCTACTGCACATTATCCTATAGTCGTGTGGCCAAAGATCCCCTACTACCTCACATCATATGATTTGTTAAACCATATGGCCTGACCTGTATGGTTTCTACTAACCATGCACCAGACCCAAAACACCCCAAACCTTGGGTTCCGGGCTTCGAACAAGCCCCAAACACCCCCAATATTTCTCTGACCTCAATAGGCATCCACATTAGTCCACAATTAAGAACTTAAATTAAAAATTGATGGAAAAATTATAAGTTCTCGGTCATAGTGATTGTATCACTAATAGGGGGAGGTGGTGAATTAGTGATACTTTTTCTTTTATGTTTCAATTGAAACAACCTTTGCATCCTATTAAAGATTCAATTATATACTGAAATCAATTCAAACACACATCCATACAAAGATTTACATGGTTCAATATTCAATAATAATAGCTACATCCTTGGTATGGTTTGGAGACAATCCAATACCATACAATCCACCAGAAAACAATCCTTGGATTACAATGAGTAGGATATACCCTTACGCTCATGTATCACTATGAAACAATTACACTAGTGTGTGTGCACCCTCTTAGAACAAATAGAGTAATACAATTTTTATGTAACAACTCATGTTACCTATACTTCTTTTCAATTCAACAAATTTATTCAATTGAAATGCAATTCTTTAATTCCTTACCCAGAAGAAAGGTAAGAACCTCCAGGATTTTGTTCAGAAAAATTGAGTCTGATTTTCTTGGGTCTGATTTTCCCAGTCTAATTCCACCAAGTATGATTCTTTCAAAACAATTCTTCCAGTCCGATTTTTAGATATAATATGATAGAAATAAATCGGATCCACTTCAATTTCTAAGTACCATAAAACTTAGTATGATTATTCCTCAATCTGAGAAACCTAATATGGAAATCCTGAATCCAATTAATCCATCCCAATATGATGATCATCCGAATACAATTGACAAACTGAATATGATGATCTATTAAGTATGATAAATCCTAAATATGATGATTATATAAATACAATGTTACAATATTTTCTCTTCTACTATGTATTCTTACCATCAAAATGTCTTCAATACATATCAAAACGATATTATTTCTCTCACTAAAACTCAGAGCTTCTCTCTCTACTGCGGTGAACGGTACATCATCATACATCAGGTATAGTGTACTTTTTCCCTTTTATAGGTTACCCAAAGGAGGTTTAGGTGGGAATCTCATAATCTTTCCCACTCACCTAAATTCACCCAAAATGAAATTTCCCCTGAAATCTCGAAATGAATTTTAACTTCTTCAACTCTTCTCGAAGTTTTCGATTCTTCTTCAAACTTTATCTCCTTCATTATACTTTCATTTAAATTGTCAGTATGATTTCAATACATGAGGCTGATTTTTATCAATCTAATTTCTTTAATACAAATCTCTGTATCAATTGAAAACAAATGTATGAAGAAATAGATACCATTCTAATTTACTGAATACAATTCTTAGAACTGATTTGAATCAAAATCTTTCATTTGAATGTACAAATCCCCCTTAAAAATTCATTCAGAAATCTCCTCCTTTTTTTCTCTTGACCCACTCGAGATTCAAAACTTTATCTTCTCTTCTTCTATTTACCTAGTTGAAAACCTAAAAAGTAATTCAACCATTTTAAAATGGTTAACTATGTTGTCGATATCATTTTCTCTTTCTCTTCTCCTGAACCACTTAAACAAAACTTCATTCACAATTCTTTTCTTGTATCATGACTTCCTTCAAGACTTTAAATTCATTTGAGAGTAGCTTTAGCATCGTCAGACTTGAATTAAGAAGTATCATAACTTTCCATTCATTCCAGTTACATTATTTTCTTCTTAACCCAAGTATGATATTTCTAAATATGATTGGTCTGGATACGATCATCCTGGGTATGATCATTCTAGATATAATCATTTTGAAAAACAATCAACACCATCTCTTATTCTTCAATCGGCACTGCTTCTTTAATCGGAACCACCTTTTTAATTGGCACCACATTTTCAATCAGCACTACCTTTTTAATTGACACCATATTTTAAATCAGAACCATATTTTAAATCAACACCATATTTCAAATCGGTATCATCTTTTTAAAATAACAACACTTTTTAAAACAGTGCCATTATTCCTTTCGCTCCCCCTTTCTTCCATCAAACTTGCATCACAAGTTCTCAATTCAAATTATGATTTATATGAAATACGAATCGGAAAATCATCATCAAAATTAATCAATCTTATTAATAGAGACTCCATTTCTTAACCAAAACAAATGTGACTCCCGCATCAGATCAAAACCATTTCTATCAAAACAGCTTCTTCTCATTACGATGGACAGAGTGAATCTAATTGTTTAGAAAACATGAGTCCAATTATTTTGAAAACATAGATATGATTATTTTTAAAACATGGATATTATTATTTTGAAATAAATACAATTATTTTTAAAAACAAAGTGATACATAATTTCTTTCTTCTTTCCCAGCAAAACCGATCACCCACAAAACTTATTTCTAATTACAATGGGGAATTCAATTTCCAAAAGTTTCAAAAAATTTATCAATATCCCAATATGATATACTCTGAATCTAATTGAAAACATTATTCAATCCATTTCAATCTGAATTCCCATTCATTATGTTTCTCATCATATTTTCTTTCTTCAACATATTGATCGATTGATAACAAATACAACCAAAACAGAACTTGGGCCTAACAAAACTCACAATTCATACCTCAAAGAAGAATTGGGTTCTTAAAAACTTCCCACCTTAAATCAATTCATCCATGAATTTTCCTTCCAAGGGTGGTGAATAAATATCTAAGAATAACCCTATCCACTACGATCAAACATTAGCCTCCCTCTCCCAGGTCTCATCCTACACTCGGTCATGCTGTCATAGCACTTGTACTAAAGGAACAGACTGACCATGGATAACCTTCATGATATGATCCACAATTCATATAGGATTCTCCTTAAATGACTCATCTTCCTATAACTCAACCTACTCAGGCTAAAAATCACGATATGGGTCTAAATAGTAACATCACAATTGAGAAACGTGGAATACGTCATGCATATCTTGGAACCTCTGAGGTAACTGGAACCAATAGGCAACTGGCCTGACTCTCTCTAGAATCTAAAATGGCCCGACATATCTCAGTGAAAGATTTCCCTATATCTTGATCCTCTTGTGTCCCAAACTCGGTTAAACATGTAGGAAAACCCAATCCCCAACCTCTAACTCTAGAGTTCGTATGTGGTGATTAGTGTAAGATTTATAATGAGGTTTCATAGTATCCATCTGCTTTTGAATCAACTACACCTGCTCAATGGTCTCCTGAACAAGATGAGGTCTTAGAATAGCTATCTCTCCTACTTCCAGCCAACACAGGGGTGATCAGAATGGACTACCATGCAAAGTCTCGTATGGTTCCATCTAAATAGTAGCCTGAAAGTTATTATTATAGGAAAACTCAACCGTAGGTATGTGCCTCTCCCAAGATCCCTTGAAATATAGGATGCATGTCCAAATCATGTCCTCCAGCACCTAAATTGTGTGCTCTAACTCGCCATATGTCTGGGGGTGGTCAATTGTGCTTAGAAGCACCTATGTACCCAACGCCCTCTGTAGCCCTTTCCAAAAATGAGAAGTAAACTAGGAATACCTATCAAAAATGATATAATGTGGGACCCCATGTGGTCATACAATCTCATAGATGTACAACCTCCCAAGCTCATCAACACTAAAGGTTTCCTTGATCGGTAGGAAATGTGAAACCTTTGTGAGCCTATAAACAACAACCCAAATGGAATCATTACCTTGAGGTGACCTTGGTAAAACTTTCATGAAATTTATCAAGACATCATTCCATTTCCACTTAGGAATGGATAGATGTTGTAAAAGTATGTTTAGTCGCTGGTGTTCTACCTTCACCTACTGATAGGTGGAGCACCTCATGAAAAAGCTAGCTACATCCCTTTTCATACCTATCCACCAAAACTGACGATGTAAATCCTGATACATATTGGTGACACCAGGATTTACTACCTATACAGAGTCATGAAAGTTCTATAATAGTTCCTCGCACATGTCTTAAGAGACCCACACGTGACCATGTAAACATAGAACCTCATCCTCTCCTATGTTCCAACTAGAAGGAGGGTCCTCACCTTTCACACTCTCCCATAGAACTAGGCCTTAAAAATCTGATAGTTGCTTCATCCTAACTCTATCTAGTAGGTTATAAGTAATTGCTATAGATGAAAGAACGTCTTCCCCTAACTATCATGCACCTCCAAGTGCATCTCATAGAACAATTCCATAAACTTCCTCTCACTACTGGGTTATTTCTCTGCTTGTATCTGAGTCCTCTTGCTTAGTACATTAGCCACTTCATTTCCATTACTAGGTGTGTAGGCTAGCTCTAAGTCGAAAGATTGAATGTATTCAACCCACCTTCTCTGTCTTAGATTCAGATCACGCTATGTAAATATATACTTAAGTATTTTTTGGTTTGTGTACACCACAAAATGCTCTCTCATTAATTAATGTCTCTAACAGCGTAATTCATGAACAACTACAGCCAATTAGAGATCATTTTTTGGGTAATTCCTCTCATGTGGACTCAACTACCAAGACTAGTATGCAACGACTCGATCCCCTTGCATAAGAACTGCTCATAGCCCAATACCTGATGTGTAACGACCCAGGTATTAATAGAATAATACATTTTCATATTTATTAATATTTATAAATATGATATTAATTTTATTTTAAATAGGACACTTTTTCCAATATTGTACTCAACACGCAACAATGGGTTTCTTTGAAATATTACATTGCACACAACTTTGAGTTATACCAAAAAAATAATATAATATTATTATTATTTTAAATGGTAGTTAATTCCTAGCCGTTGTATTGGCGGGAATGAAAAAAACTAACTAAAATATGATTATTAAATGTCTTTACATTTATCCTAAAAAAATTAGAGGTTTAAAATAAGAATGAATCTGATTTTAAGCATGAAATAATCTAATATTTTTAAAAGGTCGTTTTACTGCCTTTTGAGGGAAAACCCTTTTTAAATATAGTTTTTGTCACTTTAATATGTTCTATTTGAAAAAATAAAATTCTTATTTAGAAGCAGGGCATAAAAATTTACTTTGGATGAAATTTTGGTATTTTTTTGATAAAGTTCATTTTTTAATGAATAGTGAAAAATACCACATTTTAATTCAAAATTTCCTTTTCATATAATTTATTTATAGAGTTAGATTATCATTTTAATTGGTTTTAAATTATAATTGGATTATATTTTTATAATTTAATCCAATTATGGTTATTGGAATTAATTTCACATTTTAATTGGACATAAACACATGTCAATCTTTTGATAGTTATTACTTCTTAAAAACTCACTTTTTGGTTTTGACAATGGGAATTAATTTTAAATTAATTACTAAAAATTATGTGTTTTGAATTTAGAAAAATGGATTCTATATTTGGAATTATTAGGTTCAAATTGTGTAAATAGATACCTTTTATTTTTAGACATTATGAATAGTAACTTCAGTAATTATTTTATTTACCATGGTTAAAGGGTAAAACTAGTAAATAAGGGTAAAAAATAATATTATAATAATATAAAACTACCCAAAAACATGTCCTAATGCTATTGGATGATATATTTCTGACCATTGGAATCCTTAGGTCTATTTTGGTACCCCATGGAGCCACATTGATGTGAAAATGACATTTTATAAGAATTAATTTAAAGTAAAGAAAAATATAACATAAACATGTATCTTTTAGTAAAACAATTTTTATACTGGGTTATATAAGTGATATATTTGACTATAAATAGTCATTATAAATATAAAAATATTTCCTACATCATTGTATTTTATTTCTAATTTTTAAACATCAAATAAATAAATGCATTTATGACACAATGATGATGTAGTGATTACCTTATTAATGAATGATTTAAATAAATGAGATTATAAATATTAAAATAAATTTATTTTAAAAAAAAATTATGTCATCCACAAATTTTATGGATTATTATAACTTTTTATATTTTAATTAATGAATTGTTTTCAAAAGAAGCAAGTTATGGATTTTTAAAAAGTCCTTATATGAATACTATAAAAATTGACATAAATGAGTTTTTAAAAAAAATACTATTTTATTAAATGATATAATAGTAATAAAAATATAATATTATGCCAAATGAATTATATAATGTTGAACATGTCATTAATGAACCACTTGAGGTTTTTTTGTCACTTTATAGTAACTATATTAACCGTATAGTATGAATATACAAGAAGGCATGATAAGAGTTAAATTAGTTAACTAAGGGTTAAAGCTAAAAGATAAGGCTAAATTTGTGACCTATACTTGTATAAAACCTTTTGGTTGATATTTGTTGACCCAAAATCATATTATATTTTAAATAAATTACTTTGGGACCTTTTTAAACTAAAAATCATTTTATAATAAAATAAAACTTCAAAACTTTCCTAAAGTGGCCCTCCTCCCTCTTATAAAAAGGCATCACCCCTGCCCATTTAATAATCACACCTATAAAGCCCCTTGTATCATCCAAACTATGCCCAAATAATCTCCCAATATCCATTTATTCCTACTAGAATCCTTACATTATATTGAAGGAAATTCAAGAAATCATTTTGGCTCAAATCAAGGGAGTTACACGTTTTAAGAGGTAGCATCTTCTCTAAAGTTCCTTTCCATTATTTTACTTCTTAAATCCATATTATATTCTTATTCTTTGATTACATAACAAAAATATTATACTAAATATACTAGGATGTTTTTATGATAATGATTCTATCTACACTTACACACACCTCCATCTAATAGATATGAACATACCGTTTCTGTGTACGGCGAATTGTTGCCTCACGAAACGATGATTGTTTGATCTTCCCCTACCACCGCTCATGGTGGACGTTATGGTGGAAATATATTTATATATTATATATATTATATTTATATTTCCTCTATTCTTCTGTTTTTTATTTAAATCATACCTTTATTCTTTCCATAATGTGTAAATATGATAATTTCATTTGAGGAAGTGCGGACTACTGCCCCCTCAAAGTGATATGAATCACTCATTCCATACATGGAATGTATAAAAGATTTAGTTAATAAACCTATGTAACATATATAAAATATTATATTATAATATAATTATAATATACCTATGTATCATTTAGTTTTCATTCGTTTAAATATGAAAAAGAAATGAAAGCAGCGTTCATGCGTACGTACGACTTACCGTCTCCATGAATGGTGCATTTCATTTATTATCTCCAACTATTATGGAATATTATAAATACATATATATACTATATATATATGATATTTAAATCATGAATACTATTCTGTAGATAATGGACTTTTGACCACATGGATAATTTATAATTATAACAAGTTCATTTTCGACTCAAGTACTGAATATCAACAAAATGACTAATATTAACTTAACTAATTATGTAATATTTATAACATAGTAATAAGTGATATAAAAGGAATAATAAAATTGAAAAAAGGTTCTAAATAAAGTATAAATTAACTTAAGTTTATCATTCAGGAATAACAAGTAACATATGTGACGAATCAGACTCAAGGTAAGGGGCTTCATCTCAATCTCCTTTCATTGAGGAATATTTTGATTTATAAAAGACTTTATTTTATACGGTGTATAAACCCATTTTAATATTAATTTAATTCAAATTAAATATTTTTTCTATGAATTGTTTTACTAAATGATAAAAATAATGTTTCTTTTTAATGTACGCGGTGACAATGACCTTTTCGTCGTCGCAAGAATTATTTGATATTTGGATTCCTTAACAAGATATAATGTTTTTAAAAAATAAAATAAATACCATATACACTTTTTATGTATTTTGATATTTAAAATTTTTTTATAAAGTATTGATTATTATAGTATCTTGAAATGATGTATTTTTTATTTCAATGTGGAAATTTTATCTTTCCTTTATACTTGTTTTATGTGTTATGATTATGTTATTGTTATTGGGAATTGTTTATGTATACGGGTGGTTCCGTGAAAAACCTTGGGAGAGTGAGCCTGAGATATCTCTCCAATTAATTTGGTAACATGAAGGAGGTAAACGTTAATGTTTCTCTTAAGATATTTAGTGAATATACTATGATGGGTATTCCAAACATAACTCCCTATATAGCTATTAAAGCTACAATGTAAGTATGTTATGGATGCCACAAGTCACCTTTATGGTTTTTTATTTCTATATGTTATTCATAAATCTTATGATTTCATGATTTATGTTAAATAAAATATGTTTTATGATTGAAAATTATGGTTTCATTGATTTTTATATATTGATGGACTAATGTTTTCTTTCTTTATTTTACATCCCTTACTGAGATTTTTATGCCCATCCCGAGTTTTTTAAAAAAAATCATAGGGTATAAGGAAGGGTAAGAGAAAGGAATAATTCAAGAATATTTTTATTAAGAAAATAATTGTTGTTTTATTTTATGAGTTTTATTGTTATGAAAAAAATGGTTAGAGTAGAAGTGTCTACTTTGTAATATTTGAGATGTAATGTAACAGTTATGGACTAATTATCTAAAACTCTAAACCTGAAAAGATCCTCAATATGAATTATTTACTTAACTCAATATTATATAATGTTTAATGTTGGTGCCTTATAGTTGGTATTAGAGGTCGGTTTAGATAACTTTAGAGGTTAGGGTGTTATCTAGGTGTAGGTAAAGGATCTCATATAACTAAGAGGGTTGTTATCATATGGAAACTTTTAGAGGGTTATGGTAAAATAGGTTGATTGGATAAATACCGAACAATGGAGATATAATGAGGTTGATGGATTGGAGTAATATAAAAGTTTTTATTTTATCTTTACCCTATAGAGGATTCTTTTTTTAATAACAATTTATTTTATGTTTAAGTGTTGATTCTTTTCAGTAGATTAAGGATCATTTGTCAATATGGAAGGAAAGAGATCTTTCACAACCTTCTTATCCCTCCCTTATGATTTGATCATCACTATTATGTAAAAATCATGTTCAAATGATTTTTATAGCTTCTTGAGTATTCAAATCACCTATAATAAATTGTTTGAGTTATCCAACACCTAATCATTTCTAAAACAATTTTATGGGTCATGGTATATTTTTCATATGATTTCAAGATATAAACTTTTCCAGCTATATCAAAAAGTTAAATTACAGAAGTGGAGCGAACGTTTACTTTTTGAAAGTAGGACAACATGCCAAAAAATAAAGGGAATGTACTGAAGATCATGATATCTGGATTCAAGGTATGATTTATTTTATTATCCATAAATAATGAAGCTTATTTGGATTGATATTTATAAATTATAAGGATATTTTATCTGCAGGAATGATGTATTAAGAAATAAGGTGGAAATTCATAATTAATGGATCATGAAGAACATTGAATGAGTAAGAAGTCTACATATAAGGGATTCAAGAGTTATGGTATATTATAGGATAATGAAATGCTTAAAAGTATTAAGGCTCTTTTGATAATGGGATTAATTTGGAAGAATTTTTCTATTATGTGTAACCCTAAAGTTTGATATGTGAAAATGTTATTCAAGAAAGAATTATCTTTTCTTGTGTGGACATAATGGATAACCTTAGGGTTTTATATGATCTTTTGTTTTTTAGGTGATAAATGGTTATTACATTTTGGGATGCAAAATGAAAGGTATTAGATAACCTTTGAGGATACAATAGGTTATGGTTATTTTTTAGGAAATTATCTTATTTTTGAGAATGTTATAAGAATGATATGGTTTTAGAAAAAGGAAAACCCACAGGATGGGTAACAACCCATTGTGTCTAGCAAGGTCATGGGAATCGAACCCACAACCGAAGGGCAACAAGGGCGCATCGCCTATCACTGGCCTACAAGAAGTCCCTAGTTAGTATGACTTATTCTTTTTAGTTAAATGATTTTATGAATCAAGAATAAGTTGATTTTTTAACTTATGATTTATTAAATAGATATCTTTAGTATAGGAAAATGATTTGGTGATTAAGTGATGAATGTTATTTTGGAGGATGTTATCTATTTTGGGAACACTATATGCCTAAGGAAAATCGAATACTATGGGATTTTATTTGAGGATTGATTTTTTAATTTCATTTTGGAATAATCTATGTTTTTATTATGAATATATGGCTATTTGGGTTATTTATTGAAATGATTAGCCGATCATAGAGAATATGTGATTAGGTTGATTATTTTTTAGTATGAGACTTTAAGATTAGTCTATTATATTTGTAGATAAATGTTAAGATTTATCATGGAAGACTATGGGATCAAATCCTTCTGAATTTTGGGTTTCAATCTTAGTTGGGTTATTTTGAAGAATTTTAAGGACAATTGTGTATTTAATGGTCTTCGTTGAACCTTGGGTATTTTTTGTTCAATTTTGGAGATTAAGAGTAGTATTTATTTTTATAAAGGGTTATCCTTTTTGGGGATTATCTGATCCCGTACTAACCATTTTGGTAATGGTTAATTTATAAAGATAGGGGAAATATATAGTTCATCTTTTTTGGATTATGTGATTCTCTAGAATTTGATTCTAGCACTTCAGATGTTACCAAGTCATCTTGAATACTCATTGTTTAGAGAAAAGATGAGTTTGTGGTAGATATTTATTAAAGGATGAAACTCTACTTGAATAGTAAGTATATTTTCTTATGTTTTTTAATTAAAATTATGAAATGGTTTTGATGATATTTCCTTATGTCCTTAGTCAATCTCATAAATAAATTCCTCAAATTTAAGAAAATAAACTTAAAACAAAAATGTTTTCCATTTACTTTTCCTACTAGGAAATCAAATACCCTTTAACCCATCACAAGTTTGTGGTTTTCTTATTATTAACTTTCTCCTGATCATGTTTTCTATCACTCTCCATCAGAACTTGATGGTTAGTTTCTCTTACATATCCATGTTTTCCTACATGGAATCCTATTATGGGTTATCTCGGATGACCTTTGTACTTCTCTTTATTTTCTTCTAAATTGATATATTTATTGACTCTTTTTTCGATTTGGGGCATTCAATGAATTTTCTGAGCCCAATTTTAAAATTACGAGGATGTGATTTCTAAAAGGGGGGAAGGATGTAACATCTCATGTATTAATAGAATAATACATTTTCATATATATTAATATTTATGAATATGATATTAATTTTATGATAAATATGACACTTTGTCCAATAACATACTCAACACGCAATAATGGGTTTTTTTGAAATATTACATTGCACACAACTTTGAGTTATACCAAAAAAATAATATATTATTATTATTATTTTAAATGGTAGTTAACACCTAGATTTTGTATTGGCAGGAATGAACATAAATAAGTAAAATATGATTATTAAATGTCTTTAAATTTATTCATTAAATTTTAGAGGCTTAAAATAAAAATGAATCTGATTTTAAGCATGAAATACTCTAATATTTTTAAAAGTTTGTTTTAATGCCTTTTGATAGAGAACCCTTTTTAAATATAGTTTTTTTCACTTTTATATGTTCTATTTGGAAAAATAAAATTATTAATTAGAATCGGGACATCAAAATTTACTTTGGATGAAATTTTGGTATTTTTCTGATAAAGTTCATTTTTTTAATGAATAGTGAAAAATACTGCATTTTAATTCAAAAATACCTTTTAATCTAATTTGTTTATATAGTTAGATTGTCCATTTAATTTGTTTTAGAGTATAATTGGATTATATTTTTATCATTTAATCCAATTATGGTCATTGTAAGTAATTTCACGTTTTAATTGTACATAAACACATGTCAATCTTTTGATAGTTATTACTTCTTAAAAAACTGCTTTTTGGTTTTGACAATGGGAATTAATTTTAAATTAATTACTGTAACTTCTGTGTTTTGAATTTGGAAAAATGGATCCCATATTTGGAATCAGGAGGTCCAAATTTTTTAAATAGGTACCTTTTATTTTTATACATTATGAATAGTAACTTCAGTAATTATTTTATTTACCATGGTTAAAGGGTAAATCTGGTAAATAAGGGTAAAAAATAATATTATAATAATATAAAACTACCCTAAAACGAATCCTAATACTATTTGATGATATATTTCTGATAATGGGAATCCTTAGGTCGATTTTGGGACCCCATAGAGTCACATTGATGTGAAAATGACATTTTATAAGAATTAATTTAAAGTAAAGAAAAATATAACATAAACATGTATCTTTTAGTAAAAAAAAATTTATATTAGGTTATATAATTGATCTATTCAAATATAAATAATAATTATAAATATAAAAATATTTCCTACATCATGGTACTTTATTTATAATTTTTAGACATCAAATAAATAAATATATTTACGACACAATGATGATGCAGTGATTACCTTATTAATGAATGATTTAAATAAATGAGATTATAAATATTAAAATAAATTTATTTTAAAACTTTTTATGACATCCAATAATTTTATGGATGATTATGACTTGTTATATTTGAATTAATCAAGTTTTTTTAAAATAATAAAGTTGTTATGGATTTTTAAAAAATCATGATATGAATGGTATAAAAATTGACATAAATGAGTTTTTAAAACAAAAACTATTTTATTAAATGATATAATAGTCCTAAAAATATAATATTTGAAAAAATGACTTATATAATGTTTAAAATGTCATTAATGAACCACTTTAGGTTTTATTTTCATTTTATAGTAACTATATTAACCATATAGTATGAATATACAAGAAGACATGGTAAGAGTTAAATTAGTTAACTAAGGGTTAAAGCTAAAAGATAAGGTTAAATTTGTGACCTAGACTTTTCTAAAACCTATTTACTGATAGGTTTCCAGACCAAAATCATCTTATATTTGAAATAAAGTAGTTTGTGACCTTTTGAAACCGAAAATAATTTTATAATAAAATAATACTTTAAAACTTTCCTAAAATGCCCCTCCTCCCTCTTATAAAAAAGCATCACCCCTACCCATTTAATCACACCTCTCAAGACCCTTGGATCATAAAAACTCTACCCAAATAAGCTCAAAATATCCCTCTCTTCTTCTTACAATCCTTACCTTAGGCAAAAGGCAATTCAAGAAAGCCTTTTGGCAAAAATCAATGGAGTTACACGTTTTAAGAGGTAGTGTCTTCTCTAAAGTTCCTTTCCATTATTTTAATTCTTAAATACCTGCTATATTATTAGTATTTGATTATATAACAACACCATTATCATAAATATACTATTATTTTGTTATGATAAAGATTCAAACTGCACTTACACACACCTCCATCTAATGGATATGAACATATTGTTTCTGTGTACGGCGAACTGTTGCCTCACGAAACGATGATTGTTCAATTTTATCCTACCACCTCTCATAGTGGCTATTATGATGGAAATATATTTATATGTGATATATATTATATTTATATTGCCTCTATGCTTCTTTTTTTATTTAAATCATACCTTTATTCTTTCCATAATATGTAAATATGATAATTTCATTTGAGGAAGTGTGGACTGCCACCCCCTCAAAGTGATATGACTCGTTCATGTCATACATGGAACATATAAAGGATGGAATTAATAAAGATATGTAATGTATATCAAATAAGATATTATACTATAATTATAATATACATATGCATCATTTAGTTTTCATTCCTTTAAATATGAAAAAGAAATGAAAGTAGCGCTCATGCGTATGTACGACTTATCATCTCCATTAATGGTGCATTTCATTTATTATCTCAAAATGTTATGTAATATTATAAATACATATATATATACTAGATAAATATTATATTTAAATTATTAATACTATTCTTTAGATAATTTAATTTTGACCACATGGATAATTTGTAATTATAACAAGTTCATTTTCGACTCAAGTGTCGAATATCGACAAAATGACTGATATTAACTTAAATAATTATGTAATGTTTATAACATGGTAATAAGTGATATAAAATGAATAATAAACTTAAAAAGGGTTCTAAATAAAGTATAAATTAACTTAATTTTATTATTCAGGAAGAACAAGGAACATATGTGACGAGTCAGACTTAAGATAAGGGACTTCGTCTCAATCTCCTTTCATTGAGGCAAATTTTGATTTATACAAGAATTTATTTTAAACAGTGTATAAACTCCTTTGAATTTTAATTTCATTCAAAGGAAATATTTTTTCTACAAATCGTTTTACGAAATGATAAAAAGAATGTTTCTTTTTAACATACGCGGTGACAATGACCTTTCTGCCACTGTGAGCATTATTTGATATTTGAATTCCTTAAAAAGTTGTAATGTTTTTAAAAGGAAAATAACTACCATATAAATTTTTTATGAATTTTGGTATTGAAAATGGTTTGAGAAAGCATTTATTATACTAATATTTTGAAATGATATATTTTGATTGCAATGTGGAAATGTTATCTTTCTTTTATGCTTGTTTTATGTGTTATGATTATGTTATGGTTCTTGGGTATTGTTTATGTATACAGGTGGTTCCATGATAAACCTTCGGCGGGTGAGCCTAAAATAGCTCTCCAATGCATTGGGTAACATGAAGGAGGTAAACGTTAATGTTTCTCCTAATATATTTAGGGAATATATTGTGATGGGTATTCCAAATGTAACTCCCTATATAGTTGTGAAAGCTACAATGTAAGTATGTTATGGATTCCACAAGTCACCTTTATGATTTATGATTTCTATGTGTTATTTATAAATCTTATGATTTCATAAGGTATGTTAAAGGACATATGTTTTATGATTGAAAAGTATGGTTTCATTGATTTGTATGTATTTATGGACTAATTTATTTCTTTATTTTATATCCCTTACTGATCTTTTTATGCTCAAACCTTGTTTTTTGAAATTATTTTCAAAGGGTATAAGTAAGGTTAAGAGAAAAGAAGAATTCAAGAATATTTTTATCAATAAAATATTTTTTTTTTATTTAATGTGTTTTATTTTTGTGAAAAAATTGGTTAGATTATAAGTGTCTACTTTGTAATATTTGAGATGTAATGTAATAGTTATGGCCTAATTCTCTAAAACTCTAAACCTTAAAAGATTATCAATGTGAATTATTGACTTCACTCAAGATTATGTAATTTTTAAGGTTGGGGCCTTATATGATGTGTCACAGTACATGGTGAAATTCCTATCTGGCTCTGGTAAAATCAGTATCGGTGTTGAAGTCAATCTCCCTTTGAGCTCCTGAAAGGTCATCTCATAGGAATCTATCCATACATACTTCTCACCATTCTTATTCAAGTATTTCAATGGTTCTTCTAAGTGTGAGAAGTCCTACATGAAATGTATATAGTAACCAGTAATCCCTAAGAAACTCCACACCTCAATGAAGTTCATGGGATGCACCCAAGAAACTATTGCTCTCACCTTCTCTGGGTTCACTGATACTCATGTCTTTGAGATGATGTGACCTAAGAAGTGAATCTGATCTATCCAGAAGTGGAAATTTGTGAGCTTATCATATAAATAATGCTCCCTCAGTGCATTAAAAATTATCTCAAGATGTTTGGCATGGTCGTGTCAATTATGAGAATACACTAAGATGTCATCTATGAAAACCACAACAAATGAGTCAAGATAAGGATGGACCACTCAGTTCATCAGTTCCATGAAGACCATCCGCATTTTTATGAGACTGAACGACATAACTAAAAACTCATATAGACCATACCTTCTCTGAAAGGCTATGCAAGGTATGTCTGATGATCTAACATGCACATGATGATAAATGGATCTCAAATAAATATTTTATAAAACCCATGATCCATTGAGATGGTCTAAGAGATCATCTATCTATGGTAGAGGATACCAATTCTTAACCATAAACTGGTTAAATTTCCAATAATCCATGCATATCCTGAGGGTATCATCTGCCTTTTTTCACAAAAAGGACCGATGAACCCCACGGAGAAGTAATGGGTTAGATGAAACCCTTTACCTCTAAATATTCTAGCTGCCTCTTGATATCTTGAAACTACATCATATCCATCCTTTAAGGAGGAATGTATATCAGTGCAGATCATGGAACTAGCTCGATAGAGAACTCTACCTCTCTCACTAGAGGTAAACCTAAAAATTCATCCGAAAAGACATCCCTAAAATGATAAACTACTGGAGGGAAATCCATATGATGTGTTCCCTACTCATCTAGATATAAACTCACAATCTGTGTTGTTATCTCGCCCAACCCATGATGCTTGAGTCTAGCTCGGCTCACCTTGACATCTCATTCACCCTTTTGAATGAACTCCCTGCCCTCTAGTTATATAAAACTCACCCTACGGTGATAGCAATCAACAAAGGCTCAAAAGGGAACAAACTAGTCCATCCTAAGAATGACATCAAACTATGTCATCTCAAGGACATAGAGGTTCCATATGAAGTGACACCCACTAATCTCAAGGGGGAACTCTTTTCACTGATGCACACCTTCTGTCATAATCCCTAACTGAGTGTCTAACATAATAACACCATCATTAGTATAAACATAAAGCCCAAGTCTCTATAAAACAGAAACAAATATAAATCTCTATGAATCCCCTGTATCAAAAAGTGAAAAATCTAAAACAGAGGCTACTAAAATATTACCTATGATAGTGGAAGGTTCGGGATCCAGATTCTATTTGTTCTGTTTCATTGCATATGTCTGACTTGTACTGTGGCCCTGTGACACTACCTAGATACCCAGAGATGATCCACCCTGTTGTCACTATGAACCTGGTGTCTAGCTACCACAGCCACAATAACCACCTTGGCCTGAATAGACCAATTCACTCCAACTCCCTTTATGGTGAGAATTTGCAGACCCATCTCCTGAATGTAGAGTAAGTGTAGACCCTCTCTCACTAGATGCTAGTGAAAACGTTCTGTATAATAATTATAGATGGCCCATCTTGTTGTAATATTATCACTTGATTGGGTCCAGTAGACACTGTAGCCTTGTATGCTCTAGCCTTATGCACTAGTAGCACATCACTTGAATACCTAAAGATATGTTCTAACTACTGATATCACCACGAGGAAGATCCAAATGATGATTCCTACAACCAGTCAATACAGTACCAGATCTAGGTACTGAACCGCCCTAGCTTACACCTCTAGACTCCCTCAAGTTACATTATGTGATCAACAACTGATTCACTATAGTAGAAATGGTATTCAACCTGATGAAATTTACCTATGATCGAAAGTCATACATGATACCATCCTCAAATCACCTAGCCTTCAATACATCGTCACCCATTAGAATAGGTGTGAAGCATTGGAGCTCAGTAAAATGGGCTGAATAATTCATAACTGATAGTGTGCCCTACTCAAGATGCATAAACTCCTAGGATCTATTGACCCTAAGTGTCTTAGGGTAGAAGTAACTATATAATACTATCTTAAAATATCCCCATGCCATATCTCGATGACGATCTTCCTGAGTGATAACATCCCACCATCTCTTGGTGGAATCACAGAGCATATATATTTCAAGATTTACCCTCCTCTCAGTAGGTATCTCTAAATGCTAAAGATAAAAAGCATGGAATCTATCCATGACTTTGTAGCTTGTGTTCCTCCGTCCCCTGGAAACGTGGGTGGATACTAATGTTCGAACACTAGTGTCAGCTCTTCCATAGATGTGGTAGGTTGTGGTGCTCTCTGAAAGGTTTAGATGAACCTCATAAAGCCTTCATGAAACTGTGCATCAACACCTACATCTGGTATAATAGCTGGTGCCAAAACTAGAAAAATTGGAGGTTCCACTGGTAACCCATGTCCTATCACCTCTGGGGTATGATCATCACCACCCTCCTAACATAAAATTGGAGGTTTTCATGGTGGCATGACTCTACAATTCCAAGCACAAGCCTCAGTTCAATATAATTATCAAGTTTTCATCTCAAAAGTGTAGATTCCAAAATAGAATAGGTCAAAACCTTCCTCTATAAGATTTCACCCCTATGCCTACCCCATGGTTTAGGTTTTGGTTTCAAACAAATGAGAGATGCTACCAAAATACCACTGCTAAGGTCGAGTCTGGTCAAGTTATCTACCAAAATTTAAATCAGTTTCACTTGTTTTTCATGTTTGATTAATCTTTATCACATCCCCTTTAAGAAGGGTAAACCAATGGTATGAAAAATTCAAATCATTGGGGGTCATACTCCCCACGAATCAAATCTTGGCATCTATATATAGCACATCATAACACAATTCTCCTTAAGGTTGGAACATGATCCACCAAATTACGATCCAAGAGGGCCCATACACCTCAGGGACCAAAGCTTGGTGCCTATCCAATCCATACCACAACATGTACCAATATACCTATCAAAAAAATAGGTATATCTATCATGATATCTATCACAATAGTAAGTAATCGGTAATTCTCTCTAAATAGCATGACAATTATGCATGGCATGTGATTTCTAAGAAGTTCTTATATGATGCATGAGATGTAATACCCTTATCTCATCATGTTTTGACATAATATAACCCACAATAATATCAATAATAATATAACAACATAAGTGTGTCACCCAATGGTGAAATCTAATCAACTATAATAGCTCAAAATCCAAAAAATCAACAATTCAATTCAAGGAAATTTGGTTTTTCCCTGTATACGGGGTAGATAATCCTGAGCACAGCTTATTACCAAATTCTATTTCCTTATTATCCTATACTATTGTCTCCAAACAATAAAGAAAACTAGAAAAATGAAAATCCTTTGATGTTAATTTGTAACGTCCCAAACCCGGATGCCATGTAACAATGCACCGAGCTCAGTTGGCAACATGGTCTCAAGCACATCTCCTCAAATTCCCAAGGTTTTTGACTAGTAGTGAGGGACTAGGGGTGATAGTGGGAAGAATATTCCCTCATTAGCATAGAGTAACACTGTAGAATACAACAACAATTCAATAGCAGAAGCAGTAATATCATACAATAGAAGTAAACAGCAGAAGACTAATAGTATAAATAAAAAAATCATATCTTACAACATATGATTATATATGTTACATGTTCTATAAAATATCCAAACAGGTTACACTACAATCATATAAAATACAAGTGCCAAAATTACAAAAGTTCAAAAAGAATCTCAGAAGCATCGCAAGCCTCATCTTGGTCCCATTCTCTCCTGCTTCTAAGTATCATATCAAATACCTATAGGAGGGAACTTGACTTTATTGACACCTACAATCATGTAATCTATTTGGGTCCAAATCATTTCCCAAATAGGGTGTGAGAATAAATCCCAGTAGGTAACCACCTAAGGTATGTTCCAATCAGTCAGTGAATATATATAACAGGAATTTTACAATAATGAAATCAGTAAGCTAGGAAGTGATCAAAAGTAAACAACCTATAAGAACTAGTTTCCAATTATTTACATTTCATTATCCATTTAATAATTCAATTGCATTGAATTTTGAAGTCTCTATATCCATCTCAATCCTGGAATCCCCCATGTAACATTAAACACAACAGATGTCTCGGAAGGTCATCTAGAAAAATACAAGTGAAGACTGAATCCAAGTGTGTGCTTTGGCTTGGAAGACATATCATAAACCATTTCATTTCAATATTCAATTATAGCCCAAGACTTTCCTTGACATTCCTAATCTGTAATTTAAGTATCACTCCAGGTGAAATTTCCACCAACACCCTACAAGCTTGTCCCAGGGAACCTCTCAGGAACCCAGTATCACTCTAGGTGTGGTATAAGTTCATGTCACTAAGCCTATCCTTGGAGTTCATATAAGGAATCCTCAAGTATCACTCATTACATATAGTCAAATTCCCCTTGATCCCATCCATTTCTCCCCTCAATGGATCCATGATTCACTCGGCATATAAGTACAACATCTATGAGCATGTCCATGGCATCCATGGTTCACTCATGGCTTAAACATAATCCCATCCTAGGCATTATAACATAATTCAAGGTTCAATCAAGGTACACGGTACAATAGTCATATGATACCTTCCATGGGATTATAAACAGAATCCATGATTCACCCAAGACTAATTACTATTTCATCATAACAAATTCAATTAAACATTCCATTATTCATGCCAAGGTTAAAACCAAAAGCATCTAATATAAATCACCACCAAGGGGTGTATCAGGAAAGGACCAACCCCAAAAGGCTTGGCCTTTCATTTACTCACATGGGCATATTTATCATAACAAACATCACATGTAAAATAAACTATTTCATGGCATAAACATTGATCAAATCACATGGGCAGGTTCACAATTGGAGAAATTCATTCCAAACATTCTTAAACAAGTATAGGCATACAAGGGTCAAGGTAAATCCAACCATCCCATACCCTTTAACCAATTCAATTATAATTCAACACTATTATAATTCCATTAACAAACAATTTCATTTTTAACAACCCATAAAAGTGAATCAAAGGCATGCCTTATAGGCATCCTAGGCCAAACGTCCATAGACAGTCATCCAAGGGAACTCACCCATGGGGTGGCCCTTAATCAAGGTATACAACCTATTTCATGATTTAAAACACTTATTCAATTACCTAAACAAAAATAGGAAACAATAGGGTTAAAATATAAATCAAGGCAATGCCCCAAAATGGGCATGCAGAACTCCAGTATATATAAACAGCTCGACAATTAGTGAAATGCATGTGACCACCTACCTTAGGCTCATGCTAGATAGCTCATCCAGTACCAAGCTCTGATTCGCCCTGGTTTGGAAGAAATATGAAGAACAGATGAAGAAATATATATTAGGGCATATGATCCTAAATAAAAATAGGTAAATTGATATCTATAAGAATAAATAATGGATAAAAGGAATCGAGGACTTACCATTTCAGATCTAAGGAGACGAACTGCATTCTAATCAAAGATTAAACGACGAAGGGATATGAAATCCTATAATAGGCTCAAGAGGGAGCTCAAAATCATGACCCTATACTGTGAAACAAATAAGGGGAAAGTATTTTTAAGTCATAAATATTTTATGGTAAAATTTTAAATTTATACAAAAAAATGGGTCACACGGTTTAGGCGCATGATTTTTCTAATCGTGCACCATTTTGCATGGTCATTGCTAGTTAAAGTGTGCGGTCACACGGTTACCCCGCATAGTTTACTGACCATGTGGTCACCATACAGTAGGTCTCTATCAAAGGTCTACTAAAATTATAGACCCACTATATGTCTATGTAGCTGTTACCACACGTTATCCTCTGGTTGTGTGACCAGAGAGGCCCTACTGCCTCACATCGCATGGTTTTTTAAACTGTGCGGCCTGACCCACACAACTTCTACTAACTATGTGTCAGGCCCAAAACACCCCAAACCTTGAGTTCTGGGATTCTAACAAGCCACAGACACCCCCAAGACTTCCCTGACCTCAACAGGCATCCACATTAGGCCATAACTAATCACTTAAACTAAGAATTGATAGAAAAATCATTATTCATGCCTCAAAGAAGAACCAGGTTCTTACAATCATAGACAACAATTGGGGCATATCATAAAGGGACATGAAAATTTGATTTTCATGCCACTGCCACCATAATCATATTCTTTGATTAGGGTAATTATATTGCATGGTTTAGAAAAACCATATCATTTCCTTCAATAACCTAATAAATCATAGATTACAATTGTCCCATGTCATAAGGAACATGCAATATGATTTCATGCTACTGTATTTCCATGAATCATATATCATGATTCATTTAGAAAGGCTAAAACACTTATATGGGTATTCGAATGATTAATATTTAATGGTTGAGTATCAAAATTCCATCTAAGTTATCCTTAAAAAACATTGCATGAGATGTAATGTGAGGGAGTGTGTTACATTCATTCATGTGATGCATGAATTTTTTATTGAATTAACTCATGAATTATAACACATTATTTAATGCATGAATCATCAAGGATCATCCTATAAGGCCTATAAAATACCACTATCATACAATGGTAGTGTATATATGCTTGTATGATACTCATCCAAGACCCTTCCCTAACCCAAATCTCTTTATTCTTCCTCTTTAGCACAGTGATGTGCTAGCACAATATGGAGTGAAGGGGATTTCCTATAATATAATGAGTGATTAATCATCCTATGGATACCTACATATGTGGTATGTCCTTAAAATACCATTCATGTGATCTTATTCAAACCTATGTGATAGTGATTGAGATTGTGTAATGACACTTCACTATAAGGTACATGATTTTCCTTTTGTTCTTCATTTCCAGAGTGAATGTTTTCATTTATTCTAAGCATGTTGATCTTGGTATTTGGATTTTGATTGATTTTTCATGTAATAATTAGTTTCATTAGATACCCATGAATCCAAGAAATTGTATCAAAGCTTCTCATCTAATTAGATTTGTGAACTCTTGTGAGAAATAAAGAAATTCTATATCATATTACATGTTGTGGGGAGATCATAAAATATGGTATGTTGTAATATTTTGTGGTTTTTTTATTGGATCATGTGATATAGGATATCATAAGTCATGAAATATTTTGAATTTTTATATTTACACTAGTTCTATCATATGACTTTATCCAATTGTAAAATATGATTCTATGTGTTGAGTTTCTAAAAAACAGAGTCTCATATTGAAAATAGAACATGGATTCCTATTGTTAAATATGATATGTGATATAATAGTTAACAATTAGGATATCAGTCATAAAATATGACTGATATCATATCATCGATCAATTATATTTAATGATGTAGTTATCATTCATAAAGTAGTTTTGGCCTATCAGTCATAACCTATGACTCTAAGCCAATCATAAAATATGATTGAAGAGGTAAAAAAATATTTTTCTTGCATTCAATTATGAATTGAATTTATTATTTATAAAATGTTTATAAATAATGATAAAATTTATTTTTAGGATATTTATTAATTTATAATTAATTTATAAATTAATTAATTATAAAGAGTTTATAATTTATTAATAAATATTTATAAAACATTTATTATTAAGTATTCCTCAATATTAAATGTTATTATTAAAATAAATTTTTCCAAATTATATTTTATTCCTTGTAATTAAAAAAATAAAGTGTTTATTTAGTAATCATAAGGGGTAATTTATAAAGAGTTTATAAATTATAAAATAAGGAATAATATAAAGTGTTTATATTTAAGAGAATTATGAAAAGTTCATAATGATTAATTTGAAATATTTAAATTAAAATAGACTTATTTGGAAATTATTTTAACCTTATCAAAATATTTTTTGATCAATTAATATGATCAAAGGTTTAAATAATATTAATATATTATATTTAGATTATGTAAAATATTTACATAATATAAATTTGAAATATAAAATATTTATGTTTCATGAAATATCATACATTAAAATAAAATAACATATGATAAATAATATTAAAAGTTCTATTATGAAATGAATATATAAGTATTTGTATTCAAGTATTATAGAATTTACTAATGAATAATAGATAAAATTATAGAGTGTTTATGATTAAGATTTGGTTTATTAATTATTCATAAATATTTATCTCATGTTTAAACATTTAAAGTGTTCATTTATTTAATGGTTATTCCCTGTTTTGTTCATAATTATAAATTGTTTATATTGTGAATATGTTTATGCTTTAGTTTAAATTTTTTAAACTTCTTAGCTATCATACAATCATTTAAGTGTTGCATACTAGACACAATTACATAAGATTTAGTTTTCATAAACCTTGATCTCAATTTGTAATTGAAGTTATTAGCTTGAATTTAGTTATTGAATATGGTTTTTATATATTAGGTGCTAAATTTATTATTAGTTGGATTATGTATTAATTAAAGTCTCCCCAAGGATAGGGTCTTGGGGTCAGACTTCTCATTATCCTACAGGCTTGTGCCTTGTTCTAGAAAGGTGGGATTGGGTATCTATTTCTGAGGGACTACTCTTTCAGATATTTTCAATCTCATATAAATCTAAACCATTACATGAAGAGTTTATATACCTTATTAATGGGATGAATTTAGATATGTATGAATATTTTTGGATTCTATTTTTGAGTGAGTAACAAAAATTGTGGGTTGTATAAAGGTTTACACATCAATATGGTTTGGAAATATTGATTTGGTGGAGGGAATAGGATCCAAAACTAAATCATTGGAAGAATGAATAGGTAAATATAATAACATTAGATAATATGGTGAGATTAAATCCCCTTCAAATACTAATATTTCTTCCAAATAGGAACTTATCAAGACCTAGATCATTAAGTATGGGTGTCCATTATGGTTAGGTTACCATGAATTATCTTGTGTATGGAAAGCAAGTAATGAGGTGACCCTAACTGTTATGTGTCTTGTTCTTGGTACTTTCTTTGAGTTATAATTATTTAGGAATCCATAATGGTTAGGATATCATAGGAATAGATTTGGGTTTATCCACATTATGGATGGGGAAGATTTTTTCACTCGAGTATCTAAGAGTTATATATGATATGATTGATAATAGTCATCTATCAGATATAGTTATGGTTTATTTACATACACAAACTGGTGTAATTCATAATGAAATATGGATATTTACTAACTAATGGATATGATGAATTCAAAAGGGGTTATTATTTTAGTGGGATCTCATTTAATAAAAGATCTTATTAATGGTAATAAAGCATGATACTCATTGGATAAAAGATTATATTATAGTTAAATAACATAATTATCAAACTAATCTTTTATATTAATATTATTGGAAGGATAATATTAATTTAAGAAACTCTTAAGACTGATAATTTAAGAAAATATCCTAAGTAAAATGAGAAATTATATGTGTAATTGAAACACCTTCCTGAGTAACCAAGTGTTAAAGTTTTTCAATGGGTGGATTTGGATTCTTGTGAAGTTTAGAATGATTCACTTAGGGTTTTAAGGAATTATATGAAAAATGACCAAAATGATTTTAGCCTCCACTCATATACTCAATATGATTGAGTATACTAATGAATTGGTGAGACTAAAGGTTTCCTTAAGGATTATTCTGGTCAAGGAATTCATTCTATTTTCATCTGTGGAAATGTTACGACAAGATGAATGAGTTTAAGAAATTTTTACTTCATGTTATCAAGTATTTAGAATAAATAAACTATGAATATGATGTATAAATTTTGGATCTGTATAGATAATACAAGTAGTAAAAAGTTAAAACTAGAAGAAGAAAATTTTATTGGAGAATCCAATGATGTTTTTTCAAGTGTCCAATCAAGGAAATTAAAACCTAAAGGTGTTATCATAAAGGAGGAGTGATTCCATGTGATGGAATTTTTTGAGATACCTCAAGGGTTTTGTAAAATCCATGGAATTTACATGGTAGGTATTAGTGTTATAAAAATAAATTCTTCAATTTTAAAGGGTTTGTGATACCAAATGTATGCTTTACAAGTGTTGTGAATATATAGGAGTTCAAAATAAAGGGAAAAATGTTAGTGCTTATAGTTCACATTCAATTGATAGAGAAAAGAGTTTCTACATCACATATTTGAATGTAAAGTAATACATCAAGATCAGGTGGATCTAACTAATGTATGTGTATCTTAATCTCATTTCTCTCATGAGATATGAGTAGTTGTTCATTAATAAATAGATTTTAAGTAAAAAATTAGATGATTAATTGTATACACATGGTTTATGATTCATCATATTCTATAACATGTTTGAAAAGGATACAAAGATAAAAATGTTTGATCTAGGATATATTGTTCATCTAGGTGTTTGTTAAAATATGATGGAATACATTCTTGTCACCCATCGGTGACATATTTTAATAAATAATCTTATTTTAAAGGGAAATTATCCCAATACATAGATTACCATATATGATATGGGTCTATTAGTTTATTTTATAATATTCCTACTAAGATAAAATAAGATTTATTTTCTACACAAAAGAGTGTATATCTTACCACCATATTCTTATTAAAATATAGTGTCTAAGAGTCTAGTGGGAGTGTGTTTGAATTTTGTAAGTTCAAAGTTAACAAATAAATGATTATAATAGTCTAATTTATTTCCACTTAATATCCTAAAGAGTTTAGGATATATGAGAGTAAATAAAAATTTAAAGGTTATATTTAGTTTCTATGAGAAAGTGAATATCATTGTTTCTTAAAGGATTATTCTAGTTAAAATATAAGTGATTATTCAATTAATATATTAAAATAGTTTTAGTGTATGGAGGTAAATAATAATGTAAATAATTACATTATTTTTCAAGTAAAAAGTTTCATGGAATAGGTTAAAAGGATGATGTTGTTAAACCTAGAGAGAGTTCTAAGTAGACAACATAACTTAATATCATAACATTTGATACTGTGGAGTTATAGAGTTTTAATATTTCCAAGGAGTTTAATATTGGGAATATGATTCCTAAATATGTCTATTATTCAAACTTATTTTTTCATAGATGTTACTCACTGAAGAGTTAATTGGGAGGGTTTTATCATAAGGTCACCTAGAGATGTAACAAGAATTAAATTTAGATGTAATGAGTTAAAAAACCCTAGAATGTTCATTAAACATACGGTTGATCCAGAATTTTATCATAGATGATATGGTAAATAGGAACTTATGTAGAGTTCTGTTAAGTATTCTTAAAGGAGTTTTAAGAATATGAAATATAATATATAAAATGTAATCTACATTTTATCATTATTTCACATTTTATTAATATATATATATAGATAGATATACATTTAATGAATTGTAATGATAATTAAACTCTCAATGTACAACTTTAAGTTATCCCTAACCAATGTTTATCAGGGATTATTATAAGTTATGATGAAATGTTAAGGTTATCATGAGTTGGATTCTTATATATGACATGAAATATGCTCATGAGGCACAAAAAATGTTTTTGTGTGCTTGATGACCTACTAAGGGGTTCATGGATCATATAAGAGTCCCCACTACCTAAGGTTATAGAGATAACTAGCATTATAATCATCATAATTTGATACCTTTCTTATGCAATACATTCCATCTTAGCTAATTAGGTGGTGGTTGGGTATGTTGTTGATCATGTCATCAGTTAGAGCTCAACCAAGATGGGATTTTTACTCTCATATGATGATTATGACATCTAGTTACTTGATTTAGATATATTACAGAGTGTACGACCACACATAGATAGTGCATATTATGTGATTATCAATTCATATAAGAGATATTTGATGTGATCATCCATAAATATGAATGTAATGTGTTGTATTCATTGACCAGGTCAATCTATAATTGGATAATTAAGAATTTATGAGTTGGATTTATGGGATTAACATGCTTTATGTATCATGATCACTCAATTTATTAGACAAAAGGAACATATGAAAATGCATACTAGCATAAGATATTGAGGTGGACACAGGTATATAGATACATGTGTTTGATGGAGATCATGCTAGATCCCTTTATAGCTTGAGTAGCATTGATGCTTTACTAGAGGTAACTCTTTGTTTACATTTATAAATATAATGGTTCGTATTTTTTTCAATGTTATAAATGTATATGGGGTCACTCTTTTTGGTTGACTGAATGGATATTGATTTTTGAATTAGAAAGATGCTCTAAAAGTGTTTTAGAGTTTAATACAAAAGAGTTTTAGATATTTATTCACAAGGTATTATATATGATGTGATATAAGGTGGAATTTTATTATATCTTTACAAAAGTGTTTTGTAATACATTAAAAATAGTTTTGAATATGATTTCATGAGTTACTGTATATGATACAATATAAGGTGAAATAGCATAAAGTTTTTTAGACTTTAGTGTAAGTAAAGGATTAAAGGAGATAATGTCCCATAAATCCTGTTTTATATTTGATAAAATGGTACAATTATATTTTATGATTGAGTTAAATCGTAAAACCATATTATTCATTATTTACATGATATGAATGGCTATATCATAGACAATGATTGGGGCATATCATAAAGGAGTGAAAATGTGTTTTTTATTCCACGGCCACCATAATTATATTCTATGATTTGGGAAATTATATTAAATGGTTTATAGAAACCATTCCACCACCTTCAATAACCTAATAAATCATAGAGTGTGAATGGAATATTTCATAAGAAGCATGTAACATGATTTCATGTTACCGCATTTCCATGAATCGTATATTACAATTCATTTGGAAAGCCTATAACACTTATATGGGTGGTCGAACAATTAAGAGTTAACATTTGAATATCAAACTTCCACCTAATATATCATTAAAGAACTATTACATGAGATTTAACATGAGTAATTGTGTTGAATTATTTCATGAGATGAATGAAATGGTTTTAGTATTAATTCATGTGTTATAATTCATGAGTTGATGCATGCATCATCAAGGAGAATCCTTGAAGGCCTATAAAAATCCCACTACCATACAATGTAAGTGTATGTATGTTTGTATGATACACATCCAAGACTACTCCCTAACCTAAATCTATTTCTTCTTCTTCTTTAGAATAGTGATGTGTTAACACACCATTGAGTGAAGGGGTGTCTCACTCGTATGATGAGAGATTCATTATCCATTGGATACCACCATAGGTGGGATTTCCTTTGACTACCACTCTAGTGATATTCTTAAAACTCATGTGATGGTGATTAATATGGTGTAGTGTCACTTGAGTGTAAGGTATGCAAGTATCCTACTATTATTCATTTTCAAAATGTGTGTTTTCATTTATTCTAAGCATGGTGATCTTGTTCTTGAGATTTTGATCACTTTTTCATGTTTTAATAAGTGTTATTATACACCCATTAATCCCATCAATCACACCTATAAATATATTCTACAGTAAATACACATCCCCTGGTAAGGATATATAGGCAATTAGAGTCTTGGATTAGAATTACTGGGGACCTCTATGTAGATAGCGGATTTCCCTAACATACTACACCTACTAAGTTCAAATAATATTGTTGTCTTACCAAAATAATGCAGTCATCACCAATGATGTAATAGTATTGACCTTTCCCTACTTCCCTTTGTGTTTTCTTTATGATTATTGGTTTCAATGAGGTGTTTGGGGTGTTCTAAAAGCTAGAAGAGGTCCTTGGGCCATTCTGAGGGTCACCACACCCTGGTAATGGCATGGTGAAGGTCGTTTTGGTTGGGATCACACCCTATGTAAAACGAGTAGTGTGGAGATTCCTAGGGAGGGTTGTGGTACGGGGCATGGAATCTCAAGGGACCACCTATCCAAAATGGGGATGAGGATCTCACCGCATTGTGGCCTTGGGAAGGGTGAGGTAAAACAACTAGGATTTTGATGACAGGTCATGGTGTCTAGCCATGGTAGAAGATGGAAGAACCACCATGGCTTGTACCATGTTGTGGTATAGATAGTGGTGGTAGTCAAATAATATTTTTAAAATGGTTGTAAAATGGGGAAATGGATGTGGGAGATTCGGATCTCCCTTTGACCAGACCCACCACAACTTTTTTGGTTGTCCACCATGTCATGGTGGAGTCTAGTGGGATTTGATTATAAAAGGGAGGTCAGATCACCCCCGATTCTATTATTTTATTCTTCCTTTAAGAATTAGGTGACTTTTGGACCTCTTTACCCCTCTTCAGTAATTCATTTGAGAATCCTATCCCCTTGGATCTTTGGATCAAGTATTGTGGATTGAGGTATGATCTCCTCTCTTCTCTCATTCTATTCTTCATAATCTCTTCATTTTATGGAGGATCCAAGTAGAAGGAGGCTCTATTTTTGGTTTTTTTAGAATGGTCTGGTGATGGATTGTTTTTTTATATCTTAGAGAGTTATCCTGTGAGTGTGGTGGGAACTTAATCTCTTATTTATCCCTTTGTGATCGGTGGTTCTCTTTGAAACTTCAATCATGATATGGGATCCTTTTTATCTCCTTTTATGTGTATCTATGGGAATTTCATTCATTATATTTCCTTTTGTTGTATAGTATGGGTTAACATAACAATATAATGATTTGTCTTAACTTGAAATTGAAAGGGGGTGGGAGTTTCAATTGTGATTTTACTTGTTTTATGATATTTCTTAAAGAATAATCCATGTTTGTTAACTTGTTGAAAATCACGGATGTTGGGATCCTTGTTTGTGTTGTATTTTTTATGACTAAAAAACCTTGTTGTGTTGATTATTTAATCTCACCCATACATAAAAGGATAATAACTTATATATGGATGATGAAATAGCACCCTATGGAATCCTATAATTGTTTAAGGAAGCCCAGACTAAATATTCAAACAAAGTGATGAAAGCCCTTTTGTTAAATCTGGAATGCGGTATTGGAAAATTTGGTTTATATATTGTATGTTTATGTGCTTGTGGTGTAGTTTTAGTGTGATTTGTGTGGACCTAGTGGGGCTTTTACCACTGGAGGTGGTAACCGAGTTTAATTCAGAATGTGTTGGGCATAGAAACTAAGGCTGGTTGGAATGAGATGAGATGTTGTAGTGAACTAGCCTAGTTAAAATTGATATGTCACCTGATCTAGATTTCCAAAAGGCTTCAAGTGTGTCTTCTCATATTTCAGAGGCTTCTGACTAATATATAGGGTTTAAAAAATACAATGAGGATATTATGTCCTCTAGTCAGATTGGAATAACATTAGAAAATAACCAAAATATCAAAAAGGATAAACATCAGAGTGTGCATAATAAATAATTGAATAAATAGCATGCTATAATAAATGTAATGCATAATAAATTCATATATAATCAAAGGAATAAAAACATACAACTGTCCTTCACCCACTGTGCTGAACACAAATACAAAATCAACGACTAAAAATAAATACAACATGATCTACTGCCAACTCTGAGATAAACCACATATCTAATCTCCACAATGCTAAAGTTGTACCAACCTGATCTTGATACTCCACATGACCGGCTCTATGTGATCAAGAAATAATGGGGCTTAGCCCCATCCATTATAAAACCTATGCTCCAACTTGAAAGCAAAAATTAGGTCTAAACACACATTGAGGTACAGGTACAGGGGTGATAAATAAATATCAATAGGCCACCCCCAATAGTGGACCTATAATATTCTATTATCACAATTATATACACATGTTATATGCCCAACCTAGTTGAAAAAAATAATATATGGCATAAAAAGAACAAATACATAAAAGGTGGGGCTAAATAAAATAAGGAAAACGGTTAACTGTGGGTTCTAGCCTGAAACTTGAGGTAAATATACCCCTGGTATATCCTACACTAGAGGATTTATAGCACATGGATCACCCAACCACATGAAAACTGGTGCTTTTTCTAGATCTACATAGGATCTCCTAGACGTCTAAATACAAAGTCATGAATTTCGGGCCTCGAGATATAACCATAGGAATCCACATGAAAAAGAGCATCTATTAATATCTATGACACTAATGTCACGATCCAAACTAGTGATAGGTCTCTAATCCACACATCCGGGAAATAGTCATATCCTAAAAGTACTGTAGAACAAATTGGGCACCAACATGGACCTGACTGCTTCACCATCATATAGGATACATCCACATAGACCAGAAGAATGCACTATCCTATAGGGATCCATCTATAAAACTAGGATTGAAAATCATCCACGGTGTTGGGAGTGCATTGAAATCTATAATATCTAACCTCCAGCCAGGGTGTAACACTCAACTAGAGGGGTGAACTCATCCAGATCACCCATTATCTCCCTAAGATTGTCTAACCATATCCATACAACAGAAGAGAAAACTAGATCAAAATAGTTCCAATTCCCAATCCAATATATCCCAAGGTCCCCCTCCTCAAAACAAATTCCTAAGAAGAAACCGCCTCAAATGTTATGGCCAAAGGCCAACCAAACGTGGGATGATCCAACCTCAAACCCACCATCCAAACTACCAAACTAGCAGTTCCAATCAAATATTTTCCAATAAATCATGGGGACTTTCCATGTTCCCCTGGATCTTAGTATCCACAAAACAACCACCACAATCTATCAAGAACCCTCCTTGGGGACAAACCAAAACTAGGGGCTTCCACGGTCCCTGAGGTCACATTATAAAGAAACATTCTACTAGGGAATCCCCTACTACACCCAAAATCTCAGGCCACACCCATCCAAAGATCCTTAAATATCCCAAAGTCCATAACAAGAGTAATACATCCTACGAGGGGTTCCTATGGCTCATCCAAAGTATAGGACACACCCAGTGAAAAAACCTCCCAAAAAACCCTCAATTTTCTCTAACTGGTCCTTGATCAACAATGCACCCAAAAGGGCCATCCAAAAGAACAAGTGTTCCTAAAAGGGCATTAACAATGGTCCTTGTGACCACCAAAAAAGCAGAAACCTATAAGAGATCCTCAGCACAACAAACCTCAGAGCAATGCTGACACAAGAAATCCTTAGTTGACCTTCCTGGAAAACTGCCCATCCATGGGTACTAACTCACCCACAAAGGCATCTGAAGAAATACCATAACACGTGATAATTATTAATATCCAACTACGGAATCTACTAGTCACTTGATCAAAAATCATCCCACAAGGAAATCCTCAATAGTCCCTTAGACTCATCTCAACATCAAAATATTAACCAGCTATAACTATCATCACACAGTATCAACCCATCCCAAAGGATCTAATAGCTTTAATATTTAAACACAAGATCCAAACCTAAAATAATATAACCTCAAGAAACTATTCCCATCACGTAGAGACAAACCAAGGTCTTGTTTGATATACTACTCAATCTCATCTTCAAATATCCATCCAAAGAACCTTGAACAAAACTAGTCTGGCATCCACAATCCATGCCAACTAATGATCTCAAAACCCTTACCTGTTCCTCACAACTCACAACCATAAAAGGATTCTGGAACCAAATGTCAAATAAATACTCCTTCCCAACTCTATTGTTCTAAAACACCATCTAAACAGACTCTAAACACTTAAATGATTACACCATCATGATCTATCTAGAAAAACATTCAGAAGGGACTACTCACAAATCCAATTATAACTCTAGAGTGGAAAAATATGAAAAATGAACCAAGGGAGAAAAATTAAATTGCGTGTAATTTGGGTACACGGCGTGTACTTTGGGTACACGATGTGTACCCCCAAAGGTTCTCCTCGGTCCTATGCCCTGTTCACATAGCATTTACTTCTCCAAAGTACATAGTGTGTGTACCCTATACATACCATGTACCCCACATGGGGTTCCTATATGTGTACCTGGCCATTTACCCCCACACGGGGTTTGGCCAAGCATAGTATGTGGTTACTAGTTGCGTACTTCGCACGGATTCTAGTCATGTACCCTAGAAGAACATATGCCACTAGCACACCCTAAGTCACCACTACAAGGTGTGTAACCCTGGTACATGGTGTCTATTCCTAAAAACCCATATTCCCTAAATAGGAATAACACATAGCATTTGTTCTCTGAACTACACCGTGTACACGGGTTTTCTAAAAGGAGAAACCCCAAAACGAGACTGAAACCCCCATTTCTCCCTGATTAATCCTAGATCAACCCACAGGGGGTCCCCGACAACCCATTTGAGTCTTTAAAACTTAAAAACAACCATTCTATGGGGATTGTGGAAAAAAATTAAAACCATCCTACCTTTGGGTGGAAGCCACTGAAGCTTCATGCTGAATCTGCACTATGCACCCACTAAGCCTCGATCTACCTTCGAATGAGCTCCCCGAGCGGTGCCACCTGCTCCCTCGCCCTCTTATATCCCTATACCTCTCTTGTATATAGACCCAAATGGGTGGAATCCCATGAGGGGGTATGTTAAAATTTAGAGGAGAAAGGGTAAAATAAAGGGAAAAAAGAAAAGGGGAAGAAAAAAGAAAAAGGAAAAGGAAAGGAGCCTGGCCCTAGTACCCAATGCAAGTTTATGCATCACCTAGGAAAAAATCCTATTTTGGACTCAACCATGAAAGAGAAATATCAATCTGATGATCTGTTTAAAATATATCACCAAAAAAACATGCATGAATAAATTAATATTTAATTAAAAAAATATTAATTATTACATGAAAAATAGAATGGCTCGAATTACCACCAAACTCCTATCATAGGTTAAACACCCTATTATGGGGCCAAAATAGTGGTCAAAAAAAATTTCCAATATCATATTATAATAAAATTTATTTTTTTTCCCTGAACACTCCTTGAAATAAATAGTTTCAAATTTCCCATCATTTCAACAACTCATGATGACATGAGGCATCACAAACCCCCTACCAAAAATGCTTCTTTCCATCGAGAAGCCTCGGTGGCCAACCAGTATCCATGCTCTCCCCCAAGCACTAGTGTAGACAACGCCATCTCAACCGTCCAATGACCAATATTATAGCATCAAAAACTCTCTCCCAACATGAGATACATTCAAATGCAACCAATATGATTCTCCCCACCAAAGGAGTATCCTTATTTTCATGTCGCTTACTAAATGTAAAACCACAAGTCCCATACAACATCCATCAACAAATATAATGGATAGAAATGGACAAACCGTTCATGCTCAAGTGCTAGCACAAAACTACAACAACTCATGATCATTCCCATACCACTAGGAACAATAATGTTTGCACTCAAAAACCCACTTAAACTAAGGATAATGACCTCTAATATCCAATGGTACACTCCCCACCATAAGGATTTCCTTAAAACGCTCCCAAAAAAGAAATAGGGCTTATGCTCACATGGACTAAGTCCTAACAAAACTAGGTTAACATGCCTAAAACCACTAACCATACTCCTCAAATAAGTCAGTTCCAACAAAACAAATCACCCTTGGAACTCCTATTCAAAAAAAATGCATCTCCCTCATGCCAAGATCAACCACATGAACACCCTCTACTTAGTCATCGATCTAAATCCACAAGAATCTAACCATGATTCTATGCGCTACCCAAAGCATAACTATAACGATAAAGGATAGGGGTCTAACCAAACCTTACCTCTAAATCCATCCATGATATAGGGATCACTCCTAGTGCTCCACTTCTCAAATACCAGTCATCCTCAGGCATAACCACACCCTAATGGAAGTATACCTCAATAGACCCACCAAGGAAGAACAATTACGCCCACCCAAGCCATTGGTGATAGTAGGAACACAGGACCAACTGTAAGATCTAGAAAACAACACATGGAAACCCTCTCAAGGAATACAAACCTTGAACTTTAGAGGAACCACCACCTCTGGGAAACTCAAGCTCAATCTAAAGATCTCTCAAGCATACTTAACCACATAGATCCTCCAAAAAGGCACTAAGATCCCATTACATACCCAAAAGGGTCTTTATGCATCCCTTGATGAAGGGATAGAATCTCCATCACCAGTGAATATTCCATCACAATATCCACATGGAATGTCATCAGAAGAAAATATATACATGTGTTTTATTTGAGTAGAATTCCACCAAGTATCTATATGTGAAGCACCATATAGGTTTTTGGACACATTTTAAACAACTACACCTCCATTGTTTGTAAAAACACTATAGATAAGCATATTTCATGCAAATCATTTATGCCTATAATGATGCATGAACACTAGCCTCTTGACTATAGGATAAGATCCAAAAACTAGAATAAACTATAAATCCACAAACCCAAGTGCATCACACTAGGTGAAATCAAACAACCATAAAAACAAAAACAAAGAATAGAAATCTCATGCCCTAGAAACATGGACTTCCTATTAAAAAAAATTTATGTGTCAGACCAGTCCAATATCCATCATAATCTCTAACACATTCCTAGAACACCTACCTACCAACTCCCCAAATCACAAAACAAAAAAACTTAGGTGCCATTTTGTAAAAAATCGGATCGGGTAAACCTAATGTGTCACCTAATCTATCTTAACACAAGGCCTCAAGTTCACTTTCCCATAAGCTAGAGGCTACCAAATAGCAGTAAGGGTCAAAAAAATATAGTGGGAAGAACATAACCTCTAGTTATAATGTAATAAAAGCAGAAAATAACCAAAACAACCACAAGGATAAACATCATAGTATGCATAATAAATAAATAAAGCAACAACATACTATAATAAATAGAATGTAGAATACAGTCATATAAACTCAAAGGCATGAAAAACATATAACATTCAGTATCCCAATGGGACAACCACAAATACAAAATAAATGACTAAAAATAAATACAACAGGATCTACTGTCAACTATAAGATGAACTAAATACTTGGTCTCCATGATGCTTGAGCTACACCAGCCTGATCCTAAGACTCTATATGAGCAACTCCACTCAATCAAGAGACACTAGGCCTTTTCCCCATCCATTTTTCAAACTATAATCCAACCCAAAAGAAGACATCAGGTCTTCACACACACCGATTTACACATAAAAAGGGTGAGAAATAAATCACAGTAGTCCACCCCCAATGGTAGACCTATAATCTACTATCATAACTAGTGAATGCACTCATGATATGCTCAACCTATTCAAAACTGATAATATCTATCATAAAAATAACAACTACCTAAAAAGGGGGCTAAAAAACAAGTAAAATAGCCAACCATGGGTTCTATCCTAACACCTGAGATAAATATACCCCTAATATGGTCCAAACCAAAGGATTTACATCATGTGGATCATCAAGACATGAAATAATAGTCGTGTCTTCCAGATCTACATAGGAGCTCCAATATGACTAAATACAAAGGCATGAATTCTGAACCCAGGGCATAATGACGTACGTCTATCATGTGGAATGGAAAAACAATTTTTTATATTACCTAAGTATATTCTAGTGATTAACCCTAGGTAGTCTTCTAAATAGGATTTTACACAAAATAGTTTTTCTCTTTTAAATAGAGGAAAAATATGGAGTTTTTGAAATTTCTTGGTTTTGAAAACAAACAAAAGAGGAAAAACAAAATAAATCAATTAATAAAAATATTGAAAAAAATGGCAATGAAAGTAATTGAAAACTATTGTATGAGATAGTGATCAGGTTGGGGTTTTTTTCTAATTTCAATGTTATCCTAGTTCCAATTTATCCATTCCTCTTCTTCTAAGTTGAATAAAGTGAGATTCCATGATTTCTTCCTCTTAATACCTTGGTCAATTGGTGATGGTTAGAGAAAAACTTTCCAAGATATCATTCAGGTCTACTATCCTTTATTGTGCAAGATATTTGTATCAAATATCCTCATTTGACTTGGGAAATACCCAATCAGGTCTTTTTTATCCAAAATAATCAAGAATATTTACCACCCCTCCAAAATGTACTAATGATTGTTGAGTGCTTCGCCACTAAGACTTGGTATATTACATCATATATAAACCAAAACCTAGTAGAGTAATATAATTATCATTGACCAAAGAAAAAATTAATAATATAATCAAAAACCAAATATGATTGTACTTGATGATAAAAACTACTATTAGAAATTGAAAGCAATTTCACATAATAGAGAAAGAATTTTTATTAAACAAAGTGAAAGAACTAAAGCATTAAAAAATAGAAAACATACCCTTAACCAATCACTCATAATTTTACCCCGCCATGGTAAGTTTAACTGAGAATAATGGGGAAGAAAAGTCATTATAAAACTAAGAATAATAATAGAGAAAAAAATAAAATCATAAAAGTTATCCAGTAGAATATTTTCTTCAAACATTAGCTCCAATTTCATCCACCATATGGCTGAATGTCCTCAAGGTTAATCATTATAATATTCTATAAATTGAATTTTATATAGTTACTCCAAATTTCAAATACATTGTAAGCGTATAGAGGAAGTTTTGACACAATTAATGAGTCACACTCTTTCTGGATTAATGTTTCCAAAATATTCTTCAAATTTTGAGTGTCCAATAGCCACATTAATGAAAGAATATCTCTATGATATTTAATTTTAAAATGATTCTTTGAATTATATTTTATATTCATTTCTAATCACCTCAATTGGATTTTTTTATCTAGAGTTATTATTCATTTACTGATGTGGGGTCCACCCTGTTTTCCAGAACAACTTTTCAAAGTGATTGATTTTTTTTGGGCCTCTAGATTTTCAAATTAGATCCTGGTCTAGAAGAAGAAGTTGAATCCCAAAAATAAATGAATCTTAAAAAAATAATCACTCAAATTGGATCAATATTTTAAAAGTTATGCTCAAAATAAAAAAAGTGATTAAAATCTATTAAAATTCCAGAATTAAGAAATTTTTTCATTTTAGCCCAAAACACACCATAAATCCAAAATTGATGCAAATAAGCTCAAATTGATAAATTGGTAAGGATTAAATCATTTAAAAACATATGAAAAATGATAAAAATATTATCTCTATCATGTAACCATTGGAATCCACATGATAAATCTCATCTAATAAGATCTAGGAATCCAATGGAATGATTGGAACTGGTGATAAATCTCCACTCCACATGTCTAAGAAACTATCATATCCTAAAATCTATAAACAAAATTGGACATTAACATGTACCCAATAGTTGCACCATAATATGGGCTCAATCTACATGGACCATATGAATGCATTATCCTATAGGGATCCATCTATAAAACTAGGAGCATGGAGCATCCAAAATACCGAGAATGTGTTAGTATCAATGTAAGATAACCATTAGTCAGGTTGTAACACTTATTTATATGGGTGTACTCATCCATATCTCCCATTATCTCACTAATATTATCTTACCATAATCATACAATGGAGGAGAGAACCATATCATAACTCAGGGAAAACACTCGATCCAAGATATCCCAAGGGTCTCCTCTTTAAACCAAAGTCCTGAGTAGAAACTGCCTAAAACATTATGATAAAAATCCAACTAAATGTGGGATGATCCAACCTTGAACCCACCATCCAAACTGTCAAACTAGAAGCACCATTCAACTATCTTACAATAAAGCATGGGGCCTCTCCATGGTCCTTTGGATCTTAACATCCATAAAACAGCCACCAAAATCTCTCAACGACCCTTCTTGGGGCTAAAACAAAACTCAAGGATCCCACGATCCCTAGGGTTATAGCATAAATTGAAGTACTAATAGGGACTCCCCTGGTACACCCAAGATCTCAAGCCATGCTCATCCAAAGATCATCAAACAGGCTAAATGTAATAGAAAAATAATGAAACCCTATGAGGGGTTCCTCTAGATCATTCAAATCATGGGACACTCCTAGTGCAAAAACATCCCAAATGGACCTCAGTATCCTCTAAATGATCCTTGATCAAAAACACACCCAAAAGGGGAATCCAAAATAACAAGAACAACTTCAAGGTAATTCAAAACAGTCCTTGTGAGCACCTTAAAATCATGAACCTACAAGGTCTCTTCGGCATAACAAACCTCAGGGAAACACCCATGAAAGAAAGCCCCAGTCAGCCTTCCCAACAAATAACCCATCCATGGGTACCAACTCACCCACAAAGTCATCCAAAGAAATACCATTCCACAAAGGCATTCTCAATAGATAAAAACAGTATCCACTGATCACTTGATCAAAAACCATACCATAAGGGCATCCTCAAGTGTCCCTCAAACTCATCTCAACACCACAATGGCGCTCGACTGTAACTACCATCACACAGTGTAAATTCAAACCAAAGGCTCTAAAATCTCCGATCCTCAAATGAAGGATCCAAAAATTAACTTATCTAACCTTGAGCAACTAGTATTATCATGCATGGACAAACCAATATCTCCTCAGAGATACTACTTGATCCCACATCCCGAGATACATCTAAATAACCTCAAACAAAACCATCCTGAAATCCACAATCCATGATAACTAATGATCTCACAACCCTCACTTGGGCCTCACAGCTCACAACACAACCCACAGGAGGATTCTAGAACCAAACCCTAAATAAATCCTCTTGTCTAAATATCTCAGTCCAAAACACCATCCAAACAGACTATAAATTCCAAAAGGATTCCACCATCATGATCTACATGAGAAAATGATCATAATTGACCACTCACAAGTCTGGTTCTGAATCCAGGGTGAAAACAAGAAAAATACACAAAGGGAGAAAACGTACACGACATGTACTATAGGTACATGGTGTGTAACCCCAAACATTCTCCTTGGTCATGTGCCCCAATCCACCCAGCATGTACTTATCCAAAGTACACAGTGTGTGCACCCTATATATAGAATGTACCCTATTTGGGGTGCCCAGCTGTGTACCTATCCATGTACCCCCCCCCCCCCCACATGAGATATGTCCAAGCACAATACATAGTCACTAGTTGTGTACCTCGCACGGGTCCTGGCCATGTACCCTATGTGGCCATGTTCACCCGGCACACCCTAAGTCTCCATTACACAGTATTTACCCCTGGTACATGTCATGTAGTCCCAAAAACCAATATTCCTTGAATATAAAGAACACAAAAAATGTGTTCTCTAAACCACACACCATGTACATTGGTTTTCTTGAATAGAAAGCCCCTAAAATAGCTCGAAACCCCCGTTTATCCCTAATTAAGTCTACATAAACACACAGGGGATCCACAACAACCCATTTAAATATTTAAAACTTAATAAAAACCATGATATGGGGATTGGGGTTAAAGTAATTAAAATTATACTACCTCCATGAGGAATCTACTAAATCTTCATGCTGAATTCGCACCACACACCCGCCAAGCCTTGATCTACCTCCAAACAAGATCCTCAGGCGATGCCTCCTCCTCCCTCCCCCTCTTCTCTCCATATCCCTCTCTTTTAAAAAGGCCCAAAAGTTGGTAATCCCACAGGGGTGTACGTGAAAATATAGGGGAAAAGGAGTTAAAAAAGAAATAAGAAAAAGGCAAGAAAAAAGAAAAAGAAAAAGACAAGTCATTCGGGCTCGACCCTGACGCCTGACACAAGGTTATTCCTCATCTAGAAAAATCCCTTCATTTTAGACTCAACCACAGAGAAAAACTCTCAATAAAAAACTCTATTTAAATATATCACTAAAAGAACATGCATGATTAAGTTAATATTTAATTAAATAAATATTAAATATTCTATGAAAATTCAAACGGCTCATATTTCCACCAAACTCATGTCCTAGGGTAAACACCCTATTCCAGGACCAACAGAGTAATCATAAAAAATATGTGAGATCATATTATAAGATAATTTACCATTTTTACCCTAAACAATCCCAAGAACAAAAAGTTTCAAATTTCCCCTGATTTTCACAACTCATGACGATGAAAGGCATCATAGATGTGGGTGTGTAAAGACTCGTAAAATTAAAGGAAATTTTTTTCTTAATTTTCTTGGGAATTTTACAAGAACGCAGTTTCTGACGGCACCTGATTCCGAGGCCCAGTGTTCCCAGAATCATTTTCCGAAGTTTGGCTCGGGTAAGTTCAATGAACGAACGAGCGGGTTTTTCTAACTTTTGAACCGGTGCTCAGAATCAAATTCCGAGGGCACCGATGAAATCGTAGCGCTGGTAATTGCTTATAAACACATTTTCCATAGTTGGGTTTGCTCGGGTGTGGTTTTTTAATTTTTGGGGTTAAGTTAAGGAATAAAAATAAAAGTGGTGCGACTTTTATTTTTATTTTACTTAAGTGGCTTAACCTAGGTTAAGCGGATTAGATGGGACCCATAATATCCTACCCACTTGGAAGGATATTTTTGAGGTGGGGCCCGCACGAGCCCCGCTATTTCTTTCCCTCTAAGTAACGCACCCGCGAAAACCTCTTTTTAATAAAGTCAACCCATGCGTTTAATTAAAAATTAAACGCCCCTATTAATTGAACGGTTTAAGCGTTGCAATTAATTCATTTAATTGTTGGATTCTTTTTATGAATTCCAAAACGTTGGCATGGGAAATAAAATAAGACCAACACTTGTTTTATGGGGGGTGGCTTTTTGAGAGGATTGGGAGAAAGCTCTAAGGCTTGAAGATCTTCATCCTCCTTCGCGAAGAAGGCAAAGAATGTGAAGAACGCGAAGAACGCTGGCCTTCGACGAAGGGCGACGAAGAACGCCAAACCCTCAGAGATCGACGACGCGACACCGTGTACCGTGACATCAACGAAGCTTCTTCCGCGACGCGATGATCCTCTTCTTCCACGACGGTTAATTCCGCAACGAACTCACGTTCGAGGACAACGTTGAGGTAGGGGATTTCGGTTCTTTTAATTCTTCGCGAATTATATCCTCGGCTTGATTTCAAATGGTGCATTCTTAATCTTGTGATTTTATACCCACGGCATATGTTTAAAATATTTGTCAGAATACCTTTTTAAAACCGCTAACACGGTGGGTGCGGACCAACGAACAAGTCTGAACCCACCGTCTCTTCATTCTTGGTGAGCGGATTGGCGGGCGACGACAAAGCAGGCCGCACAGGCGTTGTGAGGTCCTCGTAGTGAAGGACGGGTCCCGAGAGAGCCTTTGGCGAAGACGGCACGTAATTCCGACCACCAGAACTCATCCGGCGGTCCGTGGAGCGGCCCGCCGGCGCGCCGCCGGGAGGAGCCGCCACGGCTGAAGCTGCAGCGGCAGGCCATGGTCCCGCGACCGTGCGGGACCGGAAGGAATGGGATGCGGCAGCCGGCCGCGTCCGCTGGCAAGGGCGGCCCCACACGGGGTCGCGGTCTCTCCACGCGGGGGCAGCGTGCCCCCCGCTTCGCTCGGCCGTAACTGCCGATCCGACCCGCTGGCCACCCGGCCAGCGCCATCCGGGTCACACCCAGCCGGGTCGGACCCGGGTCGGGTCGGGCCGGGGGGTGGGTCGGGTCGGTCCGGGCCCAGACCCCGCGTTTTCGGACCTCTTTCGGTCTTTTCCTCATATCTTGGGCTATGGACGTCCGATTGATGCACCGTCAGCGGCGATGCGATCCTTGGATCGAGACGGTCGTTTCAGCATATTACACTCAAGGTTTCATAGTACTTTGGGTTCGACCAGGTTGGTTCGTACACGAAACCAACTGGGCCCTCGGAGCAGAAACGCTTATTACTTGAGCTCCGGACGTCCGATTGATGTACCGTTGACTTTGTTGCATTCCTCTAAGTGAGACGGATCTTTTGGCTTACTCCGCCCGAGGTTTGAATGCAGGTGGAGTACGGTCGGGATGGTTTTGACTTAAAAACCAACCGGGCCCCTAGGACGAAAAAGCCAATAACTCTCAGATCGGGCGTCCGATTGACGCGCCGTCTGTGGTGTTGAGTTCCTGTTGACGATACGGAACTTTTGGATACATCAACTCTGGACTATGTGTCAGTTGATGTATCAGCCTCTCAGCTCGTGGAGCGGACCCTCCCGAACGAGCTTGTTGTGTGCGGGAACCCTAGATCTGGCTGCGACTGCGACGACGACGATGACTGTACAGAGATCCTCAGTGGATTCCACGGCGACGACTACAGCACTCAGCAATCCTACGTGGATCAGTGCTACAGATCTTGTGTGGGTCCGGTCCTGTGTGGGTCAGCGCTCAGTGGTCCTGTGTGGGCCAGCGCCTACAGATCCTGTGTGGGTCTGATCCTGTGTGGGTCTTTGCGGGGGTTAGTTACCTATCGATCCTTTGTGGGTCAGATCCTTTGTGGGTCATTGCGGGGGTTAGTTACCTATCGATCCTGTGTGGGTCAGATCCTTTGTGGGTCATTGCGGGGGTTAGTACCTATCGATCCTTTGTGGGTCTGACGGCATTGATGAATCAGTGGATATATCTGATCATCTCTATCATCATACGAAGAAGTATACCTGTGTGAGCTGAATCATGTTTTGCTTTCCTATGTGGATTGTGTTGTGCCATCCTGTGTGGATTTATGTTTTGTTTTCCTGTGTATATTGGGTTGTACTTGGGCTCGGAGGTTGGAGCGAACTGGAATTGATGACTTAGGTATATGTATGGGTATATACCTAAGTAGTGTCGGGTGTTACTTCGTGATTGTATCTTTCCTTTGTGGATTATCCTTTGTGGATTCTGGGAGACCTTCGAGGGTATCAGGGTCCCTACTGAGTAGCTTATACTCACCCCTACATGGGCTATGCTCGCACTATGTTGTGTTGGTTGCAAACAACGGACAGCACTGATCGCGGTTGAGGCTTGCGAAGTAGGTCGATACCCGGAGGTGGACCACTGGGCGGGACGTACTCGAAGTGGACGGCTGGACCTGAGGAGCTGTGGAGGCTATCTGTACTCACCCTTCAGGTGGGACTTCCAGTGGATGGCTCGACATTGCGGCTTTACTTTTCAGTTGTTGTTTTCCCTTTCCAGTTGTACTTTACTTTCAGTTTGGGTTTTTATTCTAGCCCACTTACTTTTTTGCACTTATTGTTGTACTCAGTTTTTACTTAGTGTTTACTTCTACTGCTTGCTTGATCTGTGGTGTTTATTTACTTTACAAAGGCAATGACTTCCCTTTTTACCGGGATTTACGCCTTGGTGCTAGTCTCCAGCCCCTTGCCTATGGAAGGCGGGCTTGGGGTAGTCACGGCACGGGCCCTGAGAACGGGTCGTGACAAATTGGTATCAGAGGGGTTCAGTTCTACCGCAGAACTTTGGACTCTGATCTTTTTCTAAGTGAAGCAATAGTGTTAAGCGTATTGGGTGTGGTTATCAGTCCAGGGTGTCCAGTGTTGGCGCGGCGGCCGACGTATCCGTACACCAGGACCCTGACTTCTGATTTCTGACTTAATGCGTGAAAACATTGATTTCATGTGTGTTTCAAGTTTTATTTGTGATTACTTTATGTTAACTCACCAGGTATACTGTTTGACCGTGGCACACCTGTTTCTTTTCATAATGGCCCCACGACGGCAGCCAGCTAGGGTTCCGAGAGTTGTACGTGACGAAAGCCCGCCGAGCGACGAGGCCTCGGTACAGGGCCCTTTGACAGCTGAGGCACCGACGGTACCTCTACCTGCCGAGCCACCGATGCTACCAGCCCCAACCACTGATAATGCACGTCGCCTTAGTGCACTGCATGAGTTTCAGTGCCAGCGACCGCCCAGGTTCCGCGGGGAGACAGACCCCCAGGCAGCCGAGGACTGGCTGGAGGCAGTCGTACGGGTTTTCAGGTTAGTGAGGACACTAGCAGACCTCATGGTGATCCTCGCAGTGAGCCTACTGCACGCGGCAGCAGGCAGATGGTGTATCTTGATGCTCCAGGTGCACGATGAGGCATCTCTCCTCTGGATGGACTTTGAGAGCCTCTTTCGCTCGGAGTTCGTCCCAGCCACCCTCTGTGTGGTGCTCATCTAGGAGCTTTTACAGCTGCGGCAGGGCAGCTTGACGGTCGCCCAGTACTCGGCGAGATTTACCGATCTCTCGCGCTACTCGACAAACATGGTACGGGACCCATTCTTCCGGGCCCGGACCTTTGAGTAGGGATTCAGGAATGAGATCAGGGCATCGCTGATCTCCCTCAGCATTCCGACTCAGGCAGGAGTATTGGAGCGAGCCCTTTTGATCGAGAGCTTCCTTTCTAAGACTTCTTCAGCAGCGAGACCTACCGTGGGGCGGCACGTAGCAGAGTCTTCTGCAGTAGGAAGCTGACGGATGACTCATGGGTCCAGGTAGACCAGAACCTTAGGCAGACAACCTCAAGACACTGGATCAGCAGTGCGGGGCACACAGCACGGAGCCAGTCTTTCGAGAGGCAGACAGTGCTACACATGCGGCAGGCTAGGCCACATGGATCGTGACTGCCTGACCCACCATGCCGAGGAGCAGTAGACGGTTGAGGGTCCGCCCAGGCAGAGGTAGAGGGTCGACTGTGGCGGTCCGCAGGGAGCAGGCGGACGAGGCAGAGGAGCTGGCCGAGCAGCAGGTGGTGGGCGATGCTTTGAGGCTCTGCCACCACCACCACCAGGAGGTCCACCCTGACCATAGGGAGCTGGAGGGCAGAGACAGGCACAGCTCTAGGCAGCGGAGGCCTACGACCACGGCGCACCCGAGATGATTCGAGGTACTATCTGTGTCTATTCCACCCTTGCTGCAGTTCTTATAGACACAGGAGCGAGTCATTCTTTCATAGCCGCTGCCCTTGTTCGGAGCTCGGAGATTCAGACAGAGCCGTTGGCTCGATCCTTACGGCTAGAGACTCCTACGGGAGCAGACTCGACGATTACGCACTGGTGCCAGCAGTGTGAGATTACTCTAGGAGGCGAGAGCTTCGGCTGGGATCTTCTTGTAGTGGCATCGAGGCCTTACGACGTCATCTTGGGCATGGATTGGTTATCTACAGTCCATGCTCAGATTGACTGTATTAGGCGCAAGGTGCGATGTGTACGCACCAACGGGAGCAGGTTCACCTTCACCAGCGAGAAGGGAGCCTTCGCAGCACAGGATGGACTTCCACAGAGGAGAGGACAACCCATCACTCGTCATTTGGCTAGCCTCATCCTAGGAGCATTTGACGTGCGGAGTCCTAGTTTTCCTGTAGTGGTGGATCAGTATGCGGATGTTTTCCCCGACGACGTTCCAGGACTAACTCCTCGCAGATAGGTAGACTTTTATATTGACATGTACCCCAGGACAGCCCCGATATCCACTCCAGCGTATTGGATGGCCCCCGCTGAGCTTCGAGAGCTATGGGTACAATTGGAGGACTTGCAGGGAAAGGGATTCATCTGAACCAGTGTTTCACCCTGGGCTTCCCTGATATTGTTCGCCAAGAAGGCGGACAGGAGCTTGAGACTTTGTGTCGACTATCGTCGCCTGAACCAGGTGATAGTAAGGAACAAGTATCCGCTACCAAGGATTGATGACCTCTTCGATTAGCTCAAGGGAGCATGGTGGTTCTCAAAAATAGACCTCAGGTCAGGCTATCAACAGCTCAGAGTTCGGGACGAGGACCTGCAGAAGACGGCCTTCAGATGTCAGTATGGCCACTATGAGTTCTTGGTTATTCCATTCGGTGTAACCAATGCTCCAGCAGTGTTCATGGGCCTCATGAATAGGATATTTCAGCCATACCTCGATCGATTTTTCGTGGTCTTCATCGACGATATTTTGATATACTCGATGGCTAAGGAGGAGCACGCCTACCACTTGCGGGTTGTACTGGACACACTCTGAGAGAACCAGCTTTATGGAAAGCTCTCGAAGTGTTAGTTCTGGATACGCGAGGTCCACTTTTTGGGGCATGTCATCTCTAAGGCGGGAGTTGCGGTGGATCCTGTGAAGATCAAGGTAGTGCTAGCTTGGGAGCCACCCAGGAGCGTGACGGAGGTGCGGAGTTTCTTGGGACTAGCTGGATACTACCGGAGATTTGTGCCAAACTTCTCCAGAGTTGTGGCACCACTCTCAGATTTGACGAAGAAGGGGAAACCCTTTATGTGGTTAGACAGATGTTAGCAGAGCTTCCAGGAGTTGAGACAGAGATTGACCAGCGCCCTTATCTTGAGGCTTCCGGAGGAGGGAGTAGGGTACGTAGTCTACTGTAATGCATCAGGGACCGGACTTGGATGTGTCCTGATGCAGGAGCGGGTGGTTATCGCCTATAGATCACATCAGTTGAGGCCGCATGAGCAGAACTACGCTACCCATGACTTGGAGTTAGCAGTAGTGGTCTTCTCTCTGAAGACATGGCGGCACTACCTGATGGGTGAGCGCTTTAAAGTCTTTTCTGAACATCAGAGTCTTAGGTACATCTTCTCTCAGAAGGACCTGAACCTGAGATAGAAGCGATGGATCGAGTTCCTCCAGGACTATGACTTTGAGATAGTCTATACTCCTGGGAAAGGGAACGTGGTAGTCGATGCTCTCAGCAGGAGTACGGGAATTCAACTACTTGAGGAGGCGACAGAGCAGCTAGCCGCTTTGTAGATATCCTTCGTGGATAGAGATGGAGCAGCCTTCCTTCAGTCACTCACAGTCACTCCTACACTACTGCAGCGGGTCAGAGAGGCACAGCGTGGGGACGTTGACTGTGAGACGCGGCGTGCGCAGATATCCTCAGGACAGGCACCTGATGGTTTCTCCTTAGGAGGAGAGCACGACGTCCTTTTCAAAGGACTTACCTTGGTACCAGTTACTTTATGGGAGGAGGTGTTGAGATAGTTTCACACTTCTCCTTTGGCGGTACATCCTGGAGTGGCGAAGATTTATTAAGATCTCAGACGACATCACTGGTGGCCGGGCATGAAGAAGGTTGTGGCAGAGTTCGTTTCTCGGTGCCTCACCTGCCAGCAGGTGAAGGCAGAGCATCAGGTACCAGCAGGCTTGGTACAGCCCTTGGAGGTCCCGGAGTGGAAGTGGGATGTAATATCTATGGACTTCGTGACTGGACTTCCACGCACTTCCAGAGGTCACGACTCCATTTGGGTGATTGTCGACCGACTCACCAAGTCAGCTCACTTCTTACCCATCAGAGAGCAGGGCTCAGTGGAGAGCTTGGGACGTCTCTACGTTCAGGAGATTGTACGGCTTCACGGTGTGCCATCATCTATCGTCTCTGATCGAGATGATCTCTTTACTTCCCGGCTTTGGAAGGGGTTGCATGAGGCGTTTGGGACGCAGTTACGTCTGAGCACCGCCTTTCACCCTCAGACAAATGGTCAGACAGAGAGGACCATACAGACTCTCGAGGACATGCTCCGCGCATGTGTCCTCGACTTTGGTCGTAGATGGGAGGACCACCTACCCTTGGTGGAGTTCGTGTACAACAACAACTACCACTCCACCATCGGGATGGCACCATACGAGGCATTGTACGACTGACCTTGCAGATCTCCTTTGTGATGGACAGACCCTGGGGAGTCAGCACTTGTGGGACCGGAGATGGTCCAGGCCACGACAGAGAAGGTCCAGGTCATCTAGGAGCGGATGAGGACAGATTAGAGCCGGCAGAAGTCTTATGCTGACAGGAGGTGGAGGCCACTGGAGTTCGAGGATGGCGACCACGTCTTCTTGCGGGTCTCACCTCGACATGGATTACGGAGATTTGGCCGAGGCGGCAAGTTGTCTCCACGCTTCATCAGATCATTCCAGGTCCTCTGCAGGATTGGAGAGGTGGCTTATCGCCTGGATTTACCACCTCAGTTGCACTGGGTGCACGACGTCTTCCACGTATCTCGGCTAAGGAGATACGTGCACGACCCGACGCATATCATTGACCATGGGGAGATGGACGTTGATGATGGGGTGACTTTTGCAGAGGTCCCGGTGGAGATTGAGGATCGACAGAAGTGGGTCCTATGTGGATGGTCGATTCCTCTAGTGCATATCAGATGGAAGAATGGTAACCTCCAGGAGAGCACTTGGGAGCGGGAGGCTCAGATGCGTGCTCAGTACCCACATTTGTTTCCCTAGTTTATGACGTATCTTTACGGGGACATAAAGCCCTGAGGTGGGAGTGATGTAAAGACCCGTAAAATTCAAGGAAATTTTTTTCTTAATTTTCTTGGGAATTTTACAAGAACGCAGTTTCTGACGACACCTGATTCTGAGGCCCGGTGTGCCCGAAATCATTTTCCGAAGTTTGGCTCGGGTACGTTCAGTGAACGAACGAGCGGGTTTTTATAACTTTTGAACCGGTGCTCAGAATCAAATTATGAGGGCATAGATGGAATCGCAGCACCAGTAATTGCTTAGAAACACCTTTTCTGGAGTTGGGTTTGCTCGGGTGTGGTTTTTTAATTTTTGGGGTTAAGTTAAGGAATAAAAATAAAAGTGGTGCGACTTTTATTTTTATTTTACTTAAGTGGATTAACCTAGGTTAAGCAGATTAGATGGGAACCATAATATCCTACCCACTTGGTAGGATATTTGTGAGGTGGGGCCTGCACGAGCCCCGCCGTTTCTTTCCCTTTAAGTAACGCACCCGCGAAAACCTCTTTTTAATAAAGTCAACCCGTGTGTTTAATTAAATATTAAACGCCCCTATTAATTGAACGGTTTAAGCATTGCAATTAATTCATTTAATTTTTGGATTATTTTTATGAATTCTAAAACATTGGCATGGGAAATAAAATAAGACCAACACTTGTTTTATGGGGGGTGGCTTGTTGAGAGGATTGGGAGAAAGCTCTAAGGCTTGAAGATCTTCATCCTCCTTCGCGAAGAACGCGAAGAACGCGAAGAACGCCGGCATCCGACGAAGGGTGACAAAGAACGCCGAACCCTCGGAGATTGACGACGTGACTCCATGTACCGCGACGTCAACGACGCTTCTTCTGCGACTCCCCTTCCGCGACGCGATGATCCTCTTATTCCGTGACGGTTAATTCTGTGACGAACTCACGTTCGACGACAACGTTGAGGTAGGGGATTGCGGTTCTTCTAATTCTTCGTGAATTATATCCTTGTCTTGATTTAAAATGGTTCATTCTTAATCTTGTGATTTTATACCCACGGAATATGTTTAAAATATTTGTCGGAAGACCTTTTTAAAACCGCTAACACGGTGGGTTCGGACCAACGAACAAGTTCGAACCCACCGTCTCTTCGTTCTTTTTGAGCGGATTGGCGGGCGATGACAAAGCAGGCCGCACGGGCGTTGTGAGGTCCTCACAGTGAAGGACGGGCCTCGACAGGGCCTTTGGCGAAGATAGAATGCAATTCCGACCACCGTAACTCGTCCGGTGGTCCGCGGAGCGGCCCGCCGGCGCGCCTCGCCGGCACAGCGGCGCTGGCGGCAGGGGGCGGCGGTGCCCGGCGCGCCGCCGGGAGGAGTCGTCGCGGCTGAAGTCGCGGCGGCAGGCCGTGGTCCCGCGACCACGCGAGACTGGAAGGAATGGGACGCGGTAGCCAGCCGCGTCCGCTGGCAAGGGCGACCCCACGCAGGGCCGCGGTCTCTCCACGTGGGGGCAACGCGCCCCCCGCTTCGCTCGGCCGTAACGGTCGAGCCGACCCGCTGGCCACCCGGCCAGCGCCAGCCGGGTCGCGCCCAGGCCGGGTCGGGCCGCACCGGCTGGGCCGGGTCGCGCCCTTCCGGGTCGGACCCGGGTCGGGTCGACCCGGGGGGGTTGGGCCGGGTCGGTCCGGGCCCAGACTCCCCGTTTTCGGACCCCTTTCGGTCTTTTGCCCATATCTTGGGCTACGGGCGTTTGATTGATGCACCATCAGCGGCAATGCGATCCTTGGATTGAGATGGTCGTTTCGACATATTACACTCAAAGTTTCGGAGTACTTTGTGTTCAACCAGGTTGGTTCGTACACGAAACCAACCGGGCCCTCGGAGCGGAAACGCTTATTACTTGAGCTCCGGACGTATGATTGACGTACCGTTGACTTTGTTGGATTCCTCTAAGTGAGACAGATCTTTTGGATTACTCCGCCCGAGGTTTGGACGTAGGTGGAGTACGGTCGAGATGGTTTTGACTTAAAAACCAACCGGGCACTTGGGACGAAAAAGCCAATAACTCTTAGACCGGGCGTCCGATTGACGCGCCATCTATGGCGTTGAGTTCCTGTTGATGATACGGAACTTTTGGATACATCAACTCTGGACTATGTGTCAGTTTATGTATCAGCCTCTCGGCTCGTGGAACGGACCCTCCCGAATGAGCTTGCTGTGTGCGGGAACCCTAGAGCTGGTTGCGACTGCGATGACGACGACGATTGTACAGAGATCCTCAGTGGATTCGACGGCGACGACTACAGCACTCAGCGATCCTACTTGGATTAGTGCTACAGATCCTGTGTGGGTCCGATCCTGTGTGGGTCAGTGCTCAGCAGTCCTGTGTGGGCCAGTGCCTACAGATCCTTTGTGGGTCCGATCCTGTGTGGGTCTTTGCGGGGGTTAGTTACCTATCGATCCTTTGTGGGTTAGATCCTTTGTGGGTCATTTTGGTGGTTAGTTACGTATCGATCCTGTGTGGGTCAGATCCTTTGTGGTTCATTGCGGGGGTTAGTACCTATCGATCCTTTGTGGGTCCGACGACATTGATGAATCAGTGGATATATCTGATCATCTCTATCATCATACGAAGAAGTATACCTGTGTGAGCTGAATCATGTTTTGCTTTCCTATATGGATTGTGTTGTGCTATCCTGTGTGAATTTATGTTTTGCTTTCCTGTGTGGATTGGGTTGTACTTGGGTTCGGAGGTTGGAGCGAACTGGAATTGATGACTTAGGTATATGTATGGGTATATACCTAAGTAGTGTCGGGTGTTACATCGTGATTGTATCTTTCCTTTGTGGATTATCCTTTGTGGATTCTGGGAGACCTTCGGGGGTCTCGGGATCCCTACTGAGTAGCTTATACTCACCCTTGCACGGGCTATGCCCGCACTACATTGTGTTGGTTGCAGACAACGGACAGCACTGATCGCGGTTGAGGCTTGCGGAGCAGGTCGGTACCCGGAGGTGGACCACTGGGCGGGACGTACTCGGAGTGGACGGCTGGACCCGAGGAGCTGTGGAGGATATCTGTACTCACCCTTCATGTGGGACTTCCAGTGGACGGCTCGAAGCTGTGGCTTTACTTTTCAGCTGTTGTTTTCCCTTTCCAGTTGAACTTTACTTTCAGTTTGGGTTTGTATTCTGGCTCACTTACTTTTCCGCACTTACTATTGTGCTCAGTTTTTACTTAGTGTTTACTTCTACTGCTTGCTTGCTCTGTGGTGTTTGTTTACTTTACAAAGGTAATGCCTTCCCTTTTTACCAGGATTTATGCCTTGGTGCTAGTCTCCAGCCCCTGGCCTATGGAAGGCGGGCTTGGGGTAGTCACGGCACGGGCCCCGAGAACGGTTCGTGACAGGGTGGATGTGTGATCTGGTTGTGCAGTGTTTGAGGATGTGATGATCATGTGTGATATGGGATCATAAAGTTAGTATGGGGATGGTTGATTGCATTATGTGTTGGATTATTACTTTTCCATTAGTTATAGAATACCTGAAAATTGTAAGTTCTAATTAAATGAACTGTGGTTGTATTAAGTGTTTTGAGGATGGAAATGAATGAATAAATGGATGGTAAATGGAATAAAAATCCTTAATTTGAATATAGAAATATGATAGATGGAAATATATATGGTTGGTAATTATATGGCTAATGTGGGGCTATGTTGTGTTCATGTGCTCAGCAAGTGGGGCTAGATGGTTTGATAGTGGTTTGGAAGTGGTGGCGTTATATGGTAGTGGTAATATAGATTTTGTAGTATTTGGGTGGTTTAGCTATGTAAACCATAGGTTGATCTTGTGTGTGCCTACTATATATTATTTTTTCCTTGTGATTTTCTATATGCACTTCACCTGAGTCTTATGTTTACATTGATTCTCAAAGGTTTTGGGTTTGGGTGTTTTCCCTAAACATCCAAGTTTATGAGAATGGATGGATAGATACCCTATATTCCCCACTCTCTCTTCCACGTGGGGTTATTACACATGGGTTGTGATGGATTTTTGTTATAGTACACTACGGGTGATGATTAATGAGATAATTATGTGGTTTATAGTGGGGGTCATGCATTCTTGGAGGAGGGTACAAGGTTGATGTCCTTCATGTTCATGATACCCTACTATTCTGGTTTATGGAATTTTTTGTGGGATGATGAGGATGTGATGGTTGTGGCATGCAGTATGGTTTTGATGAGTTTGTGGCATAGTGATGATATGGGTTGAGAGTTTGGGGCTTACCTAATGAGATGTGGCTTGTGATGGTACTAGGTTGATGGATTTGAAAGTGATGGGAGCACCAGGATGTACAGAGTCAGGGTGTGGGAGTGGAAAATCAATGGGGAAGTGGTGTGGGGTACCCTTTTTATCAATATTATTATTATATTATTATTATAATTGGATGTTGTATTTGGTGAGTAAGCCTTATTGAGGTTAGGGACTAGTTGATTGATATGTTATTTTTTATTTTTTTGTGTTCACTATAGTAATAGTATGCTCTTATCACATTTTCAAGAGAGTCCTTGGGTATGATCCTACTGAGTATACATGTTATTCTCACCTCACATATACATAAACTATTTTTTAGGTTATTAGGAGGGATATAAAGACTAATATGGACATTTATAGCTTTGAGATTGGTACTGTTGAGTTGTTTCCATAAGATTATCTTTTGGTATTTTACATGGAGACTTTCATTGTATTCGTATGAAATTACATGCATTGTGGGATATTTTTATTTTTTTCATTCCCTTTTTATTTTTGTTATGGAGTTTCTTGGTGGTTGATATATTATATTCCAATCCTACTTTATTATTTTTTAGGTTAATGTCTTCCATATGTGATATTTTTATACTCTTAGTGCTAGTCTCCGACCCGGGGCCTACTGAAGGTGGGAATCGAGGGTCATTATCTCTATTCCTTCATTAATGACCCAAGAGGGGTACCTTTGGAGGGAGTGGAATAACAGAATGGTGTTAAAGGTTTATTTTGAAGGATAGGATAGAGTTTTGAGTTAGGAACTTGTGATTACTACATGGTAAGGTAGGGCAATAGCATCTGGGGATCTAGGAACGTGATATAGGCCAGAGTTACCAACTAGGATATAGAATTTTAGGGGCCTCCATGATCCGATGAAAGGAATCTGAGATCATTTAATGACCAAGTTAAGTGGTTTAGATTATAGGATAGATACCTATATAAGTCACATTCATCATTCTTGTTTGTGATTTTGATTGAATAGGGTGAATTCATGAATCTAAAATGAATTTAATTATGAACTTAATATTTCATATAATCGGGCTTATGGAATCCTTTTTTTCCTTTTAGTTATAGCTCCTAGACGTTTTTTATATGTGGTTCAGGCTAGTGAGGTTTAGTAAGCTGGCCTGGTTGACCTCTGGATGGTCAACCCAATTAAGAAGAATGAGCACTGGCAGAAGTCATTGCATGCATTTCAGTGTAAAGTTATAAAAAAGGTATGAGGGTAGTGTCTTTGATCTAGAGATAGAGCACTGGTTAGAGGATATCAAGATTGCCTTCAGTTTGATTCATACTATATTAGAGTATCGGGTTTCATTAGAAATCATTCAGATGAGGGGTGCATCACATCAATAGTTTACGTAGTATCTGGGCATGGACAGTTACATGTCATGAATATTCTATCACTAGAATGGTCATAGATCATCAGAGGGGTGATTATATTATTTTCTACTCTCATTTTTTATTTGTTTAATTTAGGAGCCCTGAAATCCTTTGTTACACCAACATTAGTTCATGCTTTGGGACTAGACATAGAGAGGCTTCTTGTTCACCTAGTGGTGACTACACCAGTCAGAGGCTAGACCTTCTTATTTGATGTATTCCAGGGGTGTATATTGGTGATGGTGTAATATCAATCATGGGTGGATTTCTTATTTCTATAGATACAACCATATGATTTCATCCTTGGAATGGGTTTATTATATTTTGTGTGTGCGGTTATCGACTGATTTCATAGGATAATTGTGTTCTATGATGTGGATAGTCAGTGTACAGTTTTCTTTAATGAGTGGGGTCAACAAATGGGTAGTAGGTGTGTGTAGACTCTTATTTCCTTGATAGTATATTTTTCATTAATTTCAATGGATGATAAGATGGTGTAGGATCCCAGAGTTTTTTAGAAATACTCAAATGTTTTTCCTAAGGAGGTTGTGACCCTACCCCCTCTACATGATGTCGAGTTTGGGATAGAGTTGTAATTGGGTGTCTCTCTGATTTTGATAGATCCTTATATTCCTGAATGGCCCGAAGGCCTTCATTTTTATTGATTTTTGATAACCCCCCACCCCCCTTTCAAGGGATGAGGGGAAACCCTTAAAAGGCCCGTAGGCTCAGGGATTACATGGCCCGTAGGCTTAGGAGATTACATGACCCGAAGGTATTAGGGAATTCAACCAGACTATCTACAAGGAACTGCCCCTCCCCAGCATATGCATCCTGATAGTAGCTCTCCACCTTTTCATGACCATCTTGCTAGGCTTCTTGTGCAATCACAGGCTGGTACCGATGGCATAGTCATACCCTCTCATTCTGAAAATCCATTTGGCTCTGCTCTAGTGAGTGCACCTGCTCCGAATCCTCTTTTGGGGCTTCTCCTTTTCTTTAGTGTGTCTGAGGCCTGCATTCATGTGTCCCGAAGGCCTTGAGAAACAACTGGCCCGAAGGCCTTGGGTGGTCTGAAAGCCATGCAAGACCTGAGGACCAAACCGGTGGCCTGTAGGCCCAGAAGGTTGAATCAGGTAATGATCAAGAATCATTACCCACTTTTAAGGATTGATGATATTTTTGACTAGTTTATAGGAGAAAGTTAGTTTTCTAAGATCAATATGTGATATAGGTATCATTTTTTGAGGGTGAAGGAGGAATATATCCTAAAGACCTCTTTCTGATACAGATATGGGCACTTTTAGTTTGTAGTTATGTTGTTAAGTATTGTGAATACACTAATTGTGTTCATGGGATAAAAATCCATGTTTCATTAATTCCTGGACCATTTTTTAGTCATGTTAATCGATGAAATATTGATCTAATAAAGGTTTTAGGTGGATCATTTTGAGAATCTAAGGATCATTTTATAGACATTAAAACACCATTAAATCTAGGGGTGAAATTTATGGATGTGATAGGTGAATTTCTTTGAACATATGTTGTCTAAATAGGGAGTAGTTGTGAATACCTATAAGGTTGAGGCATTTGTATCTTGAGAAGCACCTAAGAATATGGTTTAGGTTCACATTTTCCTCAGTCTCGTAACTTTTCTCATATTTAATCTCCATTAATGACCTTGATTAGTAAGGATCGGGCTTTTGTTTGGACCAATCAATGTCAAACATATTTTTACTACTTGAAAGGGAAGTTATTTAAAACCCCAGTTATTTAGTTCCCTGAGGAGGGGTGATGTTTGAGGTTCTATGTGACACTTCCTATTTGGTTATAGGTTGTTTCTTGATTCAACAGTGGGATGTGATCTCTTATGGGTCTAGGCAGTTACACCCCCACAAGCATAATTATCCCACCCATGATTTGGAGTTGGTAGTAGTGGTGTCTTCCTTGAAGTTGTGGCAAAATTATCTCATCAGAGAATGCTTTGTGGTCTTCACCAATCACAATATTTTGAGGTACATTTTCTATCTATGTGACATGAATCTATAGCAACTAAGGTGGATGGAGTTTCTTCAGGACTAGGGAGGGATGTTTCTCAAGAGTTGGGGTATATATGGAGAGAAATGGAGGATTAAAAAGCCATGCACCTTGATATAAGGGTAGTTGATGATGGAGGTTTCTTGTTTCAGATGACAACGTATTCTTATATGGTGCAACTAGTGGAGAAGTCTCATTGGGGGAGCTAGAGGCTTGAGTGATTTGGGATTGAGTTATTTAGGGTGAAATCCATGAGGGGTTTTCAAAGTAAAACCATTAGTTGATATTCCAAAGGAGGATGTTTGTCCTAATGGTGATGCATGAAGGATTCCTTCATGAGTTCCATAGATTTCCTTTAGAAGTGTAGCTGAGAATATCCAAAATGTATCATGGTTTAAGGACACAGTTATACTATCCAGGAATGAAATGGACAATGGCATATTTCATGGTGTGGTGTCTAGTTTCCAGTAGGTGAAGGTAGAGCATTGTATTCTTGGTGTTATATTATAGACCTTAGATTTCCCTGAGTGGAAATGGAATGACATATTGATGGATTTCATCATTGGATTACCCCAATATCAAGGAGGATATGATTTTGTCTGGGTAATCCTGGACCAGCTAATGAAATCAGATCACTTACTAGTAATCAAAGAGTTGATATTTGTGTATGATTTAGCAAGGAGGTATGTGGATGAGTTTGTGTAGATACATGGAGTTCCAAGGTCCATTATCTCATTCTGGTATTCTCATTTTATTTGGAAATTCTGGAGAGTATTACATCATGACTTTTTCACTTAGTTACACCTTAACACTACTTTCCCTCCTTAGATAGATAGGAAGATGGAGTGAACCATCCAGATGCTGAAATATATGTTGAGAATGTGTATCTTGGATGTTGGTGGGTTGTGGGTGGAGCACTTTACTTTGGTTGAGTTCAGTTATAAAAAACTAACACTTATCCATCAACATGGATCCATTTGAGGTGTTTTATGGGGGCCTTGTTGATCCCCAATATGTCAGACCAAAGTTGGAGAGTCGTCTATTTTTTGTCCCAAGGTGGTGAAAAGTACAACTGAGAAGGTCCATATGGTTTGTGAGAGGATGAAGATAGCACAGGACAACTAGAAGTCTTATGTTGATTAGAGAAGGATTCCTTTAGAGTTCAATATTGTAGACCATGTGTTTCTAAATGTTTCCCCTCAATGTTAGAAATGAAGTTTTATTCAGGGAATTGAGTTATCACCTCAGTTTGTCAAACCTTTAGAGGTATTGGATCATATTAGTGAGGTGGCATACTGGTTGGCACTTCCATCATATATGGATAGGATACAAGAAACATTCCATTTATATCAGGTTCATTGTTATCTTCACAGTGACTCTCATGTCATTGACTTGGGATAATTGAATATTTAGGATGTCACGATGTTCATGGAGTGACCAGTACAGATCTAGGATCATCGAGAGAAGGTGATTCCTGTAAAAACCATTCCCTTTTTGTGTGTTGTAAATTCATGATTTCCTAGAGGAGATTACTTGGGAACACGAGGCATATATGTGTTCCCAATACCCTGATTTATTTTGAAATATGCTTTTTTTATTTCCTTGGGTGATGTAATTTTTAAATCTTTCTGATTTATGAGATATACCATTTTCCCCTCAATGATGGTGTGTGTCAAGGATTTTGGGAAATAAAGAGGGGAAAATACCTCCCCAATCAAGATGTGTTATATTTATGACACATTTAAAAACTATACGCATGTGTTAGTGTCACCCAAAGTGTAAAATATCTTTATATAGAGTGTGGGTTTCTTTGATTTGTGTTCTTGGGTAGTGGTGTGTGATGGTTGTGGTGTTCATTAGTTTGGGATATATAGAGCTTGAAACAGTGGTGTTAATGTTTGTGTGGAAGAGAGGTGGATTGAGTATCATGTGAGATGGTGTTAGTGTTTTAGTTATAATAATATCCCTAAGAGGTATCTCATGGGATGCTTGTTTAGACCTCCTTTATTTCCTGTGTTTAGGTTGGTTCTAATTCTCAAGGATGAGAATAGTTTGAGAGGTATCTTATGTAATGGTTCAGAACATTCTAGTATTTCCATTGTGGTTTCTCAAGGATTCGGTTCCTAGTATTAGTTTGGGGGAAATTTGGAAGATAGAAGAGGTCCTTGGGCCATTCTGGCGGTCACCATGCCCTTGTGGTGGGCGTGGTGAAGGTAGTTTTGGTTGGGAGTATTCCATATGTAAAATGGGTAGTGTTGAAATTCATATGGAGGGGAGTGGAGTTGGGTGTGTCTTATCGATGTACCTTCTTTCCAAAACATGGTAGAGGAGCTTGCCACATCATGGCCTTGGGCATGGTGATGGAAAATAGAAAATATTTTGGGGTCAGGTCATGGTGCTTAGCCATGGAAAACAATGAAAGGACCACAACGGCTTGGAACATGTCATGGTCTAGGCCATGGTAGCAGTCAAATCTCATTTTTAAAATAGGAATAAAAGGGGGAAATAGTTATAGGATAGTTGGATCTCCTTTTGATTTGAACCACTATGAATGTTTTGGTTGTCCACCATATCATGGTGGAGTACAGCGGACTTCACTTATAAAAGGGGTGGTTAGCTCACCCCTAGTTCGATTCCTTTGTTCTTCCTTCAATATTCAAGAAACTTTTGGACTTTTTTATCCCTATTCAGTAATTACTTTGTGAATCCTAACCCTTTGGATCATCAGATCAAGTATTGTGGTTGTGGTATAATCTCTCCTCTTCTCTCTTTTCATTATTCTTAGTTTCTTCTTTTTTGGTAGGATCATAGCAATGTGAGGATTTGTTTTGGGTGTATTTTGAGCATGGTTTGATGGTGTCTTGTTATTTTTAGATATTAGAGAGTTATCTTTTGAGTGTGGTGGGGGGTTGATCTCTCGTTTCTCCATTTATGAGTGGTGGTTCTCTTTAATGCTTCAATCGAGGTAGGGATCCTCATTCTCTCCATTGATGACTGTGAAACCTTATTGTGTTGATTATTTTACCATTCCCATATATAAAAGGATAAAAACTTATATATAGATAATTAAATAGTATCCCATGGAAATCTGAAATTGTGTAAGAATTCCCAGGCTAAATATTGAAACAAAGTGATGAAATTCCTTTTGTTAAATCTAGAATGTGGTGTTGGGAATGTTAGATTATTTTTTGTATGTTGATGTACTTGTGGTGTTTTTTTGGTGCTATGTGTGTGGACCTAGTGGGGCTTTTACTAGTGGTTGTGGTAACTAGGTTTGATGTGGAATGTGTTGGGTGGTGAAACCATGGTTGGTTGGCATGAGATGTGATGTGGGTTGATGTACGATGTGGTTGTGTAGTGGTTGAGGTTGTGGTAATGGTGTGTGATGCAAGGGCATGGAGTTGATATGGGGATGATTTATGGAGTTTTGTGTTAGATTGGTAGTTTCATGGTAGTTATAGAAAACTTGAAAATTGTAAGTTTTAATTAAATGAACTTGGGTTGGCTTATGTAGTTTGGGGATGGAAATAAATGAATAAATGGATGGTAAATGTAATAACAATGCTTAATTTGAATATGGAAAGATGATAGATGAAAATTTATATGGTTGGTAATTATTTGGATAATTTGGGGCTATGTTTTGATGTGTGTTTGTGTTCTAAACAAGTGGAGTTAGATGGGTTGATAGTGGTTTGGCAACAGTGTTATTGTACAGTAGTGGTAATATTGAGGTTGTAATAATTAGGTGATTTGGTTGTGTGAACCATAGGGATAAGCATGTGTGTAACTACTGTATATTATGTTTTCTTTTTGATTTTCTATAGAACCCCACCTGAGTCATGTGTTTACATCAATGCCTAGAGTTTTTGGGTTTGGGGTGTTGTCCCCAAACATCCAGGTTGGTGGGGATGGATGGATAGATATTCCCTATTCCCTGTTTTCTCTTCCAAGTGTGGTTATTATGAATGGGTTGTGATGTCTTGATGTTATAGTTCACCAATGGTGATTATTGATGATAGTATGATGTGGTTTATAGTGGGGTTCATTCGTGATAGGATGTAAAGAGGTTTATGTCCTTCATGTTCATGATACCCTATTATTCTAGTTTATGGAAGTAGTTATGGGATTATGAGGATGTGATGGTTGTGGAATGCAGTATGGTTGTGATGAGGTTGTGATGTAGTTATGGTATGAGTTGAGATATGGGGCTTACCTGATGATATGTGTCTTGTGATGGTATAGGGTTGATGGATACATAAGGGATGGGAGCATCCGAACATATGAATTTGGGGCGTGAGAGTAGAAAATTAGTGGGGAAGTGATGTGGGGTTCCCTTTTTATTGATATGATTCTTCTTATATTATTATACTTGGAAGTTTTATTTGGTGAGTAATCCTTGGTGAGTTCATGTACTAGTTGACCAATAGGTTCTTGTTGATTATTTTGTTTGTTCACTGGGAAAATAGTATATTATTTTCACATTTTCATGAGATTCATTGGGTATAATCCTACTAAGTATACATGTTATGATCACCCCATGTATATATAAACTATTTTTCAAGTTATCAAGAGGGATATGGAGACTGAGATGAACATTTCTATCTTAGAGCTTGGTGCTATTCAATTGTAGTTGTAGGATTGTCATTTGGTATTTTACTTGGTGACTTTCTTTGTATTCCTATGACATTACATGCATTTTGGGATATTTTTGGGTGTTCTTTTCCTTATTCTTTTTGTTATGTAGTTTCTTAGTTGTTTTTATCTTATCTTTTGATCATAATTCCTTCCATATGTGATATTTTTATACCCTCAGTTCTAGTCAAAAACTCAGGGCCTACTGAAGTCGGGATTCAAGGATCATTATCTCTCTCCCTTCATTATCGGCCAAGGAGGGTACCTTGGGAGGGGTCAGGGAAAATGCATACTCCAAACTTCATCCTAAACCTATCTCTAATTACATTCTGCCGCATCCTGACCCCACCAAGACTCCCCCTTATTTGATGGTGAGATCAAGACCAATGTTCTTAAAATTCAATCAGATATTGAACCAAAAAGGGGAGATGTTCAAGATTGGATTAGTCGGATCAGTTAAAATGGTTGTCAAACCAATTTTATTATTTTATTTATATTTAAAAATAGTCATTTAAAATATTTTAAAATAAATTATAATATTTTATATGTATAAATAATAAATAAAAAGTGTAGAAAAAATAAAACAAATCAAAACTGTATAATCGATTTAATTCATGTCCAAAGCATTCCTCATATATCGAATAATATATTTAATTCATAAACAATGTTCCTCATCATTAAATATTCATATTGAGTAAAATATATGAATTTATCAATATTTCCCCAATTAATCAAATAACTGTCAAGTAAACACCATATGTAAAAATGGTATACGGTTTAGGAAATAATCATATCCATGATAAATAATGTGTATATTTAGGATAAATTTAATGTTCAATGATCACTAAAAAGTGAATAATTCAAGGAGAAGTCAATGACTAAAAAAATGATTCAGGGAAGTGAATGTCAATACTATCCTTGGTCAAAATAATCATAAGTCGTCCAGAAAAAGAATAAGGATCGTATCAATAGAATATATATCCATTGGAGTAAGAATAAAGGGTTTTTGTTATTGAAGAATGGAAATACCATAAAAATGTTTTTAAAAACATTCTTGAGGAAAATATCATTTTCATTTTGAAAAACATTTTGAAAATCCTTTTCTTTGAAAATCACTGTTAAAATCCAAGATTTTACAAAATATTAAGAAAAAATATTCATTAAAAATAACCTTATAAACTATAAAATGAATCTTCAAAGAAATTACAATCATTTCAATGGGTAATTCCGTACATGTCGTAAAGAACATTCCTTTTGCATGGTAAAAAGGTTAGAAAAGTACCTTATTTGGAAAGACACAGGAAGATTAATTTAAAAACATTTTTTAAAAATAAAAAATGGGTAAATTTTTTTTTAATAAATCATTTTGAAAAGGTTAAAAACATTTTTTTAAAACATTTATAGAAAACATGGTTTTGGAAGAAAATAGATTTCCAACTAAAGAGAGAAATGAAGTCGGATTTTCTTAAAAAAAATCTCAACAATTTTAATTACCAAAGAGTAGAAAAATAGTAATATTATTTGAAAAATATCATGAATAACCATAGTATAAGAAAATTAAAGGTTTTATTAAATAATTTTCAAATAATTTTCTTTAATTGAAATTCAAGAATAAACAATCTCCATTAAAATGAGATTGTAAAATAAAGCATTAAAATGATCATAACATCAAATTGAGAATTAATCAATGAATTGATTATTTGTATCAAATATAAATATACATAAAACAAGTGTAAATAAAATAATCATGGAATAGCAATGACAACGAAGAAGTAATATAACCCAATGAAAATAAATTTAGTTATGAAATTCTTTACCACTTGGTAAATTTTAGGTCAAATCCTCTTAGATAAAATAATTCAAATTAAAACTTAAAATATCATGAATAATGAATTGTTCATGGTATTACATGGTAAATGGGTGTTATATACACCGTATAAAATAAATTATGTGCATAATAATACAATATTCCTTAATGATATGAAATTGAGACGAAAACTCTTACCATGTGCTTCCTTTCGGTTGAACGCTCTTTAACCTACTATATAATGGTTTTAAGCATGTTATAAACTTACACCAGAACCATATTAATATTTATAATATCATATATGATTCTTTTATAACATCTTATCACCCGTTCATTAATAATCTCTCATTATTTTTATTGTTTCGGGTAATAACTGTTTTGTTTTCTGAGTAAGTTTTGACTTGTTATTTTTTTGTTCCTCTTAATCGATCATGATTTCATTATCTCCATAATTTGAACCATGAGATAAATATCATATGTATTTATTATATATGTATTTAGAGTAATTCCTAAAATTTTGTGACAGGAAATGAAATACACCATTCATGGAGACAGTAGGTCGTATATATGGATGAACGTTATTTCCATTTTCTTATCATATTGAAAGAAAGAAAATTAAATTCTATATATATGTGTATATTATCATTCCAGTATCATTTTTATTCCATATATATCACATAATTTTATTATACCAATCCTTAATACATTTTGTGTAAAGCGTGAATGAATCACATCACTTCGCAAGGCGGTAGTCCACCGTACACATAAGCGGTGATATTGTATTCCCACAAAATGGAAAGCATGAAGGTATGTGTGGTATACTAATTCCAGAAGCATAATAACATCATAAATATCATATATATTATATATAAACTATAAATACATCATTATTCCCAACCTTGAAAGGTGGTAATGGAAAAATGAACGACATCGGTTTGTGAGGCAGTAGTCTGTTGTACACACGAACGATGATTTCACAACCCATTTGATAGAAGTGTGTGAGGTTGTAGGTCATACCCTTAACATAATGACATCTTAGTATATGGAAAATACTTATGTTATTATATCTTCATGGTATAATAATAATTGAAGTGGTTGGAGAAGGAAATAAAATAAAAACGCTTTTAGAATAACATTACATATTCTTCAGGTATCCTCCTTAGGTTTGCACTAAAACCTTGTTTGGTTGGATTTCTACCAAAACTAAGGCTTATAGGATGAGTGGAGGGAAGTTTTGGAGTGATTTGGGTATATCTTTATCGATCTAAATGGCTTGAGAGGTGTGAAAAAATGAGGGTAGTGAGTACCTTTTTATAGTTGAGGAGTGGCATTCTTGTAAATACTCAAAAGTATTCACTATTGGGAGGTCTCCCTAACCTCACGTGGCTCCAAGATTGATAATTAATGGGGTGGAAGGATGATACGTTCTATCTAAACCTCCACTACACAATATAACATGTGTTTTAAACATTTTGTTCCTTAACTCCTAAGTTTATTTTTTTACCATTTTGGTTTTTCACTATGGTAATTAGTTTTCTAACATAAGTAATTTATCCTTTAAGACTAGAATAAAATGATCCTTACAAGATAATTTGTACCCACTCATTATAAATATGATATCTAATTTATAAAATATAAATCATGTGTGTGTTGGAAATTAATTTTAACACAAGCGCAAGTAACGTGTAAAAATACCACTTAACTGTAACTGCACTAACTGAGTTTTTGACTATTTAATGGTCAATATAGTCATTATAATAGAAAAATATGTCCATAAATGGACTTTATTTTATATTTATTAATATTAAAAAATCACTTGACATAAGATAGTATTTTTAGTAATTTTAAATCAATTAATAAAATATCATTTATTATAAAATAACATTAATGTGAATTATGAAATTATTTATTTAATTTGAATTTAAAAATATCAATATGATGATGGAATTAGAATCTTTTAAGTTCACAGTTGTGCAACATGACATATTCATTTACAAAAATAATGTAACACAATAATTTATTCAATTTTCTTCACTTTTTATATTATTAGTATATTTTATTTTATTTTCTTATTAAATAAATAATTATTACTTTGGAATTTATTAATAATTTTAAGTAACTAATTCATCTCTAAAAATTAAAGATAATTTATTATGATAACGACAACTAATTTATCTTTCAAAAGAATATATATAAATGAACTAATATAGTTTTTGTCCCTATCCCAGTGCTTTAAAGATATTAAAAGTAAGGAAGGTTCATTTTTTGTTTTTTTCTTTACTTAACTTATTATATAGGTCACTTTCATGGACATGTATTGAGTCATTTTTACACCTTATATTCTAAGTTTAACCCACTAAGTAAACTTTTCTTCGCCTTAATCGTTGTAATTAATTTTAATTGTTTTCACTAATCATTTTGATCAAAAATTAAGTTGACCTCATTAAACATTATAAATTATGATAATTTCAAATATAGAATCCATTTTTCTAAATTAAATGTCAAAAATTGGAAATTTTCAATTTAAAATTAATCTCACAGATGGGATGAGAAAGCGAGTTTTTAAAGATAAAATGTTCAAAAGTTTACAAAGTTTTTATATCTATATTCAATATAAAAATTATTCCAATGACCTAAATTAGATTAATAGAATTATAATTGAACTATTTTCACTTTAAAACCAATTAAAAATATAATTTAACATTATAAATTATTTATACGAAAAGATAATTTTCAATTAAAATTCAGTATTTTTCAATATTAAGCAAAAAAATTAAATTTCTCAGAAAAATACCAAAAAATCACCCTAAGATAATTTGGGTATTCCAATTTCAAAAATGAATTTTATTTTTGTTAAATATATTTTCTAAAAGTGTTAATAATTAATTTTAAATTATGTGCGTTAAGCGTGACTAATCTGTCTTTTAGGAAAATACGATTTTTTCAAAAAAATATTTCTTTTTCTTTTAAACGATTCTTATTATTATTTATAATAAATAGATAACCAATAAATGTGTATAAAATATATATTTTCATAAGTTAGTTAATCATATTCATACCATTCATTCCAACGTCTAGGTGATAACTATCATATTAAATAATAATATTAATAGTATATTGTTATTCGGTAAAACATGATCTTGCATGTAACGCAAGGTATCGAAGAAACTCGTTACGTGTAACACAAGCTAACTCAGTATTATTTTCATTAAAAGTTATAGAGTATATTGAATTTACTTAAAGTAGTAAATATAATGTAAACTCTTGGGATACTATATTTCTTTCTACGCATGGTTTTGCTTGTCATACACGCTATCAAATATGATGTTCATATTTTAAGATTTCATGATGTTACATTCTCCCCACCTTAAATAAATTGTGTCCTCACAATTTAAAATTGATCTCAGAAATCAATATTTTGATATTTGGAAATACCATTGTTGAAAAACACACATTGTAAAAGGGTTGATAAAATATCCTCTTAATAAGATAGAAAAGGATAGTACAAGGGTCATATGGAATAATACATATCTAGGTTTCTGAGAAGGAGAACATTGGTGGAAAATGAAGATATATACATGGAGGAAAAGTGTAAATATTTATAGAGAGTGATTGAGGTCATTGATCCCAAGCAAGTGAATTATTAATGGAAAGTTGAGGGCCTCAAATCCATACATCTATAATGATTTAAAAGACCATCAATTCAACATAAATGAAGGTATTAGGGTGATATTTTTATTTCAAGATCATTTTCCTAATTTTGAGTAATTATTTTACTACCTAAGAATATAAGGAAATATACTTGTTTGATATGTTTTTATTTCATAAATACAATTTCATCCTTTATTTTTGCTTCGATCAAATTCCAATTTATCCCTTTACTCCACAAAATGAATATCCAAAAATGATTTTTTTATGCCTAAATCACTAAAATTCACTTTTTACGGATTGTAAGATCCATAAAGAGTGATAAGTCTTTTCATCTATCTCTAAATATTTTCCAAAACCAATTTGGTTAATACATTAATCTCTAAACCTAAAAAACAATACTACTAGTTCATCATTATTATTTATTTGTCATATTGTTTAACTAAAAATAGTGAAATATTAACCAAGACATCACATAGGTCAGTGGTAGGTGTCAAACCCTTATTGTCCTTCGGTCATGGGTTCAATCCCTACAGTCTTGCCGGACTTGATGGGTTGTCACCCTTCATGCAGGTTGTCTTTTTTATAAACTATATTAATATAATTCCTATAAAGTTTCCAAAAATATGATAGACATCCTTGAAATAAAGTTAATCATTCAATAACCTTTTTACTAATGTTTTCAACACAATTTATTTATTTATTTACTTATTTTTATAATGTATAATAATCTTATTAGACTATTTACAATGTAATTAATGATCATATCAACCCTAATGGTTATCAATACCTTTAAACCTATGTCTATAAAATGTAAAGGAATTATTCCTCAAATAACTTTTCCACTAAAACATATACTTTCCATAAGTTTCTCCAAAATGTCCTTAATCTCATAAAACCTAAAAATAGACATTTAAGTCTTTGAACTTATTATCAATATTAAACTCATTAACCCATGATGGTATCCATAACTCTTATGTTAATGAATATACAATTGAGTCTAAAATTTAATAGAATCCTTAGAAGTTTCATAGTTCTTATAACCAAAATATTATTGGTAAAAATAATTCTATAATTTAATTCTTGAATCTCAATACTTCATCTATTTTATTTCAACATGAGTTCTTCCTTGGTCTAGGGTATATCCTAGGTCCATTCATTGTCATTATATATTCAAATACTTCATAATGGTTTATAAAGAAAATATGGATTATCCTAAGAAAATTCCCCAAGAGTGGAAAACCAGGTGCGCAGTAAGGACCGTTGTCATATACCAGGTTACACTCGAATTAAGCCTGATGCACCCTTTCAGAGTTATTTCCCCTAGGTATATATGTGTCAAAACCATTTCCACTTATAGTATCTAGATACGGATGTATTTCCAAAAAACCATATAATCTCTACCTTACCAAAACTTTAGGATTTTCTTCAATAATTATCCTCAAAATCTATTATAGGGTTATGTTCCATAATCTATGTTTTTCTAGTTTCCAAGGTTTCTACTAAATTTCATTTGATACCAACTATAGCGACTCAACCTCAGTAATCCTGGAGTCGGTGTCTACTACCATTACATTGGAATAAGATACAAGGAATTGCATCTTAAAGGATCGAATAGTTTAGTAGTCTTAGTAAACTAGATACATACATGAGTTTTGAATTACAATTGAATACACAAATTACAATAGATTTTTTTTTCTAGAATAACATTATTCCCTCTAGCATATCATTACATATCAAACATAGTATTCTTCATGGAATACTTGGAAAAGGAAAAAAAATAAAAGTGAGCTCAAATTCTTAGTAAGGGTTAAGTACATCGGAATATATCATGAATAAATAATCATAATCAACATTCCAAGGTAAATAACTGAGCACACATGTCATATAAATAACTGGATAAGGCGTGATCAATATGGAAAGGTAAATAACTGAAACACATGTAATTTAATCAATAAACTAAGAATGAAATAAATCCATAGATAATATCATAGTGAAAATCTAATGGATAATAAAATCTCTTAATAAAGGCAATCCTTACTTATCGGATATCATGTTTCCCAAGCACATGATACCTTTACTATCAAGCTCTATCCTCAAGATAGTTTAAAACATATTGGGTAAAAACCCACTTATCTGAGGCTATCCAACTAATTCATTCCATGAGACCATTGATTCATTTAGGGGATTTAATTAACCAATCTACAACTCATGTATTTCATGTCCAAATCATTTCTCATATATCAAATAATTGATTTATTTCATAAACAATGTGCCTTGACATTAAAGATTCGTATTGAGTAAAATATACAGATTTATCAATATTTCCTCAGTTAATAAAATAACTATTTAGTAAAAACCATATGTAAAAATGGTATACAGTTTAGGTAATAATCATATCCATGATAAATGATATGGATATTTAGGAGAAATTTAATGTTCAATGATCATCATAAAGTGAATAATTCAAGGGGAAGTCAATGGCTACAAAAATGATTCTTGGAAGTCAGTTTCAATACTATCATTGGTAAAAATAATCACAATCCATCCAAAATAATAATAAGGATGATATCAATATAACATATCTCCATTAGAGTAATAATAAAGGGTTCTTGTTGATGACTGGAAATATCATAAAAATATTTTTTTAAAAATCTTGAGGAAAATATCCTTTTAATTTTGAAAAACATTTTGAAAATCCTTTTCTTTGAAAAGTACTTTTAAAACCCAAGATTTTACAAAATAATAAGAAAATATTTACTTTAAAAATAACCTTATAAACTTTCAAATGAAACTTTAAAGAAATTATGGTCATTTCAAAAGATAATTGTGTACATGTCATAATGAACATTCCTTTTGCACGGTAAAAAGATCAGAAAAAATGCCTTATTCGGAAAGAGACAATAAGATTCCTATGAAAACATTTTGTAAAAATAAAAAATGGGTAAAATTTTATTTAATAAATCATTATGAAAAGGTAAAAAACATTTTTGAAAACATTTTTAGAAAACGTGGTTTTAGAAGAAAATAGATTTTCGGCCGAAGAGAGAAATGAAGTTGGGTTTTCTTAAAAACATTTTCTCAACAATTTTAAGTATCAAAGAGTGGGAAAATGGTACTATTATTTGAAAAATATTGTAAATAACCATAGGAGAATAAAATTAAATGTGTTTATTAAAAAATGATCAAATAATTTCCTTTAATGTAAATTCAAGAATAAACAATCTCGATTAGAAAGAGATTGTGAAATAAAGCCTTAAAATGATTACAACATCGAAGTGAGAATTAATAAATGAATTGATTATATGTATCAATTTTAAATACACATAAAACAATTGGAAATAACATAATAATTGAATATCAATGAAAACGAAGAAGTAATATAACCCAACAAAAAGAAATTGATTTATGAAATTCTTTACCCCTTGGTAACTTTTAGGTCAAATCCCCTTCGATGAAATAATTCAAATTGAAACTTAGAATACCATGAAGAATGAAATAATCATGATATTACATTTCAAAGGAGTAGTATATACACCGTATAAAATAAATTAGGTGCATAACAATATAATATTCCTCAAAGAAATGAAATTGAGATGAAAACCCTTACCTTATGTTTCCTTTTGGTTGAACGGTATTTAACCTCATGTATAATGGTTTTAAGAATTTTATTAACTTTAAAAATAAATATATTAATATTTATAATATCATATAGAATTATTTTATAACATCTTATCACCTGTTCGTTAATAATCTCTCATTATTTTCATTGTTTTGGGTAATAACTCCTTGTTTTTCAAGTAAGTTTTGACTTGTTTTTTTGTTCTTCTTACTTCGATCATTATTTCATCATCTCTGGAATGTAAACCATGATATAAATATTATATATATTCATTATATATTTATTTAGAGTAATTCATAAAATTTGGTGATAGGAAATGAAACACATCGTTCATGGAGACGGTTGGTCGTACGTATGTATGGATGTTGTTTCCATTTTCTTATCGTAATGAAAGAAAGAAAAGTAAATGATATATATATATATATATTATCATTCCAACATCATTTTTATTTCATATATATCACATATTTTTATTAGAATCATCCTTAATACATTCCATGTAAAGTGTGAACGAATCACATTGCTTCGCGAGGCGGTAGTCCACTGTACACACGAGCGATGATGTCGTATTCCCACAAAATGGAAAGCATGAAGTTATGTGTGATATACTAATTATAGAAGAATAATAACATCATAAATATCATATATATTATATATAAACTATAATTCCATCGTTATTTTCAACCTTGAAAGGTGGTAATGGAAAAACGAACGACATTTGTTAGCGAGGCGGTAGTCTGTCGTACACATGAATGATGATTTTGTAACCCATTTGATAGAAGTGTATGAGGTTGTAGGTAATTCCCTTAACATAATAACATCTCAGTATATGGAATATACTGAGGTTATTATATCAACATGTTATAATAATAATTGAAGGAGGTGGAGAAGGAAATAAAATAAAAACGCTTTTAGAAGAACATTACCTCTTCTTCAGGTATCCACCTTAGGTTTGCACTAAAACCATATTTGGTTGGATTTATGCCCAAAATAATGCTTCTAGGATGAGGGTAGAGAAGTTGGGGAGTGATTTTGGTAGATCTCAGTCGATCCAAATGGCTTGAGAGGTGTGAAAAAGTGATGGGAGTGAGTGCCCTTTTATAGATGAGGAGGAGTGGCATTATTGTAAATACTCAAAAGTATTCACTATTAGAAGGTCTCTCTTACCTCATGTGGCTCCAAGATTGATAATTAATGGTGTGGAAGGATTATATGGTCAATCCACACCTCCACCACACAATAGAACACATGTTTTAAACATTTTTTTCCTTAAATCCTAATTTTCCTTATTTTACCATTTTGGTTTTTCACTATGGTAACTAGTTTTCTAACCTAAGTAATTTATCCTTTAAGACTAGAATAAAATGATCCTTAATAGACAATTTTTTCCCATTGATTCTAAATGTGATATCTAGTTTATAAAATATAAATCCTATGTGTGTTGGAAATTAATTTTAAAACAAACGCAAGTAATAAGTAAAAATATCGTTTTAATTATAACCATGCTAACCAAGTTTTTTATTATTTAATGGTAAATATAGTAATTATAATAGAACAATTGGTCCATTAATATACTATATTTGATATTTTTTAATATTAATAAATCACTTGAGAGAAGATAGGATTTTTAGTAATTTTAAATCAATTAATAAAATATCATTTATTATAAAATAACATTAATGTCAATTTTAACATTATTAATTTAATTTGAATTTAAAAATATCAAGAAAATAATGGAATTTGTATCTTTTAAGTTCACAACTGTGTAACATGACATACTGATCTACAAAAATAAGGGAACATAATAATTCATTCAATTTTCTCTACTTTTAATATTGTTAGTATCATTTATTTTATTTAATTATTAACTAAATAATTACTAATTTGGAATTTATTAAGAATTTTAATTATTAATTCATCTCTAAAAAATTAATACAAATTATTATGATAACAACTAGTTTATCTTTCAAAAAAAATATAACTGAACCAATATGGTTTTTATCTCTATGTCAAAGCTTTATAGATATTAAAAGTAAGGAAGGTTCCTTTTTTATTTTTTTATTTAATTAACTTATTATATAGGTCACTTTCATGGAGAAGTGTTGGGTCATTTTTACACCTTATATTCTAATTTTAACCACTAAGTAAACTCGTTTTCTCCTTGATCACTATAATAAATTTTAACTATTTTCACTAAACATTTTGTTCAAAAATTAAGTTGACCTCATTAGATATTATAAATTAAGTTGATTACAAATATGGAATCCATTTTACCAAATTCAATTCATATAAGTGGAAAAAACAATTTAAAATTAATCCCACAGATAGGATGAGAAAGCGGGTTTTTAAAGATAAAATGTTCAAAATTTTACAAAGTTTTTATATCTATATTCAATATGAAAATGATTCCAATGACCTAAATTGGATTAATAGATATATAATTTAACTATGAATTTAAAACCAATTCAAAATATAATTTAACATTATAAATTATTTAGATGAAAAGGCAGTTTTCACTAAGCACATGAGCCTCAATCCAGTTGGTGAGGTATCCTTAAGTGCATCCACAAGACCCATGTTCAAAACCAGGTGGAGGCATATTTCCAGGTACTATAGCAGTACTGTAGTAGGTATTGTACACTGTGTGGTACTGTAGCAGAACTGCACATTGTACAGGTACTGTAGCAGATTGTACACTGTGCGGGTACTGTAACAGGCACTGTAACAGTTACTGTAGCAGGTACTGTTCAGTACTGTAGCAGCTGGAACTATTCACCTTGGGCCACCGGTTTGGGCTTGGAGTCCTTAAGGCTTTCGGGCCACCTTTAAGGCCCTCAGTCCACCTCAAGGCCTTCGAGCCACATGCAGTTGCCCCAAACACACTACAAAAAAGGAGCAGCCTTAGATGAGGATTCAGAGCAAGTGCACTCACCAGATCGGAACCAAATGGATTTTCAGAATGAGAGGGTATGGCTATGCCATCGGTACTAGCATGTGCTTGCACGGGAAGCCTAGACAGACGGCCATGCAAAGGTGGAGAGCTACTATCATGATGCAAATGCTGGGGAGGGGCAGTTCCTTGTAGATAGTCTGGTTGAATTCCATAAGACCTTCGGGTCATGTAATCTCCTAAGCCTACGGGCCTTGTAATATCTGAGCCTACGGGCCTTGTTAGGGTTCCGCCTCATCCCTTGAAAGGGGGGTTATTAAAAATCAATAAAAATGAAGGCCTTCGGGCCATTCGGGCAGTATTTTTCACTATTCATCAAAAATGAAACTTCTCAGAAAAATACCAAAAAATCACCATAAGATAATTTTGGCATCCCGGTTTCAAAAATTAAGTTTATTTTGTCAAATAGATTTTCTAAAAGTGTTAAAAATTAATTTTAAATTATGTGCGCCAAGCACGACTAAGTCGTCTTTTAGGAAAATACAGTTTTCCTGAAAACATTTCTTTTTCTTTTAAACAATTCTTATTAATATTTATAATTTATAGATAATCAATAAATGTGTGTAAACTATATATTTTTATAAGTTAGTTAATCATATTCATACTTTTCATTCCAACGACTATGTGATAACTATCATATTAAATAATAATATTAATAGTATATTGTTGTTCGGTAAAACTCAGTCTTACGTATAACGCAAGCTATCGAAGAAACTCATTATTACGTGTAACACAATCTAACTTGGTATTGCGTGCATTGAAAGCTATAAAATATATTGAATTTATCTAAAATAGTAAATATATTATAAAGTCTCAGGATGTTATATTCCTTTCTACGCTTGGTATTGCGCGTCATACATGTTATCACATGTGATGTTCATATTTTAAGATTTCATGGAGTTACATTTTAGAAAGTTTTGATTAGTGTATCCTTCGTATCTCTCTCTTCCTCGTGATTCTCTTAAGGGTAATGTATCCCATATGCATGTTTATTATACCCTTGGTACTAATCGCCAACCCGAGACCAACTGGAGGCCGGACTCGGGCAATCACTATCTCTCTCCCCTCATTGTGATATCTTTGTGGGGAGGGGGTCATGACATCACTCCCTTAGGACCAACTTCATCATCCCTCTTAGTTTTCATCATCGCAATAAGTAGTAGAAGGTTTAGGGTTTGAAAAATCTAGGGTTCAAAAGATCCAGAGTTTGAAGGTGGGAGAAAAGGAAAGAAATTAACTCTGATGGTTTTAGGCAACAGTTCAATTTCTCAAGTAGGTAATTCAGTGTAATCATCCAAGTTTTTTAAAATGAAAAGATGATTTTGGAAACTAAAATACACAAACTAAAATTTTAATAAAATTAATTAAAGACTGAATGAACAACATAATAAATAAATCTTTAAAAAAATTAGTTTAAAAGATAAATAAAAAAATTTATCAATCTAAACATATATTAACAAAAATATTAAAGGCTTTACTTAAAATTAAATAAACCTAACACCCCCTTAATAAAATCAATACTTGCCGTGGGAAGTGGTTTAGTAAAAAATATCGGCTAGCTGATATTCAGTATTAACAATTTCCAAAGATATATCCCTTCTATGGACATGATCCCTTAGAAAGTGATGTCGAATATCAATATGATTAGTTATAGAATGACTTATATGATTTTTTGAAATATTTATAGCACTTGTATTGTCACGTAAAATATGAACATGATCAAAATTAAGTCCAAAGTCCATAAATGTGTGTTTATCCACAACACTTGTGCATAGAAACTACTAGCAGATGTGTATTCTACTTTAGTAGTTAACAATGCAACTGAATGTTTCTTCTTACTAGACCATGAAATTAGGGATTTCCCTAAAAAGTGACAGGTCCATGAGGTGTTTTTTCTACCTAATCTACAGCCTCCAAATTCAACATCTGAATATGAAATTAAATCAAAACTAGAGGATTTTAGATGAAGTAAAGATAGAGAAATGGTTCCTTTTAAATATCTCAAAAGCCTTTTAACAATAATTAAGTGAGATTCTTTTGGATTTGATTGAACTCTTGCACATAATCAAACAAAAAACATAATATATGGTCCAGTAGTAGTAAGATATAATAAACTATCAATCATACATCTATACAAATGGTTATCAATTGGTTTATCGACTTCATACAAATCAAGTTTTATATTGATAAACATAGGAGTTGTATATGGCTTACTCTTTTCAAAACTAAACTTTTTCAATAAATCAATAATGTATTTACTTTGATATAAAAAATTTCCAAAATCCTTTTGATAGATTTCAAATCCAAGAAAGAAATTTAATTCTCCCATCATACTCATTTCAAACTCTTTTTGCATAAGTTTTGAAAAATCATTATAAAGATTTTAATTAATAAAACCAAAAATACAGTCATCTACATAAATCTAAACTAATAAAATATCACAAGATTGATTTTTCTTAAAAATGGTAGGATCGTTTAGACCTACAAAAAAACTATTTTCTAAAAAAAGATCTCAACCTATCATACCAAGCTCTTGGTACTTGTTTAAGACCATAAAAATCTTTAGTAAGTTTAAAAACAGAATTTGGTAGATTGAGATTTTAAAAACCTAAGGGTTGTTCAACATAAAATTCCTCCATTAAATAACCATTTAAAAAGTAGATTTAACATCCATCTGGTATAATTTGAAATTTATATGAGATGCATGGGCTAAAAGGATTCTGATGGCTTCAAGCCTAGAAACAGGGGGAAATGACTCTTTATAATATATACCTTCCTCCTAATTCTAACCCTTGGTAACTAGCCTAGCCTTATTCCTAGTAATTACACCTTGATCATCTTTTTTATTCCTGAAAATCATTTAGTTCCTATTACAAGATGGTCTGAGGGTCTATCAACTAATTCCCAAACTTTGTTTCTCTTAAACTGGTTTAGCTCTTCTTGCATAGCTAATATCCAACTCTCATAATCTAAGGATTCTTCTACAAATTTAGGTTCAAACAGGGATAGAAAGACAGAGAACTCAACTAGATTTCCAATATTCCTCCTAATCCCAACTCCATATAGATCTCCTATAGCATTCTCTAAAGAATGATCCTTTAACGTTTTGTTTTATCTAGGTAACACGCTTTCAAGTTCCTCAGTTTCATTTTATTCAGGATTGGATTGATCATGATCATGTTCTAATTTACCTTCAAACTTATCATTAGAATAATCAAGCCTCAAGTTGTTTAAAGAATCAATGACATCATATGTTTGTATTTTATTGTGATCAAATAGACCACTCTCATCAAACTTCATGTGAACAGATTCTTCAATTATTCTTGACTTTTTATTAAAAATTCTATAAGATTTATAAGTAGCTGAATACCCAAGAAAGATCTCTTCATTAGCCTTTAGATCAAGCTGACCAAGGTTTTCCTTAGTATTCAAGATAGGCACCTTGTATCCAAAAATGTTAAAGTATCCAACTTTAGGTTTTATAATATTTCATAGCTCATAAGATGTCTTTTTAAGAAGTTGTCTTATTAAAAATATATTCATAATCTAACATGTTGTGTTGATAGCTTCTTCCCAAAAATAAGTTGGTAAACTATACTGACTTAACATAGTTCTATCTATTTCTTGAATGGTTCCATTTCTTCTTTCAACAATCTAATTTTTTTGAGGTGTTCTTGGAGTAGAAAAATTATATTGAATACCCAAATTCGAGAAAAAATTAAATTTTTTATTATCAAATTTTCCTCTATGACCACTTCTCAATGAAATAGTTTTAAGGAATTTTTCATTTTGAACCAACATACAAAAACTTAGACTAAAAAATATTCACTTTTAAACTTTAAAAATAAACCCAAGTAAATCTAGAAAAATTATCAACTAACACATATACAAAGAATTTTTCCGCCAATTTTGCTACTCTAGAAGGTCCAAACAAATCCATATGGATAGGTTCTAAAGGTTTAGATGTAGCAATTCTATTGATTGATTTGAAAGATGGGTTATGTTGCTTGCCTATTTGGCATGCATCACAAAGTCTTTTCTCGTCAAACATAAGACAGGGCATATCAAAAACTAAATTCTTCTTAGATAATTTAGATAGAGAAAATATATTAAAATGAACAAGTCTTCTATTCCATGTCCAGGATTCACTTCGGCATTTAAATAGTTCATATTTTTTTCACACAAGAAACTAAGGTCCAAAATATAAACATTTTCTGTTCTAGGTGCTCTAAACTTAAGCAGCTTATTCTCAAAACAGAATAAGCATCATTAGATAAATCAATATTGAAACCATCATCACATAGTTGATAGATGCTTATCAAATTATGCTTCAACTCTTGAACATAGAGAGCCTTGTTTATCAAGATAGATTTTGGATCTCCAATTAACCCAACTCCAATGATCTTCCCTTTAGCATTGTCACGAAAGGTAACCAAACCTCTATCAACTTTAGATAGCGTATGAAAGTTGAAAGGTCTCCACTCATATGCCTTGAATATTCATTTTCCACATACCATATAGAATTTGTGTTCCTATGGATTTTCACCTACAAAAAATATCAAACAATAATTTGTTTTTGTACCCAAATGCTTTTGGGTCCTACAGTGTCAGCAAGCAATGATCTGGGCAATCAAATCTGTTTAATTTTACTAGAAACTCCATAATTAACTCTTAACGAGTCTCTAAAAATATAAGCTTTATTTACACAACTAATTTAAGGATTCCTCAAGAAACAATTATTAGCATAGTGACCATTAATGCTACAATAAAAACAAGTGACATTAGACATGCTATGATTTTTTTTTAACTATGAACAAAATAATTTCTATACAGTTTAGGTTTTTCACCATTACTGTCAATTCCATAGTTTTCTTTTTTATGCACGTTCTTTCCAATAATTTTATTTAAAGTCTCTTCTCCTCTAGTAAACACACTATAAGCACTTTTTAAAGATTCTACTTCAGCAAGTAATTCTTTAATTTTACTTTCATGTTCAATACAACTTGAAGCAAATTTGTTTAATTTTTCTTTCAAATCTAAGGGTTGTTTTAGCATAGTATTTTTCTCACCTAGGATAACATTATGAATATTCTTAAGAGATTTATGCTTTTTCTTCAAAGATGCATATTTTTCTTCTAGCATAAAACAATATTTAACTAATTTATCAGTAGAGAAATTTTCATAATAAGAATCAAAAATAGAAGAATATTAAGATTGTATCTCATCTTCTTTAGCTATAAAGTATATATTTACTTTCTAATTTGATTGTTCTTACTCAAATTCAGATCATTTTCCAAGGGATCTCAACAGTTGAGTGCAAGCAACTGCAACTTGTTACAACACCTTTTACAAGGATTTAAAACAGCACTAACAGCATCCTTCCTGAGTGTTTAAAATTAAAAGAGATTGTCTTCCGGTGGAGAAATTCTCTTTGAAAGCATTCAGATGTAAATGATGCAACTGACAGATAAAGATATCTTCTGAGGGATAAATGAATAACATCAAAGCACTTTCCTTATGAATAATCTCTAAACTTTTTGTAGATAATATATTTAGATAGCACAGTAGCAGCATGTAATTAAATCTTCATAGCAGCAGAATGAACACACAACAGCAGTTATGACATGTATGTCTCCAAAGTGTATTCTTAAAAAGATTTTTACGAACTTCATTAAGGCATCAAATAAATCAGGATCATTAAAACACTCACCATATTTGAAATTTGAAATTAATCAACCACTAAAAACATAACTTCCCTTAGAAAATAGAACAAATTAATTTGTTGTTGAAGACTTTCTGAAACGAACTTTGAATCGCTTTAACGAGATATTCACTCTAGTGAAATTATTGTAGAAATCTCAAAAATAATTCAAAATTCAAATCTCGCATACGACTAATTCAACGTGGGGTTGCTCTGTGTAAGGATAACTCCAAAAGTATGGTTGACAGAGTATGATTGATACTAAACATAGAACTCCCGAATGTGGAGTATGATACCAACATGAGGATGTTTGTGTTGGGTATATACCAAATGTGATGTACTCGAATGTGTGGTTCCTTGACAAAAGATAGGTTCCTGATCATAGCGTTCAACTCAAACGTGGGGTTCCAAACATGACGTTAGGTACTCAAATGTGAGGTTTCTTATCAAAAGTTAGGTTCTCAAATATAACATTCAACTCAAACATGGGGTTCCAAACGTAGGGTTGGATATCAGCATTACAATGCCACTTTTTAAACAATGATTCCAGAATTCTTCAAAACATCTAAAATACTTTGCAAAAAAACTTTCACCCAAAAAGAAATATCAAATAAAAGACTTCCAGGATTCCAGAAAAATTAAAACAATTATTCAATTAAATATAAACTTGAAATTCACTCAAAGTAACATTATTAATAAAACAAATGAGGTGTTTGTAAGCATCAAAATCAATGAAAAATTATTGGATCAACATTCGTATGCCCAACAATAGCCAATCACACGATAAAAAATCAATCATTTTTATGATTGGCAGTACGATATCAACACGATATACAAGTTTCTTCCTTTTAAATCATGATTTTGAAAATCATTTGAAACATAATTTTCCTTGATACCGCTAATGGGTTTCTAAGGACTGATTCACACTTAATCAACATAGCGAAAATAACAGGAAACCATAATCCTATGATCTATCATTCTTGAAACTGAAACCATGCATAAATAAAATGAAGAACATTTGTGCATACCTTAAATCGTTGAATGATTGAGCCTCCTTCTTCATTCAAATGCTTGATAAAGATCCCTTAGAGATAATCATAAGACTCCCTCCACTGTGGTGTATCCACAAACTGAAAAGAATCAACTGACACTTGAGTGAGATCCTCCTACCTTCCACGACATGCTAGTGTCTCGGGTGGTAAAGAGGGAAGGAGAATAGAGCTACAATGAGAGGGAAAATCAGCAAGAAGCTGAGCAAGGATGAGAAAACACAATCTCATAGTGATTACCTCCTTTTATAACCCCCCAATTCACTCCTGAGTCATGCATGCATCCACTCGTAGGTTTCATAACGTATGAGTGAATGTCTTCGGTTACAACTATTGTAACCTTCATCCACCCATACTCTCATGCATTTAATGAAACGCAAATAATAATGGTAGCCAATGCATAAGGTATTTGAGCATTAACCATCAATCGTAGGGTGTCAATATGAATTGCACAATACGATCCTCCAAATATCGCAACCTAATGATATATCCTTGTCGTACACTACAATAAGCTAAGGAAGCGTCCATATGATCTCTCTATAAAATAGAATACGATATACCCAAATAGCATAAAACACATCACATGAGATTATAATTTTAGGGCATATCACCTTGAAATACAATATGTAATGTCTCTTTATTTAATAATCACTCCATGATTGCATAAATAAATATTATAATAAAACATATCAATTATTTAATAACTTATCCCCATAATTATTTCATAACTTGTTCACACTTCAATCCTATAATTTCAACCCAGCATCCCATCTGATAAAAATAATCAATCAAATCAAATCGAACTCTCATGTTGATCATATTATCACCCCCCATATATCTTTCTCGTAAAAAAATCATTCGAATCATCTCAATGAGAAAGTCATATTTAATAAATCATCATAGACCATAAAAGCATGATAAATCCACATGATCAATAAAAATGATAAGAATTTTGAGCCGCCTACCTCAATTCTCCATTCAAGATTTATTTTGTCAAAATCGTGATCTATCACCCCGGATTTCTGCATCCACACAATTGAAATAAAAAAAACCCTCTTGGATCTATAATGAAATCCCTCGTATCAATTTCTAACACATCATCATATATCTAACCCATCGAACATCAATTTCCCAAAATGCACAATTTGATCTAACTGTGCAACTAAACGTACACCTAACCATGTAGTCAACCATGCATCTAGTCAAAACCTCTCATAACTTCTATTGGCAACCTAGATTTCAACCAAAATTGTATCATAAGGTAAACCCCTCATTTTGACACTCAAAATTCACTTTTAAGATCATTTTACTCATCATTTCACACTTTCAAATCTAAACGGTCAAAATACCCCTTAAAATGCAGTCATTGAACAGTTTTTTTGAATATGTTGTGTGTTTTACTCAGGGTCGGCATTTATGAACATATATTGTATTTATATTCAAGTTACAACATTATGGTCATTATTTGTTGTGACATTGGATATGTTGTGTGTTTGATTGACAAATCTAGGGAGTTAGCATCTGTTAGTCGATGGGTTTACTCAGGGTCGGCATTTATGAACATATATTGTATTTATATTCAAGTTACAACATTATGGTCATTATTTGATGTGACATTGGATATGTTGTGTGTTTGATTGACAAATGTTATGTCATATATTCATGCATTTTAAGTTGTATTTCATATATTCACTGCATATTATGTTATCCATAATGGTTCGAAGCTACATGATTATATGTATTTTAAATGAAAGTTTTCCATTCATATGAATACACCCTCTGTACTTGTCACCATAAGGTCAAGTCATGTCAAATCCATCCTTTTAATATTTATTAATTTTAATTCAAATATAATTAATTTTTTATGATGTAAAAAATATGAAATTTCTAATTTCTCCAATCAAACCCCAAAAACATATGTTCCACACCATTTAAGTGACAATAATCAAATAATCAAAGCATGATATATTAAATAACATCACAAAAATCATAGAACTGTATCAATTTCAGCATGATGCATGGGATCCAACTGCTAGACCTAGGTACCCTTTTAACCATTATGTTATTACAGAATAAGATATTAAATGTTTTATTATAAATTAAACATTTGTTATATAGTCAACATCCCACAACATGAAATACAATAAAGATAACCAAACACAAGTCGAATCATGCACAAACACCCAACCAACATGTCTTGCCAAAGTCATCTCTTGACTCAATCGTCAAAACCTCCATCATCCACAATCCCAAATGTGCATCAACACAATATTGCACTCTCTTAACCATGACTAAATGTGTACACATGGGGTACACTTTCACCCAATAAGGCTTCCCATTCAAACCACATACAAACATCTCGATATCATAAATGAATGCATGATCAAACTACAAAGAAACATGCTAGAAAACAAAGCATACTAGGTATGGTCCATGTCACACTCAGTTGAAAACATTGAATCAAACTTATTATGGTATCTCCCATTAGTAACAATCAAATCCCACCAAATTCAATGAGTCGCTTATTGAAAACTTTCCCTTTACTAACATGAAAACTAAGAAAGTGCTAGAGTATCAAAATAAGACCCCTCATCAAATTAGACCGTCAAAATGTTAGGACTAGATCCCTACCAAATCAAACTTTGACTCAATTTTAACTCAACCCGACTCGATTCCATAGATGTTGACACAACTATCACACCATGATAATATATACAACAATACCATCACCATGAACACATCACAACAAACTCTTTGACATGACAATAATGGCACACAAATCAAGGTACTTTGAACTCAACGCATTCATAAATAAACTTCCATTTCATTTAAAAACACAACTGACGTGAGAATGGTATGGAATCACAAACCTTTGATGAACTCTTAAGAGAATAAATCATGTTCATCGTTATTTTTTTCTCACAATGTTTCCACCCTCCCTTTTGTTGGGGATATAGGTGGATAATGGTGTGGACTTTTCTTAGATGGTAGTAGATAGAGTTCGTCAAGGCACGTTACGAAGTCGCTCTCCTTAAGAGTAGATTCACCCCCGCCAAATCGATGGTAAAATTTATTGCAAGCGAATCCTCTTAAGGATACAAAGGTGGCTCATTACTCTACACTTGTACTTAGTGGAGAGTAACCCTTGAAAAGACTTTGGAATCAAGAAAGTAATGAAAGATCTTTGGTGTTGCACACCAATAAAGAGTCTTTAACACTTGTAGAAGAGTTGGGGAATCTCAATCTTTGAGAGGGATTTGAATATATGAGAATGGATTGAATTGGTTCAATTTTCCATCTCATGGATCCTCCTTTTATAGCCATTGGAGTACCCCTTCAGATAAGATATCCTACCCTTTGGAGTTGTGTAGACACCTATTCTGGAAAGACATATCTTATCTGGATTAATCATGTTCGTTGAATCTCACCTATTCAAATAAGTGGCCCAAATCGCACCTGACCTAATTGACGGCCCATGTCGTACTCCGATGAATTGGGTCGACCCATCGGACATGGTTGTCCGGCCTGGGCTCAAACCGCTACAACCAAATGATCCATAGAAAAAAATAAAGGCACCACTAAGCATCTCGCACTAACACAATGTGCGAAGTGCAAAGTGCACCATCAAAGCACCACATTACGTGATTGCATGCACACACGTGGACAGTGTGTGGAAAGTGTGGTTCACCATCCCCACGGGATTTTCCCTCCACACTTGATCATTTAAAATAATGATAAAAGTCCCCCCCCAACATAAAGGAGACTTTAGTCCAACCCATTTTTCAATGTGGGATTCCAAAAAATTTCCCCTTTTAAAAAAAGATAAAAAACAATTTTTAAATGTTTTTAAAACTTAAAAATCCAACAATCTCCTACCAATTTTAAAATATTTAAAAACACATTTAGAAAATCAAACATCATACTCTCTTAGAAATAACTTACAAAAAATAAAGGTATCTCTCAATTTGAACCTTTATACAATAGAGACAATTCAAAACTGAATAGAGAAACGAGTGGACGTTACCTTGAACATGTAGCTCTTATTATCAATCAGATTCATCCTACATAAGTCTGTTCAAATTCCTCAAATCTTCATCTACTCCTAGACATCATTATGGTCATGTACCACTTATCTTTTCATGAATATTTGAGAGCCAAAGTCATAAATTCTTACGAGTGACATCACTCTCATATTCACATTGGTGAACCAAAAAGTGTCCTCATGTTTCAACACTTAGATGGTTCATTAAGAATTTTAAACTCAACCTCCTTTTCTCATGGGCACCAAACACCATTTTCCTGAAATGTAATATGTCTTTGGTGTTTCCTTCACACATATGAAAGAATTTTATACATTGAACTTACACATGCGAAGTTATTACATATTAAGTTGAGGTAACGTCATTGATGAATCTTTGACAAGGACTTTAAACTCATCCCTAAGAAAATTTAGTACACTAACTCCCTTGAATGTCCCTTTGTTAGTGGATCGTTCAAATTCTAGCTTGATCTAACAAAGTCCACAGTTATGATGTCATCTTTTATCAATTGTCTCGCATAGTTATGTCTGAGACCAATGTGTCAATTTTCCATTATAAGTATTGTTATATGCCCAAGCCAACATTGCTTGGTCATTGCAATATCTAGCAACTTGAGACAAGGACTTTAAACTCATCCCTAAGAAAATTTAGTACACAGACTCCCTTTAATGTCCCTTTGTTAGTGGATCGATCAAATTCTAGCTCGATCTAATAAAGTCTACAGTTATGATGTCATCTTTTATCAATTGTCTCACATAGCTATGTTTGAGACCAATGTGTCGCAATTTTCTATTATAAGTAATGTTATATGCCCTAGCCATCATTGCTTGGTCATCGCGATATCTAGAAATTGGAGACATTGGCATAGGCCACAATTACAGATATGATAAAAAAAGATTTAATTCATTCCACTTTTCCAATAGGTGCTAAAGCAACAAACTTAGAAGTCGTTGTGGAGTCTATTATACAAGTTTGTTTCTTTGATCCCCAAGAGATCGGTTCAGCTCCAACTCTAAAAACTCAACCACTTCTATATTAGTAATCCAACTTGCATCAAAAAATCCTTCCAACGCCCTTGGGTTTTCCACTATAACATATACAATAATCCATGAAACCCTTAAGATGTTTAAGTACTCTTTTCACGACATCTCATTATGCATAACCTGGATTACTTATATACGTCCTCAACGTTCCAATATCATATGCAATATCAGGCCTTGTGTTAATCATAGCAACTGCCCTGGCAGGATTTGGTAGCATGCTCTCAAAAGCATATGGGGTAGAAATAGATGAGCAATCAAATTGTTCAAACCTATTTTAAACCATTTCAATATAATGAGATTGAGAAAGCAAAATAGAAATTTTATTCCTAACAGTTTTGATTCCCAAAATGACATTTGATTCAAGTCTTTAATATCAAAGTTTCTAAATAAAAGGGACTTAACCTCATTTACCTGATTTATATTAGTTCCAAATATTAGCATGACGTCAACATATAAACAAATAACACCATGATTATTTTGAAACCTACTATAAATGCATTTATCATCTTGGTTAAATACAAATCCATTTGATAAAATTACTTTATTAAATTTATCATGTCATTATTTTGGAGCTTGTTTTAAATCATGTAGGGACCATACCAATTTGCAAAACTTCTTTCCTTTTCCAGATACTATGAATCATTCCAATTGTTTCATATATTTTTTTCATTTAATTCACAATTTAAGAATGTTATTTTAACATCCATTTAGTGAATTCACAAATTATATATAGAAGACAAGGCAAGAGGATTCTAATAAATACAGACCTACCCAAGGGAGCATGGGTATCAAAATAATTGATTCCTTTTAGGCAAACTCATTAGATGTCAATCTGGTTTTATAATTTTCAATTGTACCTTCGACTTTCCTTTCCCTTCTAAATACTTACAACCTATCATTTTCAAACCTTCAGGAGGATCAGCTAATAGCACGTGCATCTTCTGTTGTCACCTCTTGAAATTGTTATCATTGAACTACTTCAGCTTAATCACATTGTTGAGCATTGTGATATCCATGTTGATCGGAAATCTAATCTTAAGATCGTTGGGGATATGAGTGGGTCATGATATGGAATTTGCTTGGATGGTAGTAGATTGAACCCGCTCGAGGCGCACTATGAAATCACCCTCATTGAGAGTATATTTGAACCCACCAAATCATTAATACAATGGGTCAATCAAATCCTCTTTAGGATACAACGATTGCTAATTACTCTAGAGCAACTCTTGATGAAACTTAGAATCAAGAGTAGTGAAAGATCTAGAGTAACTCTTGATGAAACTTCGAATCAAGAGTAGTGAAAGATCTATTGTTGCACACCAATAAAGAACTTTTCATGGTCACGTACTGACGCAAGGTGCCTAATGCAAAATGTGTGATCAAAGCATCGCATGTGCAATCGTATGCACACATAAACAGTGCGGTGTACCATCTCTCACAGAATTTTTTCTCCACACTTGATCATTTAAAATAATGATAACAGTGTTCCTCCCAAACACTACTATCAACACCACACCATTTATAATTATTTCCCTTATGCCCCCCACATTCAGATGGGGTGGCACGCGTGTATTGGGGATGGGGATGAGATCGCGGGATCAAGCCCTGCACCTGGGTGTGCGGGTTGTAACCCACCCTTTAATTATTTCCCTCCTCACCCCTTCCAGGATAGTATCAAAACCTATCCTCGCAGCTAGCATGTTAACTACACGAGGCAAGGGGGACACAGAGCAGGCAACATGTCTACAAAATAAAGCAACATCGACCCAAAGGTCTCAAAAAAAAAGTGGGGGTGGGGGAGTCATGATTCCCTTTCCCTATGTTTTTTTTTCATTTTTCATTTTTTTGGGGTACATTTTATTTTACAGCCAAGTTGGGGAGAAGACGGTGTACAGATATATAGACCAGACCCTTTTAGTAAGTGACGGAACTAACGAAAGAATTGAAATCTAACCACCGATACTGGAGCACGACCAGACGGGATGAATTGCCAGATCACTGCAAAGGTTTTTTAAAGAAAAATGTTAGAAATACAAAAATGAGTGCCACATAAAAATGAGAAAAATATACATAAATATAGTGTTAAGAATGGGAATACGCGGTATCACCTTCATCCAGGGAACAGAAATTGCAGTGTATTGTCATCAAGTGAATGCAAAAATCCTCTCCATGATCTTCGTGCGACAAATTGGACATTCGGAGCACGCAAGAGAACAAGGTTTGCACACTGCCAAAATAAATGTCAGTCAGAGAAACCCATCCGGCCAAAAAATAAACTAATAAATATAAAAAACACAGAAACATACAGCAAAAATGTCGGCAAGGGAGAAGCATTGCAGCAGTTGGTGATTCAAAACACACTTTGCAAACATGAGAATTCTGGTCCACATTCCCCAGGGATTTCATCTCTTTCTCCCTCATCTCTTGCATCCGAGCCTGAACCAAAGCCCACCTTGGACGTGTCAGGCCCAACACAAAAACTCACAGGCCCGGCTTGTACCAGATCCATGGATTTGCCCACAAAGCTCACGGGCCCCCATTTGGGCATGTCTAGTAAAAACTGGATTGAACCAAGGAGGTAAATGCAATATGAAACAAGAAACGGGACCATCATACCTTCAGCCGAACCACCAAAGGCTCTTCCTTCGGAACCTCACATATAGAGTTTGTAACATCGAAAGCTTGCCTGTCCTTGGGGACCAGATCCATGCTTTCAATACCGTCCTCTTTTCCATCCCTTGGATGACCTGCTCCATCACCATGCCTCGCCTCTGTTTTCATCTCAAGCACAGACCCTTCTTTCTTCAACTGGGCAACAAGCACCCACATGTTTGCTAGATCATTTTCTAAAGCTGTCTCCCTCTTCTTTGCCTCTGCGACTTTTTTTTTGCAATCCTCCACTAAAAATTCCTTTTCAGCCAAGGCAGCTTCAAGGGTTGCCTCCCGCTGCTTTCTTGCTTGCAATTCCATCTTCAGATCTTCTGCGTTAAGACTCCATGACTCAAAATCATCATATGCTGTTCCACAGATTTCCGCAGCTCGGCCAGGGAGCCGCCCTCTTCTTCCGGGTTTTGCAGCATCGCCAAACTTACGGTTGCCACTACTACCGTTTTGCATACCAAATGGTCGAGAATGAGCCAGCTCTCGAGAAACAGACAATTCTTTCTCCAGTTTCGCATTCTGTAAGGAGATTTTTGTAACTTCATCAGCCAGATTCTTCAGCTCGACTGCCGCAGCAGATGCCAGTTCCTTTGCATAAGAAGCTTCTTCAGCCAGTTTTTGACTTTGCACACGCAATCCACTGTTCTCTTCCGAAAGCTGAACGAGTTCATGCTTCAATTTCTCATTCTCCGACTCCTGTAATGGTTAACATTCAAGTCTAAATCAGCTCAAAGAACAAAAAATGATGTGAAGAATGAAACACACAATCAACAAGCAACTCTCGAAAATGAAATTCTAACCCACCATATCAAGAGAATAACAGCATCCAAAAAGAACTTAAAAAACAAAATAAGAACTCAAAAATCTTTGGGGAACAGCATAACACTAGATGGAAAGTTGATCAAGGTCGCAGAGTGTCGAGCTGAACTGATCCTAAAAATATGAACGGCTAACAATTGCAATTAAATTAAGATATACACATTTAAAAGCAAAACTCAGAAGTACCTGAGAATGAATTTTCTGTTTTAAATTATCAACATATCCATCAGACAAAAATGATGATTCTTCAATATTGCCTAAAGAGAGTTGATGATGGAGAAGATCCACTTTCTTTTGCAATCCCTGATTCTCAGAACACTGACAATAGCAATAATAATAATAATAACAACAACAACAATTATAATAATAATAATCAAGCATTCAAAGGCAAGGGTAGTAGCAGGGAGGAGGCATATACTAGAAAGGACGTGGGTAAAAGCTATGACAAATTGGGAGTGAGGAAATGTATTAAAAATTAGGGATGGTGTAAATTAATTATAAGATCGGTGTTGTTTAAGGTGATTTATGCACGTGCAATAGAAATCTATAATCCCACCAGTAAGAAACTGCAAGGTGAGCTTGTGAAAGTTAAAGTGATGAAGGCAAAAAGTAAAACAGTAAAAAACTTGAAAAGGATTTAATGAAGGAGATGAGTGTCGAGAGAAAAAGATGATGAAATCAGCAGCATTAAGAATTAGTGACATCAGAAACTTATATCATTTCATGTAATTGACCCCGAACCAAGGGACCATTAAATTAGGGAAAACATTTTCAATTTCCAATTACCAAAAGGCAGGTTTAATTATGAAAACAGTAATCTACTTATTTCAGCAAATGTTAAAAAAACTTGTTTTCCATCTAGTTCTTTTGGAGTGTCAACAGTTTACGTATGTGCTCCTCATTTCTTCAAATTTAGATCATTAAAAAACAAATATTCGGTTACTTATATCAAAATAATCAAGCTTAAATTTTTTAAATAGAAATCGGACTAAACATATCCTAAGGGTTAGGGCTTGGTTTGTTGTCATTCAGGCTGAAGGCCCACACTGTGAGTGTTTTCTCCTGATTGCCCCAACCCATATGAGCTTAGCCATTTGTCACAAATATATATTCAATATATAAAACACCAATTGGATAGTACCATAAAATTTTAAAAAAATACAAACAAAAACAGCATATATCAATTCAGCAGTATATATTGATGGTCATACTTTATTCTGCAGCTGTTCTTGAAGAACTCGGTTGTCAGCTGATTTTATCTGCTTAAATTGAGAAACAGATAAGTTGTCTATTAAACAAATAAAAGCATTATCTTTAAAAATATCACATAAAATGAATGGGAACCATGTTATGCATAAACTTCCAAATAGTTCTCTAATTCAGAAGTAAACTGGGGACTAAAAGAGAACTGATCAATTTGTCTCATCACAACTTGCCTCCAGCTCAAAAGCCTTCTCATTGCACTGGGTCATTAGCCTCGTTACTGTCTGTTGTAAAGCATAGACAGAAAAAAAATACATTCAACCATTCAGAAGAAATGGGAAAAAAGGTGAAAACTAAAGTATAAGAACAAGAAAATAAGGGCACCTGTTGCATATCAACCAATGAAGCATTAGCAATCGAAGCCTCACCACTCTCCATTATGTGTTGTTCTAATACACTCATCTGCCTCTTCTTCTCTTGCAATTCACGTTCCAAGCTTTGAATCTGGCATATATCCAAAAATGAATCTGTCGATAAAGATTAAAAGGAAAAAAAAAAACTTCGTATACAAGTGTGACGCTATAATTTAGAAACATGCCTTGTTCGGGGTTATTAGCTACACTTAACATCTAGAACATTCAAGACTCATATACCTTCATGCACAAACTAGTCACTCTGCTATTTTGGGTAATGTCTGACTCAAATACATGCTATCTCGCCCAGCATAAGATAAAAAAATGATCCAGTCCAAGCTCACCAAATATAGCACAGCATTGCTCTAGAATCTATCATACTAATTTATCTTTAGATATATCAATTGATAGTTTAAATTTTCAGGTTAACAATTGAAAAGGCGGAGGTACAAAAAAACTGCTACAGCTGACATTATAAAATAATTTTGAACCATAATATGCATCAAAAAGGAACTGATTGCTGTCTATTTAGCACAGAAACAGAACTGACACTTAGTAAGGTAAGAGAGAGAATTTCACAGCAGCGGCATATCAACTTAATCAAAACAAGCAAGAGATAATAACAACCAAAACAATCAATAAACATGAATGTGCTGACAAGGTAAAGCAACATGTTTTTAGGGGGCAAATGCTCCAAGGAAAAACCAAAAGAATGTGATTTCATTTTGGATGCTACAAAAACTAATTAAAATTACAGCTATGCTGACGGGAATATTATATGGTCACCTCAATGCATGTCTGATCAATTCAATATATAAGTTTCAAATGAAAGAAGAGTTATACATTCGTTTTTGAGCCATCGGGATCATTTACAGATTGTTCAGCCAAGCGTTTCAGAGTGCTGGTACCCAATGCTATCTCTCCAGCAAGCATTTTGACTTGCTCAGCACGAAGATCCATCTCATCCGATCCTGTTATACTATTCTATAGACAAATGGGATAAGAAAATGTGTTCAGCATAACTTCCATACTAAGGTACTAAAAGAAAAAAAAAATACGGTGGAAAATTTAGAAAAATGGCAGTGCAGGGGTAAGACGAAACTTAAATATAAACACACATATAACATGCATAGAAAAATTTACAACCTATGTCACCTATAAAATTAACAAACCAAAGAATTACCAAACATGAGATTTAAATAAGGTCTGGTATGTGAAACTCAACATTTAGAAAATAGAACAAAGGAAGCAAACAGTTGGCATTTTTGAGCCACTGATGATTTCACTCACTTGAGCAGTGTCAACTGTACTACTAGCAGGTGAAAGTTCCCCACTCCACTTGCTGGAAGATCTTCTGTGTTTTAAATCAGAAGATGAATCAGCTGGAACCATGGAAGCAGCAGATAGGGCATCCTTCTGGGTCTCACTTTCTCCAATCACAGAACCATCATGCAGAGAATCCAATTTCTACGCAAAAAAACAAAGATTAAAAATCAATCATATGTTAACAAATGAAATACTGCATAAATTATAAATATAAAACAACAGTACATTCCATAATCTTAGAATTATAATTATAATTATATAAATATGATTAATCAAAAAAATAACTTTGAAGTAATTAAAATTTAAAATATAATTAATATAATTATCATGCCCTTTGCGGGCGAGCAGGGTGGTTGGGGAGGGAGGGGGTTGGGGCGTGGATGGCGGGGTCGAGTCCCCGAGCGTGTTTTCTTTCCTTGAGTGCGTTGTAAAGAAAAAAAATTAAATAAAATTATCATAGTCCAATCTAATTCTAATTATACTATTATATGAAATTTTAAAATTAAAATAATTATAAAAATAAAAATACAATATAATTCAACGTATAATTAAAAATGCAACTGAAACTATAAAAACGCTAATTTTAATAATTGAATATTATAATAGTTTAAGATTAAACTATGATAATTAAAAATAATCATTAGAAAATCATAAAATTAAAAATATAATATCATTGAAAACATAATTAAAAACATAATTAAATTATAATGAAGTTGGTGAGAGCTGGATAGCCAGGTCGATATATTGGTACATATAATTGTCAACACCTCGACAGACTAGAAATAAATTTCATCCATTTTGATGGAAGTGGATTCCACGAGAAAGCAAATTTCATGTTACCATACAGTCAATTTTCAAACTTGCATTTCCGATTCTACTTCCATTACTCCAATCCCAGCGTAACAAATGGGGCATTAGGATTTAGGAAAGGAGAGTAATATTACAGAGGAAAAGGCACATAACAACCAAAAACTCAACCTGAAAATGCCAATAAGAACACACTTCCATTTATACCTGAGAGCCTTAAAGATTTATTCAACGACACATTACTGAATCAATAATAGGAACTCACATCTTCCTCACCAACAGAATGACTTTGTTGGTGGCTAGGTACATCGGTTAAGCATCCAGGAATATTATTCTTTGTAGAAACCAAAATAAGTTTTGTTAGTCTCTGGATTCTACTCATGAGAGCAGCTTTGGCTTCCTCTTCTTCCTCTAATCTTGACTGCATCTTTACTTGACCTTCTTCCAACTATGCATGCAATAACAAAGAACGAAAATAATAAGATATTCAAATTCCACCTGCCCAGAGCCTGGGTGCCCCATTCATGGTTGGGACATCTTTAGGGCATTTTAAAAGTAAAAATGAACAAATGAGACACCCTGCAAAAAAATCCTAATCTTCCAAATCTCCACCCACCCCAATATTGAATTCTGGCTCAAACCAGCCAGTGTAGGAAACATGAAAATGCTGCAAGCTAACAGAAGTACCAGAATGGTTCCTAAAAAGGAATTGAAGCAGAACCAACTTAAAGTGAAATTATTAATTTAAATTAAAACCTGTTGACGTAAGATTAAGATTTCCTCGTGACTGACACCCACGAGCATTCCCCTCCTCAGCTGATCCAACTCTTCCTTAAGAGTAGTTATTTCTCTTTGATATTTCTTAATCAAAGATTTTTCATCAATGATCTGCAAAAAAAAATGCAGGACCAGCATGACAGTGAGTTTTAATTTCATCACTGCAAGTTAGCATCAATGAAATAAATATAGCTGTAAATACTGCAGAAAACCTTATTACGAGAAGCAAATATTTCCACTCTTTTTGCCCTGCTTGCGAACTTCAGGGTATTATGGGTTTCCTCCATATTACTAGATGCAGGAGTAATGGTGCAGATAAGCTGAAATTTAAAATAAAGCAGAAATATAAATCAGACGTTACCCCAATAAATACGTTGACCATCAATAATAATATTATTGCCTCACAAACTTACCGAAACATGTCCACGGCCACCCAGCGAAGACTGCAGAAGTCGAGTAAGCTTTGAATCTCGATATGGAACATGAGATGCCCTCCCCTCACTTAGCTTTCCAATAACCTTAACATTAAAAATATCAACGAGCCAAGCCATTGAACTTCATTAAATATTGACCCAAATAATTGGATAGTAAAAAACATGAGGAACACATGTTGTAAAGAAAATGAGAGTCAAGTAGTAGATTGCAGTGTACATCACTGAAAAACCACTGGCAAGTATAATCAAAAAATTTATCCACCATGCAAACTTCATCTAGTCACCAAAATTATTATGTGACCAATGACAATACATTTAAGAAATTGATCACTACTTGCTAACCTAAGGATTAATAACCACAAAAAGTAAACATATAATAATAATAATAATAATAATAATAAATTATTATTATTATTGTTGTTGTTGTTGTTGTTATAAAGATTGCAGAAACTTCATTTTAAAATTAATTACAGAGTTCCTTGCGTACTTACAGTCCCTAAAGTCAGAAGGCTCTTGTTTATATAGGATCCTTCCTTTCGTCTTAATCCTGTTGTTTCAGTTTTTGAGCTCTCAGATCCAGCAAGATCAATCAGATTCTAAAGGAAAAAATGAAAAAATGAAAAAAGAAAATTCAACAATAAGAAAGTGGTTGCAGAAAATATAAATGATCTGAAAAGGATGAAGGATATACAAGTTGGGAGAAAACCACTCCATCGTATTCGTCCCCTGGAGCACTGCTCTCAATCATCTGCAAAGTGCGAGTATGATCAGAAAGATAACCAAAAGTGATTAATATTTAAATGTCCAGGCACTAACAAAACCAAGGAGACTGATGAAGGATTATTAAAAATATAAATAAATTAATAAAAACATGCACAAAATAACCAACCCCAAGCAAGCATGTCAGGAAATTTAATAGGAATATCAAGAAAAACAATTAAACAGAAGCAAATGTAAAAATGCAAAGAAAGTCGGCACCTAAGCGCAAAATCTAACGACCTCAACATCGGAATATTGCCACAAGATTTACCAAAATTGTATGCATATGCCGATTACAAAAGGTGATATCAACTGGTTATATTATCGTAAAGCAATAACTTCAATGCATATATCCCAGCATAAAATTTAAAACACAGAATAATATTACCACTGAAACCAGTGAAAATTGACCAAAGCAGCTGAAGATTGTCACTCATGTAAAATACCTACCAGTGAAAAAATTGTGTGGCTGCGACTACTCAAGAGATTAAAATTATTTGAGCCAACATGGCGATGTTCTGCCATAAGACCATGGACCAGTCAAAACCACAACAAGGAGACTTTCACTGATAAAGAAACAGACAAACGAAAAGCGCGGCACAGAAATCATCTGCACGAGTACCTTCCCCAGCAGCAATAAAAGAAAGAACATGCCCGGGTGATAAAACAACTTCCTCCTTTATACCCTCAACATAAGTGCCCTGCATTTAGTAAGCATCAATAAATTAAATATCCAAACTAACAGCCCATGCCAATTTTCCAGATTGAAACTGATACATATGATTCAAAAACTGACTTGGCATTGAAACCTTTAAACATTCCATGCTAATGATCAAGCAGCCCATGAAAATTTTTCAGACAGAAACTGATTCGAAAAATTCAATAACTGACATTGCATTGAAGCACCTAAACATTCCACAGGCCCCAGGCAAGAAAGAGCATTTTTTTCAACAAATTAAACAGTGCAGCATGCAACAAGGAATACAGAGGGTGGCAGAACATTACAACAAATGACAATATAACCGCATAAAATACAGTAAATGTGTGCATCTTTCAATGCTATGCAGTAAAAGAAACATTAGAAAACAGAGAACAGTGATAAAGTATAAGCACTAATAACGACCTGTGCATCTTCTCTTACACGCAGATTCTGACCCGTCGGATCAAGCAAGTCATTTATCACCTATTAAAAAAATGCAAACATTCCATGCATTAGTCTAATTGACAAATATTTTAAACAAAAAACAAAATTTATTGCAAGATAAAATCACTGCCACATGCACTAAGAAAATGCCCATTCCAGGCTTGAATATGGAGAAACAATAATATGGTGCATACCTCATTGTATATTTCTATATAGGACACCCGAAGTAAGAACTCTCGTCCCGGAGTCTGAAACAACAAATGAAACAATCATTTTCATGCAACAGCCAAGGGAATAATTATTCTCAATGGAACAACTATTCGCATGCCACGTGCATCAGGTTTGGAAAATGATTTTTAAAAAAGGATGCCACATAATATATTTCTCAAACAACCAAAAAGGCCAGTAGGTAATCACTATTGGCAGACAATTGGTCAGATGTGATGCACATCATCAAACCAAAAATATTCAAAGGGCGTCATGGTAGGCATCTTGAAGTAAAAAAAAAAAAGAGTAACAGGTGAAGGTGCCAGCAAACAACTTAACAAGAGTTCTGTTGTCCCCACAAATAAAAGATCCTTCAGAAGACAAGCAATCCACAACACTACTACTTAACACAAGTTCTTTTGTCAGGCCAAATTAAAGATCCTTCAGGAGACATGCAATCCACAATACGACAACTGCAATGATAAACTACCAGCACAAATAAAACATCCACAGCACTATAATGAACCAGAACAGATTAGACTTGAAATGATGTGATCAATCCGTAAAGAACGTTATGATTGTGATAGCAACAAAAAAGAAGTATACATTCATAAGAAATTAAAATAGTGTCACAAAGGTAAGAGGGGAGTTGCTTGTTAGCAAATGTTACGTTTCAGAACTTATTGGCGATCTAAAGCACTTACATCTTGAATAATGCTGAAAACATCCTTTATAGCTAATGGTATAACACCCGGAGAATTTTGATCCCCCTGAGAACATTATTGTAACAAAGTCAAACGCATTACATAAAATTACTTACGAATATGGAAAGTGAAAGTTGAACCAAGGAAACAAATAAAATAAAAACAGATGTTTGTTGTGAGATGCATGCCGGGGGGGTGCTATTGATAAAACAGGATAGCACACTGTATGGTCATTGTTATTTTTAAGTAATAAGAGAATTTCATTCAGATTAGATGTAAATTGTAGAAATGATGGATTTGAAATTGGCTTGGCAAATAGCCAGCTAGTCACTGAATCGTGTAGATAGCTGAGAAATTGATGGTAAAAACAATGGACTTTTTCCCAAAAATCGCTTTTTATTGGATGGCAGTCATATGCTGGAATTAAGAAGAGATGCACAAATCATGGAAGGAAACTTCAGTTCCCTAACATGTGGAAATGGTCAAACAAGGAAACATGGTTCATCCAATTGACTAATAAATCAGGACATTCTTCTTTCACTGGATGGCTATTTGGGATAACTATGGTAATTTGAAACATTATTTTTCACTCGACGGCTAATAGGGATAACCATGATCAGTGGGGTAAGGCAGAGCAAATGGTGCTTAATGTCAACAACAAAAGCAAAAATTCCAATTCTTTGAAAGATAACTGCACATATATGACCCAAAGTTAGATGTTAATGAAATTGTAGTTAGATTTGGCATAGTTAATAAATTACTAAATTGGTGAGATCATCAAATCAATAAGATGCACATATAAACACAAGTTGCCATCAAAATAATGCAATGTGAAGAACAGTCTTTGTCAAGTTCCCCGGCTTGTGATCTTTATGACTATCAAGAATGCATCTGTGCACGACCTCAGAGAAATGCCAAGGTTTCAGTTTGGGCCAAGATTTACATAAGCATATGTAATTCCATGACCTTCAAAGTAAATGGCAATGGTAGTTGAAGTGCAAAGGGTAACGAACACCTAACAAGGTCACACGTAGCTTTTGATGAATAATGGGATATATGAGATGGGTGCTTATAAAGGACGGTTTAAAATTACTATACAAATGAACTGATACATCACATTTCCATTACAAGTAAATGAGATGGGTGCTTATAGAGGACAATTTAAAATTACTTAACAGATGAACTGCTATTATGGGGTTAACATGAAAAGAAGAGTATTGATGAATACTGTACAAATGAACTGATACATCACATTGCCATTACAAGTAAATGAGATGGGTGCTTATAGAGGACAATTTAAAATTACTAGACAGATGAACTGCAATTATGGGGTTAACATGCAAAGAAGAGTATTAATGAATACTATACAAATGAACTGATACATCACATTGCCATTACAAGTAAATGAGATGGGTGCTTGTAGAGGACAATTTAAAATTACTACACAGATGAACTGCTATTATGGGGTTAACATGCAAAGAAGAGTATTAATGATGCAGGGGTTCACACCAGATGTATGCAACAAAATTAGAAATTTTTACAGTTAAAATCGTCATAGTGGATATTTATATTGTGAATTATTTCACACCAGCAGAGGCTCAAAGCCTGCAAAATAAGAAGCTAGTTTTCTGACACTCAAAATTGTAAACCACTTATAGTCTACAAAAAAAAATATAATCATCAAAATGCATCTTTTTGAAGGTATGCAATTAGACTTACATGCATGGTATGTGTCTTCCCACTGCTTGTTACCCCGTATGCAAAAACAGTTCCTGCATTCATTCATAAAGCAGCATTGAGGAAGCAATGAAATTTATCATCAAACCACCCTAACACAATTTAAACAGTAACAATCAATTTAATTCAGCCGCGTATTATGTGAAGCTGGAAGCTAACCATTAACTCCCTCCATTGCAGCCTTAACAACAGGCCGAGCAGCAACTTCATAAACTTCCTGAGAGGCTGTTGACGGTCCAAACACTTTATCTGCAGTCACGGAATCGAGTAAAACAATGCTTAAAAATGAGCCAATTGCTTCCACTGTTATTCCAAGCCATAAGATATATATGTTACTCAAAGAATCAATGTAACAAAAAATCCACATGAAAGCAACTCAGGAGCATATTGACAAATATTTTTCAATGAACGTCGGGGGATTCAACGAGATAATGAACGCATTGAGGCAAAGCAAAGCATTCAAATGTCAGACTTCGAAACTAAGACAAGTACCAAAGGCATAGGCAGTAGCGGGAGTGTACTCGTTGCGGACGATCCTATCACCATCTGCATACCACGCGATCTCATCCCCTCGTTGAAATTCTTTCTCACTGCAACAACAAATCCCACACAAGCCAGTAATTCTGTGGAATAGGACAAAACTCAACCCTGGGATCTGAAAACAGAAACAAAACTCTCCAACCCCAAAGCCCGCAGATCTGATCCAGCAAATTCAGATCTAACCCTACCTCAACGGCCTGAACCGAATCGTCACGGAAATGCTGTCGCCGGCTCTAGGTGCGTCCGTGGCTAGCTCTCCAAGTAGCTCGTCCGAAGACGCATATCCATTCGCCGACCTGCCACCGGAGCCTCTCGTGCAATGGTGCATTGAATCCATCCTATTACGGCCAGGCGTCGTGGATCTGGAGCCGTAGCCATTCGCCGCGCCGTAGAACGGCGATACAGTTGAGCACGACCGCGGGATGAGCCGCCCATTCATCATCGAGGACGAAGAGGAGGTGGAGGAGTACGGGGAGGAAGACGACTTCCGGTAGTGGAATGGCGAGCTGCTCCTCCCCCTCGAGGACGACGACGAAGACAACGCCGCCATCGCTGCTGCCTTCCCGGAGCTCTAACCGTAGGTACGAAGATAAATACAGGACAGGGAATCAAACAGCGAAGAAGAACGTGTCAGAGACTCACATGCTATCTCTCTCTCTCTCTCTCTTTAACTTTCCATCTGCTAAGCTGAACCGAACAACATTTCCTCGCGAAATCCTCAACCTGAGAAGCTTTAAGCAATTCCTCCTCCAGTGACTGCTTCCTGCCCCGGAGAAAGGGAAACTGAAACTGAGTTTCTTCCCCTTGAAGAGAGGCAGTGGAGTGAGAGCGACGGCAGGACTCGTTTGAAAATGAGCTGTTTTGTGTTTTTCTTCTTTTTTTTTTTTTCTACCGTTCGTATTTGTACGCTGAAAAAAATGAAGAATAAGTAGGGAGTGAGGAGAGAGAAAGGGACGTGGGGCGAGCGGATCCGGGTTCGGTGAAGGGTGGCCGGTATGCATCAACCCGCGAGTGACGTGGCGGGGTAATGGGTGGCGGTAGGGGCGTGGAACTTACGCGCCGCCGTGACCACACGTCGCCACTACGCGTGTTTTGAAAACTGAAAACGAGCGGGAATGATGACGCCGACCCACCGCTGCGGACAAAACTGGTGGGACCCGTAATGCAGACGTGCCGCGTTTTATCCGATTATTTTATTTTATTTGTTTAAATCAGAAATTTCCATTTTGATTATCATCTGGGGCAGTTTTTATTTCCGACAAAATCGCAAAAAAACAGTGTCGTGCGGGGGCTGCCGCAGTGTTGCCGTTGAGGAGCGGTTTTCCCCGTAAATAATTATTACATCATAGGGTTTTCAAAATCAAATATTATTCGCGGGACTTTGTTAATAAATCGATTCTAAAAATTTAATTTGTTTTTATTTTTAATAATCATCTAGGCCGTGCTTATAAAGGAATTGGAAGACATGGATTAAAAATAAAGATGCCTGGTTGTGGATGAACTGCTGTTTTGAACAAATTGTATTAGCCAATGTCATGGTTTGAATATCATGCATGCAATAATGGATGTTATACAAAACATTACAACCTTACGAACAATAAAGTCTAGACAACTATATCTGATACCGGACAAAGAAAGCATAGGGGCTACAAGATAAGTATCATATAATGTAAAACCTGATCATTTTATAACTTATACACACTGTAACCCCACATCACTAGTTTATCACTTATGATTGCAACATATTTCTTGCATATGGTGTGCATGGCACGTGTATGTCATCAAGAAAATACCTCATGTAGGGGTTGAGATTTAAATTATGAATATGTCATCTTGGGTACAGACTAACACACAGATTAAATGAGTGTGCATGATATGGCTCAAATGAAGTGTGAATTCATAACTCAATCAACCCGTACAACTATGTATAATCATTACATTTTGATTTTTCATTTGTAAATAGTTTGACAAAATTAAAGCACACATCAAATAGTAAGGTTGGAATACACGCATAAATCACTACTGCAGATATGGGTTTTAACAACGCTGAAAGCGCTGATGTTGTAAGCGCTTAAAAATCAATGGCTTTTATCACCGCTAAGAATAACCCTGATAAAAGGGTCATTCATAAGCATTAAAAAAACAATGATAAAGTGGGTCCTTTGTTGGCGCTATTTTAGCGCTCATAAAGGGGGGGACTTTATTAACATTTTTGTAGCGCTGATAAAGTTACATTTTATCAACGTTATTCATAACGCTGATAAAAGTCATGGTGCAGTAGTGTGTTGCTAAAATTACTGCACACTGTAGCATCAAATACAAAATTTAATTTCAAATTGATTTGCATCACAAATACAAGAAAAAAACACTACATCGCAAACATTACAAACATTGATTTGTATAATCACATTGCTACGTACAATTTATCACAAACATCAAAAAAATTCACAAAAAATAATGTTTCGTTGTCGTTGAACCTCGACCCCTTATCAAAAGAGTCTGATAATGGTATCAGTTGTCGAACAAACCACCTCAGCTCGAGCAAAAGTGTGTACCTGTATAAAAAAATAACTCTTGTACTAATTATACTATAAATAAATAAATTAAACGTAAATATGAAACAATACATTAATAAAAATGTCGATTTTAAACTGAAAACATACACTTCGAGTCACACCGGACACATTGTACGTCAGATTAATGTGTAATTGATTTATACACGCCACAAATGATTTATAGATCATTGTTCTAAATTATCAAAACAATCCAAGTGTATTTGCTCGGTTTTAAGTACGTGACACGCGTTTTAAACTAAAATGTCAATTTTAAATAAAAATATACATTTTGAAACGTACCGGCTACACTGTGTGTCGAATTGATGTGCGGCTCATTCTCACACGTCATAAATGATTTATGGACCGTTGTCTTAAAATATTAAGACAAACCAAGTTTGTTTACTAGGTTTTTAGTAAGTGACGCACGTTTTTAACGAAAAACACGCACTTTGAGTCATACCAATCACACCATGTGTCGAATTGATATAAAGATGATTCCTACACATCCCAAATTACTTATAGATCGTTGTTCTAAGGTATCAAGACAATCTGAGTGTATTTTCTCGGTTTTCTACGAGTGACACATTTTTAACTAAAATGTCATATTTAAACTGAAAACACACATTTCAAGTCATACTGATCACACTGTGTATCAGATTGAGGTGCAGTTGATTCCTACATGTCACAAGTGACTTACGAATCATTATCCAAAAGTTTCAAAACAATTTGAATGTGTTTGCTTGATTTTGAGCATGTCACGTATCTTTTGAACTAGAATGTCAACTTTAAATAAAAACACGCATTTTAAGTCATACCGATCACACCATGTGTCAGATTGACATGTAGTTGATTCATACATATCACAAATGACTTATGAGTCGTTTTTCTGAAGTATAAAGACGATCCAGGATTATTTGCTCGATTTTGACTATGTATCACGTGTTTTGAACTATGATGTCAATTTTAAATAAAAACATGCACTTTAAATCATATCGGTCACATCGTGTGTCAGATTGACGTGCAATTAATTCTTACATGTCAAAAATAACTTATGGATTGTTTTCCCAGAGTATCAAGATAATCCAATTGTGCTTGCTCAGTTTTTAGTGAGCAACATACGTTTTTAACTAAAATCACATTTTTAAACTGAAACACGCACTTTGAGTCATACCGGTCACACAGTGTGTCAAATTGACGTGCGACTAATTTCTACACATCATAAATGACTTATGATTTATTTCTAAAAGTATCAAGACAATCCAAATGTGTTTGCTCGATTTTTAGTGAATGAAGCATGTTTTTAACTAAAATGTCATTTTTAAACTCAAAACAAACACTTTAGGTCATACTAGTCACATTGTGAGTTAGATCGATGTGCAATTGATTCACACATGTTACAAATAACTTATAGATCATTTTAATAAAGTATCATGGCCATACAAGTGTGTTTTCTTAGTTTTCAGTGAGTGACACATGTTTTTAACTAAATTGTTATTTTTAAACTAAAAACACACATTTCAAGTCATACTAGTCACACCGTGTATCAAATCGAGGTGAGACTAATTTATATATGTCAAAAATGACTTATGGATTGTTGTCCTGAAGTATCAAAATAATCTCTATGTGTTCGGTCATACCATGTGTCAGATTGATGTGTGGTTGATTCTCACACATTATAAATGACTTGTGGATTATTTTCCTAAGGTATCAAGAAAACCTTAGCACATTTGCTTGATTTTGACCATGTGACACGTGTTTTGAACTAAAATGTCAATTTTAAATAAAAAGATGCACTTTGAGTCATACCAATCATACTACGTGTCAGATTGATGTACAATTGATTATTACACATAAAAAATGACTTATGAATCTTTTTCCTAAATTATAAAGACAATCCGAGTGTGTCTGCTCGGTCTTTAGTGCGTGAAACACATTTTTAACTGAAAACATGCACTCAGAGTCATACCGGTCACACTGTGTGTTGGATTAACATACAACTAATCCCTACACGTAAAAAATAACTCATGAATCATTGTCCAAAATTATTAAGACAATTTGAGCGTGTTTCTCAATTTTCAGTGAGTGACACACGTTTTTAACTAAAATGTTATTTTTAAACTGAAAACACACACTTTGAGCCATACTGGTCACACCATGTGTTAGATTGACATGCTACTGATTCTCATACATTACAAATGATCTATGGATAATTTCAAAAGTATCAAGACAATTCAAATTTTTTTTCTTAGTTTTTAGTGAGTGACACATGTTTTTAACTAAAATGTCATTTTTAAACTGAAAACATGCACTTTGAGCCGTACCAGTCACATTGTGTGTCATATTGATGTGTGGTTGATTCCAATACATCATAAATAACTTATGAATCACTATCCTAAAGTATCAAGATAATCTGAGTGTGTTTTATTGGTTTTCACTGAGTGACACATGTTTTTAACTAAAATGTCATTTTTAAACTAAAAACTTACACTTTGAGTCGTACAGGTTACACTGTGTATTAGATTGATGCACAACTAATTCCTACATATAAAAGATGACTTATGGATCATCATACTAAAGTATCAAGACAACCTAAATGTGTTTTCTCAATTTTGAGTATGTCACGTGTCTTTTGAACTAAAATGTCAGTTTTAAATAAAAACACACATTTTGAGTCATACCAGTCACACCGTGTATCAGATTGATGTGAAATTGATTCTTACATGTCAAAAATGATTTATGGATCATTATCCTTAAGTATTAATACAATCTGAGCACATTTGCTTAGTTTTGAGTATGTGATGCGTGTTTTGAACTAAAATGTCAATTTTAAATAAAAACATGCACTTTGAGTCATACCGACCACACCATATGTCAGATTGATGTGAGACTATTTTCTACACATCAAAAATGACTTATAGACCATTTTCCTAAAGTATCAAGACAATTTGAGTGTGTTTACTTGGTTTTCCATGAGTGACACATGTTTTTAACTAAAATGTCAATTTAAACAAAAAACACACACTTTGAGACATTTGTAAACTGAAAACACACACTACTAAACATAAACAGATCAAATAAAAAAAAATATCTCTATAAAGAGAAAAACAGTACCTGAGTGCATCATCATTGTTGAATAGTTTGTCGGTAATTGTTTTTTCTCTAATCATTTTGTGCTCTTAATAGTGCATAAAATGGTCGAAGAAAAAACAATTCTCGATGAAGTCATTTCTTCACGATCTATATGAAAATTAACTAAATAAGTATTAAATAAAAATGATAAGGAAATTAATTTATTAAAATTAGATAAAATGATGATAAAATTAACTAAATAAGTAATATGAAGCCATCTCTTCAGGATATCTGCATACATTCTGACACCATGTATTATGCTCATTCGCTTCTCAACAAATATACTTCCTCTTTTGAATATGTGGACTGTCGAAAGTTCTGGTAGTACTGGAAAAATATAAATAAACAAAGGATTCAAAAATATTTTAAATGAAATTGTAATTATCATCAGAAATACCTCTTTGAGGATGCTAGTTTGTTGATGGAATATGATATCTTTCATAAATTTGCAAGCGTAATAATCAAAATATTTGCAATTATTTTGTTTTAAAAACTATACAAAATATTGAGAAAAATAAGTAATTTGTTTTGATATCTATTTTGATAGTGAGATCTTATTATATATACCCTAATACCTATCCATTTATAGAATTCAATAGGTTTATTGTTCTCATGGTTTGTCCTCATGCCATGATTTTGATGATATTTAAACACCACCCTATCATAATAAAATTTTCATTAAAACAAAATATAAAATGTATAACTTGAAGTTTATTTATAAAATACCGCATGCAGTGTATTACAAATTGATAAACATCACCATGTATGTCGATTTGTTTGTTATCCATGCATTGAATCCAAAAAATAAATATTTAGAGTATCCAAATTGATTGCAATGAGCAACGAATGCCCCCTAAAAAAGGAATAAGTAATGAAAGGAACAAAAATATATTTGATATGATTAAATTGTAGAGTTTTACCCTTGCATTATGGGTATTAAGAAGTGTCTATCATCTGTAAGTTTGTTTTCAAATATTGCAACCAATTTGTTCACTATTGTTGAATATTACTTTTATTCCAATAACCTTTTTTTTGTAGAAGTAATGTGAGGAATAATGAGTCCAAATTTTTATTCACTGGGTTTTCCCTTCAAACAACACCGATATATACACCTACAAAAAATATGAATAATATTTTACTATAATTAATATAATAGATTAGCTATTGGACAAAAAAATTATGAAAAATACATAATGTATACATCTACAATTGATACTCCTAGTTATACATGCTTCAGGATTTCATCTACATTCTCAAGACTAAAAAATTCTATAATGGCCCCTCCATACATTTTTTCTTCAGAATCAATGATGCTCATATCACCATCTTTGAACGATGTATCTGTATAAACTTATAATATTAGTAATGCAAAAGTTGAATTGACAGGGTAAAGGTGCTTTATGAAGGTCTTTTTGATCAATTGGTTGATCCTTTAGATTATTTTGATTCAACCCACCATTTCTCCTTCATTTTCTCCATCTGTAATAACATTCCCCAGTTTAGTCATTTTTCATTAATTTTTAAAGGTTTTTCATAAAAAATAAATCAGAAAGGAATACCTTCTTGTCAAAATGTATTTTTACAAGATTAAACGACCATGCTACAAAATTTCAAATAACAAGTTCAGCTGTTTGAACATCCAGATCATCAAGGGGAATAGGTAGTTCGATGCTCGGCTTGTGAGCTATGTGAATCCCTACTCCCACATAACCTTTTGGAAGTTGTTTGTTGGGTAGAATATCTCCTTGGATATTGTACATTATACCCCTCACAACAAGGTGATGAGTGGGTGATAATATATATAAATCACAATCATTTTAACCCTATAGAATATTAGTATAAGAATGGTATTAGTTCCCACCTAATCACATTTGATAGAAATAGTTATGATAAAATTGATTACCTTTGGTAAGATAGACCTTTAGGGGAATAAATCGCCTTAAAGTAGTGGCAGGGGGGTCTTCATGTAATGGTCTTATCTTTATCCCCATGTGCATTTCTTTTCTCAAAATATGTTCAGGGAAACACTCTAAAACTCGCACCTCTAACACGACAATATTGTTTTGGCCGCTTCAAGGCCACTGAAAGTATTCATTCATTGGGTACAATAGATGATGATTCTTATGTATAAACCGAATAAAAAATATAAGAAAATAAGTAATCTTTATTATGAAATACTGATTTAAAGTAGAATTTTTTTTATTATATCATACTTACACATGTTTCACATACTTTTTATGCATTTTCATCAATTAGTATTTCGTCTTTATTTACATGAGCCTCATTCCATAACACATGACGTGAGATGGAAGTGAATTTGGATTTTGATTCATCAATCTTCATATAAACAAAGGAACATAATTATGTTATTGTTTCATGCCAGATAAAAGTATTACTATAGATTTAAAATGCACACCATTTTATTTCAAGTGAAGCATACCCCATCCTTGCTTTATAGTAGGGGTATGTGGGTTTTGATGCATACTATTTTAGCACTCATTTGATGTTCCATAAATTAACAATTCTTAATCAAAGTGATTAATACACATATTCTCAAGTAATGTATTACTAATCATAGTGTACCTGAAAAGATGCCTCTCTGCGATGACCAATAAATGCATTCCACATTTCTTGGTTTATCATGTGTGCATACATCCGTGGTGGGTGCGAGTTTAATTTCCCTTCAACACCCCTAAGACGATGCTTCACAAGAATTATCTAAAAGCCTCTATGGTTCTTTCTAGTAACCATTAATACAAATTTCATTTGGTGGTCATCTAGTATAAATGCACTATACAAGGGATAATGAAGAGTAAATAAACGTTTCATTATTTTATTTTGTAGTAAAATAAAGAAAGCATATCATAATTTCACCCTGGTATTTTCCCAAATTAGTGCCTTAACCACAGACACAACATTGTGTCATGCATTTACATCAATAGAGATGTGCATTTGAGTGGTGACCCTAGTGTTACAAATGAAAATGGACTTGTTGGGGTTAAGAAACTAGTTGTGTTCATTCCATCCAACCTCAAATTTGATGTCTTTGACTATCACCTTAATAATTTTTGTTAACACCATCACACTACGATGATCCTATTTTTTCTAGGAAATAGGTTGTTCACCTTCTACCATTTCCCTAGATTCAACATCATCAATATGTTGTTCATCAGGAATGGTAGTATTAGTATATGGAGAAACTTAATGTTCATCTACATTGGGTGCATCGATATGTTGAGAAACCTGTTGTTCCTTAGGATTGAGAGCATCAACATGTGTAAAATCCATTATCTGTAAAAGTGGTTGAAAATTTAATTTAGATTTCATAAAGATAGTAGTGAACAAATAATAATACAAGGTAACATAATGTATATAATATAAAAATATAACTTGATTATTGAACTTTCTCTTTTTCTTTAAAGGTTGAAGAGATTTGACCCCTCTATCGAGTATCCAAATCCCCTTAATGTGTTCTCCTCAAGAATACAAGACCTCGTCTACATTGGGACTATCTTGAAATGATTATGACATCCCTATGAAAGGGTCATCCTCAGTTGAATTGATATCTGACCCTTCAATGCTTTTGGTCGATGATAAAATAATTGACCACTTTATGTTTGCAGGATCTAGGACATTAAATACTTGTACTGCCTTTGATGTCATTATAAATGGTTCTTCCTTATACCATTGTTGACACTCCTTTTTGTCACATGAGAATGATAATTTTCAAAGAGAAATACCTCAAGAAAAAGAGAAGTGAAAGACATCAAGGATCGCACACATCCACCCAGGAAGTCCCACACAAGGCCTGCCCAACATAACTGTACAGGTCCCACCTGCACGTCCAGCATCACCACGCAAGTTGGGACATGTGCGCCCAACATCACCATGCAGGTCAGGACATGCATGCTCGAGAAACTCGCACAGGTTACACTTCTGCGATACATAGAACGACGCACCTGCACAAGCCTCCTCCTCCACCCAGGGTCCCAAAATTACTTATAAATAGGATCCCCAGGCTCCTATTTGAAGGACTGAAAGGTTGGAAGAAGACTCACAACTCTACTTTCCCTAGTCCTTCAACCGAGCCCTTAGAACTTTTTAGGTATACCTCCAAGACTCTAAAGAAGAGGAAATTAAGGAGGATAATGGGATTAGAGTTCCCCTAGTGTTTTAAACACAAAACACCTATACGAGCCACCTCCCCTAGTTCAACAACACTAGGGTGAAGTCCCCCTCTCGATCCCAAAACTTGAGTTCCATTCATCCAAAGACACTTGAGGAGACCCTTGGATCCTAGAGCAAGGCTTCAACCAAGTTTTTTCACCTAGGTTTTCCATCACCCAAAGATATCTTTAGCTCGCCTAGGTCTACCAGTCGTGTGACCTCTTCAGCTTGTCCAAGCCTTACCAATGTGAGCCACCCTTTGTCTTCCCAGGACTCACCTGTGCAAGACATACTTCAAACCCCCTTTTCATGATACCAATGGTAGGGTACCTCTTCCCTTGGATCCCTCGTATGAGGGGGACCAAGCTGAGGCCTCACCCAAAGCCTCTAGATATATATAATTAGAGCATGGGCATATCAGCATGTCCTCTTGATTATATAGTCTCATGGTAATAGAGGTCTCTCATTTATCATACCTAATAGGTGTTACCCTTGAAGTGTTCTTGATTATACATTCCTACGGTAACAAGGATCTCAACCTTAGGATAATAGCGGGACCCTGAGGTTGAAAACAAGAGAGAAGATGGGCACATCAAAGCCCCCCCCCTCTCTCTCTGATTCTCCCAAGTGACTCTACCCTCATTTACCAATATATGAGGAGTAAAATGTCTAGGTAGAGAGTCCTTTTACAGATCTTTCTCTCACCTTACCTTAGTAAATCCATACCAGAGTAAGCCCTTAGTCTTTCTTGTAGGGTCTGAAAACAAGATAGGCGACGAGAACATCTAAGACCCATCTCTCCTATAGCCCTAAACCCATCCACCAGTGGATAAAGGAGATTGTGTGGTTTTCTAGATCTTTCAATTCCTTTTGTTTCTCACATCGAGCATGAATTATGTGGGATTAAAGGTTAGTGATGATCATGACATCTGTATGATCAAATATCAATCTCGGCATAGAGTCTTTATGATGGATCTTACTCTCTCCTTGACATGGTCCTCCTATCTGGTATAAGCCCCAAAACCATGTTATCATCATCTCAAAGGTCTATATTCCTTATGAGACCAACCTTCAAAGGAAAACATTCCCAATGAAGCATCCATGGGCCTCCTTTATAGGTGTAATCCCTAACCCTTTCTGAACTATGTGGGATTTGATTCCTATCCAAATGGGATATATAGGAAGCCTCCCCAAGGTCCAAACCCAACACCCTAAAATCACCCTAATCTTATTTGGGCCATATTCCCAGTAGGGTAATATCCAGCCTAGGAGGATACATCCCTTCCAAGACCCTTGGGCCACTTCAACATAATTCCCACACCAGCCCTTGACTAGGAAACTTTCACCTAAACATCCTTATCGCATGATGTTAAACTACACGGTTTGGTCCTCATCACATAACCTTAAAAGGTATGATGTGTCCCGTTATGTGGCATTAAACTATGTGGGTTATGATTCGTTTCACAAGGATACATAGGAATCCTATCTCTATGGGCCTGATCCCAAAATCAAAACAACTCTTATCTCCCTAGATGATGATGAATTCTAGAGCACCCCACTATGTGGCTTAAAACCAACATCATGATAATAAATGACATAGGAATCTATAATTTGTTTATATATGGTACAATCGATGAAGAACCTAGGATGTATAAAGATATCCCCATCGATGGAGAACCTCATATACATACAAACACTTTTAAAGAAAATACACACCAATAATTGATTGTTAATATATGGGTGACCCATGCTATGTTTGATATTTAATAAAGGATTCAAGAATATGTCTTAAATATATAAGGGAGTTCCAGAGTAGTCAATAATTCCCATTAAAAAGGCGCGATGATCCTGAACTCCCATCCTATCAACCAATGTGAGTCCCTAAGTGTTGTTGGATCCATTTCTCAATGACCACCTACCTTTGGAAAGCAGGTTCGTGGAACATATCGAATAAGGGAACTGTTGGGTTTTTTCGGTTCCATGAATAAAATCCATTGGAAATTTCCTGGAAAGGACGTAGTCATATATATCTAACATGAATGATCATTCCACCACCACCACAAAAATGACATTCACACCCCACATGGTTTTTGGGGATGAAACAAAAACAATGAACCTAACATGAATTATTAACCAAGATGACTCTGTCACCCACATGTTAGGCCCCTTTTGCGCTCTTAAAAAATGAAAGAGGACCTAAAATGGATCCAAAATAATTGATTATGCATGTGTTCATTTATTAAGATACTACTTTGATGGGGTTTTCTTATTTGTGTTTATCATATATATTCAAGAAATTTCATCCAGAACTCCCTTCGATCCAAATGGTGTCTTATCAGTTCAAACTGACATATTCTTCAACTACTGCCACTACTGGAAATGGGTTATAAGCCAAAGGATATATACCCATAGTTTAGAGAAACTGTGGGTATAGAGTATTTGATTGAACATATTCCCACGGTTTTAAAAAAAGTATGGGTACACCACCTTGCATATCTGCCCTCACTCGGGAAACTCCTCCCCTCCCACTTCAACAAGCACTAATCACCCCCTCCTACGAGCTCCATCCTCCCCAGCCTCCCCACCCCTCCCCAACTCCACCTCGACCTCACCCTCTCGGCTTCTGCCTCCGTGTCGACCTCCCGACCTCCGCCTCCACCTCCGCATTGACCTCCCAGCCTTCGCCTCCGCATCGACCTCCTGGCCCCCACCTCCCACCCCCACCTCCCTCTCTCCACCTTTCTGCCTCCGCGTCCACATTCACCTCTACCTACCAGCATCCGCCTCTAGCTACCACAAATCCATAGGGATATATTTGGAGTTATACAAGGATTTTTCTCCAAGTATAGAGGTATGGAATTGATCTGTATTATTTTCTTCTCGTAAATGATAGAGAACTTGAGAGAATAGAAGATGCTATGAATATAAAAGTATCTAATTAGTGGGATATAACCATGTGGGATGATATTGATTATTCAAATGTGTCTGGAACATGGTATATAATGGAAAGTAATTCTGAGAATAATGTTCTTTATAATAAATGGGTTTATCAGTAGAGGGAAGAAGTGGGTGGTAGACAAAGGTACACAGAGTGGATATTCATGAAGGGGTTTTATCAAAATAAAGGTGTAGATTTGTCCAAAATCTTTTCTTAGATAGAAAAACACATGACCATTTCTATAGTGATGAGCATGGTTGCAATGGATGGACTTCATCTAAGTTTTGGTGCTTTCGCTGGGTTTATTTCAGTAATTTGTTTCCACCTATTAAGTTCCATATGCATAACATCAGGTAGTATAATTAGAAGTTACATTAGTCCCAACACCTTCTATGGTCAATGTGATATATCTGAGTTTAGTTGCTTCTCGTTGTTCTAGATTTCCCAATATCGATCCACAATGGGAATAAAAATGAGTTAGATGTTTCTATAGATCTCTTATGCCATTAAATATTGAGAAAATGGGCTTTCCAAAATTAGACATAGGTGGAGTACAGTACACTCAATCATGATATGGTTTCTTCTCTAACTATATTGGTGCACACCAGACTTTAACAACCTCCAATCAAGTGGTAATAACATCCAACATCTCTACATGTGATTATTTTTCTTATATAAAAATTTGACCAAGATAGCCTATTTGAGGTTATACCAGGTGACTTGTTGGAACTTTTGACTATTGATATACCAGTACAGGAAAACCATGTTTATCGATGGAGGTTTCAGTTAATCAAACAGGTTGATGTTTTCTATGGTCGGTTGCGTGGGTCGACTCTACTTTCATGGGTTGAAAAGTATCCTCTTTCCATAGAGGGCTAGAAAATATAGATATGGAAACTTCATCTTGGAAATTAAAATAAAAAAGTATGTTTCCCTAATTAACTCAACATTAACTTGTTCAATATTTTCTATTTTATCTTGAACTATGAAATTTATTCTTTGATAGAGAGGAAATCAACACACACAAGTAGAAGGTGGGATACAGATATAGCCACATTTTTCTTTTGATCCTAAAAGTGTTTCTTTATTAACTACACTATAGGTTTCTAGAGCTATAATATTTTATTATCCTTCCCACTCTGTGAGAATCAATGAATTTGATCATTCCATATTCATTGAGAATAATATAGATGGTATTAATTATTCTTCTCACCTAATAAATTTTAAAGAGGATTGTGTTGAATTTATGGTGTCACATACTTCATTTCCAAGTGATGTTTCAATCCCCATCTATATTGATGAAAATAGATCCATTATTGATGGATAATATAGTGTCATTAAACTATCATTGCGTGAAGAGGAACTTGATGAATTTATTGAAGAAGTTATCTTGAGGAGATACCAAAAGTTTTATAAGACTTCTGTACCTAATGACTATAGTGTAACATCAAGAGCATGAATTTAATTTGAATAATAAAAATGATCTGGTCACTTTTGAAGATGATAATTCAAGTTTTGATACTTTATAGTGATTAAATTAGATACATGAGGAGATGTTTTATATGACTCATAATAGCATATGAGATCTTCATGAATTGTTAGATAGTTTTAAACATGTTATATGAAAATGAGTTATTAAAGCCAAGTGTGATTGAAATGGTAATATTTAGAGATAAAAATATAATTTAGAAGTAAAGGTATATAATCAAAGAGATGGTATTGATTATTAAGAAAATTTTTCACTAGTTTCCACTGAAGAAGAATTCCGATTTATTATGTTCTTAGCATCTCGTATTGATTTAGAGCATCATAAAATGATTGTTAAAATGTCTTTTCTTGAACGATGATTTTGGTAAAAAAATTATATGGTTTATCATGATGATTTAATTAAAAAGGTTTTCTGAAATTTGGTTTATAAGATAAATAAATCCATTTATATGATAAGATATGTTTCAGGACAATGGTATTTGAATTTTGTATAGGTGATAACTTATTTTTATTTTAAATAGAGTGATTCAAATCACTTTATTTATTTAAAATAATCTTAAAATTAATGAATTTATTTAAAATCTAGTAAAAGAAAATTTATAATTAATGTTTCTTATATTGATGGCATATTTTTAGCCATTAGTTTTGTTAAACTTTTTAATGAGACAAAACTAATGTTGAGTGAGTACTTTGATATAAAAATACTTGCCAATGCTTATGTTGTTTTAGGCATCCAAATTCATAATGGTAGTTCCACTGATAATCATGTATTCTCCTACAGAAAAATATATTGAAATAATCCTCAAGCAGTTTAACACAAATTTTATCTCCTCTAATACTAAACCACTTTTGAGAAATGATAATCTTTCTAAATTCTAAATTCCTAAATGTTAAATAAATAAATTAAATGAAAATTTATTATATTATTTCATTGTTGGTAATTTGATATTTTCTCATCTTTATACTCATCCTGAGAATGATTCTATTATTAGAACTCCAGTAACCTTCATCTTGAATTTCTTAAGAACATCAAAGGTTTTACTCTCTATGTTGAGATATTCCTCATTTGGTTCAATATTCTTTCCATCATCTTTCTTTAAAGTTATAGCTTCGTTGTTTAACTTGGTATTCAATTCAATTTGGGCCTCTAACTTAGACATGAGCATGTATTATGTATTTTCTTATTCCCCAACATCTTATTCAGTACTTAAGGTTGTTTTGTTGACATTCCACATATTCAATGAAATTGGTGATTTTCTTTGGTGATTCATCCACTAATCGGTTGCTAGAGGAAGTGTATTCTTCTTCTTCTTTACTCATAAAATGTTTTCTATTTATTCTAGGGAATTTTTTCTTGATGTCGCTAGACATTTACACTATTCTATAGGTGGATGTCTACAATCTCATGGTAGTGATATGATGTGAATTTTTTTTTCTTCTAAATAGTTCTTCTAATATAATCTATTTCCTCCTTGCTTGCAGGAACATGTTTTGACCCATGGGGCATTGTGGTTCTTATATTGGGACAATGACTTGTATAGTCACAAGAGACAGGTATATTCTAGTTTAGTTTTTATTTTATTTTCTTTATCGCATCAGCCACTTAGGCCTTTTACTGCTTTCTACGGATGGAGGGTAGTTATATTCCACGAAGGGGGACAGAAGGGCACTAGAGGTGACTATGAATTTTTCATTACAGGGGAGGGAGATCGGGGCAGTGAAGCGATTAATTAGTGTGTTTCATTATTTTCTACCTTTGTACTATGCTGTTTTTGTTTATTTTCTTTTCCTCTGGTATGGACGTCCGACGAACGGATGAGTCATGCCGAAATTTTATTTATTCCCTACTGTTGTTTTAATTAATTGTTTGTGGGTGAAATCATTCCTGAGTAGTGATTCCTTGATTCTTGGACACTTTTTCCAACCCATGGGTGTAGCCCATCCACCTTAGTCCATTCTAGTATTCCTATATTAGAGTCTATGTCTAAACCATGGGAGGACCTAAAAAGCATTACTAACTTCTCCTACTTCCAGTCTTCCACACCAACCTCTTCAATTTCTACTTCACCTTTTGGAATTTCTTTCTAGTACGTGATGATCTAAGAGAATACTTAGCATCTATTGATTTAATTTATAGATTCACATTCCAAACTCTTTAACTATCATGTTTTTGCTTTATGTTTTAGATTTAAAACATTCAGATACTTCTCCATCAATCATAGAAAAAATCCATCTTCTATACTCAGCATGAGTCATGAACTATTTTCAAACAATCATGATGATTGTTACATTAAATAATCAGTATAGAACCATCTTAAGTAACTTCTAGAATATCATTCAAGAAACCTCAAATTATTCCAAACAAATAAACCTAATGTATCACTTTGATTGTAACACATATATTATCTTCCTAGCTATTACGTAAGAAACTGTTAATATTATATATCATTATGAGAAGTTTCTTCATTCCACATTCTTAAGATCTTTTATCTTTTAGTCGATTCTTATGAATTTTTTCAAGGTTTTCTCATTTAGCTTCCATTGATGCCTCTACTTCCAGTGATCAATACTATCTTTTGGATAAATGATAGCTTTTGTCTACAAATCATCTTTTTAAAATGTATATGCATTCTTTCTTCACTTAAACATATCTTCCAAATGTGCACTTTTCTTTATCTATCATCCTCTAGATTCACTTTAGATTAACACCAATAACTCATCTTGTAACTTTGGTACAATAAATTCTATAATACTTCATCTTCTATGTAATGTTAATATTTTAGAAATAATGCTTCTAGAAACCCAGTTCAGGTTATTGTAGCAACCCAATGCAGGAAGATATATAATCCTTACGTCAATGTCAAGACTCCTACGTGAATGCTAATAGTCTTATGTCAATCCTTGGTAGATGTAATCACTCATACGTCGCTATTTGGCTGCATGACTCTTACATCGGCTCAACCTTTGTCATATTTTGGCTCAGCTTCCACTTCATAAAGATAGATGATCCTTACAGTCATAAAAATGATACAGAAACCCAAACCATCCTTAACGGTTTTTGTTGGGCAAAAATCCCTCAAGGTAACATTGCAGCATTTTTGGGTTGATTGTGTTTGTTGACAAAGCAGGTTTCCATAGAGAATTGTCGAGTTCCCGAGAAGTTGTTGACATTCCATGTTGACAATGACCTTTGACAAAGGAAAGGACGATCTGGAGGCGGTACAAAAGAGCAGTACAAGGTGGCGCCGTTTTCCAGTGTTTGCCAAATTTTTGGGCCTGAAAATCGCCAATGGAAAATGGAGTGATATGTTGTTGGCGAAGGATGAGGAGAGAGAAATGAAGGAGGTGTGCGGAGAAACTAAGCGTGGCGCGCAAAACTAGAGGGTTGCGCGAAATCTTGAAGTGTGGCGCGCAAAACAGCGGGTTGCGCGAAATTGTATTTCGCGCAAAAGATGTTTCAAGGCCGAAAGCTTGAAAATCGGTAAAGGCATGAGGCGTGCAAAATTTTGGAGGCGTGCGCGGAAAATTGAAGTGGTGCGCGAAATAGCGGATGAAGTATTTCGCGCAAGAGGTGTTACGAGGTCCGAAGCTCGTAAAATGGAAAAGGCATGAGGTGCGCGAAATTATGGAGCAGTGCGCGGAAAATGTTTGTGCGCGGAAGATCAAAGCGGATTACGCGCTCAAGGAGGGTTTTTCGCGCGGGGTCGATTTTGCCTATAAATATGAAGTGACCCTCCTCCATTCAGTAGAGCTCAAGACATAGAAAATACCCGAGCTCTGGTGCGCGAAATTGAAGTTAGAAAGGGTGTTGCGCGTAAACTTAAAGTTTGCGCGTAAAGTCAGCTGTTGCGCGAAAAGCTAAGGCTGCGCAGAAAGTTGGTGTTGGCGCGTAAAAGGAAGATTGCGCGAAAAGTGGATTTCGTGCAAAATCAGTGAATTGCGCGCAAGGCAGTTTCCAAGCTGCGCGTAATATTTGGAGGTTGCGCGAAAAAGGAATTTCGCGCAAATCATAGAAATTGCGCGCAAGGCACCGTAAGGGTTGCGCGTAAAAATTGAGGTTGCCCGGTACATCCGGTGCAAAGTGAGATTCATCTGCGGGTGAAAGTTGGACTTCAACAGAGAATCTACATATAGAGAAAGATGCATTCCTTCATGAAAATGAAGAGACCTACTGGTCTATAAACTGTGAGTGAATCCCTTCCAAGAGCAGTGAGCTTAGGAAGAGGAAGAAGGTGATCCTCTCCACCGGCAGTGAGCCAGAGAGAGAGAAACAGGGAGTGACCCTTGGGAAAGCAGTGAGCTGACCCTAAACATTGTAAAGGCAGTGAGCCTGGGCATAGAAGTGATCTAGCCCGAACATTGTAAACCACAGCTAGTGAAGTTAGTGGATCTTGGTACGAACCGGCAACTTGTCGGCGTATGCTCCTTGGACGTAGCCCTTAGTGGTGAACCAAGTAAAAATCGTTGTGTCTTCCTGGTCGCTTCTCTGCATTGCACTCAAAGCATTATCATCAGATAAACTTGAAAAGAACTGAGCATAGTATACACACAAGAGCAAACAAAGTGACCCTTGTAACAAAGAGGTCAAGATCCAGTGGGGCAGGAAGTATTTTGAAAAGAATATCCATACCCTGATTCACCCCCCCTCTCAGGGTACATAGGCCCTTATTGGCCATAACAATTGGTATCAGAGGAAAGGTTTCTTTTATCAGATTTGTTTGCTTGGACTTGGTGTAGTCTTTCTGTGTAGTTGAAGATATTGTTTTCACTTATATCGGTCTTCCATGGGGAAAAGAAAATCTTCAAAGAAGAATCAGAAGTCAGGTGGTATCCCTCAGTGTGGAAGTGTTTTTGGAAAAAGTGTGATTCAATTAAAAGAATCAAATAGCTTAATGAAGGAATCATGTAGTGAACAGAAAAATGATTTGGATAAATCATACAACAAAAATACTTACTCATTCAAAGATGTTGATGGAATGAGTGAAGAACCTGACTTTCCAAGTGACGTTGGAACCACTGACGATGAAGAAGAAGAAATTGAAGGAAGAATTGATATGCGAGCTGAGTTGGAGGCTGCTCTGGAAGAGATAGATGTTTGGAGGGCCAAAACCAAGAAAGCTAACAAAATTGTTCGCGATGCCAAACTCTATATGCAGCAGCAGGAAGAAGAGAAATCTGAGCTGATGGAAGAAATTCAAAAACTTAATTTATCAACATCAGAGAACTCAGAATCCGTTAGTAAGTATAAGCTGAAGGTTGAAGAACAGAAAAGAGAGATCGTTGGCCTGAACAAAAAGGTGGAAGTTGTCCATGGGACTAAAGAATTGGATCAGAAATCCACTGAAGAAATTAAATCTAAAGGCATACAGATCAATGCTCTGGAAACTGAGGTCAACAAGCTAAGAGGCTTAAATCAAAGGCTTATCGATATAGTTACTGACCTAACAAAGAAGAATGATTCTCAAGGTGAGGAACTACAGAAGCTGGCTAAAATGAAAGGAAAACAAAAGATTGATGATTATGAAGAGAATCAAAAGTCAGATGAAGTACAGAATCTGAAAGCTAGAAATGATGATCTAGCAGCACAGTTGTCTGAAGAAGTTCAGAACAATCGAAGCCTTCAACAAGAGAATGAATCTGTCTCTAAATCTGTTTCTGAGGAAAAATTAAAAGTAGTGAAGAAAAGTGCAATGGTGGAAAAGCTCACACAGGAACTAGAAGATGAGGTGAGTAATGGGAATCTTCTCAAGAAAGAACTGGATGTCCAACTTGAATTAAGGGAGACGAAGATTAAAAAGTTGGAAGAGGATCTAGAATTAGTAAAGAAGGATGTGGAGAAATCTAATGCTAAAGGAATGCCAAAAATGAAGGATGCCTTACACTTGCTATTTGATCATCCTTCGACAAGTGATGATAAAATGAAGAATAGGTATGCTCTTTCTGAAGAGAAACAACAGAATATTTTCTCAGCTCAAAGACCAGCAAGTTTCGGAAAAGCTGGTATCGGATTTGATGAATCCCCTCCCGTGCAAGATAGAAAGAGAGCTATGAACAGTTCTAGATGGGAAAGAAATCCTATAGGTGCTGGAGATAGGCCTAAAAGGACAGATACAAAAAGTAGTGATGACATGTGCTATTTTTGTGGGATTCATGGCCACACATCAAGCTTCTGTTCAGAGGCTTTGGAATACATCTCAGGGTGTGAAAATAGAGACATTACTAAATCTGAGAATAAGAAGAAGCATCATGATAAATCAGAGAGAAGATTTTCTCAGAGGAGAACATTTATCAGGTGCTATTACTGCGGAAGGATGGGACACACCATGAGTATGTGTCAGGAAGCTCAAGAGATCGATGCCAGAAGAAGAAAACAAGTTGCATCAACATCTCAGCAGAGAAGTGATGAAATGAGGTATGCCTTTAATAGAAAATGTTTCATATGTTCTGATCATGGGCATTTGGCCAGACAGTGCAGCAAGAAGAAAGCGGGGAAGGAAAAAGACCCGAGAAAGAGATTACCAACTCCAGTGGTACATAATGAGAAATTATACACTGGGAGACAAAGTGTTAAGGTGAAAAATAGGCCTAAAGCCTCAGGGGAATCACATGGAGCTGAACTAAAGGTGTATCAGTCACCTCCTCTATCGTACTCACAACCACTCTCAAGGAGAGAATGTGAACAAACCTGGAAGATTAAGGGGAGATCTACTCCAACTGTGAGTAAGAAGAATGGACGTTCAATGGAGGACCCACCACCAATGAAAAATAGGTTGGTGACTCAGACATCTGATAAAAGATGGATGAACAAAGAACGTATTGAAAAATTCACATGTCGTGTTTCTCATCGAGAAGTGAAAGAAAGAGGAAGACCCCTACGATGGGAGAAGAAGAAGGGGAAGATGCCAAACATAGAGGTTCCTACTCAGAGAAATAATCAAGGAAAATGGAATTTTGGTAGAACCACAAAGAAGGAAATGTGTACTAGTGGGTTTAAACCCCAAGTGGTGAGAATGGCTGAGCCTACCAAATCTACATATCTGAAAAAGGCTCAGAATGTAGGCAATGAATGCCTTGTCATATGGCCAGAACAATTGAAGTTGGCTAGGCAGTTGGAGGAAGCAAGAAAGGAGTGTGATGCCCTCCAAGAAAGAATCAAAGGGTTGACCCATTAGGATCAACCACAATCCTCATCTTGAGGAGTCCAGAAGAATCCCCTCTCCCTATGTATATAAATGATATTAACTGATGATTGTTGTGTTTCAGGTTTTAGGGAGATACGATCCAAGGGGAAGTGGCATCTAAGGATGCAAAGTGGATATGTGATATGCTCTACAGTTTCAATTGATTCAAATCAGGTACGAGAGTTGATGAAGAAAGGGAGCAACAGAGCACAACAGAATGTGATTGTGTTGTTAACTTTGTCTCTTGTTTCCTACATCGAGTTTCAACTCAGTAGGCTTAGAGATTTTGTTAATGGCTCAAATCTGAGTGGAAGATGAGAACAAATGATGCAGGAGTAAAAGACGTGTTATGGGTCTAAACTGTTGGGCCTAACAACATGAAGAGTTGCATAACACAGGGGGAGCATTCAAAAACAAAATCAGATGCCAGATTCATCAAGGAAATAATTGGATGACCCATCACAAGTGTTGTCTATCGAAAGAAGACATACTATGAGAGAAGTAGCAGTGATCAAGAATTTCATACTTATTTATTTTGATCTAACATTGTGGTATCAGCTGACTGTTTTTCAGGATACCAAGAAGCTGCGAAAAGTAGCTGAAAGAAATGAATCCACTGAAAAATGAGTCAGTGAACAATTTCCTTATGAAAGTGTTGAGGAAGAAAGCAACACAGGGGGAGAAGAAGTGGCTGAGGGTGACTCAGAATAAGATACTGATGATGAGTACAAGGATGTAAAATCCTTATCTGCACAAAATACAAAGAATCGAGCTGAAATTGACAGGAAGACTATCATCAGTGATCAGTGAGATCCAGTTCAGACAAAGAGAATGAAATCACTACAGCAGACATCATTACTATCTCAGGTTGAGTCGAAATGCTTTGCTGATGCAGCTGAAGATGAAAAACCAGGATCATGCCATGAATGAAGCGATAGGTCAGAATTGAGAAGAATCAGACCTGGGAAATTGTTTCGAGGCCAGATGATAAAAACGTCATCAGGACAAAATGGGTCTATTTAGACAAGATGAACGAAGATGGTACAATGATTCGAAACAAAGCACGACTGGTGTGCAAAGCATACACCCCAAGAGAATGGTACTGAAGGCTATATCAGTATTTGAAGAAGATTGGTTTTCAGTGTGGTGGATTTGATTACAATCTTTATTTGAACAACAATAGTAATCAAAGGATGGTGAGGCTGGTCAAGGAAGAAGACATAATATTTGGAAGATCAGATGAAGCATAGTTACAGAAGGCAGGAATGGAACATTCATTTCTGAATCCGAGTATGCCAAGGATGCTTTGAAATGATTTGGAATGGAAAATTCCAAGGAGATGAAGACTCCGGTTTCTACCCGGATGAAATCATCAAAAGATGACAGTGGCAGGGCAGTTAATATCACAGAATATAGGCAAATCATTGGATGTCTGTTGTACTTAACCGCAACAAGGCCTGATATTGTTTTCGCCACATGCCAAGCAGTGAGATATCAGATTAATCCCAAGGAAAGTCACATGCTTGCAGTGAAAAGAATACTTTGGTATATCAAGGGCACGGTGGACTTCGGCTTGACCTACAACGACAAATCTCAGAAAGAGTTATTGGGGTACACTGATGCAGACTGGGCCGGTTCAGCAGATGATAGAAAATCAACGTCAGGTGGTGCATTCTATCTTGGTGGGTTGTGTATTTCTTGGCTAAGTAAGAAGCAAGATTGCATTTCATTGAGCACCGCAGAAGCTGAGTATATTGCGGCCACTCAAGCATGCACACAGCTATTGTGGATGAAACCGCAGCTTGAAGATATGGGAGTTGAAGTGAAGTCTCCGATCGGAATCCAGTGTGATACCTCAAGTGCTATCAATCTCAGCAAAAATCTCGTCCATCACTCAAGGACAAAGCACATTGAGATCAAGTATCATTTCATCAAGGAGAAGGTTGAGCAGGGAATCGTGAAGTTGGAGTACGTGCCTACAGAGCTACAGGTTGTAGACATTCTGACAAAGGCCTTACCCAAGGAAGCTTTTGAGAGGCATCGACTGGCTCTGGGAGTTCAGTCGATTCCCCGCACTTGAAATAGTGTGGATGTGGGTCCCCCCCCCCTCTCCCCGAGGTATGGTGTGTTTTTCCCCAATGCGCTGATATGTGTTCTCTACTATGTTACAGACTACAAAGGCGTGACCTTTGGGTTCGTTGACAAAGGGGGAGAAAAGTGCTTGAAAAGTTCTTGACAAAGGGGGAGAAAAGTATTAGTTCAAGAGAGAAAATAGTGCGGAGTTTTGATAAATCATAATTGATACGGGGAGAAGCTGACAGGTGGAGCAGCCAGAAAGGGGGAGCAATGAGAAAGGGGGAGAGATTTTTAAATCTGACGATGCTAGACGTGATCGATCAAATCATAGAAATCACGACAGCTGAGGATCGTGATAAAAGCAGAACAGTGGTGTTGGAATGGTGTGAGACGGTGTCCAGCTATCAACAATTGGTATCAACTTAAGAATTCACCAATTGGTATCAGTGTGGTTCAACAACCGGTTTTTTTTCTTTTAAGAATTGGTATCAGGGTGGAATCGACAATTGGGGTCTGACATGAAGTGATTCATTGATGAACTTTTCATACTACTCTTGTTTCTCACGCCGAGCATTGCTCATGTGGGCTTAGAGTACATGTTAAGTGAATCCTTGAACGCTATCATAATCGCAAGAGGCGAATGGTGGTAGCAGCTGGAAGAAGACTCAGTGAGGTATCAAAGTGCAGAAAATATTTCTGAGCAGAGTTGTGAAGAGTTGTCAACAAACCCAAAGGGGGAGATTGTTGGGCAAAAATCCCTCAAGGTAACATTGCAGCATTTTTGGGTTGATTGTGTTTGTTGACAAAGCAGGTTTCCATAGAGAATTGTCGAGTTCCCGAGAAGTTGTTGACATTCCATGTTGACAATGACCTTTGACAAAGGAAAGGACGATCTGGAGGCGGTACAAAAGAGCAGTATAAGGTGGCGCCGTTTTCCAGTGTTTGCCAAATTTTTGGGCCTGAAAATCGCCAATGGAAAATGGAGTGATATGTTGTTGGCGAAGGATGAGGAGAGAGAAATGAAGGAGGTGTGCGGAGAAACTAAGCGTGGCGCGCAAAACTAGAGGGTTGCGCGAAATCTTGAAGTGTGGCGCGCAAAACAGCGGGTTGCGCGAAATTGTATTTCGCGCAAAAGATGTTTCAAGGCCGAAAGCTTGAAAATCGGTAAAGGCATGAGGCGTGCAAAATTTTGGAGGCGTGCGCGGAAAATTGAAGTGGTGCGCGAAATAGCGGATGAAGTATTTCGCGCAAGAGGTGTTACGAGGTCCGAAGCTCGTAAAATGGAAAAGGCATGAGGTGCGCGAAATTATGGAGCAGTGCGCGGAAAATGTTTGTGCGCGGAAGATCAAAGCGGATTACGCGCTCAAGGAGGGTTTTTCGCGCGGGGTCGATTTTGCCTATAAATATGAAGTGACCCTCCTCCATTCAGTAGAGCTCAAGACATAGAAAATACCCGAGCTCTGGTGCGCGAAATTGAAGTTAGAAAGGGTGTTGCGCGTAAACTTAAAGTTTGCGCGTAAAGTCAGCTGTTGCGCGAAAAGCTAAGGCTGCGCAGAAAGTTGGTGTTGGCGCGTAAAAGGAAGATTGCGCGAAAAGTGGATTTCGTGCAAAATCAGTGAATTGCGCGCAAGGCAGTTTCCAAGCTGCGCGTAATATTTGGAGGTTGCGCGAAAAAGGAATTTCGCGCAAATCATAGAAATTGCGCGCAAGGCACCGTAAGGGTTGCGCGTAAAAATTGAGGTTGCCCGGTACATCCGGTGCAAAGTGAGATTCATCTGCGGGTGAAAGTTGGACTTCAACAGAGAATCTACATACAGAGAAAGATGCATTCCTTCATGAAAATGAAGAGACCTACTGGTCTATAAACTGTGAGTGAATCCCTTCCAAGAGCAGTGAGCTTAGGAAGAGGAAGAAGGTGATCCTCTCCACCGGCAGTGAGCCAGAGAGAGAGAAACAGGGAGTGACCCTTGGGAAAGCAGTGAGCTGACCCTAAACATTGTAAAGGCAGTGAGCCTGGGCATAGAAGTGATCTAGCCCGAACATTGTAAACCACAGCTAGTGAAGTTAGTGGATCTTGGTACGAACCGGCAACTTGTCGGCGTATGCTCCTTGGACGTAGCCCTTAGTGGTGAACCAAGTAAAAATCGTTGTGTCTTCCTGGTCGCTTCTCTGCATTGCACTCAAAGCATTATCATCAGATAAACTTGAAAAGAACTGAGCATAGTATACACACAAGAGCAAACAAAGTGACCCTTGTAACAAAGAGGTCAAGATCCAGTGGGGCAGGAAGTATTTTGAAAAGAATATCCATACCCTGATTCACCCCCCCTCTCAGGGTACATAGGCCCTTATTGGCCATAACAATTGGTATCAGAGGAAAGGTTTCTTTTATCAGATTTGTTTGCTTGGACTTGGTGTAGTCTTTCTGTGTAGTTGAAGATATTGTTTTCACTTATATCGGTCTTCCATGGGGAAAAGAAAATCTTCAAAGAAGAATCAGAAGTCAGGTGGTATCCCTCAGTGTGGAAGTGTTTTTGGAAAAAGTGTGATTCAATTAAAAGAATCAAATAGCTTACTGAAGGAATCATGTAGTGAACAGAAAAATGATTTGGATAAATCATACAACAAAAATACTTACTCATTCAAAGATGTTGATGGAATGAGTGAAGAACCTGACTTTCCAAGTGACGTTGGAACCACTGACGATGAAGAAGAAGAAATTGAAGGAAGAATTGATATGCGAGCTGAGTTGGAGGCTGCTCTGGAAGAGATAGATGTTTGGAGGGCCAAAACTAAGAAAGCTAACAAAATTGTTCGCGATGCCAAACTCTATATGCAGCAGCAGGAAGAAGAGAAATCTGAGCTGATGGAAGAAATTCAAAAACTTAATTTATCAACATCAGAGAACTCAGAATCCGTTAGTAAGTATAAGCTGAAGGTTGAAGAACAGAAAAGAGAGATCGTTGGCCTGAACAAAAAGGTGGAAGTTGTCCATGGGACTAAAGAATTGGATCAGAAATCCACTGAAGAAATTAAATCTAAAGGCATACAGATCAATGCTCTGGAAACTGAGGTCAACAAGCTAAGAGGCTTAAATCAAAGGCTTATCGATATAGTTACTGACCTAACAAAGAAGAATGATTCTCAAGGTGAGGAACTACAGAAGCTGGCTAAAATGAAAGGAAAACAAAAGATTGATGATTATGAAGAGAATCAAAAGTCAGATGAAGTACAGAATCTGAAAGCTAGAAATGATGATCTAGCAGCACAGTTGTCTGAAGAAGTTCAGAACAATCGAAGCCTTCAACAAGAGAATGAATCTGTCTCTAAATCTGTTTCTGAGGAAAAATTAAAAGTAGTGAAGAAAAGTGCAATGGTGGAAAAGCTCACACAGGAACTAGAAGATGAGGTGAGTAATGGGAATCTTCTCAAGAAAGAACTGGATGTCCAACTTGAATTAAGGGAGACGAAGATTAAAAAGTTGGAAGAGGATCTAGAATTAGTAAAGAAGGATGTGGAGAAATCTAATGCTAAAGGAATGCCAAAAATGAAGGATGCCTTACACTTGCTATTTGATCATCCTTCGACAAGTGATGATAAAATGAAGAATAGGTATGCTCTTTCTGAAGAGAAACAACAGAATATTTTCTCAGCTCAAAGACCAGCAAGTTTCGGAAAAGCTGGTATCGGATTTGATGAATCCCCTCCCGTGCAAGATAGAAAGAGAGCTATGAACAGTTCTAGATGGGAAAGAAATCCTATAGGTGCTGGAGATAGGCCTAAAAGGACAGATACAAAAAGTAGTGATGACATGTGCTATTTTTGTGGGATTCATGGCCACACATCAAGCTTCTGTTCAGAGGCTTTGGAATACATCTCAGGGTGTGAAAATAGAGACATTACTAAATCTGAGAATAAGAAGAAGCATCATGATAAATCAGAGAGAAGATTTTCTCAGAGGAGAACATTTATCAGGTGCTATTACTGCGGAAGGATGGGACACACCATGAGTATGTGTCAGGAAGCTCAAGAGATCGATGCCAGAAGAAGAAAACAAGTTGCATCAACATCTCAGCAGAGAAGTGATGAAATGAGGTATGCCTTTAATAGAAAATGTTTCATATGTTCTGATCATGGGCATTTGGCCAGACAGTGCAGCAAGAAGAAAGCGGGGAAGGAAAAAGACCCGAGAAAGAGATTACCAACTCCAGTGGTACATAATGAGAAATTATACACTGGGAGACAAAGTGTTAAGGTGAAAAATAGGCCTAAAGCCTCAGGGGAATCACATGGAGCTGAACTAAAGGTGTATCAGTCACCTCCTCTATCGTACTCACAACCACTCTCAAGGAGAGAATGTGAACAAACCTGGAAGATTAAGGGGAGATCTACTCCAACTGTGAGTAAGAAGAATGGACGTTCAATGGAGGACCCACCACCAATGAAAAATAGGTTGGTGACTCAGACATCTGATAAAAGATGGATGAACAAAGAACGTATTGAAAAATTCACATGTCGTGTTTCTCATCGAGAAGTGAAAGAAAGAGGAAGACCCCTACGATGGGAGAAGAAGAAGGGGAAGATGCCAAACATAGAGGTTCCTACTCAGAGAAATAATCAAGGAAAATGGAATTTTGGTAGAACCACAAAGAAGGAAATGTGTACTAGTGGGTTTAAACCCCAAGTGGTGAGAATGGCTGAGCCTACCAAATCTACATATCTGAAAAAGGCTCAGAATGTAGGCAATGAATGCCTTGTCATATGGCCAGAACAATTGAAGTTGGCTAGGCAGTTGGAGGAAGCAAGAAAGGAGTGTGATGCCCTCCAAGAAAGAATCAAAGGGTTGACCCATTAGGATCAACCACAATCCTCATCTTGAGGAGTCCAGAAGAATCCCCTCTCCCTATGTATATAAATGATATTAACTGATGATTGTTGTGTTTCAGGTTTTAGGGAGATACGATCCAAGGGGAAGTGGCATCTAAGGATGCAAAGTGGATATGTGATATGCTCTACAGTTTCAATTGATTCAAATCAGGTACGAGAGTTGATGAAGAAAGGGAGCAACAGAGCACAACAGAATGTGATTGTGTTGTTAACTTTGTCTCTTGTTTCCTACATCGAGTTTCAACTCAGTAGGCTTAGAGATTTTGTTAATGGCTCAAATCTGAGTGGAAGATGAGAACAAATGATGCAGGAGTAAAAGACGTGTTATGGGTCTAAACTGTTGGGCCTAACAACATGAAGAGTTGCATAACACAGGGGGAGCATTCAAAAACAAAATCAGATGCCAGATTCATCAAGGAAATAATTGGATGACCCATCACAAGTGTTGTCTATCGAAAGAAGACATACTATGAGAGAAGTAGCAGTGATCAAGAATTTCATACTTATTTATTTTGATCTAACATTGTGGTATCAGCTGACTGTTTTTCAGGATACCAAGAAGCTGCGAAAAGTAGCTGAAAGAAATGAATCCACTGAAAAATGAGTCAGTGAACAATTTCCTTATGAAAGTGTTGAGGAAGAAAGCAACACAGGGGGAGAAGAAGTGGCTGAGGGTGACTCAGAATAAGATACTGATGATGAGTACAAGGATGTAAAATCCTTATCTGCACAAAATACAAAGAATCGAGCTGAAATTGACAGGAAGACTATCATCAGTGATCAGTGAGATCCAGTTCAGACAAAGAGAATGAAATCACTACAGCAGACATCATTACTATCTCAGGTTGAGTCGAAATGCTTTGCTGATGCAGCTGAAGATGAAAAACCAGGATCATGCCATGAATGAAGCGATAGGTCAGAATTGAGAAGAATCAGACCTGAGAAATTGTTTCGAGGCCAGATGATAAAAACGTCATCAGGACAAAATGGGTCTATTTAGACAAGATGAACGAAGATGGTACAATGATTCGAAACAAAGCACGACTGGTGTGCAAAGCATACACCCCAAGAGAATGGTACTGAAGGCTATATCAGTATTTGAAGAAGATTGGTTTTCAGTGTGGTGGATTTGATTACAATCTTTATTTGAACAACAATAGTAATCAAAGGATGGTGAGGCTGGTCAAGGAAGAAGACATAATATTTGGAAGATCAGATGAAGCATAGTTACAGAAGGCAGGAATGGAACATTCATTTCTGAATCCGAGTATGCCAAGGATGCTTTGAAATGATTTGGAATGGAAAATTCCAAGGAGATGAAGACTCCGGTTTCTACCCGGATGAAATCATCAAAAGATGACAGTGGCAGGGCAGTTAATATCACAGAATATAGGCAAATCATTGGATGTCTGTTGTACTTAACCGCAACAAGGCCTGATATTGTTTTCGCCACATGCCAAGCAGTGAGATATCAGATTAATCCCAAGGAAAGTCACATGCTTGCAGTGAAAAGAATACTTCGGTATATCAAGGGCACGGTGGACTTCGGCTTGACCTACAACGACAAATCTCAGAAAGAGTTATTGGGGTACACTGATGCAGACTGGGCCGGTTCAGCAGATGATAGAAAATCAACGTCAGGTGGTGCATTCTATCTTGGTGGGTTGTGTATTTCTTGGCTAAGTAAGAAGCAAGATTGCATTTCATTGAGCACCGCAGAAGCTGAGTATATTGCGGCCACTCAAGCATGCACACAGCTATTGTGGATGAAACCGCAGCTTGAAGATATGGGAGTTGAAGTGAAGTCTCCGATCGGAATCCAGTGTGATACCTCAAGTGCTATCAATCTCAGCAAAAATCTCGTCCATCACTCAAGGACAAAGCACATTGAGATCAAGTATCATTTCATCAAGGAGAAGGTTGAGCAGGGAATCGTGAAGTTGGAGTACGTGCCTACAGAGCTACAGGTTGTAGACATTCTGACAAAGGCCTTACCCAAGGAAGCTTTTGAGAGGCATCGACTGGCTCTGGGAGTTCAGTCGATTCCCCGCACTTGAAATAGTGTGGATGTGGGTCCCCCCCCCTCTCCCCGAGGTATGGTGTGTTTTTCCCCAATGCGCTGATATGTGTTCTCTACTATGTTACAGACTACAAAGGCGTGACCTTTGGGTTCGTTGACAAAGGGGGAGAAAAGTGCTTGAAAAGTTCTTGACAAAGGGGGAGAAAAGTATTAGTTCAAGAGAGAAAATAGTGCGGAGTTTTGATAAATCATAATTGATACGGGGAGAAGCTGACAGGTGGAGCAGCCAGAAAGGGGGAGCAATGAGAAAGGGGGAGAGATTTTTAAATCTGACGATGCTAGACGTGATCGATCAAATCATAGAAATCACGACAGCTGAGGATCGTGATAAAAGCAGAACAGTGGTGTTGGAATGGTGTGAGACGGTGTCCAGCTATCAACAATTGGTATCAACTTAAGAATTCACCAATTGGTATCAGTGTGGTTCAACAACCGGTTTTTTTTCTTTTAAGAATTGGTATCAGGGTGGAATCGACAATTGGGGTCTGACATGAAGTGATTCATTGATGAACTTTTCATACTACTCTTGTTTCTCACGCCGAGCATTGCTCATGTGGGCTTAGAGTACATGTTAAGTGAATCCTTGAACGCTATCATAATCGCAAGAGGCGAATGGTGGTAGCAGCTGGAAGAAGACTCAGTGAGGTATCAAAGTGCAGAAAATATTTCTGAGCAGAGTTGTGAAGAGTTGTCAACAAACCCAAAGGGGGAGATTGTTGGGCAAAAATCCCTCAAGGTAACATTGCAGCATTTTTGGGTTGATTGTGTTTGTTGACAAAGCAGGTTTCCATAGAGAATTGTCGAGTTCCCGAGAAGTTGTTGACATTCCATGTTGACAATGACCTTTGACAAAGGAAAGGACGATCTGGAGGCGGTACAAAAGAGCAGTACAAGGTGGCGCCGTTTTCCAGTGTTTGCCAAATTTTTGGGCCTGAAAATCGCCAATGGAAAATGGAGTGATATGTTGTTGGCGAAGGATGAGGAGAGAGAAATGAAGGAGGTGTGCGGAGAAACTAAGCGTGGCGCGCAAAACTAGAGGGTTGCGCGAAATCTTGAAGTGTGGCGCGCAAAACAGCGGGTTGCGCGAAATTGTATTTCGCGCAAAAGATGTTTCAAGGCCGAAAGCTTGAAAATCGGTAAAGGCATGAGGCGTGCAAAATTTTGGAGGCGTGCGCGGAAAATTGAAGTGGTGCGCGAAATAGCGGATGAAGTATTTCGCGCAAGAGGTGTTACGAGGTCCGAAGCTCGTAAAATGGAAAAGGCATGAGGTGCGCGAAATTATGGAGCAGTGCGCGGAAAATGTTTGTGCGCGGAAGATCAAAGCGGATTACGCGCTCAAGGAGGGTTTTTCGCGCGGGGTCGATTTTGCCTATAAATATGAAGTGACCCTCCTCCATTCAGTAGAGCTCAAGACATAGAAAATACCCGAGCTCTGGTGCGCGAAATTGAAGTTAGAAAGGGTGTTGCGCGTAAACTTAAAGTTTGCGCGTAAAGTCAGCTGTTGCGCGAAAAGCTAAGGCTGCGCAGAAAGTTGGTGTTGGCGCGTAAAAGGAAGATTGCGCGAAAAGTGGATTTCGTGCAAAATCAGTGAATTGCGCGCAAGGCAGTTTCCAAGCTGCGCGTAATATTTGGAGGTTGCGCGAAAAAGGAATTTCGCGCAAATCATAGAAATTGCGCGCAAGGCACCGTAAGGGTTGCGCGTAAAAATTGAGGTTGCCCGGTACATCCGGTGCAAAGTGAGATTCATCTGCGGGTGAAAGTTGGACTTCAACAGAGAATCTACATACAGAGAAAGATGCATTCCTTCATGAAAATGAAGAGACCTACTGGTCTATAAACTGTGAGTGAATCCCTTCCAAGAGCAGTGAGCTTAGGAAGAGGAAGAAGGTGATCCTCTCCACCGGCAGTGAGCCAGAGAGAGAGAAACAGGGAGTGACCCTTGGGAAAGCAGTGAGCTGACCCTAAACATTGTAAAGGCAGTGAGCCTGGGCATAGAAGTGATCTAGCCCGAACATTGTAAACCACAGCTAGTGAAGTTAGTGGATCTTGGTACGAACCGGCAACTTGTCGGCGTATGCTCCTTGGACGTAGCCCTTAGTGGTGAACCAAGTAAAAATCGTTGTGTCTTCCTGGTCGCTTCTCTGCATTGCACTCAAAGCATTATCATCAGATAAACTTGAAAAGAACTGAGCATAGTATACACACAAGAGCAAACAAAGTGACCCTTGTAACAAAGAGGTCAAGATCCAGTGGGGCAGGAAGTATTTTGAAAAGAATATCCATACCCTGATTCACCCCCCCTCTCAGGGTACATAGGCCCTTATTGGCCATAACAATTGGTATCAGAGGAAAGGTTTCTTTTATCAGATTTGTTTGCTTGGACTTGGTGTAGTCTTTCTGTGTAGTTGAAGATATTGTTTTCACTTATATCGGTCTTCCATGGGGAAAAGAAAATCTTCAAAGAAGAATCAGAAGTCAGGTGGTATCCCTCAGTGTGGAAGTGTTTTTGGAAAAAGTGTGATTCAATTAAAAGAATCAAATAGCTTACTGAAGGAATCATGTAGTGAACAGAAAAATGATTTGGATAAATCATACAACAAAAATACTTACTCATTCAAAGATGTTGATGGAATGAGTGAAGAACCTGACTTTCCAAGTGACGTTGGAACCACTGACGATGAAGAAGAAGAAATTGAAGGAAGAATTGATATGCGAGCTGAGTTGGAGGCTGCTCTGGAAGAGATAGATGTTTGGAGGGCCAAAACTAAGAAAGCTAACAAAATTGTTCGCGATGCCAAACTCTATATGCAGCAGCAGGAAGAAGAGAAATCTGAGCTGATGGAAGAAATTCAAAAACTTAATTTATCAACATCAGAGAACTCAGAATCCGTTAGTAAGTATAAGCTGAAGGTTGAAGAACAGAAAAGAGAGATCGTTGGCCTGAACAAAAAGGTGGAAGTTGTCCATGGGACTAAAGAATTGGATCAGAAATCCACTGAAGAAATTAAATCTAAAGGCATACAGATCAATGCTCTGGAAACTGAGGTCAACAAGCTAAGAGGCTTAAATCAAAGGCTTATCGATATAGTTACTGACCTAACAAAGAAGAATGATTCTCAAGGTGAGGAACTACAGAAGCTGGCTAAAATGAAAGGAAAACAAAAGATTGATGATTATGAAGAGAATCAAAAGTCAGATGAAGTACAGAATCTGAAAGCTAGAAATGATGATCTAGCAGCACAGTTGTCTGAAGAAGTTCAGAACAATCGAAGCCTTCAACAAGAGAATGAATCTGTCTCTAAATCTGTTTCTGAGGAAAAATTAAAAGTAGTGAAGAAAAGTGCAATGGTGGAAAAGCTCACACAGGAACTAGAAGATGAGGTGAGTAATGGGAATCTTCTCAAGAAAGAACTGGATGTCCAACTTGAATTAAGGGAGACGAAGATTAAAAAGTTGGAAGAGGATCTAGAATTAGTAAAGAAGGATGTGGAGAAATCTAATGCTAAAGGAATGCCAAAAATGAAGGATGCCTTACACTTGCTATTTGATCATCCTTCGACAAGTGATGATAAAATGAAGAATAGGTATGCTCTTTCTGAAGAGAAACAACAGAATATTTTCTCAGCTCAAAGACCAGCAAGTTTCGGAAAAGCTGGTATCGGATTTGATGAATCCCCTCCCGTGCAAGATAGAAAGAGAGCTATGAACAGTTCTAGATGGGAAAGAAATCCTATAGGTGCTGGAGATAGGCCTAAAAGGACAGATACAAAAAGTAGTGATGACATGTGCTATTTTTGTGGGATTCATGGCCACACATCAAGCTTCTGTTCAGAGGCTTTGGAATACATCTCAGGGTGTGAAAATAGAGACATTACTAAATCTGAGAATAAGAAGAAGCATCATGATAAATCAGAGAGAAGATTTTCTCAGAGGAGAACATTTATCAGGTGCTATTACTGCGGAAGGATGGGACACACCATGAGTATGTGTCAGGAAGCTCAAGAGATCGATGCCAGAAGAAGAAAACAAGTTGCATCAACATCTCAGCAGAGAAGTGATGAAATGAGGTATGCCTTTAATAGAAAATGTTTCATATGTTCTGATCATGGGCATTTGGCCAGACAGTGCAGCAAGAAGAAAGCGGGGAAGGAAAAAGACCCGAGAAAGAGATTACCAACTCCAGTGGTACATAATGAGAAATTATACACTGGGAGACAAAGTGTTAAGGTGAAAAATAGGCCTAAAGCCTCAGGGGAATCACATGGAGCTGAACTAAAGGTGTATCAGTCACCTCCTCTATCGTACTCACAACCACTCTCAAGGAGAGAATGTGAACAAACCTGGAAGATTAAGGGGAGATCTACTCCAACTGTGAGTAAGAAGAATGGACGTTCAATGGAGGACCCACCACCAATGAAAAATAGGTTGGTGACTCAGACATCTGATAAAAGATGGATGAACAAAGAACGTATTGAAAAATTCACATGTCGTGTTTCTCATCGAGAAGTGAAAGAAAGAGGAAGACCCCTACGATGGGAGAAGAAGAAGGGGAAGATGCCAAACATAGAGGTTCCTACTCAGAGAAATAATCAAGGAAAATGGAATTTTGGTAGAACCACAAAGAAGGAAATGTGTACTAGTGGGTTTAAACCCCAAGTGGTGAGAATGGCTGAGCCTACCAAATCTACATATCTGAAAAAGGCTCAGAATGTAGGCAATGAATGCCTTGTCATATGGCCAGAACAATTGAAGTTGGCTAGGCAGTTGGAGGAAGCAAGAAAGGAGTGTGATGCCCTCCAAGAAAGAATCAAAGGGTTGACCCATTAGGATCAACCACAATCCTCATCTTGAGGAGTCCAGAAGAATCCCCTCTCCCTATGTATATAAATGATATTAACTGATGATTGTTGTGTTTCAGGTTTTAGGGAGATACGATCCAAGGGGAAGTGGCATCTAAGGATGCAAAGTGGATATGTGATATGCTCTACAGTTTCAATTGATTCAAATCAGGTACGAGAGTTGATGAAGAAAGGGAGCAACAGAGCACAACAGAATGTGATTGTGTTGTTAACTTTGTCTCTTGTTTCCTACATCGAGTTTCAACTCAGTAGGCTTAGAGATTTTGTTAATGGCTCAAATCTGAGTGGAAGATGAGAACAAATGATGCAGGAGTAAAAGACGTGTTATGGGTCTAAACTGTTGGGCCTAACAACATGAAGAGTTGCATAACACAGGGGGAGCATTCAAAAACAAAATCAGATGCCAGATTCATCAAGGAAATAATTGGATGACCCATCACAAGTGTTGTCTATCGAAAGAAGACATACTATGAGAGAAGTAGCAGTGATCAAGAATTTCATACTTATTTATTTTGATCTAACATTGTGGTATCAGCTGACTGTTTTTCAGGATACCAAGAAGCTGCGAAAAGTAGCTGAAAGAAATGAATCCACTGAAAAATGAGTCAGTGAACAATTTCCTTATGAAAGTGTTGAGGAAGAAAGCAACACAGGGGGAGAAGAAGTGGCTGAGGGTGACTCAGAATAAGATACTGATGATGAGTACAAGGATGTAAAATCCTTATCTGCACAAAATACAAAGAATCGAGCTGAAATTGACAGGAAGACTATCATCAGTGATCAGTGAGATCCAGTTCAGACAAAGAGAATGAAATCACTACAGCAGACATCATTACTATCTCAGGTTGAGTCGAAATGCTTTGCTGATGCAGCTGAAGATGAAAAACCAGGATCATGCCATGAATGAAGCGATAGGTCAGAATTGAGAAGAATCAGACCTGAGAAATTGTTTCGAGGCCAGATGATAAAAACGTCATCAGGACAAAATGGGTCTATTTAGACAAGATGAACGAAGATGGTACAATGATTCGAAACAAAGCACGACTGGTGTGCAAAGCATACACCCCAAGAGAATGGTACTGAAGGCTATATCAGTATTTGAAGAAGATTGGTTTTCAGTGTGGTGGATTTGATTACAATCTTTATTTGAACAACAATAGTAATCAAAGGATGGTGAGGCTGGTCAAGGAAGAAGACATAATATTTGGAAGATCAGATGAAGCATAGTTACAGAAGGCAGGAATGGAACATTCATTTCTGAATCCGAGTATGCCAAGGATGCTTTGAAATGATTTGGAATGGAAAATTCCAAGGAGATGAAGACTCCGGTTTCTACCCGGATGAAATCATCAAAAGATGACAGTGGCAGGGCAGTTAATATCACAGAATATAGGCAAATCATTGGATGTCTGTTGTACTTAACCGCAACAAGGCCTGATATTGTTTTCGCCACATGCCAAGCAGTGAGATATCAGATTAATCCCAAGGAAAGTCACATGCTTGCAGTGAAAAGAATACTTCGGTATATCAAGGGCACGGTGGACTTCGGCTTGACCTACAACGACAAATCTCAGAAAGAGTTATTGGGGTACACTGATGCAGACTGGGCCGGTTCAGCAGATGATAGAAAATCAACGTCAGGTGGTGCATTCTATCTTGGTGGGTTGTGTATTTCTTGGCTAAGTAAGAAGCAAGATTGCATTTCATTGAGCACCGCAGAAGCTGAGTATATTGCGGCCACTCAAGCATGCACACAGCTATTGTGGATGAAACCGCAGCTTGAAGATATGGGAGTTGAAGTGAAGTCTCCGATCGGAATCCAGTGTGATACCTCAAGTGCTATCAATCTCAGCAAAAATCTCGTCCATCACTCAAGGACAAAGCACATTGAGATCAAGTATCATTTCATCAAGGAGAAGGTTGAGCAGGGAATCGTGAAGTTGGAGTACGTGCCTACAGAGCTACAGGTTGTAGACATTCTGACAAAGGCCTTACCCAAGGAAGCTTTTGAGAGGCATCGACTGGCTCTGGGAGTTCAGTCGATTCCCCGCACTTGAAATAGTGTGGATGTGGGTCCCCCCCCCCTCTCCCCGAGGTATGGTGTGTTTTTCCCCAATGCGCTGATATGTGTTCTCTACTATGTTACAGACTACAAAGGCGTGACCTTTGGGTTCGTTGACAAAGGGGGAGAAAAGTGCTTGAAAAGTTCTTGACAAAGGGGGAGAAAAGTATTAGTTCAAGAGAGAAAATAGTGCGGAGTTTTGATAAATCATAATTGATACGGGGAGAAGCTGACAGGTGGAGCAGCCAGAAAGGGGGAGCAATGAGAAAGGGGGAGAGATTTTTAAATCTGACGATGCTAGACGTGATCGATCAAATCATAGAAATCACGACAGCTGAGGATCGTGATAAAAGCAGAACAGTGGTGTTGGAATGGTGTGAGACGGTGTCCAGCTATCAACAATTGGTATCAACTTAAGAATTCACCAATTGGTATCAGTGTGGTTCAACAACCGGTTTTTTTTCTTTTAAGAATTGGTATCAGGGTGGAATCGACAATTGGGGTCTGACATGAAGTGATTCATTGATGAACTTTTCATACTACTCTTGTTTCTCACGCCGAGCATTGCTCATGTGGGCTTAGAGTACATGTTAAGTGAATCCTTGAACGCTATCATAATCGCAAGAGGCGAATGGTGGTAGCAGCTGGAAGAAGACTCAGTGAGGTATCAAAGTGCAGAAAATATTTCTGAGCAGAGTTGTGAAGAGTTGTCAACAAACCCAAAGGGGGAGATTGTTGGGCAAAAATCCCTCAAGGTAACATTGCAGCATTTTTGGGTTGATTGTGTTTGTTGACAAAGCAGGTTTCCATAGAGAATTGTCGAGTTCCCGAGAAGTTGTTGACATTCCATGTTGACAATGACCTTTGACAAAGGAAAGGACGATCTGGAGGCGGTACAAAAGAGCAGTACAAGGTGGCGCCGTTTTCCAGTGTTTGCCAAATTTTTGGGCCTGAAAATCGCCAATGGAAAATGGAGTGATATGTTGTTGGCGAAGGATGAGGAGAGAGAAATGAAGGAGGTGTGCGGAGAAACTAAGCGTGGCGCGCAAAACTAGAGGGTTGCGCGAAATCTTGAAGTGTGGCGCGCAAAACAGCGGGTTGCGCGAAATTGTATTTCGCGCAAAAGATGTTTCAAGGCCGAAAGCTTGAAAATCGGTAAAGGCATGAGGCGTGCAAAATTTTGGAGGCGTGCGCGGAAAATTGAAGTGGTGCGCGAAATAGCGGATGAAGTATTTCGCGCAAGAGGTGTTACGAGGTCCGAAGCTCGTAAAATGGAAAAGGCATGAGGTGCGCGAAATTATGGAGCAGTGCGCGGAAAATGTTTGTGCGCGGAAGATCAAAGCGGATTACGCGCTCAAGGAGGGTTTTTCGCGCGGGGTCGATTTTGCCTATAAATATGAAGTGACCCTCCTCCATTCAGTAGAGCTCAAGACATAGAAAATACCCGAGCTCTGGTGCGCGAAATTGAAGTTAGAAAGGGTGTTGCGCGTAAACTTAAAGTTTGCGCGTAAAGTCAGCTGTTGCGCGAAAAGCTAAGGCTGCGCAGAAAGTTGGTGTTGGCGCGTAAAAGGAAGATTGCGCGAAAAGTGGATTTCGTGCAAAATCAGTGAATTGCGCGCAAGGCAGTTTCCAAGCTGCGCGTAATATTTGGAGGTTGCGCGAAAAAGGAATTTCGCGCAAATCATAGAAATTGCGCGCAAGGCACCGTAAGGGTTGCGCGTAAAAATTGAGGTTGCCCGGTACATCCGGTGCAAAGTGAGATTCATCTGCGGGTGAAAGTTGGACTTCAACAGAGAATCTACATACAGAGAAAGATGCATTCCTTCATGAAAATGAAGAGACCTAATGGTCTATAAACTGTGAGTGAATCCCTTCCAAGAGCAGTGAGCTTAGGAAGAGGAAGAAGGTGATCCTCTCCACCGGCAGTGAGCCAGAGAGAGAGAAACAGGGAGTGACCCTTGGGAAAGCAGTGAGCTGACCCTAAACATTGTAAAGGCAGTGAGCCTGGGCATAGAAGTGATCTAGCCCGAACATTGTAAACCACAGCTAGTGAAGTTAGTGGATCTTGGTACGAACCGGCAACTTGTCGGCGTATGCTCCTTGGACGTAGCCCTTAGTGGTGAACCAAGTAAAAATCGTTGTGTCTTCCTGGTCGCTTCTCTGCATTGCACTCAAAGCATTATCATCAGATAAACTTGAAAAGAACTGAGCATAGTATACACACAAGAGCAAACAAAGTGACCCTTGTAACAAAGAGGTCAAGATCCAGTGGGGCAGGAAGTATTTTGAAAAGAATATCCATACCCTGATTCACCCCCCCTCTCAGGGTACATAGGCCCTTATTGGCCATAACAGTTTTTCAATAAGTTCTTCAATTGATCCTTACGTAGTTGGAAAATTGTCCTTACGCACACAAGGGAGGGTTCATGCCTTTTACATCTTTTTGATCTCTTTAGAAAATGATTCTTACATCGATCCAAATGACTCTTATGTAGATCTGAATGACTGATATGTATTTCCATGTATGAGTTCTTTGTAAATTTTCAACTCCAACATATAAATTTTAGCTTTGATCGATCTCACCTTAGGTCAACTCAGAATCACTTCAAAGCATTCTCAGATTATCCAAAACATCATCCAAAGTATTTTCCTTCAATGGATGAATTCTCCCATAATCAACCATCTTCATGTGTGATTGTTGATTGTGTACAAGTCATTAGGTGGACCGCATATGATTCATTGGGGGTTGTCTATGAGTCATCTGAGAAATTTCATATGTGTCATTCCCTTAATGTATTTTCTAAATATGGTTGACCAACAACAGTAACAACAATCACGATATATTTTATTAATCATAAAAAATGGGCCCCCAGGGTGCAGCTTAGCGGTAGTTGCTCCTACGGGTCTTGATGAGGTCTCGAGTTAAAGTCTCACCGAGTACATCCCTACATTGTATGTTGCCTATTTTTCTTTGTAATGTAGCCCTTTCCCTGAATTAACTGAGTCTTCAGCCTCAACTTTTAAAAAATGGTTAATTCTGTGGCAAGTTTTGAGTGGAGATAATCAAGGAAAAGTTTTCCAACTTCACTTCTGTTATGTTGTGGACACCACCAAAACCATTTCATTAGAACTTTTCCATATTTCCATACAATATGGATCCACAAGAATCACAGTTGATTATTCATAGCACCTTCATAGAGATAAACTGATCAACATCATCCACACTCCATGGGTCAAAACTTCTTTATTAAATCAAACTAGTCACCACAAATTCTGCACATGAACTCCAAGCAATTTCTTGATCTAACTTTGTCATATGACTGATCTTATCTTTCCAATGATAGAACTTCATTTCATTTCCATAAAATTTATCTCATCCATTCCAATGTAAAAACTTAATTTCATTTCTCTAACACACAAACAATGGTGGCACCTACCAACTTCTAAGCTTTAAGATGCATCACCAATTCTCATTCATTTTTCAGTGCTCAACACATTTTTGTATCAAGACTTCATAACTACATTTCATCTCATCAACCATCTTAGGGACACCAACTTCCTTACAAGAATCTCGTCTTTATTACATATTGGCATCATGCATATTTCTTCCTTTATTAACAACTAATATAAAATAAACATAAAATGGATTCAACAAATATAGGTCTTTGGATTCAACTAGCAATGTTTTTATCTCAAGACATGTTGTATTTAATAAATCATGGTTTCCTTTTCAACATTAGCGCTCAGATTTATCATCATTAATTTTTTTCAACTAGTTCCAAATCTTGTTTCTTTCCTCTTTTAGTGGATTATTAATGTCCCATCACTAAATATATTAATAGTTAAGGTTATTCAATTTAAATTTATGGATCGTTGCCTACTATTTTCTCCTCAGCCTAGTTCAACTCTTTCTGCTTCAATTTCCCTTGATGAGTTGGTGCTCATTCCACCTCAGTGCAATTTTTTGGATAGCCTCTTGGTGATAATTCTTCGAGACAATCTCTTGATGATGCTCTTGACTTAGAGTAATATTCTAGCCAGTCAACTCATTCTATTCCTCATAATTCTCATCCTATAATCACATGTTCCCAGGTTGGTATTTTAAAACCCAAAGTTTATATTTCTTCTATGGAACCTAGATCTTTTAAGGATTATTTGTTTCAACCCAAAGTTTATTCCCTTAACATTGACTATTATGAAGCGGTGGTAAATAAATATATCAAAGTTTAAGTAAGCTTGTAAGGATAATTACAGGTGTTATGAGTTTAACCTATTCCTAGGTGTGGTGAATGGAACACAAGTATGAGAAGACAACAAACTGGGGGGGCAAGCAATGCAGGGGGCTGGGGGAGGGGAGGGGGCCGACAATGCAGGGGGCTGTGGGGAGGGTGGGGGGGAGGGTTTGGGGGAAGTGTAGGGGGATAGGGAGGGGAGGGGAGGGGGGATGTAGTGTAGGGGATGGGGATGGGAGGGGAGGGGGGGAAGGCAGTGCAGGGGGCTGGGGGGGAGGGTGAGAGAGGCAGTGCGGGGGGCTAGGAGGAGGGGGGAGGGCAGTGCAGGGGGATGGGTATGAGTTTAAACTATTCCTAGTTATGGTGAATGAAACACCAGTATGGGAGGACAACAGGCTTGGGGCATGCAATGTAGGGGTCTGGGGGAGGGGAGGGGGGGGGGCGACAGTGTAGGGTGGGGAGGGTGTGGGGGGAGGGGAGGGTGGGAGAGGTAGTGCAGGGGTTGGGGAGGGGAGGGGATGGGGGCAAGCAGTGCAGGGGGATAGGGGGAGGGGGGCAATGTAGGGGGCTAGGGGGGAGGGTGGGGGAGGTAGTGCAAGGGTTTAGGGGAGGGTGGGGGAGGTAGTGTAGGGGTATAGGGGGAGGGTGGGGGAGGCAGTGCATGGGATAGGTGTTATGAGTTTAACCTATTCCTAGGTGCGGTGAATGAAACACCATTATGGGAGGACAACATGTTGAGGGGGGGGGGGCAGGAAGTGCAGGGGGTGGGGGAGGGGAGGGGACCCGACAATGTAGGGGGCTAGGGGGAGGGGGGGGGGGCAGGAGGGGAGGGAGTGCAGGGGGGATGGGGAGGGGGGGGGGAGGCGGTGAAGGGGGCTGGGGAGGGGGGGGGGAGGCGGTGAAGGGGGCTGGGGAGGGGAGGGGAGTGGGGCATGTCGTGTAGGGTCTGGGGGGGAGGGGGGTCGACAATGCAGGGGGCTGGGGGGAGGGTGGGGGAGGCAGTATAGGGGGATGGGGGGAGGGTAGGGGAGGGGAGGGGGGCAGGCAGTGCAGGGGACATGCAGTGCAGGGGGTTGGGGGAGGGGGACAGGCAGTGCAGGGGTCAAAACTCCTCTATTATTCACAACACTTACCATATTTCCATATAATCTGGCTCCACAAGCATCAAAATTGATTATTCACAACACCTTCACAAAGATAAAATGATCAACATCATCCACAATACATGGTTCAAAACTCCTCTATTAAATCAAATCGGTTACCATAAATTCTGTACATGAACTCCAAGAAATTTCTTCATCCAACTTTGTTATACGATTGCTATCATCTATTCCAATGGTAAAACTTCATTTCATTGTCATACGATTGTTCTTAGCTATTCCAATGGAAAAACTTAATTTCATTTCTCTGTCATGTAAACAATGGAGACACCATTGGAGACACCTACCAACTTCCAAGATTTAAAATTCATCACCAATCCTCATTCATTTTTTAGAGCTCAACACATTTTTGTATCAAGACTTCAGAACTCTATTTCATCTCATCAACCAGCTTAGGGACACCAATTTAATTCCAAGAACCTTTTCTTCATCACATATTGACATCATGAATATTTACTCCTTCATTGAAAAAGAATACAAAATAAACACAAAGTGGATTCAACATATTCTAGTGTTTGGATTCAACTGGAAGTGTTTTTATCTCACAACATGTTATCTTTGAAGAATCATGGTTTTCTTTTTAGCACTGGTACTCATATTTATCATCATCAAATTTTTCTGCAACTATATCCAAATCTTGTTGCTTTCCTATTTTAGTGGATTATTCACATCCCATCACTAAAGCGGCTAATAGCCAAGGTTATTTAATTTCAATTTATGGTTCACTGCCTGCTGGTTTCTCCTATTCTCCTCAGCCCAGTTAACCTCTTGCTACTTCAGTTTCCCTTGATGAGTATCTTGGTGCTCATCCCACCTCAACATAGTTTCTTGGACAACCTCTTAGTAATAATTCTTTGAGACAATCTCTTGCTGATGCTCCTACCTCAGAGCAGTCTTATGGCTAATCACAACTCATTCCATTCCTCATAATTCTCATCCTATGACTACATGTTTCAAGGTTAGTATTTTCAAACCCAAAGTTTATATTGCTTATGTGGAACCTAGATCTTTTAAGGATGCATTGTTTCAACCTTAGTGGCATCAAGTGATTCATTAAGAGTTTTTATCTTTAATTAGAAACATACCTGGTCTTTAGTTCCCTTTGTTTGATTGGATGATGTTTAAGGCTGAATGCTTATAGCCCAAACTGTGCACCAAACCGCTACTTTTGTGGGTCGAGCTCTGTGGTGAGCTTGTTGGGGGTTGTAGGGGGCAACACACCTCTACTTTGGGGGTCTGGGGGTCAAAGGTCCCCAGTCAAAATTTAAGGTTACTATAGCAACCCAGTTCGGGTTACTATAATAGCCCAGTTCGGGTTACTGTAGCAGCCCAGGGTTGCATTTTTCTGTCATGGTTAATTGATTCATTGGTTAGTTTGGGTTAATATTTTTCTGTTTTATTTTGTTGATTCAGTTATTCATTTTTTTTAGTTTGAGTTGCTATTCTTTGTTTAGTTTGAGCTTTACCTGACCCGACAGTTTTTTCTGGCATGGTTTGAGTTTTGTTGATTCATTGTTTAGTTTGAGTTTTCTGCCATGGTTAATTGATTTGGCTATTCACTTTATTGATTCATTGTTTAGGTCGGGCATCCCCTTCTATGATTTGTTGATATATTTTTCTAGATATTGATTCATGGTTAATTGATTCATTGTTTAGTTTGACTGTGAGTCACTAATATTTTTATAGCATCCCCTTCTATTCGTTGTTCTTGCATGGTTAATATTTTTCTGGCATGGTTATTCTTTGACAGCGAGTTGCTAATATTTTTTTGTTTTTCTAGCATGGTTAATTGAATGGGTGGGTGTAGGGGGTGGGGATGGTGCATGGGGGGTGGGGCTGGGTGTGGGGAGGGGGGGGGGTGCATGAGAGGGGAGGGGGGGCTAAGTGCTGGGGGTAGTGGGGGTGTAGGTGGGGGGTGGGGGGGCAGTTGGGGTGAAGGGGGAAGGGGGTAGTGGGGGTGCAGGGGGAGGGGGGTGTCCAAGGGGGTCCAGTGGGGGGGGGGGGGGTTAGTGTGTGTGTGTGTGTCTGTGGGGGGTGTCCAGTGGGGGTCCAGTGGGGGGTGTCCAGGGGGGTGTCTAGGGGGTGTCCAGGGGGATCCAGTGGGGGGTGTCCAAGGGGGGGTGTCCGGGGGGGGGGGGTCTAGTGGGGGTGTCTAGGGGGGTATCCAGGGGGGGTGTCTGGGGGGGGGGGGTGTCCAGTGGGGGCTGTCTAGGGGGGGTGTCCAGTGGGGGGTGTGTAGGGGGGTGTCTAGGAGGGAGGGGTGTCCAGGGGGGTGTCGGGGGGGGGGGGGGGGTTCAAGGGGGTTATTTCCATGGGGAGAGTGGGGGTGTGTAAGGGGGGAGGGGGTGTGGTTTCATAGTGGTTCCATTATTTTTGATAATAAATTTTCCATTATTTCATAGTGGTTTGCATTCTGGTTTGTAGGAGCAAGGTGAAACCAAGGCGGGCAGCTACTGTTTCTGGGAAAACCATCTATACCCACGATTTTTTAAACCATGGGTATATATTCTACTGTGAAACTATCTATACCCATGATTCAACAAACTGTGGGTATGTGTGCTGTGAAGAAAACTACCTATACCCATGATTTACTTAACCATGGGTATATAATTTGTGTTGTAAAAATGTATACCCATGGTTTATTAGAACCGTGGGTAATATGAAATTTTAGTGGGCTATACCCACGGTTTGTACAAAACCGTGGGTATAGGGAAATCCCGATGCCTCAGGAGCCCACGGTTCATGAAACCGTGGGTATAAAAAATTTTTCCAGTAGTGTGCACAAGTTGGGTCCTCATCTAAACCAAGGACATGTGCTCTTACAAAATGAAAGATGACCAAACATGGATCCAAAATAATCTATTATGCATGTGTTCATTTATTAATATGCTGATTTGATGGGGTTTTCTTATTTGTGATTGTAATATATATTCAATCACTTTCATCCAAAACTCCCTTCAATACAAATGGCGTCTTATCAATTCAAGCTAACATATGCTTCAACTACCACATGAGTTGGGTCCTCGTCTAAACCAATGACACCATCATCAAACCAATGTCTTCAATGTCAGATTTCAAATGCACTAATTTGGGAGTACAACCTTAATGGTACTATCCCAACTTTAGAGGCCTCTCAATAATCCATCCATCACATGAAGCCCCACAAACCGTCTACTCAGCGGTGGATGGTGGCCTAGAAGTAGATGACACTAGTTTCCATTTCAAACCGTTTTAGGAGTCTATCCCTGGAACATAGCAACAAGTTCATCTCTTATATTAGGGAAGTATATTAGCTGGTCACTAACAACATCATCCAGAAAAAATAAGGGTCCTTCCAAAGGACTTCTTCTGGTAGGTGCCAATGCCAACACCACACAAAAACAAACCCTCATCATGATGAGGGTGTTTCCCTTGAGAGTCCAACCCAGATCCCTCAGGCCTGGGCAGCCGGGACAACCAACATAGGGTAGTGAACGGTTAATAGGCAATAATACCCTACCTATATTCTCTTTAGAGAAGCCCACTAACCAAATACGGTGGCAAAATATGAGCAGGTGCACACACCTTCCTGTATATACCAAGCTTGCTAGCCTAGTCTGGCAGCATTCAGAGAAACCAACTAGAAGGTTCTGGAAATAAATAGGGGGAATACCCATATCTCTACCCCTACACATGACGGTTGTCGATATATACCAATAGGAAATGGAGAGAAGACACACACCTTTTCTCCAACCACAGAATGTGTATATATCCCCGTTCCAGCCGCTGAAGCCACCTAATATATCCTGACAATGGTAAAATGGGAGATGTAAATTTCTGTCCACATCCTACAAACCCGACATGATATAATAATGAAAAAAATGGTGGTTGAGGGGTGGACACAAAACTCTGTCCCCATAATTGGGGTGAATCCTCAACACAATACGAGGGTCACTCCAAAGCAGATGCATATCCCAGCTTCCATCTAGGAGGGTTGTGGGCCAAATCTCATGATATATAGACAACAAAATCAAGCCTATATCCCCATTCCAACTGGAGGCCATCGGTCTACCCTGATGACCACTCTAGGGAAGAAATATATCCTTTCAAAAATTCTATAAATCTGTCAAAAAATTCCAATAAAAACACGAGATCTAATCAAACAAGATTTTGTATATGAAAGCCGCTATCCACAACAAGCGACCCCAATTTCCCTAAAGAGAGCATCCAAAAATAAGCTTCACAAAAGGTTATTGGAAAATGAAGAGATTATCTATGATCCTTCTCCACTCAATGCTAGAGTTCTTGAAGCCCTCATACATTTATCTATAGTATCTTAAGATCTTAATCATTTGTTACCAAATTATGGAAATAGTAGTTGGAGTTCCAAAGGACCTCCCCACAACTTTACTACCAAAAGTTTTAGAGGTCCTCCCCAAAAATCTTACCATAAAGGCATACTTCATGCCCATGATCTAATCGATCATGAGATCTTATCTCATGACAAGAATTATGAAAACCCTCTATGTGGCTAGAAGATAAAAAAACAAGTAGGTCCTCCCCTTTTTATCATCCACCCTAAAGTTACTCCCTAGGGTACACATTGTTTGAATTCTCCTTGCAGTTAGAAACTAATTTGTGATGGTAGTCCTCCCCATAATGGCATTCACTACGAAGGTCCTCCCCATAGCGGCACTTCATTTTGTCAAGAAGGTCCTCCCCTTGCTAAATTAATTATGAGAAAGACCTCCTATCATGAGACTCTTGGGAAAATGATCCAGTAATACTTGATGCCTCATCATTGATAAGTGACATCCTTTCTCAATAGAAAGATAGCCCAGGGTAATAGTTATTCTCCGAACCACCCTTGTATCGCTTGCCTTCTTTCATGACATAGGAAATCCCTACCAATCCCTTTGTTTAAAATAAAGTAGTTGGAAAATGTCCACTTTGGTCGGACCGGGTTGAGGAGCCGCTTGTGAAAGAAAAATAAGACATATTGTTGATGAGGAGAAAATTGACTAAAGAAAATACACGAGTCATGTTATGGGATTTATCCACTTCCCAATATAATATTCTAGAGAAATTATTGGAAGATTGTATGCATGACATCTGCCTGAATATATGGACCACTCTTTGTCACTTAAAAACAAAAGTATTTCCTTATGATGAATATCCAAGCCACGTCAAGATAATAGAATGGATACACCATCTAATCAACTTGGTGGATCTCCTAGTTGCACGACACTTGAAATATATAAAATAGTAAGGATCCCTTAAACATGCATGTCTTGGATATGTTAAAGGAGTTGCATCAGCTAATAACTGACGCCCCACCCGATGTTCATATCAGAGTATGAGGTGAACATGAGGCATTAAATTTCACCTCACTCCTTGATTAGAAAAGACCGAAAAGGGTGAAAACATGTGATATCATAGCATCGAACCGAATTCAAGTGACGGGATCTATTAGCAATAGATGGAATGATCAACAAAAACCACCACTGAATGACTCTTAGAGACATAGGGATAAAAGATAGAAGGACATATAAAGACTCATACATCAAACATCTGAAAATTTTGAGCGAGCCTCCCACTTAAGGGAATAAAATTTACATGCATCGAAAATATCTTTAGAAGTAGGTGGATCAAGTGAAAATCATATAATTCACCCATTTCAGGTTTGAACAAAGCCCCATAAAATCAAGAGGACAACCATGATAGCAGTAGCCACAATAATCCAGGAGTATCCCCAGCCCATAGAGATGGGTGATTTTTTAACATGACCTTAGAGGCCGAAAAACCAATATCTAAAGGTTATGAAAACAGAAAGGGAGCAGCCCCATCCCATAAGGTTTGGGTATTTTTTTACCTTAGCCTCTTCCTCAATGAAAGTCAGTCATTTCCTATAATGACCTGAATTGTTATAAATAAAATTCCCATTTTTTCCCCAGAAAGGGAAGCCCTTGGAGTGGCCTTTTAAAACCCTCCACACCCAAAAACCCCCTCCCCATGAAGAGGGCACCCAGAGAAGCCCCAACCGGAAAGGAGTTATTGCTAGCTAAGAAGGCAGAGCATCCCATGGGGTAACAATCTGATCAGTGAAAATACTGATAATAAAAAGAACGATAAGTATAATTATCATTGATAATATAGTTTTTGAATAATGATAATATTATTAGTATAAATATAGGATTATAAGAAATCTAATTAACATAGACAAAGGAAGTGATGACCACAACCAGTGGGATCATACCCTATGAAGCCCATTTATTGGAGCTTTTGAGGTATATAGCATCACTGGGTTTTTCCCTTGACCAATACCAAGTTTAGATCCAATAACTTAAGCGTGAGAGAAACCATTTACAGGAGAAGTTCAAGCTCATCGAGATCACGACCCAAACCATGTACGCCGAACCGCCCCATGAAAGTCTCACCGTCACACACCTTACTCTTTGGGTGTTTGCTGATGTACTAAAGGGATATATATCAAGAACCTAGCATTATGAGTATGTACATTATTTTTTATAGAATAATAAATATATTTTCATCCTATTATGGTTACTTTATAAATGATTTTTATTTTGATATAATAAAACACAAGTAGTATTTTTGGGTAATATTCAAATTCAATTAAAGAATTTATTTTGACGAATTAATGGATTTTTGAAATAAATAATATTTTAGTAAAATAATATTATTATATAATTTTTATTAAATATAAATGATTATATAATTTTTATGAAGTAAAATGTAATTTTTATAAGGGTTAAAAAACTGTTATTGTAAAAAAACCCAATATTTCTCAATAAATGCCGATTATTATTTTAAAATTGAAAATGAAAATATTTAGAAAATTATTTAGATAAAATGAATATTATTTTTTGAATCATAATGTTAAAATTATACAATGGTTATTTTTTCATTATTTTATGAGATAATCGAATTTTCGGGTAAAAATTAAATACTGTATAAATATAATTTGTGTATTATGACATCATAATGACTCAAAAGTAATGTAATAAATACTATAAAGGGTATCCATGAACAAATATATGTTTTAACTTTAAAATAATTCGATTTTATGTTTATTTTATTAATTTTATAGATCCCTTATGAATCCTCCAAAACCATTAATATATTTTAAGGTTTTAAAACCATTTCTTTAAGAGTATGACTCACCTCCACACAATAAAGAGTATTATTTTATTAAGTCAGGAACTTGGAAATATAAAATAATAAGAACCACCCCCATTTTGTAGAAAAAATGAGAAAAACCATGGGATAGTTTGTGGGTTTGGTTATTTAATTATGTAGAGTCCAAAACCTAAATAATAAAGAAATCCCCCTCTTTTTCTATATAAACCCACCCAAGATCCCACTTATCTTCACTAAAACTCCTTAGATCACATCCATACTCTTCCCTCCACTATATATAGTCCTCATAAGATTTTCCCAATCTCTTAAGAAGCCCCTCCCAAGAATTTGGAGTCACACACTTAAGTAAGGAATCTTTTCCTTTATCCTCTTTATTCAAATATCTTCTTTACCACATGTATTTTATCTTCATTTCCTTATGATGGGATATGTTATTTAATATCCCAATTTATGTCCAATTTCTGTTCAAATTATGATATACCCCTTTCTCTCTCATCAACCTATTTTATGAATCTTTATGTGACACTGTTATGCTACCGAAATTTGACTACAATTTTCCATACCAAAACAATTGTGTAGTGAATACCATACCAATTTCCTATCAAGGGTGTTCATATTTATACACTTATATGTATTTTACTTGAAAATTAAATGTATTTATTCCACACTCCATGTTAATGGAATAAAATTTTATGACAAATGATTCCATGTTTTATGATATATGTGGCACGCTTAAGCATCAGAATGAAATGAATGTGACGAGTGCACCCAAAATTATATAACGATCTAATGCATTGGGTATTGTTTAGTATCATGAGACATAATGTTGGGATAGAGAGAGAACCTTATTCGTTTATGGGACTTTTTTCCATCATGATGTCTTGGCAATTATCCTTGACCTATGTTTATGATGCAGTGTTTTAAGTTGTTGCCACATTTCTCATGTTATGATTATCATGTTATATCATGTATCATTGTTCATGTTTATGATTCATAATATTTGTATAACCCATTTATATTCCTATTTTAAAACATTTATAACCTTATTCTATGTTTATTATATTACTGGGATTTATATCTCCCCCCTTCTTATGTTTGTCCCCAGGTTATCTCGTGCAGTTTTAAAAGTCATGGGATTTTAGAAGCATGTTAATGAAGTTTTCAATAATATTGTTGTATCCCACATTCAAGATGTTATTCTATGTACCTAATTACAAAATACACTAGACTTCTTGATCTTTAAATTTGTATTATGTGTAATTTTATGTAATAAATCATGAATTAATGTGTAATAAAGAACAATGTTGTTATAGTTGGCATCAGAGGAAAAGTTTAGTTATTTTTGGGATTAGGATTCAAAAAACTCTAGAGAAATTCTTATAAATAAGATTAAGTAGAAGAAAACATACCTAAATTTTGTTAAATATATATTAAGTGGTTTATCAAGCAAATACATCCATGTCTGGATACTATAAGTGGACATGGTTCTGACATAGATGTACCTAGGAGTAACAATTCATACAAGATGCGTCAGGCCTAAAATGGTGTAACCAAATACAAGAAACTGAGCCTTACTGTGCACCTAGTTTGACACTCCCAGGGGATATACTTTAGTAAATTCATAATCTCATTATGAACCATTATTAATGAAGAAAAAAATACCATTAGAGTATATGTTAGGAAATAGAGCATGGATAACATAGATTGAAGCCTAGAAATTCATAAGCTAAGAAATAAATGTAATTTATAAGTTATCCCTTTATTATCATTGGATTACCTTTTATGTGTTTAATAGTTTAAAAATAATCATCCTTAATTTTCCATTTATTCTAACTAATTACCAAAAATTGGAGTAATTAGGTAAAAAATCAATGCAATGGGTAATGTGATGACTGCCCCAACAAGATGTCCAAACCAATGTGAGAAGGAATTAAAAACTTTGCGATGATACTCTCTCAACCGACTCAAGTTATGAATCTAAACCTAAATCAAGAGGAGTGACCAAATCCCCCTAAGAAATAAAAATATGCAATTGAGAGCTTTATGCGACAAAGGCCTCAAGCTTTCAATGGATCATCTGATCCCTTAATCATATAATAATGGATAAACTCAATTGAGAAGATCTTCTCTATCCTTCAATATTCTGAAAAATATAAGGTTCTACTAGTTGTTTATCATATGGAGAGAGAAACTAACTAGTGGTGGACATTGATAAAGAATATGAAGCCTGAGGAAGAGATCAAAGTGACTAGGTGGAAGGAATTATGGAAAATGTTTCTCGATGAATATTTTCCTCACACTCTCCAAATTAAAATGGAAAGCGATTTCCTTGACCTCAATCAAAGAGATGATGAATATATTAGGGCATACAAGACAAACTTCAAAATAATTGCACAATACACCTCCATCTTTGTCATTACCCTCTAATGCAAGGTTAGCCACTTCTTTGGTGGTCTAAAACCCAGTCTATGAAAATTTCTGGAAATCTATGACTTTGATAGCTATAAGGAAATTGTCTGATGTGCCCTCAAAGTCAAAATGGAGATTGGTGAATCTCAAGGGTATCACAGGGATAAGAAGTGAAAAGTGAAGTTTAATTATGACATTCTGATGGAGAAATATAACGGTTCCAAGAAATTTAAACTCTCCACTTATCAAATGTGCAGAAAGAAGAACCCTAGAAATTGCCTAAGGGGGATGAGGAAACACTTTATGTGCAGGAAGAAAGGAAACCTATCCAGTGATTGATAACAAGAGAAACCCACTAATGCGATGGAGGAAAGGAATGATCTGATCAACCCTTAGTGCATTATTCATTACTTTAACTGCAAGAAACCATGACACTTTACAAAACAATGAACTAAGCCAAGGGTTTTTGGAGACAACCAACAACCTACAAGGAAACAAGTGAAATATTTTTCTATTACAACCACTGAGGTGGATCCCGACAATGAAGTGGTGATAGGTATGCTAGTTATTCATTCAAGAATAGCAAATTCACTTTTTTATTCTAGTTCTATGAATTCATTCATATCACAAAAGTTTAGTAGAACTATTCAAACACCACCACAAAGCATAGAAGTAGAGTTATCAGTGAAAATGAAAAATGGGAAAATTATTGCATCTTGAGTATATAACTCCTCCCCTATCACAATTTTCAGGATAAACTTCTCATCGAACCTTTTTATACTACATTTGGTGGAATTTGATGCAATTATAGGAATGGATTGACTTTCTCTATATAGAGCCAACATAAATTACCACAAGAAGGAAATCACTCTATGTATTGTGAATCACCCCCGATTCTATACAAGTTCAAGGATAATGATGAATCTTATTTAGCACCACAATTAAAAGCATGGATATTATTACCCTATAAGTAAGTGTATCTAGCTCAAATGATTGATTCTAAGGAAAGAACAATTCTCAAAGAAATTCCTATTGTGTGGGAATACACTGATGTATTTTCTGGTCTTCCTCCTAGCCATGGGGTTGACTTTTCAATCAAGATTATACCTAGGGAATTACCATTATTCAAGAATCCATATATAATGGGTTTTGTGGAACTTGAGGAACTGAAGAAACAACTACAGGAGAATCTGGATAAAGGGTTCATATGCCCAAGTGATTCACCATGGGGGGAACTATTCCTCTTCATCAAGAAGAAGGATGAGTCAATGCACCTTTACATTGACAAGATCATGATAAAGAATAAGTATCCTCTGCCACATATTAATGACTTGTTTGATCAGTTATGTGGAGAAAAATAATTATCCAAGGTGGATATGTGGTTGGGATATTACCAAGTTAGGGTTAAGAATGAGGATATCCCTAAGTCTTCTTTTCATACAAGGTACATGCACTATGAGTTCATAGTAATTCCATTAAGACTCACTAATGATCCAAAAATATTCATAGACTTAATGAATAGAGTCTTTAGAAATTACCTCGATAGATTTATGGAAGTATTTATAGATGATATTCTAATATACTCTAAAATCAAGGAGGAGCATGAGGAGCATATGAGTATTATGCTAAAGACCTTGTGAAAGGATAATCTTTATTCAAAGTACAACAAATGTGAGTTCTAGTTGAAGGAAGTCTCATTATTAGGACATATCATCACAAGAAATGGGATATATGTAGACCCTTCAAAAATAGAAGAAATTTAAGGATAACTGAGGCCAACATCTATGAAAGATATCCATAGTTTCCTTGGATTAACTAGGTAATATCATTGATTTGTGAGAAATTTCTCATGATTGTAAAAACCTCCAACCAAGCTAAATCAGAAGGGAGTTAAGTTTTCTTGGAATGATGAATGCGAAGAGAGATTCAAGGAGTTGAAAAAGAGGATTATCACTATATCTATGCTCAAACTACCCACAAGTGGAGATTTATCATGGTTTTTAGTGAAGCTTTTAATAATATATTGGGATGTGTGTTTATGTATAATGACAAAGTCATAGTCTATGATTCAAGGCAGTTGAAATTTCACAAACATAAATACCCAACACATGATCTAGAGTTCATTGTAGTGATATTCACTTTAAAAATATGAAAAAATTATCTATTTGGGGAGAAGTGTGACATATATATGGATAAAAAAGAATCAAGTATAAATTAACATAGAAAGAACAGAATATGCACCGATGAATATGGTTAATGCTGATCAAGGACTATGACTGCTCAATCCACTACCATCTCGGTAAAGCGAATAAAGTGGAAGATGATCTAAGTAGAAATGACCCAACAATTTTATTATTGATGAGAATTGAGAGGGATATGATCTTCTTAGATATAGAAAGTATGGAAATGGGAATCATAAAGGAAGAAACATCATCAATCCTTTCACAAATGATTGCTCAAATGTCTCTTCTAGAGAGGTTAAATGACGATCAAAGAGATGACATGAGAATTCAGAAGAAAGTGGAAACTATAAGAAAATAGAAATCCTCAGAGTTCAATGTTAATGAATAAGGTGTTGTAAGATTTGGGTCAAGACTATGTGTACTGTCAAATCCTAAGTTAAAGAAGGAGATGTTGGATAGTGTACATAGATCAACCTTCTCTATCCATCCTGGAAGCACAAATATGTATTGAGATATCCAAGAACACTATTGGTGGGACATTATGAAGAATGAGATCATAGAATATACATGAATATGTCTTGTATGTTAGTAAGTGAAGTAATACATGAAAAAATATAAGGGGATGATACAACCATTACCCATACTTAAATGGAAATGGGAAAACATCACCATGGACTTCATCACCAGAATTTTGAAGACATATAGATGAAACAATGCTATCTGGGTTGTGGTGGATCATCTTACAAATACTGCACACTTCATTGTGATTTGAGAGGATTTCTCACTGGATTAACTTGCACAGATATACACCAGAGAGGTGGTAAGGTTGTATGGAGTACCACTATCGATTGTATCAGATCGAGATATGAGATTCACCTACAAGTTATAGAAAAGTCTCCAACATGATCTAAACACTGAGATAAACTTTAATATGGCCTATCATCCTCAAACTGATAGCCAATCTAAGCAGACTATTCAGAAACTAGAAGAAATTTTGAGAGCATGTTCTATAGACTTCAAAGGAGGATGAGACCAACATCTGCCTCTGGTTGAGTTCTCATACAACAACAGTTTCCACTCAAGCATACAAATGGACCCTATGAATCCCTTTATGAGAAGAGGTGCAGAACACATAAATATTGGGATAAATTTGGGGAATATAAATTGTTAGCTTCTAAAATAGTCAAGGAAATTGTGGAAAATTTTAAGACCATTCAACATAACATCATTATTACTCAGAGTCGACAAAAGATCTATGTTGAAAATTATCGATGAGACCTAGAGTTTGATGTTGGAGACATGATATCCCTCCGTATATCTCTATATAATAAAGTGATGAGATTTGGGAATAAGGGAAAGCTTAGTCCAAGATACATCAACCCCTTTGAGATCCTTGATCACATCAAAGAAATAGCCTATCGACTTGCACTCCCTCCTAACCTATCTCAAGTACAAGATGTATTTCATGTATCCCTATTGTGAAGGTACGTACGAGAAGACTCACATGTACTAAATCTAGAGGTGGTACCATTGGAGAATGATCTCTCATATGAAGAGTATTTAGTGACGATCTTAGATCATAGATATAAAGTTCTATAAAATAAGACAATGCACTTGGTCAAAGTGCTGTGGAGAAACCACAAGTTTGAATAAGCGATGTGGGAATCAGAGGAAGTGATGAAGAAAAGTTACCCTCATTTGTTTTAGTGTGGGAAATGAAAATTTTGAGGGTGAAATTTCTTAAGGGTGGAAGATTGTAATAACCCAAACTATTATAAATAAAATTCCCCTTTTGATTTAATTAAATATATTATTATGTAATACAGTTATAGAAAAAACATGAAATTATTTTATTTTATTATATCCAATTTAATTTAAAAGACTATTAAGTATCATTACTATTGGTAATATAGCCTTTAAATAGTGATCATATGATTAGTATAAATATAGGGTTTTAACAAATCCAATTGACACAGACAAAGGAAGTGACAACCTCAACCAGTAGAATCATACCCTATGAAGCCCATTTATCAGAGCTTCTGAGAGAGATAGAATCACTGGGATTTTCCCTTTTCCAAGACCAATATGATATAAAACAACTTAAGCATGTGATAAACCATTTATGGGAGAAGTTTAAGCTTATAGAGATCACGACTGAAACCATGTACATCGAACCACCTCATGAAAGTCTCACCATCATGCACCTTGCTCTTAGGAAGTTTGTAGGTGTATTAAAAGGATATGTATAAAGTCCCAAGTATTATGAGTATATACATTATTTTTTATATAATAATGAATACATTTTCATCCAATTATGATTACTTTATAAATGATTTTTATTTTGATATAATAAAACACAAATAGTATTTTTGGGTAATATTCAAATTCAATTAAGGAATTTATTTTAATGAATTAATGGATTTTTTTAAATATATAATATTTTAATAAAATATTATTATTAAATAATTTTTATTAAATATAAATGATCATATAATTTTTATGAATTCAAATGTAATTTTTATAAGGGTTCAAAAACTATTATTGTTAAAAAACCCAACATTTCTCAATAAATATCGATTACTATTTTAAAAGTGAAAATGAATATATTTAGAAAATTATTTAGATAAAATGAATATTATTTTTGAAATCATAATATCGAAATTATCCAATGGTGAATGTTTTGGAATTTTTTGAGGTAGTCAAATTTTTGGGTAATAATTAAATACTGTATAAATATACTTTGTGTATTATGACATCATAATAACCCAAAAGTGACATAATAAATAATATAAAGGGTATACATGACCAAATATATGTTTTAAATTTAAAATAATTTGATTTTATATTTATTTGATTAATTTTATAAAGCCCTTATGAATCCTCCAAAACCATTAATATATTTTAAGGTTTTAAAACCATTTATTTAAGAGTGCGAATCACCTCCACATAAGAAAGGGTATTATTTTATTAATTTTGGGCCTTAAAGTTATAAAATAATGAAAACCCACCCCATTTTTTAGAAAAAATGGGGAAAACCATGATATGGTTTGTGGTTTTGGTTATTTTTCTATGTAGAGTCTAAAAACTAAATAATAAAAGAACCCCCTCTTTTTCTCTATAAACCCACCCAAGATCCCATTTTTATTCATTAAAACTACTTGGACCACATCCATAATCTTACCCCAACTCTTTAGAGACATCCCAATGTTCCCCCAAGCTCTCAAGAATCCCCTACCAAGCATTTGGAGTCACACACTCAAGTAAGGAATCTTTTCCTTTCTCCTCTTTATTCAAATATCTTCTTTACCTTATGTCATTTATCTTCATTTAATTATGATGGGATATGTTATTACACATCCCCCTTAATATCCAATTTATTTCCAAATGATGAGATACCCCTTTCCCTCTCATCAACCCATTTTATGAATTTTTATGCGACGTCATTATGCTTCCAAAATTTCACTATGATTTCCATACCAAAACAATTGTATAGTGAATACCATACCCATTTACTATCAAGGGTGATCACCTTTATACAATTATAAATATTTTACTTGGTACTTAAATGTATTTATTCCAAACTCCATGTTCATGTAATAAAATGTGATGAAAAATTATTCTATGTTTTATGATCTATGTGGCACACTTAAGCATGGGAATGAAATGAATGTGACAGGTGCACCCAAAATTATATAGTGCTCTAATGAATTGAGTAATGTTTAGTCTCACGAGATGTCATGTTGGGACAAAGAGTAAACCGGATTCATTTATGAGACTTTTTCCATCATGATGTCTTGGTAGTTATCCTTGACCTATGTTTATGGTGCAGTGTTTTAAGTTGTTTCCACATTTCCCATGTTATGATTATCATGTTATATCATGTATAATTATTCATGTTTATGATTAATACTCCTTTTATGCTCCATTGATATTCCTATTTTCTAACATGTATCACCTTATTCCATGTTTATTCCCTTGCCAGGCTTTGTATATCACCCATTTATTATTCTTGTCCCCAGGTTATCCTATGTAGTTTTAAAATCCATGGAATTTTAGAAGCATGTTAAGGAAGTTTTTAATAATGTTGTTGTATCCCATGTTCAAGATGTTATTCTATGTACCTAATTCCCAAATACAATATACTTATCGATCTTTCAAGTTGTATTATGTTTAATTTTATATAATAAATCATGAATTAATGTGTTATAAAGAACATGGTTGTTATATTTCCATTCATGGGGAACACCACAGAACGAATCCTCCCAGTTCATCCTATCTCATGACCTAGTTTCCTCACTTGGAACATGCATGATTTTTTTTCCAGAGATTCCATTCAGATTAACTATCATGACCCCTCCCTCTAAAGATACCACAATGAGGGGAGAAAGATAATGACCCCCGAGTTTCGCCTCCAGTAGGCCCCTGGTTGATGACTAGCACCAATGGTATAAAAATATCATGAAATGAGAGGCATTACCCTATATCAAAATATAGGATCAGAAGATAAGATGAATCCCCTGCAACAACTCAATAGAATAATTTAAAAAGAAACCAAAACCATCCCATAATGCATGTATAAATAAAACCGACACAAATAAAAGTCTCCAAAGTAAACACCCAAAAGAAAAGATAAAGTAGTGACACAAAAACCATACAAAGGTCTAAGCTATTAATGTCTATCACAATACGCATAATACTCTTAGAAAACAAAAATAATTTTATATATATAGGGTAAGCATACAAGTATACTCGATAGAAAAACCAAAGTCTCTTGTGCACATGTGAAAAGAGCATACTAATGCACCTATGAGAAAATAGAAGAACTAAAAAACACCTATACATGTATACTAAACAAACCCAACCTCACCAAGGCACACTCATCAAATAATGAAAGCCAAGTAATATAATATAATAGGAATCATATCAATATAGGGCACCACACACTGCTTTCCTACTGGTATGACACTCTCACACCCCAAAATCATATGTCCTGGTATTCCTATCTCTTTCATATACCACACTATCCCAAAAGCATAGTCATAACACACCTCACCACTGACACTTAGGATAGCTTCCCCACAAGCATGGACACATAACATCTTGCTTGAAAACACTTGGGAAATAGCACAACCACTTCCATAACCAAAGTGGTAGAGTATCATGAACATGTATGACATCAACCTCATTCCCTCCTCCTACCATGCATAAACCTCACCAGAAGACTCCCCAAAAGCACGGTCATATCACACCTCGCCCAAAAACACCTAGGCCACCACCCCACAAGTACGATCATGTCTCGCCTGAAAACACCTGGGCCATCAAAACCACCATCTAACGCACTAACAGACCTCTACTCATCACAACCTATGAAATAACTACCTCATATGGATGAGAGAGTAGGAAAGAGTGGGTACCCAACCATCTGTCCTCCTCACCGGATGTCGGAAAAAACACCCCCATGAGACTATGTGGGTGTCGACACATGGTGCTCGACGTGGGTAGGGTGCATTTAGAAATTACAAGGAATATAAAAATATATATATATATAGCAACACACAAAACCAACCTATGAGTTCATAACCAAACACTAATCAACTCACAACATTGTCAATTTTCTACCACCTTTAAATTCATAACATCACACAATAAACCACAAGTCCCACTTCACTTTTCCAACCAATTACATTATCCAACCAATTTATTTCATTATTTATGTAACATCCAGAACCAAGATCCACTTAAATCATTCCCCGAGCTGGTGGGTCACATGGTCTCAAACACGCCTCCTCATACACTAGAGGTTGCTGACTAGTAGCGAGGGTGTAAAGGATGTATGATGGGAGGACTATACCCTTTAATCACAATGGAACAATTGATAAAAATAATAATAAACAATAACTGAAGCAAATGTAAATAGATATAATATAATAATTACAGAAGCATAAATAGATAACTGAATAAATAAGTAGTATAAGATAGTAAACTAAACAAATAAATAATATAATCAAAATCCTCTATGGAAGTGTCAATACATGATGCATGGCATGTTGATATACAAAAAGGGAATAAGGGAACATGCATACAATCATGCTATACAAAAGGTACAAAAAGAACAAAAAGCTACTCCACTAGCATCTCGAGTGAATGATCAATCCTCTACTCCTAATATCCAATTATAATCTAAGAATATCAACATCCTAAAATAGGGAACTTTCCCTTATAAATAACTACAAATAGATAATTTTCTCAGGCACCAAAGGCATCCTGAGTAGGGTGTGATATAAAAATCTCAGTAGGCCACCACCAACGATATCTATGTGTAATCCAAGTAGTGCTCGCAACTAAATAGTGTGAATACAATAATAAAAAGGAAACAAATGTTGAAATAAATCACCAGACCACTCAGGTCCCTATAGGACACCTGATAGGTCTACCTTCTTCATCACATGGTTGGAATGGAAGTGTCTAATCATGTCACTATATACATAGTATTAATAATATATATAATTTAATTGTATATTGTATCCACCTATATGAACCAAGTATGTGAGGATGTAAGTGACTGCATACCTAGAATAATAGTTCTAGCTGGACCAGGGCACAAATCATACATCCATGAATATTCTAACGAGCCTATAATCTCAAGAAATAGGGTACATTCCCTACATCCCAAGAAGAGTGTGAGATGCCATGCACAACACTCGGGATGGTGAGTGTGCCATCATGTCATCACTCTAACAAAGGTACATGGAACACCAATCCCAATATTCTAATAGTGTTAATTATGTGAGACCTCATTCTCAACACCTAATATAGGGGAGAGTAATAGCACCATGCTCAATTGAACCCCTACCATTATATACAACCTCTATAAAGGCATACTATAATTATAACTGGCATGGGGAATTACCTACCATCCATCTTGTTACTTCTTACCATTTACATATATATGAGGCATAGTCATATTTTTAATTTAATACATGAGACATTACCTCTCATGTTCCATGCCATCCAAGTTCAATTTCATACATTTCATTTAAATTCATAATGACCATTTAGATAAAACATAACCAAAAGGTATGGTTTCACCATCCTTTATGTGTTATACATCTAATCCATTTGATTCATTTAAAAGAGGGAAAGCCATCATGATTATTACCTTTAATTCAATTCAATCCATTTAATTTACTAAAACATGTAAATTCAATTCATAAGGCTTGAGGATCCATTTAAAAGGTTACATGTTCCAAGAAGGCAATTGCCTACATGGGAAATTACAACCATAATGGGCCAAAAATCTAATAAGTGACTTGGGTTACATTTAACAATAATGTATCAAGGGAAACTTCATTTAAAGGCTAAGTCAGAAGCTAATCAGGTATTCTGGGCAATTTGAACCATTGTCCATAATGGCTAATTCCACTTGGCACACCCAAGGGGTGACCATATAAGGTGTGTTTAACCTCTAAACTACCCAATAAGGATTAATATGAATGTATCAAGGTGCAAGGATCAATTAGAAATTAAGAACATAATATAAATGGGATGCTCAAAAAATTCCAACTTATGACACAATGGCATAACTATGGGATAAAAAAACTCAAAGGGAAAACGATGTGACCACCTACCTTAAGTCCGTAGACGAATCCTCGCTCGATATCGACCTCAAATTTGAAGCAGGTTTGAAGATACCTAAGAAACGATCTAACACCCTAAAAATAGGGAAAATGAACTTGAACCTAAATAGTGAGATGGATCAAGAAATAATCTTATATAAAAGGTAAGAGACTAGGAGAGATTACCAATATGGATCCAACACTTCTAACAGATCAAGAATCAGACTTCAGATGGGTGATCTAGCTCAATGCCTAGATTGAGGTGTTCTTGATCTCAAAAGAGGAGGATACTCATTTTTAACCACTCAAAGAAGAAAGGGAAAAAGAAAATAAGGTTATAACTTAAGTAAGGGGAAAAATGGTAATTTCACCCCAAAGTACATAGGTGCATGGTTTGGATACACAGTTTGGACAAACCGTGCACAAACCATGATCAATTAACTACTACTATGGGCCACACTGCATGGTTAGGTGAATGGTTTGACTAACCATGCACAAAACATGAAAAATGTCTCTATCCTATACCTACAACCATCCACATGACCATGTGACCTGGTTCGCACGATTGAATAAAAACTGTGTGGCCTAGTCCCTACTTCCCATTTTGGGTCTCCAGGCTTCGAACGAGCTCTGAACGCACCTGTGACCTCCTTGTCTTGATTAGGAATAAATATTAGGTCTGTTTAAGGAATTAAAATTGAAAAACTATCAATTCGAATCTTCATGAAAAAATGGTTCATTACAACCTCCCCTCCTTAAAGTAATTCTTCTCGAGTTGTCCTTCTAAGGGTAAAGAGGCATCATCATCAAAGAGTTCTAACCACTACGATCATATATTAGTTTCCCATTCCTAGGTCCCATCCTGTACCCAACCATGCTTCCAAGTCACCCATACCAAAGGAACTGACCTCCCTAAGAGTGTCTTCATGCTCCAATCAACAATACGAACAAGATAATCCTCAAAGGAATCATCTATATTCAGTCCAACCTCATCATGCTGAAAGATGTGTGATGGGTTTGGATAGTATTAATGAAGCCAAGATATATGAAAGACATCATGAATAGACCAGTATCTCTGATAAAGTTACAACTAGTAAGTCACTGGTCTGATCCATTTCACAACCTTGAAGGGTCTAAATAAGCTTAGTGAGAGCTTACCCTACTTCCGAATACGTCTATGCCCCAACCTGGGTGAGACTCGTAAGAGAACCCAGTCTTTAACCTTGAACTCGAGTGGTTTTTGGAATCTATTGGCATAAGACTACTATCTAGACTGAGCTATCATAATGTGATTACTAATCAGATGGACATACTCTATAATCTCATAAATGAGACATGGTCCAAGAATAGCTACCTCCCCTACCTCTATCCAATATAGAGGTGAGCATAAATGCCTACCATATAAGGATTCATAAGGATTTATCTCGATGGTAGACTAAAATCTATTATTATAAGTGAGATCAATGAGGGGAATGTGTTTCTCCTAGGAAGACCCAAAGTCAAGGACACATGCATGAAGCATTTCCTCAAAAACCCGAATCATATGCTCTATCTGTCCATCGATTTGTGGGTGAAAGGCCATGATCATAAGCACCTGTACACCCAAGGCCTTATGCAACCCTTTCCAGAACCATGACATGAAATAATCATCTATGTCAAAAAATGATATAACGAGGAGATCCATAAAGACGTACAACCTCACTAATGTACATCCTTCCTAGCTTGTCTACTAAAATGATCTCTTGTATAGGTAATAAGTGTGCGACCTTCATCAAATGATCATGAAAACCCACACTGTTTCATTTCCCCAAGGTGATCTAGGTAGACCAGTCACAAAATCCATTGAAATATCATCCCATTTACACTCTATAATGGACAAAAATAGTAAAATCCCCACCGATCATTGATGTTTCACCTTTAGCTATTTATAGGTGGAACACCGAGTGATGAAGATAACAATCTCACGTTTCATACTAGGCCATCAATATTGGCATCATAGATCTCGATACATTTTGGTGACACCAGGGTGAACTGCCCATGTTGAGGCGTGACATTCCCACATCAGATCCTCTTTTATGTCTACTAGAATCCACACACACCCATGAAAAAATATGGCATCATCCCTATTCATGGTCCAACCTGATGATGTATCATCATTTGTGATGCACTCCCTTAGTAAAAGGCCTTAATTATTAGATAATTGTCACATTCTTACCCATTCTAGAAGAGTAGAAGTCACTGTTAAGGCTTAGAGGAGAGTCTAACCACGGGCCTCCTGAACCTCAATGTGCATATCTAAGAATAAGGCCATAATCATCCATTCTCCACTGGATTCCTAAACCACCTGTGTCTACTAAGCATGTAGGCAAGCTCAAAATTAAATGACTATAGGTACTCAATCCATCTTCATTGTTTGAGATTTATATCTCACTACATTAAAATGCATTTGAGGCTTTTGTGATTAGTGAATACCATAAAATGATCTCTAAGTATATAGTATCCCCAACAATATAGAGAGTGAACTGTAATAGCTAGCTCGAGGTCATGCATCAAGAAATTCCACTCTGGAGGCCTCAACTAACGAGACCCATATATAATGACTCACTTGTCCTATATCAGAACATCTCCAAGCCTAATACCTGATGCATCATAGTAAATAGTATAGCTCATAACTGGATCTGGAAGAATTAGTATCAGTGTTGAAGTCAATCTTCCCTTAAACTCCTAAAAGGATGCTTCACAAGCTTCTGACCACTCAAATTTCACACCCTTCTTTGTCAAGATTGTAAGTGATACTACAAGGCATGAGAAATACTGGATGAAACATCTATAATATCTGGCTATCTCTAAGAAACTATAATTGTAAAATAAATTCTTGGTCTTCTTATAGGAATCCACAACCCTCACTTTCTCTAGGTCTACTAAAACTCTTGACTCTGATATGATACGACCTAGGAAGTGGACTTTGTCAATCCAAAAGTGTCATTTATTGAGATTATCATAGAGACGATGCTCTCTCAGTGTATTTAGCATGATCTTAAGATGAGTTTCATGGTCGTGTATAGAGCATGAATACAACAAGATATTTCCAACAAAGACTACCATGAATGAATCTAGATACAGGTAGAATACCTAATTCATAAGATCCTTAAAGACTGTAGGTGCATTCGTGAGTTTGAATGACATAACCAGGTACTTTTAAAGACCATAACTGCTCCTAAAAGCTGTGTGAGGTATGTATAAAGACCTGGCATGTGCCTGATGATAGCCCAACCTCAAATATAACATTTAAAACACCTTATCTCATCAGATCTGATCAAAGAGGTCATCCATTCTAGGCAGTGGACACTAGTTATTAATCATGAGCTGATTCAAATGACTGTAATCTATGCAGAACCCGAGGGTACCATCTGCCTTCTTGGAGAAAAGGACCAGTGAACCACAAGGAGAAGTTTTGGGATGTATAAAGCCTTTATCCTCCAGATCCTCCAATTATTTATTGAGCTCCATAAGCTCCTCAGGTTCCATCCTATAAGAAGTAATGATCACTAGTGTTGCTCCTGGAACAAGTTTAATGGTGAATTCTACCTCTCACACTAGAGGTAAACTAGACAAGTCATCAGAAAAAATGTACCTAAAATGATCCACTATAAGAGAAAAGATAGTGGGTTGTAACCCCTAATTATCTAAGAAAATACTAGAAATATGAGCTATCACATTGCCCAACCTATTCTTCTTGGGTTCATCTCTAGTCGTACTAACATCCCATTCTCCCTATGAATATGCTTAACGCCCTATGGTGATGTAAATGTCACCCTCCAATGATATCAGTCAATTTAGGCTCAATAGGTAATTAACTAGTTTATCCCAGTGATTACATTAAATACTGTCATGTTGAGGATGAATATATTTCACATGAAAAAATGTCCACCTATCTCAAGGGGACAATCCTTACAACATCAAATTCCCTTTGATCGAATACCTAATGGGGTTTCCAACTTCATAATGCCAGGAAAGTGCTCAATATTGAGGCCCATAATTCCTATAAAAGTCTCAGATATAAAAGAGTGAGACACACCTATGTTAAATAAAGTAGACACTAAAGTGGAGGATATTAGAATAATACCTCTAATTGTAGAAGATTTGACACTCTGCTCCTCTAGCGTAGGCTAGACTTCATGTAACTAGTCTATACTGTGGCTCTGAGTCACTGCCTGATTACACTGAGCAAGCCCACTCCACTAGTGCTAAGAATCACTAGTCTAACGACCTTTGCCTCAACCACCACCTCAATCTAATTAGTTGGTGGTATTTATGCTACCTGCCCGACGTGATCCTACTAGCCTCACTCTTGTCTGTAGAGTAGGTGCAAATCCCCACTCATTAGAAACTAGAGGGAAAGTACTATAGAAGTGATGGATATGACCCATCCTACCACAACCTCTACACTCAACTGGATTATATAAACATTGAGGCTTCATGTGCCTTAGCTTCCCACACTGGTTATAGATAAGAAAACTATTTTCATGAGGATCCTATCTGCTACTACCTCTATGAGTAGACTAAAAATGCCTCTTTCACCCATAAGAAGAACCATTAATAGCTCTAGGTGCAGAACTACCCTAACTCTCACCTTCAGCTTCCCTCAAGTTCTGCTCTATAATAAGGTCCCATTTTATGATTTCTGAAATGGTAGTCAACTTGAACACATTGACCTGCAATCAGATGGCGTAGACCATCCCATCCTTGAATTGCTTAGCAGCTATAAGATCATCAACCACTAGAGTAGGATCGAACCACTATAATTCTGTGAAATGAGAAGAGTACTCCATAAATGACATGCTCCTTTATTTTAGGTTCATGAATTATCTAGCTCTTTCATCCCTCAAAGTTTGGGGAAATAAGTAGTTGTAAAAGATCATCTGAAAATCATCCCATACCATATCATGATGTCGATATGCCTGGGTGATTACATCCCACCACCGCTTAACAGAATCATGTAGCATATAAGCTTCTATATTGACCCTCCTCTTTGGAGGCATCTCAATATGCTCAAATATAGATATGATTTCTTCAATCCAAGACTCTATAGCATGAGGTCTTCTGTAACGACCCAAAGTTTCATTAATGGAAAATCCCTCTTGATCCAGTTAAATGTTTCTTTATGAAAAAAATGTTTTTATAAGATGTCAACTTCTTTAGTTTTATGTTAAGATTTGTGACCGTTACTTTTATAGCCGTTGAACAGTGATCATCTGAGTAGTATAAATATAAGGCTTTAACGAAACCATTTCTACTCAGACAAAGGAAGCGATGGCCTCATCCAGTAGAATTGACCCTTACGAAGCCCATTTGTCAGAGCTCGGAAAAGAGGTGGCATCTTTGGGCTTTGCCCTTGACCAATCCCAAGATGAGCTTCATCAAGTCAAGCTCGAACGTGATCATCTACGGGAAAAATGGAAGTTGATAGAGATTACCACTCGAGCGATGTTATCCGAGCAGCCCCAAGAGTCTGTCACCATCGCGCACCTTACCCTTAGGTCTTATGCGGATATTTTAAGGGGTTATGTAACAAATAAGTAGCACCATGTTCATGTACATTATTTTTTTGTATATAATAATGAATATAATTTTTTTGATACATTGTAATTAGTTTTTAAAGTACAAATGATGTTTTTAGTTATTATTTAATTAAGAATTATATTTTATTAAATTAAAGGATTTTTTGAATTAAATAATATTTTAATAAAATATTATTATTAATATTAAATTAATTTTTATTAAATATAAATGATCTTATAATTTTATGAATGCAATTAAAATTTTTATTAAGGTTTGAAAGCCATTTCTGTCAAAACCCGTGAATTTTTTATAAATGTCGGTTTTTATTTTAAAATTGAAAATTCACATATTTAGAAAATTATTTAGATAAAATAAATATTATTTTTGGAATCAGGACGTCGAAATTATCCAACGGTGAATTTTTCATAATTTTCTGAGACAGTCAAATTTTTGGGTAAAAATTAAATACCATTTAAATATATAATGTGTTTTATGACATCATAATGACCCAATGATGATGTAATAAAATACCATAATCCTTATGTTCGGCCAATATGTGTTTTATCATTAAAATAATGAGGTTTTGGGTTTGTTTAACTTACTTTTCAAAGCATTAATGGAGCCCTCAAGACTTATTCAACACTTTGCCTTTTTAAATTAATTTCCATGGGAGTGTGACTCACCTCCACATAATCAACCCTAATTTTTTAATAAGTTCGGACCTTGGACTTGTAAAATATTTTTTTCCTCTTTCCTTTTCCAGAAACCATGGGCAAATACCATGGGATGGTTTGTGGTTTGGATTATTTTAATATAAGGGGTCCCAAACCTAAATAATAAAGAATTCTCTCACCTTTCCTTTATAAACCCACCCAAGCTCTCACTTCCTCCTCACTCAAAGCCCTTGAAGTTCGTCCAACCTCTTCCCTACTCTCTCTAGAATCCTCTCAAGGTGCCCCAAGCTCCCAAGAAGCCTCTCACAAGCCTCTCTCTAGCCTTTGGAAGCACACTTCCAAGTAAGGGGTTTTCTTCCTTTCTCATTTTTTTGTCAATTTTCTTTAAGTTGTATTGCCCTTTTTATTTCAATTATGAATGTTGGGGTATGGTTTCGCACCTCCCCCATACTTCCCTCTTATTGTTTGAATGATGGGAGAACCCTTTATCTCTCATTAAATGCCTCCCATGTACACCCGTTACTATGCCGAAATTCCGAAAGGAACTTCTCTCTCTTCTTTTACATTCAAGCAATACTTTTGTATCATGAATCTAAATTCCATTTCTATTGTTGGGACATGTATATATATGATCTACTTACTTTCCATTAAATGTAAATATGATGAGGAACCCCTTTCTATCTCATCAACCTTTTTTATGAATTCTTATGTCACGCCGTTACGCTGCCGAAATCACACCGATTTTCTAAGCCAATGTCTTTGTGTAGTGAATACCATGCCCATTTCTCCATCAAGGGTATTCACCTTTATGCACATTTACACATTGATTATAAAGTTTCATGTATTAATTCCACATTCCTTTATCGTGGAAGAAATGATTATGTTTTATGAATCCATGTTTTATGATCCATGTGGCACACTTATGCATGAAAAGAAATGTTTAAGAAGGGTGCGCCCTTTATAGCGCTCCAATGCATTGGGTAAAGTATAGTATCATGATACGTCATGTGCAATGAGTGTTTACTCATGCTAATTCAAGTGCAACGAGTGTTTACTCGTGCTTCAAGTGCAATGAGGGTTTACTCATGCTCCATGTGCAATGAGCCTTGGCTCATGCTAATTCAATGTTAAGTGTTGTTGCCACATTTCCATGTTATGATTATCATGCTTTATCATGCCTTTATGTTCATGTTTCTATTATGATCTATTGATATGACTATTTCCTAACATGTATTTCACTCCTCATGTTATTCATTGTTTACTCCCTTACTGGGCTTTATAGCTCACCCTTTTCTTATGCATGTCCTCAGGTTATCCCATGCAATGCTAAGTACGAAGGAATGTAGTGGTCATGTAAAGGAAGTTTTCAATAAAGATGTTGTATTTCAAGTTTAAAGTTTTTATGTAATGATCCTAATCCCCAAAGAAACTAAACCTCTCGATCTTCTTTGTTGGATCAAGTGAAGTTTTATGTAATAAAGCATGTTTAAGTTGTAATAAAAAGCAGGGTTGTCATATCTTCCATCCCTCAAAAGGTGGGAGGATGTTACTACTAAAATTAGCGAGTCAAATATTCCATGATCAGGGCAGGCTGAACAACTCCTTGTATAGAATCAAGCATACGTTGAAAAACCTCTTGGAACTAGGCATCAGTGCCCATATCAAGAACCAGAATAGGAGCCACAAATGGCTCTATAAGAGGAATCAATGGAAACTCAAGGGCCACCACCTCAAGAGTATGGTCGTCATCACCTTCAAGGCATGCGACCGAAGGACTTCGGGGCGACATGACATTATAATGCCAAACACAAACCTTAGAATAGACTTAAGTAAATGAGAATATTGTAGATAAAAACTATGACACATATAAATCCTTCCTATAGAAATAATCATGCCTCTTTTCCTACTTAACAAGCCATGTCAAGATGATTGAAAGAGACCATAACAGGCTATCAGAACGTAAGAGATACCCACTACCACTACTAATTTCAGTCTTGGATCAAATTCACTATGTTATATATATATATATAAGATATTTTTTCTTACTTTAATAATAATATTCAATTTAAGATTGTGATTATTCAAGTATTTATTTCACTTTGAATGGTTGAATTAGGTGGATTACCATTTTATGATCCCTAAGATCCCATACTCTCTATGAACCAAAAAATGGAATCCACTTGACCCACATCATAACACGTTCCATCCCATGTGGCAAATGGTTCATGGATCAACATTTCATAATTGTCTGCTTAAGGAATCTGATTTAACCTATTTAAGAAAACAATATTAGGTTAAGATAAGAACTTTAAGTATCAATTATATTTTCTAATCCCTACAAGAAGTGTAAGTACAATTAAATAAATATTCAAATCACTGTAAATATGAAACAATAAAATGAATGCTGAAGATAAACGAACATGAAAAAATGTATGGAATATTTCTCCTAGTGTGCCAAATAATGATGCATGATCTAATGCAACACCCTCATTTCACCGGGCCAAGGTAGAATGAATTATCATTTCAATCATACCAATATCAATAAAATCATAACTCAAGTGCATCACCCAATGATGAAGTCATATCAACAATAATTGGAATAATAAATAAATATTATTACCTATCTCAGGTAATTTGGGTTTTCCCTATACATGGGTTATCTAAGTTTGGGCATATGGTCAATTCCAAATCACTTTAACTCTTAGTCTCCTGTCTAATACCCAGACAATAATACAAAGGAAAAACAAGCTCTGATACCACTTTGTAACATCCCAACCCAGGATCCACTTAACCCGTGCCCCGATTTGGTGGGTCACATGGCCTCAAGTGCGCCCCCCCATACGCTAGAGGTTGCCAACAAGTAGAGAGGGTGTAAATGAGGTATGGTGGGGAGGATATACCCTCTAAATATAATGGAACAAAAGATACAAATAATAATAAACAACAAAAAAGCATATGTAAACAGATATAATAGAATAACATCAGAAGCGTAAACAAAATAACTGAATAAATAAGCAGTGGAAGATAGTAAGCTGAAAAACTGAATAATATAATCAAAATACTCTATGGTAGTGTCAATACATGATGATATACAAAAAGGTAATAGGGGAACATGCATACAATCATGCTATACAAAAGGTACAAAAAGAACTAAAAACTTCTCCATTAGCATCTCAAGCGAATGATCGGTCCTCTGCTCCTATGTTTCAAATATAATCTAAGCATATAAATATCCTAAAATAGGGACCTTTCCCTTATCAATACCTATAGACATATAATATTATTGGGTACTAAATGTAGACCGAGTAGGATGTGAGATAAAAATCTTAGCAGGCCGCCACTAATGGTGTTAATGTGTAATACAAGCAATGATCATAACTAAACAACATATAGGAAATAATAAAAAGGAAAGCAATGTTTAAATAAATCACCAACCCACTCAGGTCCCTATAGGACACCTGACGAGTCAACCTGATTTAGCTAATGGCCAAAATGGAAGCTTCAGATCATGTCACTATATATATAGTATTAATAATATATATAGTTTAATTGTATATTGTATCCACCTATATGAACCAAGTACGTGCAGACGTAAGTGGGCATATACCTGGAATACTAGTACTAGATGGACCAAGGTGTAACTTAGACATCCATGACCAGTCTAACAAGCCTATATGCTCAATCAATAGGTTACATGCCCCACATCCCAAGAAGAGTGCGAAACATCATGAATGACACTCGGGATGGTGAGTGAGCCATCATGTCATCACTCAAACAAAGCTACATGGTGCATTAATCCCAACATCCTAATAGTGGCAATGGTGTGAGACGTCATACTCAACACTCGATGTAGGGGAGCATGATACCGCCATGCTCAAATGAATCCCTACCATCATATCACAACCTCTATAAAGGCATACTATAATTATAACTAGCATGTGGAATTACCTCGCATCCATCTTGTTCATTCTTCCCATTTATATATAAATAAGGCATATTCATATTTATAATTTAATACATGAGGCATTACCTCTCATGTTCCATACTATCCAAGTTAAATTTCATACATTCCATTTCAATCCATAATGACCATTTAGATAAAACATAACCAAAAGCATAGTTTCACAATCCTTTATGTGTCTTACATCTAATCTATTTGATTTATTTAAAAGAGGGAAATCCATCATGAGTATTCCCTTAAATTCAGTTCAATCCATTAAATTTACTAAAACATGGAAATTCAATTCATAAGGATCAAGGATCCATTTAAAAGGTTACATGGTCAAAGAATTAAATTTCCTACATAGTAAATTGCAATCATAATGGTTGAAAAACCTAAGAAGTACCTTGGGCTCCATTTAACACTCATGTCTCAAGGGAAATTTCATTCAAAGGCCAAGTCGGAAGCTAATTAGGTGTTTCAGGCAATTTTACATATTGGACATAATGGCCAATTCCACTTGGCACACCCAAGGGGTGACCATATAAGGTGTGTTAAACCTCTAAACTACCCAACAAGGATCAATAGGCATGTATCAAGGTGAAAGGATCGATTAGACATGAAGAACTCAATATAAAGGGGATAATCAGTAAAGGAGAGTGGTGAAATAATGAAATAGATATGAGACAATAACACTCAAAGAGAAAATAATGTGTCCACCTACTCTAAGGTCATAGATGACTCCTCAATTAATATCAGTCTTAGATTTGAAGCAGGTTGGAAGAGATCTGAGAAATAGTTCAATGCCCTAAAAATAGGTAAAATGAGATTTCACCTAAATAGAACTATTTATCCAAAAATAAACTTATATAGGAGTTAAGAGTTTATGAGATCTTACCGAGATGGATCTAATGCTTCTGAAATATCAAGAATCAGACTTCAGATGAAAGATTTAGCTCAATGCCTAGATTGAGGTGTTCTTGAGCTCAAAAGAGGAGGGTACCCATGTTCAACCACTGGAAGAAGAAAGGGGAAAAATAAATAAGGTAATAACCTAAGTGAGGGAAAAATGGCCATTTCACCCCAAAACACATAGACTCATGGTTTGGACACACGGTTTGGACAAACCGTGTGTAAACCATGCTTAGTTCATTGATACTATAGGGAACACCACATGGTTAGGCACATAGTTTGACTTACCATGCACAAACCATGAAAAATGGCTCTATCACATGATTTTAACCAGCCACATGATTATTCTCCTTGGGTTGCATGGTTACAAAAAAAACCATGAGGCCCAGTCATTTCTTTCCATTTTGGGGATTCGGGCTCCGAACGAGCCCTGGAAACACCTATTACCACCTAACCTCCTTAAAGAAAGTCGTCCTCGAGTTTGACTTTTGAGGTTAAATATGTATCATTAGCAAAGAGTTCTAGCCACTGAGATTGTATATTAGATTTCTATTCCTAGGTCTCATCTTGTACCCAACCGTTCTATCAAAGCACCTGTACCAAAGAAAATGACCTTCCTTGGAGCGTCTTCATGATCCAATCAACAATATAAATGGGATGCTCCTCAAAGTAAGGATCCATATCTAGCTCAACCCCATGAGGCCGAAAGACGTGTGATGGGTCCAAATAGTATTGATGAAGCCGAGATACATGAAAGACATCATGCATAAACCAGTATCTGTGAGGAATTTCCAACTATTAAGCCACTACTACGATCTGTTTCACAACCTCAAAGGGTCTAATGAACCTCTATGTGAGCTTACCCTGCTTCTGAATACGTCTATTCCCCAACCTAGGTGGGAATCTCAAGAAAACATGGTCTCCAACCTCTAACTTGAGAGTTTGTCAATGCCTGTTGGCATACTACTATTTTTTGGACTGATCTATCATTATGCACTTCTTAACCAACTATACCTACTCTATAGTATCTTGAAAGAGATGTGGTCCAATTATATATACCTCCCTTACCTCTAGCTAGAATAGAGGTGTATGGTAAGGCCTACTATATAAGGATTCATAAGGATCCATCACTATGGTATCCTAAAAGATATTATCATAAGAGAACTCAATGAGGAAAATGTGTTTCTCCTAGGAACCCCCAAAGTCAAGTATGTATACACAAAGAATATCCTCTAGAACCTAAATCATATCTATCCATCAGTCTATTTGTGATAGGTCATGCTCAAAATCACATGTGTACCCAAGGCCTTCTGTAACCCCAGCCAGAACCATGACGTGAAATGAGAATCTATGTTAGAAATGATAGAATGATGAGCTACATGAAGACGTACAACCTCCCTGATATACACCCTTCCTATATCGTCTACCAAGAAGGTCTCTCACATAAGTAAGAAGTGTGCAACCTTCATCAAATGATCAATGAAAATCCACACTGTATCATTTACCCAAGGTAATCTGGGTAGACCAGTCACAAAATCCATCAAAATATCATCCCATTTTCACTTGGGAATAGTCAACAACTATAAAATCCCTACCAGTCACTGATGTTTTTCCTTCACCCATTGACAGGTGGAACACCGAGTGATGAAGCTGGAAATCTCACATTTCATACCAAGACACCAATATCAGCATCGCAAATCTCGATACATTTTGGTGACACTGAGGTGAAATGACCACGTTGAGGCTTGGAATTCCCAAATCAACTCCTCTCTAATGTCTTATGGAACCCATACATGCCCAGGGAATAATAAGTTATTATCCCCATCTATGGTCTAAACTAATGATGTATCATTTTTTGTGATGATTTCCCTTAGGAGAAGGCTTTGGGATCATATAACTATATCATTCTTACCCATTCTAGAAAATTATAAGTCACTGATAAGGTTGAGAGGATAGTCTGACCATGGTACTCCTAAATCTCAATGTGTATCTCTGAGAATAAAGCCATAAGCTGCCATTTTCTACTGGATTCCTAAATTGCCTATGTTTGAGTCTTCCATATCAAAGCATCGACCATAGAATTATCTTTACCAGGTGTGTAGGAAAGATCAAAATCAAATTACTATAGGTACTCAACCCATATGAACTTCTTGATATTTAGATATCACTACATAAAGATGTACTTGAGGCTTTTGTGATCAGTGGATACCATAAAAAATTCTCTAAGTAGATAGTGTCTCTAATAATGTAGAGTGTGAACTAAAACAACTATCTTGAGGTCCTGAGTTGGGTAATTCTACTCATGAGGCCTCAAATAACAAAACCCATACACAACGACCCACTCTTCTTACATCAGAACAACTCCAAGCCTAATAATTGATGCGTCACAGTAAAAAATACAACTCCTTCCTAGATTTGGAATAATTAGTATTAGTAATGAGGTCAATCTACCCTTAAACCCCTAAAGGGATGCTTCACAATATTCTAAACACATGAATTTCAAACCCTTCTTTGTCAAGCCTGTAAGAGGTGCTACAAGGAGTGAGAAATCTTGGATGAAGTGTCTGTTATATCCGTTATCCCCAAGAGACTCTGAATGTCAATGACATTCTTAGGATGATCCTAGGAAACTATAACTATCACTATCTCTAAGTCTACTGAAACTCCTGGCTCTGAGATTATATGACCTAGGAAGTGTACTTTTTAGATCCAAAAGTGGCCTTTACAAATCTTAGAGAGATGATTATCTCTCAGTGTATTTAGCATGATATCAATATGAGTTTCATGGTCATTTATGGAGCATGAATACACCAAAATATCACCAACAAAGACTACCAATAATGAATCTAGATATGGGTGGAAGACACTATTCATAAGACCCATGAAGACTACAGGTGCATTCATGAGTCCAAATGACATAACCAGGTACTCATAAATACTATACCTACTCCTAAAAGTTGTGCAAAGTATTTATTAAGATCTGACATGCCCCAGATGATAATAAAACCTAAAATATATCTTTGAAAACACCTTATCTCCTCAGAGCTGATTAAATAGGTCATCTATTTTAGGCAGGGGATACTAGTTCTTAATCATGAGTTGATTCAAACAACAGTAATCCATGTAGATCCTGAGGGCACCATCTACCTTCTTGGAAAAAAGTATTGTTGAATCCTAAGTAGATGTGTTGGGGAATATAAATCATTTATCCTATAGATACTCTAATTGCTTCTTGAGCTCTAGAATCTCCTTAGGTGCCATTCTATAAGGAGGAATGATCACTGGTACTACTCCTAGAACAATATCAATGGTGAATTCTAACTCTCGTACTGAAGGTAGACCAGAGAATTCTTCAGAAAAAACATACCTAAAATGATCCACTATAGGAGGAAATATAGCGGTTTGTAACCCCTAATCATATAAGAAAAGACCAAAAATTTGAGCTATCACATTTCCTAGCCTCTGTTGTTTGGGTACATCTCTAGTCACACTAACATATCATTCTCCCTTATGAACATGCTTAAATCCCTCTAGTGATATAAACATCACCATATAATGATATCAATCAATATGGGTTCGATAGAAAACTAAACCATCCATCCTGATGATTATATCAAATCTCATCATGTCAAGGAATAATATATTCCACATGAAAATATATTCACCTATATCAAGGGGAAAATCCTTAAAACCTTGAACACCCTTTTATCGGATACCTAATGGGGTGTCCAACATCATAATGCCATGAAAGTGCCTAGTATTGAGGCTCATAATTACCATAATAGTCTCAGATATAAAAGAGTGATACGTGCCTGTGTCAAATAAAGTAGACACTAAAGTGGAGGAGACTAGAATAGTACCTTGAACTGTAGAAGTCCTGACACTATGCTCCTTTGGGATAGGATGGATTTCATATAACTAGCATATACCACATCACCGAGTCACTGCTTGACTGCCCTGATAAAGTTCGCTCTGTTGGCACTGAGAATCATAAGTTTGACTACATCTTTCTCGAACACCTCCTCGGTCTAATCAGATGGTGGTATTCCAGCTGTATTCTTTACGTGATCTTGTTGGCCCCACTCTTGTCCATAGAGTTGGTGCAGATCCCCACTTTCTTGACACTAGAGGGAAAGTACTGTAGAAGCATTGGATATGCCCCATCCCACCACAACCTTTTCACTCGATTGGATTCCATAAACATTGATGCTTCATGTGTCCTGGCTTCCTACATTGGTGAAAAATAAGAAAACTATCTGCATGAGGAGCATAACTGCTACTACCTCCATGAGTAGCCTCAAAATGCCTCTTTCACCCAAAAGAATAACCATTGATAGATCTAGGTGTTGAACCATCCCGAATCACACTTTCATCTTCCCTAAAATTCCACACTGTAATAAGGGCCTGATTGATGATTTCAAAAGTGGTATTTAACCTGGACACATTGACCTATGATCGGATCGTGTAGACCAACCCATCCTCATATTTCTTATCAGTCTTAAGATCATCAGCTACTAGAGTAGGAATAAACTACTACAACTCTGTGAAACGATTAGAGTAATCAATAACTAACATGTTCCCCTACTGTAGGTCCATGAATTATCTAGATCTATCATCCCTCAAAGTCTAGAGAAATAAGTATTCATAGAAGATAGTCTGAAAATAATCCCAGACCATATCATGATGCTGATCTGCCTGGGTGATTACATCCCACTATTTCTTATAAAAAACATGTATCATATAGGCTGATAGCTTTACCCTCCACTCTAGAGGAATATCAAGATGCTATAATATATATAATATTGCTTCGAGCCAAGAATCTATAGCGTGAGGTCCTCCATCCACCCAAAAGGTGAGAGGATGGTGCTACTAGAATTCATGAGTCAACTCTTCCATGCTCGGGGAAGGTCAAGAAACTCCTTGCATTGACTAAAGAGTACATAGAAAAATCTCTTGGAACTAGACATAAACTTCTATACCATGAACTTAAATATGATCCATAGGTGGATCTATAGGAGGAATCATTGGTGGCTCAGGGATTTCCACCTCAGGAGTATGGTCATCACTGCCTTTAGGGTGTGCGATCAGAGGACGTCATGATGTCATGACACCAAAATACCAAATACATTCCTCAAAAGAGACTTAAACAACTGAGAATATTACAGATAGAAGCTAGGATAGGTATAAAGCCTTCCTATATAAATGATCATGCCTCTCTGCCTTCTCAACAAGCCAGGTCTAGATGATAGAAAGAGACCATAATGGGACATAATAACATAATAGATACCCACTACCCACAACTAAGGTCAGGATCGGGTCCAATTACCTATGTTAGATATATATAATATGGGTTTTCTTACTTTAAGAATCATATTTAATTTAATCTTGTGCCCGTTCAAGTATTTATTTCACTTTGAATAGTTGAATCAGGTGGATTACCATTTCCCAGTCCATAAGGACCCATACAACTTATGAACCAAAACATGGAATCCACTTAAACCACACCATAACACATTCTAGCCCACACAACCAATGGTACAAGGATCAACATTCCATAATTGGCTGCTTAAGGCGTCTACTTTAACCTATTCAGGAAAACAATGTTAGGTTAAGGCATACACTTTAAGTATCAAGTATCTTTTCCAAACCCTACAAGAAGTGTCATCAAAATTCAATACCTATTCAAAGCACTATAAATATGCAACATGGAAATGCAAGCTTAAGATAAACATGAAATGGAAAAATTCATGTCATATTTCTCCTAGTGCGCCTAAAAATGATGCATGATCTAATGAAACACCCCCATTTCATCGAGCCTAGGTAGAAGGAATTATCATTTTAATCATACCAATATCAATAACATCATAACTAAAGTGTGTCATCCAATAGTGAAGTCATATCAATAATAAATGGAATAATAAATAAATAAAATTACCCATCCTAGGTAATTTGGGTTTCCCCTGTACATGGGCTAGCTACGTCCAGGCATAAGGTCAATTTCAAATCACTTTAACTCCTAGTCTCCTATCTAATACCCAAAAAACAAGATAAAGTAAAAACAATCTTTGATACCAATTTCTAATATCCCAACTTGGGATCCACTTAACCTGTGCCCCGAGATGGTGGGTCACATGGCCTCAAGCACGCCTTCCCATATTCCAGAGGCTACCAATTAGTAGCGAGGGTGTAAAGGTGGTATGGTGGGGAGACTATACCCTCTAACCAGAATGACATAATAGATAAAAACAATAATAAACAACAATGAAAACATATGTAAATAGATATAATCAAATAATTGTAGAAGTGTAAACAAATAACTGAATAAATAAGTAGTGAAAGAGAGTAAACTAAACAACTGAATAATATAATTAAAATTCACTATGGAAGTTTCAATACATGATGCATGGAATGCTGATATACAAAAGGTAATAGGGTAATAGGCATATAATCATGCTATACAAAAGGTACAAATAGAACAAAAATCTATTCCACTAGCATTTCGAGCGAATGCTCGATCCTCTGCTTCTAATCTCCAACTATAAGATACAAATATCAATATCCTGAAGCAGGGCCCTTTCCCTTATCAATACCTATAGATAGATAATCTTTTTGGGTACCAAATGTAGCCTAGGTAGGGTGTGAGATAAAAATCTCATTAGGCCACCACCAACAGTGTCTATATGTAATCCAAGAAGTTATCATAACTAAACAATGTGTAGGAAATAATAAAAAGGAAAGCAATGCTGAAATAAATCACCAGCCTGCTCAAGTCCCTATAGGACACCTGGAAGGTCTACCTACTTCAGCTCATGGCTGGAATGGAAGTGTTTGATCATGTCACTATATATAGTATTAATAATATATATATAGTTTAATTGTATATTACATCCACCTATATGAACCAAGTACGTGTGGACGTAAGTGGCCATATACCTAGAATACTAGTGCTAGCTGAACTAGGGCATAACTTAGACATCTATGACCAGTCTAACTAGACTATAAGCTCAAGTAATAGGGTACATGCCCTATATCTTAAGAAGAGTGTGTGACGTCATGCATGATACCTGGGATGGTGAGTGAGTTATCATGTAATCACTCGAAAAAGGTACACGGTGTGTCAATACCAATGTCCTAATAGTGTTAATAGTGTGAGACGTCATGATCAACACCTGATGTAGGGGATCATGATACCTCTATGCTCAACTGAACTCCTACCATCATATCATAGCCTTTATAAAGTCATACTATAATTATAACTATCATGGGTTATTAACTCCCATCCATCATGTTCATTCTACCCATTTACATATAAATGAGGCATAATCATATTTATAATTTAACACATGAAGCATTACCTCTCATGTTCCATGATAGCCAAGTTCAATTTCATACATGTCATTTCAATTCATAATGACCATTTAGATAAAACATAACCAAAAGGCATGGGTTCAATATCCTTTATGTATCATACATCTAATCCATTTGAATAATTTAAAAGAGGGAAATCCATCATGAGTATTCCCTTCAATTTAGTTTAATCCATTCAATTTACTAAAACATGGAAATTAAATTCATAATTATCAATGAGCCATTTAAAAGGTTACATAGTAAAATAAGATAATTTCCTACATGGGAAATTACAACCATAAGTGGGTAAAAAACCTAAGAAGTGCCTTGGGTTCCATTTAACACTCATGTCTCAAGGTGAATTTAATTTAAAGTCTAATCCAAAATCTAATTAAGTGTTTCAGGAAATTTAACCCATTATCCATAATGGCCAATCCCACTTGGAACACCCAAGGGGTGAGAATATAAGGCATGTTCAACATCTAAACTACCCAACAAGGATCAATAGGCATGTATCAAGGTGCAAGGATCAATTATACATGAAGAAATAAATATAAAGGGGATGATTAGAAAAGTCTGGAGTGTAACACAATGACATAGATATGAGAAAAAAACTCAATGTAGAAACAATGTTACCACCTACCTTAAGGGTGTAGATGACTCCTCGCTTGATATCGACCTCAGATTTGAAACAGGTTGAAAGAGATCTAAGAAATGGTCCAACACCCTGAAAATAGTAAAATGAGCTTTTAATTAAATAGAATGATATATCTAGAAATAAACTTAGATAGGAGGTAAAATACTAGGAGAGCTTATCGAGATGGATCCAATGCTTCTGACAGATGAAGAATCAGACTTCAGATGGGAGATCTAGCACAATGCCTAGATTGAGGTGTTCTTAAGATCAAAAGAGGAGGAGACCCATGTTTAGAAACTATAATAATAAAGGAAAAAAGTAAATAAGGTTATAACTTAATTGAAGGAAAAAATGGTAATTTCACCCCAAAATACATAGGCGCACAGTTTGGATGCACTGTTTGGATAAACCATGCATAAACTGTGCTCAGTTCACTACTACTATGGGGTACATAGAATGGTAAGGTGCATGGTTTGATTAACCATTCATAAACCGTGAAAAATGGATCTATCTCATACCTACAACCAGCCACATGATCACGTACCTTGGGTCTCACGGTTGCATACAAACCGTGCGACCTAGTCCCTTTTTCATATTTTGGGGATTTGGGATCCAAACGAGCCCTAGATGCACATGTGACCTCCTTGGATTGATTAAGACTTAATATTAGGCCCGTTTAAGGAATTAAAATTGAAAAATTAATGATTTGTACCTTTGTGATAAGATGGGTCATTACAAATTATCAAATACCATGTTTTACGACACAACCCACCATTTAATTTTTCATTATCCATTTCCAACCCATTAACCAAACCAACCCATACCATTTTAAAAAATTATTAGAAATTATTTATTTCATCACTACCTGAGAATCTAGTACAAATAAACTACACATCACAAGAATCTTATCATCCCCATTATACCAACACCATACCACCCCAAAAACATGACCAAACAACCACCACCTCACCACCTTGAAAGCACGACCAAAAAAGAACCTCACCACCCCAAAAGCACGACCAAAAAACCATCAAACCCCACATGCCCCAACCAAACATCATCATCCCAAAAACATGACCACACATCACAATAAGTTAAGATCATTTTATAGATATATAAAGGGTATTTTATCACTTTCCACTTTATTTTTGGGGCAATATCACACAATCCATAATCTTAGGGAAACCATTTCATTAGCCAAATACAAGTGGTTAACAAATTTCAATATTAGGGTGATATCACAACAATCACAAAAAAAGTAGTAGTCATAGCACATATATCCAGTGTAAAAAAAATCCCCAAAACAACCATAATTTTTAGCGAGGAATCAAGAATGTACAATCCATCATATCATAATAATATCAAAGCTATAAAAACATGTGAATCAAACTAATTTTATACCCTTTAATTTCAATTTAACCAATTATTTATCATTGATTAAGTTAGAAAAACCATATCTAATATATAAAAAAATTTAAACCCTCCTGCATGATACATAATAAAGAGAAATTAGGGATTCCCTACCTCAAAGAAGCTTTGCCGACTCGTTGCGCACCATAGGGCGAAGAATAACACCCACGAACCAAAACCACACCACGAGAAACCATGGATCAACCTACATCGCACCCAAACACCATCAAAATGAAACCCAAAACACAACCCAAAACAAACCACACCACCATATAGAATCTCCAAATAAGAACAAGAGGAAACTAACCAAGAATAAGGAAGGGCTTACCATGGATTTCCAACGAACAACCACCAGAACCAATGAATCAAAGCAAGGGAGAAGGGGACTAGAAGGTCTCATCAGGACACCTAAGGATATGCCAAAATGAGAGAGGGTGGGAGTGGCCAAATGAAAGAAAATTAAGCTGAGAAAATTATTTAAAACCTTTAATTTGAGCACTTTCACATTGTGTATTACTTACATGATGTGTAAGTCACGAGTTTCCAAAAATTTCAACCTTCATTGAAAAACGTGTTGCCTTTTCATTATTTAACCCCAAAAATATACACATCATGTAGCACCCCATGAACCTGCCTTCACAAGCCATGAACCAAACTTACACAACATGTAAGCTTTATACATAATGTACTCACCATAATTTCATCATTTAACAGCCAAATTCCTCCTAGCTTGCTCTTGGACTCATTCAAGCACCTCCGACACCAAAACCCGACAAAGTAATGGGTCGAGAGGGCATATACCATTACATAATATACCTATAAAACCATTTTCACCCTCAAGAATCCAAAAATAATCCTATAAGGAAAGGTTTCTGAACAACCACCCTGTGAGATACCTCTCAAGGATCTCGTCATACCTCAAACGCTACCATTATCCAGACAGGCCAAACCAAAAAACCACAAAACATATCATACAACCTAATCACAACACAACCAAAAACCATATCCTCCCACAAAACCACACTTCCACATAACCACCACACAACCAATGAACTGCACTACCCCAAACACACAAATTATGGAAGCTCATCCTCTATGTCAAGATTCTATTTACTTTAGGCGACACTCACTCACCCACACAGGTTTAATCACATCACAATCAATGCTTCTCGATTAGGAATCAGGTCATACCCTTTTAATATGTCGGGAATTTATCACACATCTCACAAAACACATCAAAAAATAGGTAAAATAGATTATCATATAAAACAAGGTCCAAACATCACATCACAAAACAAAATAGAGAAAAGAAAAACTCAAAACAACTCTTGGTATTGAGCACACATTTGCGTCTCTTTCTCCCAAGTACTCTACTCCAGGACATCGTGTCTCCACAACACACAAAACAAAGGAATTTTCCATTCATGCATCGCCTTATCTTAGAGATCCTAGATCTCAACTAGCCATTCCAAGAGTGTTGCAACGTCCTCGATATCCAAATCTCCCCAGTTAATGACATGGGAGTCATCGTGAAGATACCAATGAAGCTAAGAGATATAGAACATGTCATGGATACTCTCTAGACATGGTGGAAACACCAACCAATACACCACCTCACTAACTCACCCTAACACCTCAAAGGGCCTAATAAACATGGGAGAAATCTTACTCTCCCTCTGCCAAACCTCCACTACCCACGTTGAGGGGAAAACTTCAAGAACATGTGTTCTCCAACCTCAAACTCCAAGGGCCTCCTACTGTGACCGACATAAGACTTACACTGATTCTAAAATACTTTTATCCTCTCAAAAACAAGCTGAACCTTCTCTATCATGCTCTACACCACATCAGGTACAAGAATTGCTGCCTCCCCAACCTTTGTCCAGCACAACGAAGAATGACACAGTCTCCCATACAATGCCTCAAATGGAGAAATGACAATGGATGAGTGAAAATTATTATTATATGAAAAATTGACCAAAGGAATGTTTTGTACCCAAGATTCAACAAAGGCCAAGACACACACTCGCAACATATACACCAATGTTAGGATAGTCCACTTCATTTTCCCACATGTCTGAGGGTGGAAAGTAGTTATGAGATGTAACTGAGTGCCTAAAGCATGCTATAATCCTCTCTAGAATCATGAGGTAAAATTTTCATCCTGATCCATGACAATAGACCTTGAAACTCCATGTAATTTCACCACCTCATCCACATACCTATTATCCAAAACATCCACTATGCCCGATTCCTTGATCGCTAAGAAGTGGTCTGATTTTTTCAAATGATCCAAGATCACCCATATATCATCAGAACATCCTTGAGATTAGGGTAAAATTATAATGAAATCCATTAATATTTCATCCCATTTATACTTGGGAATATCTAAGGGCTGCAACATACCAACAGTAACATAATGATCAACCTTTATCTATTGGAAAATCAAGCACTTTTCCAAAAACTCTGTCACTACCTGTTTCATCCCGGGCCACCAAAATTGTATCCTTAGGCCACGATACATCTTGGAAACTCCTGGGTGTACTTCCAAAGGTGAGCTATGAATCTCATGAATGACCCCATTATGCATCGTTACTAGAACAAAAAACCTTTCACAAAACAATACCCTATTACAAACACCCTCAAAACATCCCTCCGGAGTATCACCATGGACAACATGATCATGCAACAACTCTACCTATAACTATCCCCACTAATACTCCACCTTATGCATCAGATAATACTACACTGTCATTTGAAACTAGCATTATCTACCAATATCCACCCTTGCATCCAAGCGAAAGGCTTCCAACTCCTCTATTGCTCTCCGAGCATCCACTGACTCCTAAAAAACACCCATCCATGACTTACTAATCAAAGAATCATCCAAAAAATTTCCCTTTATGAATGTATAGGAGATATCATAATCATAATCTTAAAGAAACTCCATCCACCTCCACTATCTCAAGTTTATATCACACTGAGAAAAGATATACCTCAAGTTCTTATGATTCACGATGACCACAAAAGTGATCCCCAACGAGGTAATGCCTCCACAACTTCATCATAAACACAACCATTTCTAGATATAGATCATAGTTGGTATAGTTATGCTCGTGGGTATGTAACTTCCTAGACCCATAAGAGATAACCACTTGTTTCTAAATCAACACACATCCCAATCATAGACGAGACACATCACAAAACACCTAAAACATCACACCCTCCTCAGAAAACCAAAGCACTGGAGAAATGAAAATCTTCCCATTCAGGTAACCGAACACTTCATGGAACTGATTAGTCTACAAAAAATATTATTCCTTCCCAGTCAAGGATATCAATGGGGCTGCAACTCAAGAGAAATCGAGTAAAAACCTCCAGTAATAGTATGCAATACCAAGAAAACTGTGAACATCTACCACATTCTTGGGTGCTTCCCAAGAAAAATTATGTAAACCTTAGATGGATCCACTGACACACCCTATTGAGACATCACATGCCCAAGGAAATTTACCTCTCGTTTCCAAAACTTACACTTGGACAACTTTCCATAGAGACGACAACATCAAAGAACCTATAAGATAGTTATGAGATGATCGACATGCCCCTCCTATGGATTCAAGTAAATCAAGACATCATTAATGAATATAATGACAAACTAGTCTAAGAACTCATAGAAAATAGATTTCTTAAGCCCCATGAACATAGCTAGTAAGTTCATAACATTAAATGACATGATTACAAACTCAAAGTGCTTATACCTATATCTAAAGGTAGTATTTAGGATATAACCCTCCTTTACCCCCAACTAGTGATATTCAGACCATAGATTGATCGTAGAAAACCAACTTTCCCCTCTTAGCTATTTGAAAAGATCATCTATACCCAGAAGAGGTAATGATTCTTGAATATCACCTAATTTAACCTCAAGTAGTCTATACAAAACCTCAGACTACCACCCACCTTCTTGAAAAAAACATTGGAGCACTCCATGATGACACACTGGGCTAGATTAAACCCTTATACATCAGATTATCTATCTAAATCCTCAATTACCATAACTCAGAAGGTGTCATCTGATAAGGAGACATTAAAATTGGAGAAGCACCATGCTTCAATTCTATCCCAAAATCAACACCGTGTTAAGGGGGTAGTGTCACAAGATCCTCAGGGAAAAAATACAGAAACTCCCCAATGACCCTGGGGACCTCTACTATCCTAGTGTCTACTGATTCCACTTAAAACTCAGCCAAAAAATAAAGAAGGGGCTCCAAATTCCGACTTCCCACCTAAAAACCCCACACACCAATGAAAACCACATGCTAATCATCCACATCTAAGAAAACAAATATCCTACAAAATCAGTTGATAATAGAACATATGAAATACAACTAATAGATGCTGAGGATGACAGTGTATGGTTGTATCTATAGAAAGAAAAGATCCCTATGGGACTAATGTGACCCCATCATCAGTCTACACCCCCAAAACACATTAAAAAATATGGTCTGGACTCTAACTAGCATAGTAAACACCAGGGTCACAGGAAACGTATTTACATCTAGTCCTAGATAATAGACTAGGGTAGGTGAAAAAATGATTTCAAAGTTCCTGAATCAAATAAGGCACAAATAAGGATACTAAAAAAAATAATCGTACCTCTGATGATCTATGTCCCTTCTGGTACTGCCACCTCTACTGTGTGTAACTGAACACACCCAAATCCTCTACATCTCTTCAGTTTACCACCTCCATGACCATGCTCGGGTCGATGTCCTTGAACACAATGAACATATTAAGGTAAACCTCTACATGCTTCATTTACCCTCAATGGAGTATAAGCCTACTTCCCCTAATGCGGGAACAATTTCATTGACAATTTTTGTTGAGGATGGCACTGAACTTGTCCACCTCCACCAAACTAAGCTTGGGGAACCACTGGGTACTAGTTTTGGCAATGGAAATGAACCCCAAAACCAAAAAATACTGGTAAAATGACCCCAGGAAAAGAATAAAAACCATTATATCCAAAATTCCGTAAAGGAAGCTACTGAGGTTGACTCCCCATTAGTCAAAACCTCGAAGGTCCTGGTGCCTGAGACCTGCCACTGATAACTCTAATCCTTAAAGAACCCTATTGGTTACCCTATCATGGAAAACCTCATCACAAGTGCATCCAATCTATCACCTCTACCTTCTTCTGAACCTCTAGATACACTGGAAATATAAAAGGAGTAATTTTATACTGAATATAAGGACATAGTGTCTCCTCAGGAAGTCTCATACAAGAATACTCATCTGAAAAAAGATTTGGGGAAAATCATAAAAGGTCCTTGAACTTTATTCCCAACTCTCACACTAACATATTCCCCTAATGAAGAGAAAGAATCTCCCGCCTCTTTACTTCCTTTATGTTTAACAAAAGGAACTATGCTCAGAAATATTTTTGAAAGTAAAACCATGAAACATCTACCTCCTTCAAATCCTCCAAATAAAATATCCACCACTGACATGAAACTCCCTATATATGAATGACTACCAAAGGAACCTATTACTCTGCTAAGGCCCTAATAAAACTGGAAGTGATCTCGAGCTTTTCTCACCAGCTTTATGTCTCTACATCTGAAACACTACCCCCACAGTTCCACAAATCCTACCACCGAAAAGCAAAAAATTCCCTTTTCCAAGCCTCATCCTCCTATGCTGGATCAAACCTTAGAAGATCAACTGGATCAGCCTGTCGAACATCAATTTCCTAAGCCACACATGCATGACAAACAATATCCATAGTTTAAAGAAGAAAAAACTATTTCCTAAGACCAGGTAGTATGGAATTTTATTAAGATTAATTTTAATTAATTTTATTCATTTTAACATTCTCAAAAAAACTCAATTCAAACAAGAAAACAAGTAATTATGATTCATCTACCTCTTATAGGTCTCTACCCTTCAAACAAGTCTGCCTTACTTGGTTGTTCAATAAGCTCATAGTCCATGCACTAGATTATGGGGGGCCCTAAAATCTCATGTCTTAGTTAGTCTCCCTGGAATATGTCATGCACCAAGGTTAAATGCAACTGTTGCTATACCAACCCATGCAATCATCACTGTTACTAACTACAAACTCCATTCTATATATTAACCACCACCTTTGATACCACACTATCATGACCCCCTCCCTCAAAAGACACCGTAATGAGGGAAGAGAGATAATAACCCCTGAGTCCTTCCTTCATTAGACCCCGGGTTGGTAACTACCACCGTGGTTATAAAATTATCATGAAATGGGAGGCATTAATCTTTATAACTGTATGATATTAAGAGATATGATGAATTATCCACAAAAAATCCATTTCATTATATAAAAATAAACCAAATATATCCCGTAATGCATGTATAAATAAAACTTTCACAAATAAAAGTCTCTAAAGTAAATACCCAAAAGAAAAGCTAAAGCAGCAACACAACAACTATCCAAATGTCTAAAATAGTAATGTCCAAAACAATTCATGCAATTATCCTAGAAACCTAAAATCAGTTTATATATGTATGGTGATAATAAAAGTATACTCAGTAGGAAAAATAAAGTCTCTCACGCGAATGTGAAAAAAGCATACTAATGTACCTGTGAGAAAACAATAGAACTAAAAAAGCACCTATACAAGTATACTAACCAAAACTAAAATCACCAAGGAATGATAACCAAATAATTAAAGCTAAGTAATATAATATAAAAATAATAATATAGATATAGGGTACCGAGTATATGGATCCTGACTTTTTATTACACAACATTACATTACATTGTACAAACAGAGGATCTTTTAAAGTTTAGTTTCTTGGAAATAATGTATATAATACATGAAAAAATTAAAATAGAATTCTATTCCACTTTAAAGGATTCATAATAGGTCCATACTATGTACATTTACTATATCTCATAACCTAAGGACATACATTAAAGGAAAGGGTGATCATAAATCCCAGTAAGGGAAAGCAAGGGAATCAGTTTACTTATGATCTTAATGAATATCAATAAGAACATGAAAAATATAATTATGGATTGAGGAATATCATAATAAAAAGAAAATAAATCATAACATTTAAATGTGTCTAAAAAATTAAATGAGAAATTCATAAGCACACCACCAAGTTTTATCACCGAGGTGTCAGAAAAATTACCAAGGTTCACCAAGGTATTGTAAAACATGTCATCTCTAGAGATTAAATTCTTTACTCAATACATTAGATAAATATCAGGGAACACATTTAATATGTATTAATTTTCATTTGATCCATATATAACATAATAAATAATTTTATAAATAACCCGTGGAGAATAAAATAAAATGGGTTTCATATCAAAATCATGGTGTTTCAAAAGTGCTTTAAAAACATGATCATTATGTCATTTTTAACCCATAAAAAGGCAATGAGGGTTTTATTTATGTCATTAACAGAATAAAATAATTAATTTTTAAAACTTTATGAATACACTTATAAAATAAAGAGGTTTGGGTATTCACAAAAAGAAAATAAAATGGAATTTCTTGAGGAGAAGAGAGAAATTTTGAGAAGTAAAATCGGCAACATAACAGGTATAAAATGTGGTTTTAGAAAAGGGTAAAAAGAGATGGGATAGGGGTATCCCATTGATAAAACATAATTTTTAAGTAATTTAATGAATTAAAATGAAATAATATAGAGTGACCATAACATTCATAAGACATATACAAAAAGTGGTTCTTGAAATGAAGAGAAAAGAAGGATATTTCGCTTACCTTGAAAAGCAACTCCTAAAACTTGAGGATTAAGACCTTAGGGGCTTGAGGACACCTTGGGAGGTCACCTTGAGAGGTAAAAATAATAGATATTTTTTGAGGATGGATTGTGAGTGAAAGTAAATGGATAAATGAGTGGTTATTTATAACAAAAGTGGAGGATTTGTTTATTAATTTCTAAATTTAGGCATTGAACACCAGGTATGTACTTTCTCAAGAGGGATATGTAGAATACATCATGAAGTTGTGATACATTTGGAGGAAGTTCAATCCAATATTCCACTACTTCTATACGATCAAGGATTTAATAGGGGCTAATGTACTTGGGGATAAGATCCCCTTTCTTCCCAAACCACATGACTCACTTCCAAGGTGAAATTCGAAGGAAGACTTTGTTTCCAACATCAAACTCCAAGTCCCTTCGACGATTGTCAGCATAACTCTTCTTCTGACTCTGAGTATCCCTTATGTGTTTTTGGATGACATGAACCTTTTTTATCATCTTCTTTATAATATTAGGCCCAAGAAACTTTCTCTCACAAACTTCATCCTAATAAGTAGGAGTTCTACATCACTTCCCATATAGAGCTTCATTGGGTGCGATTTGAATACTCAAATGAAAGCTGTTATTGTATGAGAACTCAACTAATTGGATATGTTGTTCCCATACACCTTTAAATTCCATTGATCATATTATCAAAATTTCCTAAAGTGTTTAAATAGTATTTTTAAATTGGACATTAGTTTGTGGGTGATAGGTTATACTGAAATTCAATTCAGTATTTAGATCATGTTGAATACTTCTCCAGAATTTTGACATGAACCTTGGATCAAAATCATAAATGATAGAAAGAAGAACTCCATGAAACCTCAAAACTTCCTTTATGTATATCTTGGAAAGTTGTTCAAGATATAAATATTCCTAAATAGTGATGAAATGGGCAGTCTTGGTTAGATGATCCACTATAACCCAAATTGCATTGTTTTCTTTGGATGTTTTTGAGAGAATGGTAAAAAAGTACGTAGTGATATTGTCCCACTTCCATATTGGTATGGGTAGTGGTTGTAATACCCCTTTAGGAAGTTGTATCTTTGCCTTCACTTATTGACATACCAAGCACCTTGTAGTGCAGTTAGAAATCTTCCTTTTCATGTTATCCCACCAATAATGATCACAAAGGTCCCTATACATTTTTTTGATTCCAAGATGTATAGAGAATATTGAGATATGAGCTTTATCCATCATCTACTTATTTATTTTTAGAATATATGGAACAAATATCCTTGTAAAAACTTTTAGTACACCTTCTTGATCAATATTGAACTCAAGAAACTTCCCATTATTCACATCCTATATCCTCTTCTATAACAAAGGATCTTCTTTTTGAGATTTCTTGATATTTTCTAGTAATGATAGTTGAGAAATAATATGGGATAGGGTTGATGATTTACCTTACCATACGATTACCATGTCCAGTTTTACTAGGTCTTTGATCAAAGGATCTATTTGAATCCTCATCATTGCATTCACAATGGGGTCTTTCTTACTTAATGCATTAGTTACTTTGTTTGATCTTCTGGGATGATAATAAATTAAAGAATCATAGTCTTTAAGAAGTTACAACCATATCCTTCGTCTCATTTTCAGTTTATTTTGTGTGAAAATATACTTCAAACTTTGGTGGTTAGTGTATATATCTCATTTCTCCCCATAAATATAGTTCCTCCGTATCTTTAGAGAAAAAACTACCGTAGCCTGCTCCAGGTCATGTGTAGGATAATTCTACTCATGAGGCTTCAACTATCAAGATGTATAAAAAATAACCTTGTCATTTTTCATGAGTATTCACCCAAGCCCTTTCATATGGTAAAAATAATGAATCTTTCTCTGATAGAGGTTAGAGTTAACATAGGTGTAGTAATCAATCTCTTCTTCATCTCTTGGAAACTTTCTTCACAATCCTTTGCCCATATTAATATGGAAACTTTTTGAGTTAATTTGGTTAATGGATTAGAAAGACATGAAATATTTTCCACAAACCTCCTATAAAATATTGCCAAACCAAGGAAACTACAAATCTCAGTTACTATTGTAGGTTAAAGCCACTCCTCCACAACCCTTTTCTTCATAGGGTCAACTGAGATTCTTTTATTGGTTACAATGTTCCCTAAGAAAGAAACTTGTTGTAATCAAAATTCACTTTTTCTGAACTTTAAAAATAGCTTATACTTCCTTATAGTTTTCAATATAACACTTATATGATCCTCATGATGCTCGTAAATTTTAAAATATATTAGAATATCATCAATAAAAACTACCACAAAGTTATCCAGGTAGTCCTTAAAGACTCTATTTATCAAATCCATAATTATAGAAGGAGTATTAGTCAAGCCTAAGGTAATAAAAAAAATTATAATTCCCATATCTTAATCAAAAGGAAATCTTTGAAATATCTTCTTTCTTCACCCTCAATTGATGATAACTAGATCAGAGATCAATCATGGAGAAGAATTGATCCCCATGAAGCTGGTCAGATAAATCATCAATCCTTAGAAGAGGGTACTTGTTCTTTATATTTATCCCATTATTTTTTCTATAATCAATGCATAACCACATTGATCCATCCTTCTTCTTCACAAAGGGAACATGTTCTTCCCAAGTAGACACACTTGTTCGAATAAACCCCTTCTACAAAAGATCTTGGAGTTGTTTCTTTAATTCCTAAAGCTCCACATTTTCTATTCTATATAAGGTATTTGATATCAAATTATATCCAAGCACGAGTTCAATGGATAACTCCACATCTCTTTTTGGGGGAGTTACAGGTAAATCCTTAGGAAACATGTCAATGTATTTCTAAATTATGGGGACATTTTTTATTTATATACTTTAATTTTCTTCTTCATATTCACAAATAATTTCCATAAAGAAGGCTATGGGGGGTTCTTCTAGACAAAGATCAGGTCACAATATCTCTCCTTTGAAAACAATTGTAGGTTTTCCATTCAAGACTATTGATATTTACTTGCTTTTTCAGTTGATCTTAACATTATACTTTGAGATCCAGTGTATCCCTAGTATAATTTCGAATTCTAGCATGATAATTCTACTAGATTTGTGATGAGATTATACTTTCCAAAGTAAATACTAGATTTTATATACACTATTGATTCTTTTATAATCCCTCTAGGAGTCTTGACTAATTTCTCTACTTCTAGAAGTTTAGGGATTGATTATGTATTCTTTGTAAACTTGGAGGAAATAAAGGAATGTGTAGAACTATAATCAAACAAAGTAATTACTAGATTTTAGAGAATAATGAGAGTACCTACCACCACATCATTTGGAGATTCAACTTCATACATATTGATAGAAAAATAATGACCTTGCTCCCTTGGACTATGATGAGGTTGATAGTGATTTACCCCCACCATCTTCAGATTTATATAGTGATTGAAAAAGTGACCAGGATTTCCACACTTAAAGCATTGGAATTCAGGATGAGCCTGGAACATCTTCCCTTTATCATTAGTGTTGATAATTTGAGGCTTCACACACTTGTACCATTTCACACTCCCAATAAAGAAATTCCCTAAATGAATGTTTCCACATTTATTACATGTGGACAGTTTCATTTGTTTTCCTCCTCTCCCATGATCAAAGTTCCTCCCTAATATTGGCTCTATTGATCTCTTCTTTTCATTTAATCTATGGGACCATTGCGTCTCGTCGAACTTCAGTTCAACCTTCATAGCACTTCACACTATCTTCTCGTAGTTTTCATAGTCTTGATTGGATATATTCTTCCATAGATGGGGTCTTAGTCAACCAAAGAGTCTATCAACCTTTCCATTAGGATCCATGAAAAATCTAGAGGTGTAACGAGAAAGCCTTGTAAATTTCATCTCATATATTCCCACATACTCATTCTCCTTCTACTTTAGCTCTAGGAATTACTTATCTATTTTTGTTCTCATTAAACATGGGTAATATTTTTTGAAAAAGGTTCCAATACACTCTTACCACTCCATAAAATCAATCTCCCTTATTTTCTTCATGTTTTTAATCAGTGTCCACCACTGATAAACTTCTCCCTTTAAGCAGTACACAACCAGAGTGACTTTTTCTTATTCCAAACAACGGAGTACAAAATAGATATTTTCTATAGAGCTTATCCATTATTCAACAATCAATGGGTCGGAAGATCCACTAAAAGAAGTTGGTCATTTACACATGAAAGAATCAATGGAAAGTTGTTCCTTTAGAGGTGAATCCGGTCTCTCAGCTTGATTCAAGTTATTTCTCATAACTCGAGTGATTTTATTCATAATTCTCATGAAATTTTCCATTCCAGCTTCTATTGGAGGTTTGTCAGTGCATGGTCTGTTACTCACACCATTTACATGGTTCCTCCTATTTCCTACCATTTTCTAAAATAGGAAAACTTAGTGAGAAATGTGTTTATTTTAATAATCTTATAACTCTAAAGGAATTTTATGTCTTAAAACATCATTCTTAAATATGTAATTCTTTAATAACAATTAAATTTTCTATAAATCATTCATAATGGTTTATAAAAAGATTGTGATTAACCAAACATATCCCCTAAGAGTGTCAAACCAGGAGTGCATCAAGGCCTATTATTATGCACCAATTCCCATTTGAGTATAGATCAAAGCAGTGTTTTCAAGTTTTACCCCTAGATATATCTGTGACAGATCCACATCCACTTGTTCATATCCATATAGGGATTTCTTTTCTCAAAAACTACTTAATTAATACTTCACCAAAATACCATAATTTTTTCCTATATTTTAAGTTTTCCCTAATGTTCTTCATAAAGTTTTCAAATCCTAACCTTCAAAGACAACTAAACCATCATTTTATACCAACTTTGGAATTCCACCCTTTTTATTACATAACTTTACATTACATTGTACAGATAGAGGATCATTTAAAGTTTAGTTTCTTGTAAATAAGGTACATAATACATTAAAACATTAAAAAAATTCTATTTCAATTGAAAAGATTCTTCATAGGTTCATCCTATGTACATTTACTACGTCTCTTAACCCGAGGACATACATCACAGGAAAGGGTGAACATAAGGCCCAGTAAGGGAAAGTACGGGAAACCATTTACTTGTGATCCTAAGGAATATCAATAAGAACATAAGGAATATCATTATGGATTGAGTAATATCAAAATAAAAAGAACATAAATCATAACGTGTAAATGTGGCTAAAATATTTAAATGATACATTAATAAGAATATCACCAAGGTTGGTCACCAAGGTGTCATAAAAATTACTAAGGTTATTCACCAAGGTATCGTAAAACATATCATCTCTAGAGATTAAATTCTTTACCCAATGAATTGGAGCGCTATTAGGGAACACCCTTCATATGTATTAATTTTCATGTGACCTTTAATACCCTATAATTCCATGTATTTTTTTTTAAAATTTAATGGGATTATTTCGAAACCAGGCTCTGAGATGACACATAATTCCAAGGCCCGGAGTGGCCAGAATGTATTTTTGAACCATTTTTAAGATTCATTAAATAAATGTGAGAGTGGGTTTTTCTAACTTTTAAACTGATGGCTTGATCAAAAATATTAGGGAACCATTGAACTTAGAGCATAAGGATTTTCCTAGAAAAAGCCTAACATTGGCCGATGTGGGCCAATAGTGGAAAGTAGTTTTTGGCCGTAAATAAACAATTAAGTAACAATTATTTTATTGTCAAATCCTTATAACTCTTAAATGCTAACTCGGATCGGAAATATGAGAGTATCTTTGAGCTCGTAAGGGCGTGTTTCCCTTAGGAGGAGCTTAACCCCGACCGATGCGGGTCGAGGGTGAAATATTGTTTTCAGACTTTTTAAGAAAAAATAATATAAAATAAACTTGATTATTTTATTTTTATTTTGAACTATTTAAATTGTTGAGATGAAACTAAAATGTAGTTTTGTAAATGAAAAAATATAATGACACTGCAACGCAATGGTAACAGGAAAGCATTTCCTCCTTTAAATATTTAACCGGGGGGGGGGGGGGTCATTGACACATTGGGAGAAATAATCCGAATATTTGGAGGGTCATCATTGATGAATGACGAATGATGATTGCAAACAATATTGAGCACTTCCTCTCCTCTTTGAGAGATCCCTTCCTCGAAGATGGACTGGGGACCTTCACAGATGGATCTCCTTTAGTGATGGATTCTTCCTATGATTGAACTCCAACCAGGTAGGGGTTTAAATTATTAGTGAATTGGTTATCCCTGTTTTCCCCCTATAAACAAAGAACGCAGATCAACTCTCTAAAAAATTGATATGCAGATGGATTTTCCTTGTGGGGTTGGAAAATATAATTATGGGTTGATATCGGGATAAATCTTAGTGATTTATAATTTGTATGTCGTGATCCTGCTAACATGAACAAATCTGGACTAACATGAACAAAGGACGATTGTTCATTTGGGTGTTCTATATGATACCCTCCATATCTCTCTCCCCATTATTCATGGTGTAATAGAGGTAGTGTATCAGCTGTAAAAGCACCATGTGGAAGGGTCGTGGCCAGGCGAGCTGCGACACCGGTGAGATATCGCGACACAAGGCCACGACACAAAGCTGCGGCGGCGGCACCGATTCGTGGCACCAGGCCATGGCACCCCGACCGCAAAAGTAGACAGGAGGAAGTGCATTGTAGTTGAAACAGGAGCCACTGACACAGAGGCCAACGTCAGGTGGACGCGGCCACCTAGCCACGTTGGAGGTGCACGCGGCGTAGAGCCGCGGTCCGTAGACCGTAGTGGAGAGAAGGATCTGCGGCAAAGCCGCGGGCCATGGGGGGGGGGGGGGGGAGAACCGCTCCGCGTAACCAGACCGGAATAGAATGGTGGTGCCACTCAGGTGCCACATTAGAGGAGCATCTTGTAATGGTGGGTTACGATAGGAGCTAGCACATGGTCCTAGATCGCATGTGGAGGAGGCGACCATCCTTAGCTGGCTACATGCGGTGTGAATCAGATGCCCCATGGGCGTTTGGGTAGGGAGAAACTAGACTACCATGTGGGCCAAGCTGGTGGTGCAATTTGGCCCACTAGGTGGACTAGGATAGGAAAGAACCAGCTTGCCAATTATGGGCTAGGCCGGATGAAATCGGGTCACTGGGCGACCCGACGGGCTGGACCCATGACCGAACCGGGCTGAGTCCAGTAAGGCCTAATGGGCCAAGTAGAAACGGGCTGACCCATACCTCACTAGGTTGGTTCGGGTCAGCCAAACTAGGTCAGGTCATGTGGGACCCCAGGTCGGGTTGATCTGGTCGGTCTGACCAGGTCGGATCGGGCCCGGACACAACTGGCCCCTATTTACTAAAAGGCTAATATCTTTTAGACCGGACGTTCGATTGATGCACCGTCTACAGTGTTTGGACCCTTGCGATGATATGTTCCTTTGGGAATACTCTAAGTGAGTTTTCATGTTAGTTGAGATATGAAAAATGGACTGAGGATTAGATTCTCCCAAAATCAAGTGCACTGGAGAGTGGGAATCCTACAACTGGCTGTGATGCGAAGGATATGGCAAGCGGGTCTTAGTGATCCAATTGAACAAGAGAGTGGATATTAGTGATCCCTCTGTCCAAGAAAAAGAGTGGTTCTAAGTGATCCAGCTAGTCCAAAGACGAGCGGGTATAAGTGATCCAACTGGCCCAAAGACAAGCGGGTCTAAGTTGTCTAGCTAACCCAAAGACTAGTGGGTCTAAGTGATCCAACTAGACTAGATAAGAGTGGTTCTAAGTGATCTAGCTAACCCAGAGACGAGAAGGTCTAAATGATCTAGATGACCCAGAGACAAGCGAGACTAAGTGATCTAGCCATCCCAAAGACAAATAGGTCTAAGTGATCCAGCTGGCCTTAGAGACGAGATGGTCTTAGTGATCCAGCTGGACCTGGTGATGAGAAGGCCCAAATGACGAAACCCTCAACAACATGAATGTTCAGATTTATGACTGATAATTATAATTCCTATACTTTGAGTTATACCTGGTGTGAGATTTTTTGCTTTGTGATCATGCTTTGTGATCATGATTTGTGGTTTTGCTTTGCGGTTATGATTTGTGGTCTTTACTTTGTGAATTGGGGTCCCTAATGAGTATTGTGTTACTCACCCCGGCATGGGATTCTCTTGCACGTGTCATGTATTGTGAAGATGACCGACGCCTTGATGGAGGACTTGGTGGACTAGGACCAGATGGTTCCCAGTGAGATCAGGCAGGCAGGGCATACTTCTATGACTTACAACAGCTACTCTACCCTTACCCATTAGGTGGGGTTTTCAACGGACAACTTATCAACGATCTTGTACTCCTTTTTTTTGCAGTTGTATTTTGTTGGGTTTGTATTTTGTCCTATTTAATTTCAGTTTGTATTGTACTCACAGTAGTTGTCTTGTAACAATTGTGGTTTACTTGGTGTTTACCTTTCCATAGTTTGTGATGTGTGTGTGTGTACAAATTTAAAGGAAAATGCCTTCCCTTTTTGGGATATGCCTTTTCAGTGCTAGTCGCCATCCCCTGGCCTATGGAAGGCGGGCTTGGGGTAGTCACAACATGGGCCCTAGGGGACGGGTCATGACAAAGTGGTATCAGAGGAGGTTGGTTATACCACAAGAACTAAGTGTAACACCCCGAGCTTCCACGATACACATCTCATTCAATAATGCAATAGCCTGCATTGTATGCAACTTTGAGTTCTAACACACCGCAACTAATCAAAGTAGCCGTTATGAATAGTAATAACCACTTTTTAAATTTATAGAAATTTTATATTTCAAAATGGACTTCATTTTTGTATTCCTAATATTGAAATTAGCCTATGTTGAATTTTTTGTAATTTTCTGAGAACTTCCAAATTTTTATGAATAGTGAAAAATACATAAAAAAACTTTTTTAATCAAAATAATTTATAGTGATAAGTTATAATATTGAGTGGTTTTAAAGTATAATTAGAATATATTTTTACCATTTTATCCAATGGTGGTCATTAGAATTAATTTAACATTGAAAATGGACATAAACAATTGCCAATCTTTTGATATAAATTATTTCTTAAAAACACGCTATTTGTTGTAACAGCGGGAATTAATTATAAAATTAATTAATGAAACTTATATGTTTGTAATTTTGTAAAATAGACATCATTTTTGAATTCGGAATATCAATTATATCTTAGGGTGAAATTTTGGCATTGTTCTGAAAAACTTCAATTTTTGATGAATAGTGAAACCACTAAGTGGTAGTTAAATAACTGATTTTTCGTTTAAATGAAATATTACCACTTCTGTGATTTTATTTTCAAAAATCCGACATAAATGGTTGTCATTAAGAAGTAAAATGTGGTTCAATGAGATCAAGATATTTTTTTGGTGAATAGTAACTTTTAAGTTCTTAATCGCGATTAGAGGTAATTAGTGTAGTTTAAGGTAAAAATAATGTTTTAATAATATGAGATGAGATTGAAACTTGTCCTACTCCTATTGGATGAGTCATGGCCGACCAAGACAACCCATGGGTCAACTTGGGGACCCCATGGAGCCACTTTGGTTGGAAAATGACATTAATATATATATATTTAATGTTAAAATTAAATTGACACAAACATGAGTTGTTTTACTAAAACAGTTTTTAAGTGGAGTTACACAAGTCCAAATTTTGATTATAAATATTCATTAGAAATATAAAAATATTTCCTACATCATAGTATTTTTTTTTATAATTTTTAGACATTAAATAAATTAAATTATTTATGACATCATGATGATGCAGCGATGACCTCATTATTTAACGATTTAAATAAAATGGGAAGATAATGCAAAATCCAAGGCTTAAACTTGTCCAAAGCCTATTGGATGAGGAGATTTCGAACCCTTATTACCTTATCCTAGAATTATATAAGTGTGGGACCTCTAAAATCCGAAACTCATTTTATAATAAAGTGACTTTTCATTACTTTCCAAAAGTGCCCCTCCTCTCCACTTATAAAAGGCCCCCACCACTCCCACCTTATTCACACCTTCAAGCCATTTGGCTCGGCCAAACTCTGCCCAAATACTCTCCCAACATCCCCCTCATACTCCTAGAAGCCTCACTTTGGGCAGAACTCTTCCCAAGGAAGCCTTTGTCTCAAATCAAAAAGAGTTACCCGATTTTGAGGTAATGTCTTCTCTAATGTTGTTTTGTTTTATTTTTCTTCTCCAACCCCCTAAACTCTTTTTATTCATTTCTTTTGTAAGAACACCAGTATCCTCAATATACTAGGATGTTGTTATAAGAAGTATTCGAGCTACACTTACACACACCTACATCTAATGGTTAAATAACATACGGTTTCTGTGGATGGCGAATTTCTGCCTCACGAAACGATGATTGTTAAACACTCATATAACACCTTCAAAGGTGGCCATTAAGATGTCAATATTTTTATATATGATATATAATATGTTTATGTTTTACTTATGCTTCTGTATTTCTCATTTATGTCATACTTTATGATTTCCATTATGGGTAAAACGCGATAATTTCATTTTAGGAAGTGCGGACTACCGCCCCCTCAAAGTGATTTGAATCGTTAATGCCATATATGGGATGTATAAAGGATGGAGTAAATGGTATTATACACTATACTGGAATTATATTATACATTTATATCATTATGATTTTGTTCCATTAAATATGAAATTGAAATGAAAGTAGCGTTCATGCGTACGTACGGCTTACCGTCTCCATGAACGGTGCATTTCATTTCTTACCTCTAAATGTTACGTAATATTATAAATGAATGTATATACTGGATATATAAGATATATATGAAATCTAAATCATGAATATAATTCTGGAGATAATGGATATTCTACCACATAAACAACTTGTAATTATAAGAAGTTTATTGTTGACTCAAGTACCAAAGATCGACAAAACAACCGTTATTAACTTAAATAATTACATAATGTTCATATCATTGTAATAAGTGATATAATAAGGATAATGAAATTGAAAATGGTTCTTAATAAGGTATATATTAACTCTAGTTTATTATTCAGGAGGTTAAAGAATGGTTGAGTCAAGTCAGACACGAGGTAAGAGAACTTCTTAACCCAACTTCCATTCTTTGGGTTAATCTCCTACTTTCCGATTATGTCATGATATTATTATGTATTATTTTGTATTTTTAATTTCTTTATGTGTACCTATAGTGAATACACATAATAGATCTATTTTATTTTAAAAATGATCTTTTTAAGGACTTCGTCTCAATCTCCTTTCATTGAGTCATATTTGGTTTTATACACAACTTTCTTTTATACGGTGTATAAACCCCTTTGACTTTTAAGTTTATTCAAAAGGAATCTTTTTTATACGAAGTGTTTTACTAAACGACAAAAAGGGAATGTTTTTCTTTCCATACTTATGCGGCGACAACGACTTCTCCACCGCCGTGACCATTATTTGAGTTTCGGCTTCCTCTACAAGCCATCATTTTTCAATGAAAAATAAATACAATGTTTTAACTTTCTTTTATTTTGGTATTGAAAATGGTTTTGAAAGCGTTTTTATTATATCAATGTGTTGTATTTATATCTTGTGATTGAAATGTGGAACTGTTATGTTTCCTTTATGCATGTTTTATGTGATACGATTATGTTATGGTTTATGATATGTTTAAACCTATTCATATGAGGAATGCATTGGACTTAATAAGTGACGGGTGGAGCCCGCTATAGCTCCTCGATGCATTGGCAGGTCTCATGAGACAAACTAGTGTCTTGGCACGAGGCCTTGACAAAATCTTATTTGTGGTCTTGGCACAAGGCCTTGACTACGTGGTTATGATAGTCTGGCATTATGCATTCCATCATTATGAAAGTGGTTATTGATATTGCATGTGATTATTCGACCAGTAGAATATCCATGTGAAGAAGTAAATGGCATTATCTCATTTTACTTTTGCCATATTATGTTGAAGTTCATGTTTAAAAGGATTTTGTTTTAGTTATACATTGCCTTAAATGTTAATGTTTATTTATGAAAGCTTCCGCTATATTGTTAACCTTACTGAGCATCCGAGCTCACCCCTTTCAATGTTTTAATATTTTCCAGGATGTGAAGAAGTATTTTATGAATGACCTGCAGGGATAGTCCGAAGAGGATAGAAGTGTGGACTATGGAGACTATGTTATTTTAGTTTTTCACTTTATGATGTAATGTAACGTTTACGAATGTATCTAGTGTTTCCAAGGATACTAAACTAATCGGTCTTTCAAGACTTTATCTTTTGTGATCATGCCAATGTTACGAAGTAATGCACCGACTCTGGGTAGCTGGGGTCGGGGCGTTACAGTTGGTATCAAAGGAAGTTTAGTACAAACCTTGGAAGCTAGATTTAGATAAACTCTGATTAGAGCATGTAGACCTAAGATGAACTTTTAGGATTAGTATAGAATAACTTCCTAGAATTTTGGTATTGTAGAGATTTTGTTAGTTTTCCGAGCAATACATCCCTGTCTGGATACGAGCAGGTAGAGGAGGCTTTGGCACAGATGTTCCTAGGGGTAAAACCTGAAAACACCGCTTTGAGCTAGACTCGAACGGGAACTGATGCACGACAACGGGCCTTGCTGCACTCTTGGTTACGACACTCCCGGGGGATGTGCTTAGGATAATTCTCATTTTCTTTACAAACCACTATGAAGGGTTATGAGTATATACTTTATCAAAGAAAACATTCTTATGATTATGGATTATATCCATAAACCGTTCAATTTACTTTAAGTATTTTAAAAGTTTGGAATTATTCATTGTAATTCATAAACTAACCTAGTTTATGCCATTGTATAGAAATGGCGCCCAGTAGAAGGAATGTGAACTCCAGCAGTACGTATGATCCAAAGAGTAAGAAGGATCGTATCTTTCATGGTATTAAGCCAACATTTAGAAGGGAAATAGTCTCCCATGTGTTCTCAACATATGAAGAAATAGTATCATGTGTTAATAATATAAGTAAAGAATTCTCTGAGTCCTATGGCTTTGAAGCGAAGCAAGAGACGAGAGGGATGGAAGAGAGAATGATGGATAAAGGGATGAGGGGAAAGAAGAGTTTTCCAATATGTGGTAATTGTGGGAAGAAACATCATGGAACTTGCCTAAAGGGAATGGGAGTTTGTTAAGTGTAGATAAAAAGGACACAAAGTGCGTGACTGCAAGGGTAAGAAAATGGTTTCAAATGTACAATGCTTCTTCTGCAAGGATTGGGGACACTACGCAAACCAATGTCCAAATCATCAGAGTATGCCCCAAATGATGTTATTGGATAATAATCAAGTTATGATACTACCACAGATGAGGAGTAATGATTAGAGTTCTTATGTTGTTATTAAATAATTTTGTAATTTGAGTGTTGTATCAATGATGTACTGGTTATAATAATTATGGAGTATATAAGGATTGTACTGCAGTACTATTTCATCAAGGACTTGAGATTGTGTGGAACCAAGAAAAGTGACTCCACAGTAGGATTAAATTTTTGGAAAATATATGTTTGAGAGAAATATAGACCATAATATGGTTTTGATACTGAGATTGTGATTTTGGAATAAGACGTGATTGATTTGGATAAATTATATTGGATATACTTAACTTCCTTGAAGCTGATTGATGTTTTGTATACATTTTTGGATAGAAGGAGTATATCTAGTATTCTATAAGGAATAAGGGATCATGGTAATTCAGTATGTTTAAAAAGAATACATGATGAAGGTATTCACATGTTGTTACGTGGGAAAAAGGATCTTCATTATGTTTACCTTCCTTATAAATTTTGGACTGTGAGTTGGACAGAGGTATTTTGGATAACTATAATGGTTGGAGTGGATTAAGTTGATATTTGGATAGTATTTTTTAAGTTTAAAAAATTTATGAAGATTATTTTTGGAATATTATGATACTATAGTTTTAGGAAAAGGACAACCTGCAGGGTGGGGAATAACCCGTCGCGTCGGACAAAGCTGCAGGAATCGAACCCACAACCTTAGTGCGACAAGCCTTTATTTCCTACCACTAGCCTACAGGAAGTCCCTGGTTATTACAAAATAATTTTACTAATCTAAATGGTATGTGTTAACATTTGGAACCTTATACAATTAGGATAAGTATAATATTTTTGAGTTCTATTATATTTTTGAGTGAAAGATGAGTTGATGGTTGAAACTCTAATTGTCAAGCATAAATATATATATACATATCTCTTATTCAATGAATAAATTAATTCTTAAACTTTAGTAAAGGGATATTAAAACAAAAAATGTGTTATCCTAATACCTTATGTCTTGTTGAACGGATGATATTTTAAATCAACATAGATTGAAGGCTTTGAGGCCCTCAATTTGACAGTTGATTGTGATTGATGACCTCAATCACTCCCTACAAATATTTACGTTTTTCCTCCAATTATATGTCTCTAATTTCCACCAATGTTCTCCTAATCGAGATCATAATTGGGTGGTGACTTTTTCATTTCCCTTTCCCTCTTATTAAGGCTAAATTTTATTAATCTTATTTCCGATGTGGGTTTTCCTCAAAGGTAATTTCTCTTTTCAACCTTTTATTTTCAAAGAAAAATTTCAAATTGCGAGAACGCAATTTATTGAAGGAGGGGAGAATGTAACACCCCGAGCTTCGACGATACACATCTCATTCAATAATGCAATAGCTTGCATTGTACACAACTTTGAGTTCTAACACACCGCAACTAATCAAAGTAGTCGTTATGAATAGTAATAACCACTTTTTAAATTTATAGAAATTTTATATTTCAAAATGGACTTCATTTTTGTATTCCTAATATTGAAATTAGCCTATGTTGAATTTTTTGTAATTTTCTGAGAACTTCCAAATTTTTATGAATAGTGAAAAATACATAAAACAACTTTTTTAATCAAAATAATTTATAGTGATAAGTTATACTATTGAGTGGTTTTAAAGTATAATTAGAATATATTTTTACCATTTTATCCAATGGTGGTCATTATAATTAATTTAACATTGAAAATGGACATAAACAATTGCCAATCTTTTGATATAAATTGTTTCTTAAAAACACGCTATTTGTTGTAACAGCGGGAATTAATTATAAAATTAATTAATGCAACTTATATGTTTGGAATTTTGTAAAATAGACATCATTTTTGAATTCGGAATATCAATTATATCTTAGGGTGAAATTTTGGCATTGTTCTGAAAAACTTCAATTTTTGATGAATAGTGAAACCACTAAGTGGTAGTTAAATAACTGATTTTTCGTTTAAATGAAATATTCCACTTCTGTGATTTTATTTTAAAAAATCCGACATACATGGTTTTCATTAAGAATTAAAATGTGGTTCAATGACATCAAAATATTTTTTTGGTGAATAGTAACTTTTAAGTTCTTAATCGCGATTAGAGGTAATTAGTGTAGTTTAAGGTAAAAATAATGTTTTAATAATATGAGATGAGCTTGACACTTGTACTACTCCTATTGGATGAGTCATGGCCAACCAAGAAAACCCATTAGTCAACTTGGGGACCCCATGGAGCCACTTTGGTTGGAAAATGACATTAATATATATATATATTTAATGTTAAAATTAAATTGACACAAACATGAGTTGTTTTACTAAAACAGTTTTTAAGTGGAGTTACACAATTCCAAATTTTGATTATAAATATTCATTATAAATCTAAAAAGATTTCCTACATCATAGTATTTTTTTTATAATTTTTAAACATTAAATAAATTAAATTATTTATGACATCATGATGATGCAGCGATGACCTCATTATTTAACGATTTAAATAAAATGGGAAGATAATGCAAAATCTAAGGCTTACACTTGTCCAAAGCCTATTGGATGAGGAGATTTAGAACCCTTATCACCTTATCCTCTAATTATATAAGTGTGGGACCTCTAAAATCCGAAAATCATTTTATAATAAAGTGACTTTTCATTACTTTCCAAAAGTGCCCCTCCTCTCCACTTATAAAAGGCCCCCACCACTCCCACCTTATTCACACCTTAAAGCCATTTTGCTCAGCCAACCTCTGCCCAAATACTCTCCCAACATCCCCCTATTACTCCTAGAAGCCTCACTTTGGGCAGAACTCTTCCCAAGGAAGCCTTTGGCTCAAATCAAAAAGAGTTACCCGATTTTGAGGTAATGTCTTCTCTAATGTTGTTTTGTTTTATTTTTCTTCTCCAACCCCCTAAACTCTTTTTATTCATTTCTTTTGTAACAACAACAGTATCCTAAATATACTAGGATGTTGTTATAAGAAGGATTCGAGCTACACTTACACACACCTACATCTAATGGTTAAAGAACATACGGTTTCTGTGGATGGAGAATTTCTGCCTCACGAAACGATGATTGTTCAGCACTCATATAACACCTTCAAAGGTGGCCATTAAGATGTCAATATTTTTATATATGATATATAATATGTTTATGTTTTACTTATTCTTCTGTATTTCTCATTTATGACATACTTTATGATTTCCATTATGGGTAAAACACGATAATTTCATTTTAGGAAGTGCGGACTACCGCCCCCTCAAAGTGATTTGAATCGTTAATGCCATATGTGGGATGTATAAAGGATGGAGTAAATGGTATTAAACACTATACTGGAATTATATTATAAATTTATATCATTATGATTTTGTTCCATTAAATATGAAATTGAAATGAAAGTAGCGTTCATGCGTACGTACGGCTTACCATCTCCATGAACGGTGCATTTCATTTCTTACCTCTAAATGTTACGTAATATTATAAATGAATGTATATAATGGATATATAAGATATATATGACATCTAAATCATGAATATAATTCTGGAGATAATGGATATTCTACCACATAAACAACTTGTAATTATAAGAAGTTTATTGTTGACTCAAGTACCAAAGATCGACAAAACAACCGTTATTAACTTAAATAATTACATAATGTTCATATCATTGTAATAAGTGATATAATAAGGATAATGAAATTGAAAATGGTTCTTAATAAGGTATATATTAACTCTAGTTTATTATTCAGGAGGTTAAAGAATGGTTGAGTCAAGTCAGACACGAGGTAAGGGAACTTCTTAACCCAACTTCCATTCTTTGGGTTAATCTCCTACTTTCCGATTATGTCATGATATTATTATGTATTATTTTGTATTTTTAATTTCTTTATGTGTACCTATAGTGAATACACATAATAGATCTATTTTATTTTAAAAATGATCTTTTTATGGACTTCGTCTCAATCTCCTTTCATTGAGTCATATTTGGTTTTATACACAACTTTCTTTTATACGGTGTATAAACCCCTTTGACTTTTACGTTTATTCAAAAGGAATCTTTTTTATACGAAGCGTTTTACTAAATGACAAAAAGGGAATGTTTTTCTTTCCGTACTTATGCGGCGACAACGACTTCTCCGTCGTCGTGACCATTATTTGAGTTTCGGCTTCCTCTACAAGCCATCATTTTTTAATGAAAAATAAATACAAAGTTTTAACTTTCTTTTATTTTGGTATTGAAAATGGTTTTGAAAGCGTTTTTATTATATCAATGTGTCGTATTTATATCTTGTGATTGAAATGTGGAACTGTTATGTTTCCTTTATGCATGTTTTATGTGATACGATTATGTTATGGTTTATGATATGTTTAAACCTATTCATATGAGGAATGCATTGGACTTAATAAGTGACGGGTGGAGCCCTCTATAGCTCCTCGATGCATCGGCAGGTCTCATGAGACAAACTAGTGTCTTGGCACGAGGCCTTAACAAAATCTTATTTGTGGTCTTGGCACGAGGCCTTGACTACGTGGTTATGATAGTCTGGCATTATGCATTCCATCATTATGAAAGTGGTTATTGATATTGCATGTGATTATTCGACCATTAGAATATCCATGTGAAGAAGTAAATGGCATTATCTCATTTTACTTTTGCCATATTATGTTGAAGTTCATGTTTAAAAGGCTTTTGTTTTAGTTATACATTGCCTTAAATGTTAATGTTTATTTATGAAAGCTTCCGCTATATTGTTAACCTTACTGAGCATCCGAGCTCACCCCTTTCAATGTTTTAATATTTTCCAGGATGTGAAGAAGTATTTTATGAATGACCTGCAGGGATAGTCCGAAGAGGATAGAAGTGTGGATTATGGAGACTATGTTATTGTAGTTTTTCACTTTATGATGTAATGTAACGTTTACGAATGTATCTAGTGTTTCCAAGGCTACTAAACTAATCGGTCTTTCGAGACTTGATCTTTTGTGATCATGCCAATGTTACGAAGTAATGCACCGACTCTGGGTAGCTAGGGTCAGGGCGTTACACTAAGGGTCTGTAAATTTTGATGGGGCAACAATGTTAAGTGTTTTAGGATTGTCTTTCAGACCAGGAAGTCCAGTGTTGGTGCAGGGGCTGACATATCCATACACCAAGACCCTGAATTATGTTTTCTAACTTGGTACATGAAAATACTGGTTTCATGCATCTTTGACTGTTTCTCATGATCTTTTTGAGTCAAAGTCAACTCACCAGGTATAATCTATTGATCATGGTCCATCATGATCTCTTTTAGGATGCCTTCATATAGACATCTAACCCGGATTCTAGTGTGTGACCATGAGGATGGTCTATAGAGAGATGAGGCTTCGATATAGGTATTGTTGCCCATGATGGAACCTTCGGGTAGTGTCCCAGTGATACCACCACCCATTGGTCAGCAGTTACTACTGGATCTACTGGTAGAGGACGTACGTAGGATCAGTGCCTTACATGAGTTCCAATGATAGATACATCCCAGGTTTAGGGGAGAGACAGATCCTTAGTTCACTGAGGATTGGCTAGAGGTGGTGATAAGAGTCTTCCACTTAGTGAGGACACTACTTTACCAGATAACAGTTCTAGTAGCGAGCCTTCTGTAAGGATTGACATGGAGATGGTAGAGTTTGACCATCTAGACTCACGAGGAGGTGACCCTCACCTAGTATGACTTTGAGAAACTTTTCAGGGAGGAGTTATTCCCCATGAATTTTCACTTAGTGTGCATACAGGAGCTACTTCACTTATAGTAGGGTAGCCTGACAGTGGATGAGTACTCTGCGAGGTTCACAGACCTCTCTCATTACTCTACAAATATGGTGAGTGACCCTTTCTTCAGGGCCTGAACCTTTTAGTAGGGACTCTTACGGGAGATCAGGACATTGATGATTTCCCTTAGCATCCCTATGTAGGATGGAGTGTAAGAGAGAGCTCTACTAGTAGAGAGCTTCCTTACAGAGAATATACTGATGGTGGGAGATTCCAAAAGGTGATAGGTGGCCAATTTATCCATGGAGGGTAGCCGATAGATGACACAAAGGTCTAATCAGGCCATAAAATTTGGAGGATGACCCCAGGACGCAAGGTCAGTGGTACGATGCCACCAGGGCAGTGGGAGTCAATAGAGGAGTAGGGCATGCTACTTGTGCGGTGATAAGGGTCACATGGCTCATGACTACCTAAACTACCATACAGACAATAAGTGGATTGTCGAAGGGCCGCCAAGAGAATGACAGAGGTTTGAGCGAGGTGGTCTGCAGGGTATTAGATGTGGTAGGGGAGAAGGCAGAGCAGTAAGCGGTGGACGGAGGTTTGAGGTGCTACCACCACCACCCCCATGTGGTCCACCATGGGCTCTTGGAGCTGGTGGACAGGGGCGAGGCCAGATTCAGGTGATGGAAGCCTATGACCATGATGCTCCAGATATGATTAGAGGTATGATACATGTCTTCTCCACCTTGTCTAAAATTATTATAGAAACAGTTGCTAGTCACTCTTTCCTTGCCATAGATCTTGTTTGGAGTTCATAGATTCTGATCAAGTTGTTGGGTTGATCCTTACGGTTAGAGACTCCTACGAGAGGGGATTCGATGATTACACACTGGTGACGGCAGTGTGAGATTACTCTTGGAGGTGAGAGCTTTGACTGGGATCTCATAGTAGCGGCATCGAGGCCTTATGATGTCATCTTGGGTATAGACTGGTTATCAACAGTCCATGCTTAGATCTACTGTTTTAGGCGCACAATGTGGTGTGTTTGTGGAGATGGGAATAGGTTTTCCTTTGTCAGCGAGAAGGAAAACAAAATAGCGCAGGATGGGCTCACATATAAGAGGGTGTAACTGATCACTCCTCAGTTGGCTAGCATGACCCTCAATGCAGTGGATGAGATGAGTCTATAGTTTCCTGTAGTGGTGGATGAGTACGAGGATATATTTCAAGAGGATGTTCTAGGACTACCTCCTCATAGAGAGGTAGACTTCTATATTGATCTGTACCCCAGGACGACACCAATATCTAAACCTACATATTAGATGGCTCTTGTAGAGCTCTTAGAGCTGAGGGTACAGTTGGAGGACTTATATAGGAATGGGTTTGTAAAGACCAGAATTGCACCATGGGTAGCCCCAGTGTTGTTTGGAAATAAGGAAGATGAAATCTTTAGGTTACGCGTGGAATTACAATGCCTGAACCAGGTGACCGTGAAGAACAAGTATCCTCTACCGAGGATTTATGACCTCTTCGATCATCTGAATGGAGTGAGATGGTTCTCAAAGATAGATCTCAGATCAGGCTATCACCTACATCGATTGAAAGATGATGACATCTTGAAGAAAACTTTTAGATGTTGCTATGACAACTATAAGTACTTAGTGATGCTATTTGGCATGACAAACACCCCATCAGTGTTCATGGGACTCATGAACAGGATCTTCCATTCATACCTAGACCATTTTGTAGTGGTCTTCATTGATGACATCTTAGTGTATTCAACGTCCAAGGTGGAGCATACGATACACTTGAGGATGGTTATGGTCACACTCCAAGAGCACCATCTTTACAAAAATCTCTTGAAGTGTGAGTTCTAGATATGAAAGGTTAACTTCCTGGGACATGTTTCTCAGAGGCTGGAGTTGTGGTGGATCCATCTAAGATTGAGGTGGTGCTTTCTTGGGAGCCACCCAAGAATGTAACTGAGGTGCGAAGTTTCCTTTGGTTGGATGAGTACTATTAGAGGTTTGTAACCGATTTCTCTAGAGTAACAGCACCCATGAAAACATTTAAAAAGAAGTAAAAACCCTTCATGTGGATAGAAGGATACCAGCAGTTCTCTCAACAGCTGAGGTAGAGCTTGATGAGTGATACTATCTTGAGGTTTCTAGAGGAGGGTGCCAACTACATGGTGTACTGTGATGCATCAGGAACTAGTCTTGGTTTTGTCCTGATGTAGGGAAAAGAAATTATTTCTTATGTCTCATGACAGTTGAGACTGCATGAGTAGATTTATGTAACTCATGACCTTGAGTTGGTAGCAGTAGTCTTCGCACTGAAGATGTGGTGAAACTACCTTATGGGAAATCGATTCATCATCTACTATAACCACAAGAGTCTCAAGTATATCTTTTATCATAAGGATCTGAATCTGAGACAACAATGTTGGATATAGTTCCTCCAGGACTATGACTTCAAGATAGTCTATACTCTTAGGAAGGGGAACATGGTGGTAGATGTTATCAGTAGAAGATTGAGTTCACAGCTATTGAACGAGGCCTCAGAGCAGTTGGCCTCACTTTAGATATAATTTGTGGATAGAGACGAGGTATCTTATCTTTATTCGATGGTAGTTTCCCCTAAAATCTTATAGCAAGTTTGGGAGGCACAACTCAGAGATGCCAACTATGAGACTACATGTGCCCAAATGTCCACAGGGCATGCCCCTGTTGGATATTCTAAAGGTGGGGAGCATGAAATCCTTTTGAAAGGATGCACCATAGTACCAGTGGAGTTATAGGAGGAGGTGTTGAGGGAGTTACATACATCCCCTTTGGTGGTACATCTAGGTGTGGCGAAGATGTACCAGGACCTACGACATCAGTATTGGTGGCTGGGGATGAAGAAGGAAGTAGCAGAGTTTGTCTCGAGATGCCTCACTTATCAGCAAGTGAAGGCCAAACACTAGGTTCCAGTAGGTTTGAAACAACATCTCAAGGTACCAAAGTGGAAGTGGGATGGAATATCAATAGACTTCATTATGGGCTTACCATGTATGTCTAAGAGGAATGATACCATTTGGGTGATCATAGACCGACTCATCAAGTCGACCCACTTCCTACCCATTTGCGAATAGGGTTCAATAGAGAGCTTGAGATGCCTTTATGTGTAAGAGATAGTTTGACTCCATGGAGTCCCATCTAAGATAGTCTCAGATCGTGATGCATGATTTACATCCCAATTGTGGAAGGGATTGCAAGAGTCTTTTGGGAATCAGCTACACTTGAGCACAACCTTTAAACTACAGACTGATGGTTAGAAAAAGCGGACCATACAGACCATGGAGGACATGCTTCATACTCGAGTCCTTGATTTTGGTCATAGTTGGGAGGACCACCTAACACTGGTGGATTTTTCGTACAACAATAGCTACCACTCCACCATCGGTATGATACCATTCAAGGCACTGTATGAACGACCATACAGGTCACTGTTATGCTGGATAGACCCAGGGGTGTCAACACTCATGGGTCCAAAGATGGCACATGATATCATTGAGAAGGTGTAGGTCACATGAGAGCAAATGAAGACTGCACAAAATCGATATAATTCATATGTTGATAGGCGATGGAGACCCTTGGAGTTTGAATAGGGGGACCACATATTCCTATAGGTCTCTCCTCGATGAGGGATGTAGATATTTGGATGGGGTGATAGGTTATCTCTAAGGTTTATCATGCCTTTCTTGATACTAGGTAGAGTAGGTGAGGTGGCGTACAACTTGGATCTACCGTTGTAGTTAGAGAGGGTGCACTATGTCTTCCACGTATCCCAATTGAGGAGATACATGCACAACCCTTCTCACGCCATCAGCCACGGTGAGATGGAGATTAAAAATGGGGAGAAATTCACAGAGTACTCAGTGGAGATAGAGGATCCAAAGAAGCGGATCCTTTGTGTATAATTTATTCCTCTGGTGCATGTTCATTGGTAGCAAAGGAATCTCCAGGAGATCATGTGGGAGAGAGAGGCGCAGATTCATGCTCAGTACCCCCATTTTTTTGATTAGCCCTTGTTTTGGATTACGAGGATGTAAAGCCCTAAAGAGGGGAGTAATGTAATATACCTAAATTCCATGTAAATTTTTTTAAAAATTGAATGGTATTATTTTGAGACCAGGATCTGAGACAACAGGTAATTCCGAGGCCCTGAGTGGCTAGAATGTATTTTTGAACCATTTTTAAGGTTCATTAAATAAATGTGCGAGCGGGTTTTTCTAACTTTTAAACCGATGGCTATATAAAAAATACAAGGGCATCATTGAACTCAGAGTGTCGAGATTTTCCTAGAAAGGGCCTAACATTGGATGGCATGATCCAATAATGGAAAGTAGTTTTTGGCCGTAAATAAAATAATCAAGTAATAATTATTTTATTTTCAAATCCTTATAACTCATAAATGGTAACTCGGATTGGAAATATGTGAGTATTGTTGAGATTGTGAGGGTTTGTTTCCCTTAGTCATAGCTTAATCTCAACCGGTGTGGGTCGAGGATAAAAGATAGTTTTTGGACTTTTTAAGAAAAAATAAAATAAAATAAACTTAATTATTTTATTTTTATTTTGAACTTTCGAAATTTTTGAAATGAAACCAAAACATTATTTCATAAATGAAATAACGTAACGACACTAAAAAATAATAATAACAAAAAAGTGTTTCCTTCTTTAATGATTTAACTGGGGGGTGCGTCATTGACACGTTGGGAGAAACACTCTAAATCTCTGGAGGGTCTCCATTGACTAATGAAGAATGATGATCTCCAATGAAATTGAGTACTTACCCTCCTCTTCAAGATATCCCTTCCTTGATGATGGAATAAGGATCTTCATGGATAAATCACCTTCAGTGATGGATTCTTCCTGTGATTGAACTTTAACTAGGTAGGGGTTTAAATTCTTAGTGAAGTGGTTATCCTTGTTCTCCCCATCTAAACAAAGAACATGGATGAACTCTCTAACAAGTTGATCTATGGATGTATTTTCCTTGTAGGGTTGGGAAATATAACTGCAAGTTGATATTGGGATAAATATTAGTGATTTATAATTTATACGTCGTTATCTCGCTAATATGAACAAATCCAGACCAACATGAACCAAGGATGGCTGTTCATTTGGGTGTTCTATGTGATGCCCTCCATCTTTCTCTGCCCGTTCTTCGTGGCATAATGGAGGCAGTACATCAGTTGTAGAAGCACTAGGCAGAAGGGCCACAACCAGGCGGGCTGCGACACTGGCCAGAGACTATGGAACTGGGCCACGACAGCGGCATCGGGCTACAACACCCCAATCGTGGTGGTAGGTGGGAGGCGGTGATAGGATCCAGTGGATGGTGGTAGGTGGACACGGCCACCTAGCCACATCGGAGGTGCACGTGGCGTAGATCCGCGGTTCGTAGACCGCGGCAGAGAGCTGGACCCGCGACAAAGTTATGAGCCATGGGGGGAAACCGGTATGTGTGAGGGGAATAAGGTAGAAGGGTGGTGCCACTTGAGAACCGCATTGGAGGATAAAGCTGCAGAATGAGATGGTATGCTATCTCGGAACACCTATGGAGGAGGCGGTCAAAATTAACCGACTACATGCAGAGTGAACCAGACGCCCCATGGGTGTCTTGGCAGGGGGAAACCAGCCTGCCATACGGGCTGGGCCGGTGGTGCGAACCATGCCGCTGGGTGGCCTGGGCTGGAGAATAACTGGACCAACGATGTGGGCCGGGTTGATAGGAAAAACCGGTCAACTGAGTGGCCTGGGCTCAGAAAGAACCGGCCTGCCTATTGCGGGCTGAGTCGAATAAACCCAGGTCACTGGGCGACCCGATGGGATGGACCCATGACCTAATCGGGCCAGGTCCAGCATGGACCAATGGGCCTGACCTAGTGGTCAGGCCAGACTGTGTTGACCTAGACCCCATCGAGCCAGGTTGGGTCGGTTGAACCAGGTTGGGTCATGTGGGACCCCCGAGCCGAGTTGGTTAGGTCAGTCCACTAGGTCGGATCGGGCCTAGACACAATTGGCCCTTGTTTACTAAAACACTAATATCTTTCAGACTGGGTGTTCGATTGACACATCGTCTATGGCATTGGGACCCTTACAATGAGACAACCCTTTGGAAATACTCTAAGTGAGTTTTCATGGTAGTTAAGATATGACTAATGGATTGATGATTACATTCTCCTATAATCAAGTGCACTGGAGTGAGGGAATCCAACAAATGACTGTGACACGAAGGATATGATGAGCGGGTCTTAATGATTCAGCTGGAAAAGAGAGGAGTGGGTCTTAGTGATCTAGTTGTCTAAGAAGAGGAGTGGGTCTAAGTGATCCAGCTAGCCCAGATATGAGTAGGTCTAAGTGATCCAGCTAGAAGATAGACAAACGGGTCTAAGTGATCTAGCTAGCCCAGAGAGGAGCGAGTCTAACTGATACAGCTAGCCTAGAGACGATTGAGTCTAAGTGATCCAACTGGACCAGATACGAGCAAGTCTAAGTGATCCAGCTGGCCTAGAGAAAAGCGGGTCTAAGTGATCTAGATGGCCCTAGAGATGAGCAAGTCTCAGTGATCTAGATAGCCTAGGTGATGAGCGGGCCCAGATGATGAATCCCTCTGTAGCATGAATGTTTAGATTTACAATTGATAATTCTACTTCCTATACTTTGATTTATACCTAGTGTGATATATTTTGATTTGTGACCATGATTTGTGGTTTTTCTTTGTGGTTATGCTTCGTGGTCTTTCCTTTATGGATTGGGGTCCCTACTGAGTATTGTGTTACTCACCCCTGTATGGGTTTCGCTCACACGTGTCGTGTCTTGTGAAGATGACCGACAACATTATGGAGGACTCATTGACCTAGTACTAGGTGGTGCCTAGTAATATTAGGCAGGCATGTCATAATTCTATGGCTTTCAGCAGCTACTCTAACCTTACCCATCAGGTGGGGTTTTCAGCGGATGGATTATCAGCGATCTTATACTCCCTTTTGTTTGTAGTTATCTTTTGTTGGGTTTGTATTCTAGCCCATTTACTTTCAGTTTTTATTTTACTCACAATATTTGTCTTGTTATATTTGTGGTTTACTTGGTGTTTATCTTTCCGCAGTTTGTACTATGTGCGTGTGTACAGGTTTAAAGGCAAATGCCTTCCATTCTTTGGATATGCCTTTTCAGTGCTAGTCGCCAGCCCCTGTCCTATGGAAAGTAGGATTTAGGTAGTCATGGAATGGGACTTAGGGGAAGGGTTATGACATGTACCATATCTAACATAATAAATCATTTCATAAATAACCCATGGAGAATAAAATAAAATGGGTCTCATATCAAAATCACAATGTTTCAAAAGTGCTTTAAAAATATGATCATTATGTCATTTTTAACCCTCAGAAAGGGAATGAGGGTTTTATTTATGTCATTACTAGAATAAAATAAATCATTTTTACATATTGGTGAATACCCATATAAAATAAATAGGTTTGGGTATTCAAAAAAATAAAATAAAAGTAATTTCTTTAGGAGAAGATAGAAATTTTGAGAAGTAAAATCAGCAGTGTAACATGTATAATACGTGGTTTTAGAAAAGGGTAAAAAGAGAGGGGATAGAGGTAAAACATTGATAAAACATCATTTTTGAATGAGTTAATTAATAAAAAGGAAATAAGATAGAGTAACCATAATATTTAGAATACATATACAAAATAGGTTCTTTAAATGAAGAGAAAAGAAGGATATTTACCTTAACTAGAAAATTAACACCTAAAACATGAGGATAGGGAACTTAGGGGATTGAGGAAAACTTGGGAGGACTTTTTGGGAGGTAAAAATATCATATCTTCATGAAGGATGAATTGGGAGTGAAAGTAAATATATAAATGGGTGGGTATTTATAGAAAAAGTGGAGGATTTGTTTGTTAATTTCTAAATTCAGGCTTTGGATACCTAGGTAGTGGTAAATGAAAAACCATGGGATTTCCCCTAGTATTGAAAAATTGTGAAAAAATTTATGTTATTTTAATCCACAAGATTCAACCATAATTTTATATCACTTATTTTGTTAAGTAAAGTTAATTTTTTTACAAAATAACATTTTCAAAGTTAAAGTTTCCATTTTAGAACTTAGAAAGTAAATTATATATTTGGAAATTGATTAAAATACATTTAAATACTTGATATTAATAAAATAAAATATTTTAAGCCTTGGATTGTGGTTAATTAGTTATTAAATCATTATAATATAATTATGATGTCATTAATATACCAAAAAACTCAAACTGTATTTTTACAATTCACAAAAAAATAAAGATTTTTAGAAAATTTTCATAAATTTACCATAGCATAATTTTGAAATTATGATTTTCAAAAATGATATTTATTTTATCATAATAATTAAATATTATAATATTAACTTTAAAATATAAATAACCTTATTTATTAAAAATAAAAACGGATTGAAAATGTATAGTAAAATTTTTGACACTTGAAAAATAAATAAATTATTTTATCATTTATTTTTAAATAAGAGTGTTTTAATCAAATAATTTGATTAAAATAAAAATTATTCACAATACCTTAGTATATTATAATAATTATATCTTTTTGAAAAGAACAATCTTTATTCTAAAAAATCAATTTATCAAATTCCATCTCAATTTTATTAAGAAAAACTATTCTTAAAATGGAAATAATGGAGTAAAAATTTTATTTATACAATGAAATTACACTTTAAGAAACTAGGGAATTGAAACATAATCCCTTATTACACCCACATACACCCTAAGAATAAGGTGTTCTATGGTGGTAGTTTCGTAGGGTGCCTCAGCTAACATTAACCGAGTAGTAATCTCCACTAACTTAAACTTCTCCTGTAGGTGATTTTGCTCAAGCTTCACTTGTTGAATCTTGGCTTGGGATTGGTCAAGGGTGAACCCTAGTGATGATACTTACCTTCTAAGTTCTGATAGATGGGCTACAAATAGAATGAATCTACTGGTTGAGGCCATTGACTCTTCTTTCTGTATCAATTTTCTTTTGTCAAAATTTTAGTTATAAAGTCTAATGATAACGTTAAAATTATTATCAAGGGAATAGTTCCCAATGGTCATAATTGAACAATGGTTTATTCCAGATGATCAAATTTCCCTTTATATTCACTTTATTAAAAAAAATATATGGTTTTATTATGAATAATATAATATCACACACATTTTCAGTAAACAATTATCATTCAAAAAGTCTGGGTCATTACACTACACCACTTTCCCACTGGTATTCCACTCTCACACCCCAACATCATACGTCTTGGAACTCCCATATCTTCCATATACCACACCTCCACACAAGCATGACCACAAAAATATTTTCTATTTTTTACCTTTTATTTTAGAAAAAGAATTTCAAATTACAAGGACACAATTTATTGAAGGAGGGTAGAATGCAGCACCCTAAGCTTCCACGATACGCTTCTCTTTAAATAATATAATAGCGTGCTATGTACGCAACACCGAGTTCAAAAGCACCACGACCTATCAAACTTTCCGTTTTAAAAGCAGTTATGAATACTAATACCCACTTTTTAAAATTTTATAAATTTTATTTTTCAATTTGGACTTCATTTTTGGATTTATAATATCAAAATTAGATTGGGGTGAATTTTTAGTACTTTTCTGATAACTTTCATATTTTGATCAATAGAGAAAAGCACTAAATTTTAATTAAAAACAAATTTTTTAATCGAAATAATTTATAGCGTTAAATTACACATTTGAGTGGTTTTAAAGTATCATTAGATCATATTTTTATCATTTAATATAATTTAGGTCATTGGATGTAATTTCACATTTAAATTGTACATAAACACATGTCAATCTTTTGATAGTTTTTACTTCTTAAAAACCCGCTTTTTGGTTTTAATAATGAAAATTAATTTTAAATTAATTTCTGAAACTTTTTTATTTTGAATTTAGAAAAATTGATTCCATATTTGGAATCAGGAGGTCCAAATTTTGTAAATAGGTAACTTTTATTTTTAGACATTATAAATTGTTACTTCAGTAAATATTTTATTTACCATGGTTAAAGGGTAAATCCGGTAAATAAAGGTAAAAAATAATATTATAATAATAGTAAAATACCCTAAAACTCTTCCTAACCCTATTTATGATACATGTACGACCATGGGAATCCTTGGGTCGATTTTGGTACCCCTAGAGCCACTTGGGAGTAATAATGACATTTTATATTAATTAATGTAAAGTAAAGACAAAAATAACATAAAAATGTATCTTTTAGTAATTTTTTTTTTATATGAGGTTATATAATCAATATCTTAGACTATAAATATTAATTAGAAATATAAAACTATTTCATATATAATTATATTTTATTTATAATTTTTAGACATAATATAAATATATTTTATTATGACATAATAATGATGCAGTATTTTTCTTATTAATGAAAGGATCAAATAAATGATATTATAAATATTAAAATAAATATAATTCGAAAGTTTTGATGCCATAAACGAATTTTATAGGTGAATATGACATGTTAGGGTGGATTAAATATTTTTTTTTCTAAGTGATAAATTTTTTATGACTTTCACAAAAACAAAATACCAAATAGTGTCAAAATTGACATAAATGAGTTTTTAAAACAAATAATATATATTTAAATTATATAATATTCATAAAAATATAAGGCTCAGAAAAAGGACTTATATAAGGTTATATATTTCAATAATGAACCAATAGAGGTTCTCTTGGCTTTTTATAGTAAGTTTATTAACCATTTATTATAATAATACAAGAAGACATGGTAAAAGTTAAACTATTTAACTAAGAGTTAAATCTAAAAGATAAGGTCAATATGGTGACATAAACTTGTCTAAAACCCATTTTTTGAGAATATTTAGACCCATAAGCACCTCATAAATTAAATAAATCCTTTTGGAGCCATTATAAACCAAATATTATTGTACAATAAATTAATATTTCAAGCTTTTCCTAAAGTGACCCTCACCTCTCTTATAAAAGGGTACTTCCCCTTCTCTAAAAATCACACCTCCAAAGCCATTTGGCTCAGATAAAACCTACTAAAATATCCTACCAACTACCATAACTTCGACCTAGAGGCCTTACTTTGATCAGAAAGCCAATATAAGGATCCCTTTTGATCAAATAAAAAGGAAGCACCCGAAGAAGAGGTAATTATTTCATCACCTCTTTCAAAGTTCTTTTCTTCTTCCACTTCCTCTTTATTTGTTGTCTCTATACCAAAATAATAACTCCAGTACCTTCTATATATCATGATGTTATTATAAATATGGTATAACCATATTCATTATTCTATCCATCCTATAAATGACAAAGTCACTATACGTGCGTACGTACAACTTACGGTCTCCACGTCGTGGTGTAGTTTGTTATTCAACGCTTCATTATTTAGATGGGTATAATAATGAGTATAATTAATGTAAATGATAAATATAAAATTTTAATGATTCTGTATATATAATATACCATCCAACTACATACAATTTCACCATCAATAGAATTATATTGTCGCTCGTGCGCACGTACAGCTTACCGTCTCCACGACGCGATGAGATTTCGTTCCCCATCACAACCAATCACGAATAATTTTCATTTGATGATTAAAAATAATGTTTAAGAACTTAATATAATTCTGGATATGAATAAAATACATCATATCCATAGAGAACATGACTTACATAACAAAACATATAAAGGAAAATGAATCAGTTAACACCCAAAATAATGATACTACTGAAATATTATTAAAAAAGCAATATTAGAAGATCATATATGATATCATATTTATGTATATTGTTATTTTATAATTTAATAACAGTGATTTAATTATTATAAATGAGGTTAACATACCCTCGACCAAAGAAAAGTACTAGGTAAGGGTTAATTTTACAATCTCTCTATTATCTGAGGTTGTTAATATATAAGTATCTACTGGGACATCTTTATCATCCACATCCATGTTTCTTAAAAATGTATTTCAAAACATTTTTAATATTTACTAGACTATGGGTTAAATTCATTTACACTATTGTTTGAATTTTTTTGAAAGGAATGTTTCTGTCGTTTTCCAAACAAGGTACTTTATGACCTTTTCGACAAATTAAGGTAAGAATGTTTTTTAACTTATACGGAGGGTGTGGCTATTTTCTGCCATTATAACACCTTCAAATCTTACCTTAAAATATTATAAGAATATTTTTAAAATAAATTTTTTCTTTTATAATTGCTTGAATTTTAAATTATTTCAAAATAGAAAGAGACATTTCTCTTAAATAGTTTTGATTTCATCTATGTCAACACCATTTGATGGATTTTACACTTGTTTGAAGTTGATTTATTATGATACAATATTCCATATTGCATTGAATGTTTTGTGATATGTTTGACTGTGGATGTATTATTTTTATACCATTCATGGTTTATAGTTAAAGTATTAACATTTCTTATGCTAGTTTTATTACGAATGTTTATGTTATGTTTCAAACTTCTCATATAAGGAATGCATTGGACTTAGTAAGTGATGGGTGGAGCCCGCTATAGCTCCTCGATGCATCAGTAGGTATCATGAGACAAACTAGTGTCTTGGCACTAGGCCTTGAAAAAATCTTATTTGTTGTCTTGGAATGAGGCCTTGACTATGTGATTATGATGTCCAACATTATGTATTCCATCTTTATGAAATTAGCTATTGATATTACATGTGATTATTTGACTAGTAGAATATCCATGAGAATAAAAAATGGAATTATTTGATTTATATTTTTCATATTATTATGAAGTTTAAGTTTAAAAGGCTTGCATTTTAATCTTATACATTGCCTTAAATGTTTATTCTTATTTATGATAGTTTCTACTATATTGTTATCCTTACTGAGAATCTGAGATCACCCATTTCTATATTTTATTTTTCCCAGTATGCGAAAAAGTATATTATGATTAACCTATAGGGGTAGGCTAAAGGATATGAGTGTGTTCAAAGGGGACACAATGTTTTTTTTTATTTCATGATCTAATGTAAAACTTATGTATGTATCTAGTAATTCTAAACTAAACTAATCGGTCTTTTGAGGCTTGATCTCTTGTGATCATGACAATGTTATGTAATAATTCACCAACTCTGGGTAACTAGGTTCGGGGTGTTACAGTTGGTATTAGAGAAAGTTTAGTAAAAACCTTGGAAACTAGATTTAGAAAAACTATGATTAGAGAACATTACCCTAATATAGACTTTGATGATTAGTATTGAAGAACTTTCTAGAGTTTTGGTAATGTATAGATTTTGTAAATTTTCCAAACAATACATCCCTGTCTAGATACGAGCAGGTAGAGTCAGCTCTAGTGTAGATGTACCTAGGAGTGAAAACTCAGACATGGAGTTTTAGGCTTGACATGAGGTATCCTGGTACATGACAATGGGCCTTATTGCACTCTTGGTTACAAAACTCCAAAGGGATATGATTAGGATAACTAACATTTCCTTTAAAAACCATTATGAAGAATTTATGAGTAAATACTTCCTCAAAGAAAACATTTTTATGATTATGGATTATATCCATAAACTATTCTGTTTATGTTAAGTGTTTTACAAGTTTGGAATTATGTATTGTGATTCATAAACTAATATGTTGTATGCCATTTTTTAGAAATGGAGCCTAGTGGAAGGAATGGAAACCATATCAATGCACATAATCAATTTAGGTATTTCCCTCATACTCAAGATAATTATAGTGGATCTGGTGATGAAACTGGTTTTGATCAGCTTATCACCATACTGGGACAACTCACTTAGGTTATGAATAATAACCTTACCTGTATGGAGAACCTTTATCCACAACGTGGAAGATCAATGTTAGAGCAATTAATGAGAAAAAAACCACCAACATTCAATGGGACTAAAAATACACTTGTATCTAAGAAATGAATAAGTTCCTTAGAGAAAATGTTTCATGCTTTGGGGAGTAGAGAAAGGGAAAAAGTTTTCATGGAAGTTTATTGCCTCATGGGAGATGCAGATCAATGGTGTTCACTAATTCAAAACACAAATGAGGATGAAGAAGTATCAAATATGGAATGAAGGTAGTTTAAAGTGATTTTATTAGAAAAATACTTTCCCCGTGACCATTAAGCGGATATGGAAAGACAATTTCTGAGCCTGAGGTAAAAAGAGGATAAGAATGTCGCAAGGTATGAGGATATCTTTACAAGGTTATCAATGCATGAAACATATTATATACGTAACCCAAGTAGTAAGATTGATCGATTATTTGATGGGTTAAAAACATTTCTCTATCGAACGTTAGTCTCACAATCCTTCTAGACATTTGAAGATATAGTCTCATGTGATATCAAGACAGAAAAGGAATTCTCAAAGTCTTATGACATTAAAGTAAAGAAAGAGAAGAAGATAACAATGGAGCAAGAGATAGATAAAAGGAAAAAGGGAAAGAAGGATTTTTCCTTATGTGATAATTATGGGAAGAAACACCCCGATACTTGCCTAAAAGGAATGAGAGTTTATTACAAATGTGAATAAAAAGGTCACCAGGCTCGTGATTGCAAGGAGTTGTCAATGTTGAATGCTAAAATTGTAGAGAAATGGGGTATTATGCAAATGAATGTCCTAATCACCAAGGAAACTTACCTCAGAAAAGGACAAGGGATCATGGCCAAGCTTATGTTGTTACTACAATTGAAGTGGAATAATTAATGTATTTGTGTTTTTGGATTCAAGAATTATATTCTGGTTATAAAAGAATCTGATATATATAAGGATTGTACTGTAGTAATTTTTTTTTCATTAAGGTTTTAATATGATTAAGGTAATCATATTTTCAGTATGTTATAATAAGATAAAATTTATGTTGTTTAGGGAATCTGATGTTACAATTGATTTTGGAATTTAGATACCTTTTAGAGAGAGTTTGGACAAAAGTATTTTGGATAACTATAAAGTTTGTAATGGATTAAGTTGAACTTTGGATAGTATTTTTTTAAGGTTAAAAAATTTCTTAAGATTATTTTTGGAATATTATAATACTATAGTTTTAGAAAAAGGACAACCTGTAGGTCGGGCGATAACCCACCACGTCAGACAAAGCTACAGGAATCGAACCCACAACCAAAGTAAGACAAGGCTTTATCACCCACCACTAGCCTAAAGGAAGTTCCTGGTTATTACAAAATAGTTTTGTTCATTTAAATGGTATATGTTTATATTTGTAACCTTATACGATTAGTATAAATAGAATATTTTCGAGTTATATTATGTTTTGGAGTGAAAGATGAGTTTGTGGTAGAAATTAGTTAAAGGATGTAACTCTACTTGTCAAGTATTATTTTTTTCTTATTCTATGAAGAAATTAATTCTTAAACTTTTTGGAAATAATCTTAAAACCAATTTTTTTATCTTAATACCTTATGTTTTTTTGAACTGACGGTATTTTAAATCATTATAGATTTATGGCTTTGAGGCCCTCAATTTTACATTCACTTGTTTGTGATTGGTGACCTCAATCACTCCCTATAAATATTTAAGTTTTTCCTCTAATTATAATTTCCCCCAATGTTCTTCTATTCTAAATCCTAATTTGGTGGCGAATTTTTCATTTCCCTTTCCCTCTTATTAAGACTAAATTTTATTAACCCAATTTCCGATGTGGGTTTCCACAAAGGTATTTTCTTTTATTTTACCTTTTATTTTTGAAGAACAGTTTCAAATTAGAAGGAAACAATTTATTAAAGGAGGGAAGAATGTAACACCCCAAGATTACATGATATACTTCTCTTTGAATAATACAATAGCGTGCGATGTATGCAACACTGAGTTCAAGCGCACCACGACCTATCAAACTAGCCATTTTAAAAGCAGTTATGAATAGTAATACCCACTTTTTAAAATTTTATAAATTTTATTTTTTAATTTGGACTTAATTTTTGGATTCATAATATCAAAATTATATTAGGGTGAATTTTTTGTACTTTTCTGATAACCTTCATATTTTGATTAATAGAGAAAAACACTAAATTTTAATTTAAAACAACTTTTTTAATCGAAATAATTTATTATGTTAAAATATAAATTTGAGTGGGTTTAAAGTATAATTAGATTATATTTTTATAATTTAATATAATTCAGGTCATTGGATGTAATTTCACATTTAAATTGTACATAATCACATGTCAATCTTTTGATAGTTTTTACTTCTTAAAAACCCATTTTTTGGTTTTAACAACGGAAATTAATTTTAAATTAATTTTTGAAACTTTTTTATTTTGAATTTGAAAAAATGGATTTCATATTTGGAATCATGTGGTCCAAATTGTTTAAATTGGTAACTTTTATTTTTAGACATTATGAATAGTTACTTCAGTAAATATTTTATTTACCAAGGTTAAAGGGTAAATCCGGTAAATAAAGGTAAAAAATAATATTATAATAATATTAAATTACCCTAAAATGTGTAATAAAAGTATTTGATAATATATATACGACCATGGGAATCCTTGTGTCGATTTTGGGACCCCATGGACCTGATTGGGAGTAATAATGACATTTTATATTAATTAATGTAAAGTAAAGACAAAAATAACATAAACATGTATCTTTTAGTAAAACAATTTTTATATGAGGTAATATAATTGATCTCTTCGGATATAAATAGTAATTATAAAGATAAAACTATTTACTACATAATTATATTTTATTTATAATTTTTATACATAATATAAATATATTTTATTATGACACAATAATGATGCTATATTTTTCTTATTAATGAAAGAATCAAATAAATGATATTATAAATATTAAAATAAATACAATTTGAAAGTTTTTATGCCATAAACTAATTTTATAGGTGAATATGACATGTTATAGTTGATTAAATAATTTTTTTTGAAGTGATAAATTTTTTATGACATTCACAAAAACAAAATACCAAATAGTGTCAAAATTGACATAAATGAGTTTTTAAAACAAATAATATATTATTAAATGATATAATATTCCTAAAAATCTAAGGTTCAGAAAAAGGACTCAGATAAGGTTATATATGTCAATAATGAACAAACATGGGTTCTATTGGCTTTTTATAGTAAGTTTATCAACCATTTATTATAATAATACAAGAAGACATGGTAAAAGTTAAACTAGTTAACTAAGAGTTAAATATAAAAGATAAGGTCAATATAGTGACATAAACTTATCTAAAACCTATTGGTTAAGAATATTTAGACCTATACCCACTTTATACATGAAATAAATCCTTTTGGGGCCATTATAAACCAAATATGTTTGTATAATAAATTAATATTTCAAGATTTTCCTAAAGTGACCCTCACCTCTCTTATTAAAGGGTACTTCCCCTTCTCTCAAAATCAACCCTCCAAATCCATTTGGCTTAGACAAAACCTACTCAAATTTCCTACCAACTACCCTCACTTTGACCTAGAGGCCTTACTTTTATCAGAAAGCCAATACAAGGATCCATTTTGATCAAATAAAAAGAAAGCACCCGAAGAAGAGGTAATTATTTCATCACCTCTTTCAAAGTTATTTTCTTATTCCACTTACTATTTATTTGTTGTCTCTTTACCAAAATAATAACTCCAGTACCTTCTACATACCATGATATTATTATAAATATTTTACAACCATATTCATCATTCTATCCATCCTATAAATTACAAAGTCACTATACGTGCGTACGTACGACTTACGGTCTCCACATCGTGGTGTAGTTTGTTATTCAACACTTCATTATTTGGATGGGTATAATAATGAGTATAATTGATTTAAATAATAAATATAACATTTTAATGATTCTTTATATATAATATACCATCAAACTACCTATAATTTCACCATTAATAGAATGATATTGTAGCTCGTGCCCACGTACGACTTACCATCTCCACGATGCGATGAGATTTCATTCCTCATCGTAACCAATCATGAATAATTTTCATTTGATGATTAAAAATAATGTTTAAAAACTTAATAAAATTCTGGATATGAATAAAATATATCATATCCATATCAAACATTACTTACATAACAAAACATATAAACGAAAATGAATCAGTTAACACCCGAAACAATGATACATCAGTATCTACTGGGACCTCTTTATCATCCACATCCGTGTTTCTTAAAAATGTATTTCAAAATATTTTTACTATTTACTAGACTATGGGTTAAATTTATTTATACCATTGTTTGACTTTTTTTAAAGGAATATTTCTATCATTTTCCAAGCAAGTTACTTTATGACCTTTTCGAAAAATTATGGTAAGAATGTTTTTTAACTTATACGGAGGGTGCGACTATTTTCCGCCATTATAACACCTTCAAAGATTACCTTACAATATTATAAGAATATTTTCAAAATAAATGTTTTATTTTATAATTACTTGACTTTTAAATGATTTCAAAATATAAAGATATATTTCTCTCAAATAGTTTTTATTTCATCTATGTCAACATCCATAAATGGATTTTACACTTGTTTGAAGTTGATTTATTATGATACAATATTCTATATTGTATTGAAGGATTTGTGATATGTTTGACCGTGTATGTATTATTTTTATACCATTCATGGTTTATGGTTAAAGTATTAACATTTCTTATGCTAGTTTTAATACCAATGTTTATGTTATGTTTCAACCTTTTCATATAAGGAATGCATTGGACTTAGTAAGTGACAGGTGGAGCTTTCTACAGCTCCTCGATGCATCGGTAGATCTCATGGGACAAACTAGTGTATTGGAACAAGGCCTTGAAAAAATCTTATTTGTAGTTTTGGCACGAGGCCTTGAATATGTGGTTATGATGTCCGACATTATGAATTCCATCATTATGAAATTAGTTATTAATATTACATGTGATTATTCAACTCGTAGAATATCCATGTGAATAAGAAATGGAATTATCTGATTTATCTTTTCCATATTATTCTAAAGTTTATGTTTAAAAGGCTTGCGTTTTAGTCTTATACATTGCCTTAAATGTTTATGATTATTTATGATAGTTTCTGCTATATTGTTATCCTTACTGAGCATATGAGATCACCCCTTTCTATATTTTTTTTTTCCCAGAATGTGAAGAAGTATATTATGATTAACCTACAGGGATAGGCTAAAGGATATGAGTGTATTCAAAGGGGACAGATTGTTGATGTTGTTTTATTTAATGATGTAATGTAAAACTTATGTATGTATCTAGTAATTCCAAGGCTACTAAACTAATCGGTCTTTTAAGACTTGATCAATTGTGATCATGCCAATATTATGTAATAATGCACTGAATCTGTGTAACTAGGGTCAGGTAATTACATAAAAAACACCCAAAGATGATAAAAAAACAACCTAACACATAACCCAAACCAAACTGCACCACTACAAAAAATCTATGAAGAATAACAAGAGAAAAATAATTAAGAAGAAGGAAGGAATTACTATAGTTTTCCAATGAAAAACCACCAGAACCAACATATCAAAGCAAGGAAGAAGGGGTCTAGAAGGGATCCTCGGGGTGACTAGGGCTCTACCAAAATGAGAGATGGAGGGATTGACTGAATAAAAGAAAATTTATTCGAGAAGATTATTTTAAACCTAGAATTTAGATATTTTCACATTCTGTAATACTTACACGATGTGTAAGTCATGAGTTTCCAAAAATTACAACCTTAATAGAAAAATTAATATCCTTTTTATTATTTAACCCTTAAAACCTATACATCATGTAACACCCTAAAAACCCACCTTCAAAAGTCGTGAACCACACTTACACGATGTGTAAGCTTTACATGTTGTGTATTCACCCTGTTTCCAGCATTTAACAACCAAACTCCTCCAAGACCACTCTAGGCCTTATCCAAGAACCTATGACACAAAAACTCACTAAACGGGTTAGGAGTGCACAAACCATTACATTACCCTTCGTTAGATGATCCCAAGAGGACCAAAAAAGGAGAGGATAAGGACTTATAGTGGGCATAAACAAATAGATCTCTCAAGGAGGATGAAAAAATGATTTTAATGCATTGCACATCGGTAAACGTCATTAGAACCACCTTAAAAAATTCTACAAAGCACAAGGATGATATAAAGGAACAATAGAAGTATGTTTCTATTAAAAATATGTTCCACATAGAAATTATTGAAGAATGTGTGCATACACAAATCTAGATTCTTTATATGAATTTAGGGATTCCATCGACTACTCCACTACTACCTTATTAGCAAACATATACCAAATAAAAGGGTAAAGGTGTGAACTTACCTGAACCACCAGCTGAAGAGGTTAAATTCCTCACACTTGAGGAAATATTTTCTTGATAGGAGGAAGAGATGAAGGATTTGAGAATACTCAAGGAAAAACTAATATGAGGAAACATCCCTATGGGATATGTTCTATGAGTGGAGACTCAACTCATGCTCCCTACTGGCATACCACAACCAAGAGGGATCGTTCCAAAAATTGAAGTGTATATGGAACAATCAATCAATGTGGTGTACCAACAATCAATATATTTTTAACCCATGATAGTAAGGGAAAATGAGTCCCCTCTATGGGCTACACTATTAAAGCTAGGTCAGAAATATCCTCATAGACTGACCCCCATAGGCTACCCACTACTTGGAAAAGAAAAGACACCATAGTTAGCCCTATATATTGCTGCCTCCATTCAAGATCCTATTCAGATAAATATTCCTTAAGGTATTATCAATACTATTAAGTCATTAAAAACTTTATTGTAAGCTATAAAGAAATTATGTGCATTGGTATAGTCGATAAGGAATCCTTACCTTGAATTGGTGGATTTGATCCCTCCCCTACCAAACTTTGGGAACCCTAAATTTCCAATATTCAGTGGATCAAGAAACCCAGAGTAGCATTTGATGTATTTTGTGTCCCGATGTGATCCCATGATGGGAACCCCCACACAAGAAGAAGCAGTGAAACTCAGGTGCTTCGTGAAAACAATAAAAGGGATAGCCTTTGTATGGTACACCTATTTTATGGCTTGGTCAATCACGAGATAGGAATATCTCCATCATTAGTTTATCTTTCAATTCAGATCAACACTGTAGAAGGCAATAATCCTTGACCTCTTAAACTATAAAAATATGAGGAATGAGAGGGTATTAGATTTAATAGATTGGTGGATGGGGTTGACCTACTCTATAAACTGATATCTTCCCCAAGAAGATTTTTTGTCCCTCTATATAGAGCATATTTACAATGATTTACATACACTGCTCACCCCTGTGAAATATACAGGTGGGTTTCAATATCTTGCCGTAGTTGCTCAATGATTGGAAGAATCCATCTTGTGAAGCAAGGCCATGTCCCAAATAATTACATCGACTCAAGGGAAGAGAATAGGTAAAGAAAAGGCTTCCACTATCATGTTTAAGGTATCCCCTACACTAACCCTAACTCCAAATCCCGCACCATATCACACGACACCCCCTCCTGAGCATCAATAACAACGACCTCCTCATCAGGATGAGTGAAAGGGATAGAGGTGAAATTGGTTTGAGGAATTGATGAATTTTATTTATTCATTATAATCTGAGTAAGTTCCTTTATACTACATAGCGGCATTAGAAAACAATTTACTCAACATTCAAATGCCCAAGAGGCCTGATCAGGTCAGTCTTTATAACCTTATGATCTATTTACCCTTTCACCAGACATTGGGGAAGACTATCTAGGAATGTTTTTTTATTAAATACATCATTTAAAAAATGGTGTATTATAGGAAAGTGAAGTCAGGAAAACCACCCACACAGGTAGCATGTGTTTCTGATACCAATCTGAAGGAAGAGGGTGAATGAAAGGAAGTTACTAGTAAGAATGCACAAAATTTTAGTGATTGGATAAAAAATCAAACAGACTTATACTATCCTTAGAGCATAGTTTAAATAACCAACTATGACCCCATACACTTCCACTATGGTAAAACTTACTTAGTCAACACCACAATCCTCTAAAGGCCAGTCTTATAAAAGATGACATGGATGGAAGGGAGAAAAAAAAAACATAAGAAGATGAACCTGTACCAAGGCCAAAGTTGGCTTTGGATCTCTTAGAATTCATGCCTTCAGTCCCAAAATCATGAGAATCAACCCATGACACATGAATTATTAAACATGTTCAAATTTAATATATATAAGACTACTTAATACCTATACTAGTGTCATGGTAATAGGGTCAAATCATAGGTAAATACTAATTTGTGATAGTGAACAAAAAAAGGCAAAAGAAAATTTAAAACAAATAACTAAAGCCACAATAGAGGATGGTTATGAGAGAGTGTAGAGAATGATGATTTTTGTGTGAGTGTGAAAGTGAGTGAAAGTGAAAATAGGTAGAAATTATAGAATAACAAAAATATATAGTGAGAATAACCAATTGATGAAAATGATAAATCAGTTGGATGGTTTTTATAATGATTTTCCCTTACTCATGCATTTTAATTCAAACATTTGGATCTGATTAAAAAATACTGACTAGATTTTTCATCAGTTCAACCTATGACTGAATGACCTCTATAGTTTATCAACTGCATAGGAATTTCAATCATTGAGTGAGAATAAATCAGGAATCACTAAGTTCAAATTTTTTGTTGAAATCAGTGTGCTTCTATTTATTGAGCATGATTAACTTTTCAGTTAAATCCTTATATTAAAGATAGTTTTAATTAAAGCCAATTCAAGATCAGTTTTCACTGATTCTTGAGGTTTTAAAAACATGATTATCTAAAAAGGGAGAGAGTGAATCATCCAGTAAAGAAATTCATGAACAAGGTAAAAAGGATTAACCATCTAAACCTATTACCCCAAAGGAGATTAGTCAAAAATCATGGTTGAATTTAATAAATTAATATATTTAAAAACAACTAAGTTCATGTTGAAAGAAATGAAGAAAAACATAGAAAATGAGAAAAGTTTCTTCTCCCTTTCTACTTGATCTCCAAAAATTCCCAAGGTCCGATCTCTATCCTCTACCTTCTACCTGTTGTGAATGGTGAATGGTGTTATGCTATCAGATATCCAACTCCTAGAATGATTTGGAATTTTAGTGTAATGAATGGGTTATATGGTGATATCCTCCTTGATGTCTCTAGATTATAGGATCGAAAATGAATGGTGTCTCTTATTGTTGGAATTGGTGCTATGTATAGATTATCCTCGAGTCTTCTGGACTGTTCTACTCTTAACCAACTAAATCTCAACTCCTGTCACAGCTTCCTAATGGCCTCTCTCACATCTAATTGTCACATTCACCATGCCTCTTCCTTCTCATTGGTGACCATAGCCAAAACTCTCTTCCAAAAACTTGTGTCATGCAGCACGATCCTTCCATCTCGATCCCCTCTTACCTGGTTCAATGAAAAAGAAAAAATGAAAAACAAGAAGTTCCAAAATAAATATATTACTTAATTATATTATACTAAATATTAAATATATATATATATATATATACAAATGTATTTATATTTATATACTTATTATATATATATATAATAGTACTTATTAATTTACATAAACCTATTATTATTATTAAAATTATAAGATATATATATATATAATATTTATTTATTTATATTTACTATTATATAATTTAATCATATTATTATATATAAAAATATATGTATTTACAAATAAATATACATATTTTTATTAAATATTTTTATTTTATTATTATTACATTAACTGTAACAATTATATATTTTCTTATTTTTATATATTATTATTATTATTATTTCTTTTCTATTTTCCTACCATGGTTCATATGGGTGAGGGAACTAGTGTCTTTTGGTTCTTGGATAACTCATTCGATGGTGGAAGCTTTAAGTAGTGGAGTGTGCAGTGGTTTGGCATTCTCTGGTCGTAGTTTTGGCCAGTGACCTCAAGGGATCGAGCTCAGGGAGGGTCTACAACCCCAGATCTGGTGCATCTTTGACCTTCTATAGGGGTTTGTGGTTAGATCTGACATTCGGGGTGGTTCTTCAGTGGTGAGGGTACAGGTTGGATGGAAGGAGGTCAACAGTTACAACTAATTCTGTTCGATTTGATTATATCTATGGGTGATAGAGTTAGCGAAAACATACATGCAACCAGTGGGTGTGAGTGGTAGAGGAAGGGTTGACAGAAGGTTGGAAAAAATGGTGGTTGGTTGTGGCTGGCAGAGGTTAATATTGGTAGTAGTTCCCCAATGGTGGATGGCTGGTGGAGGCTATTCTAGCGGTGGGTGAGGTTGTACAGTTGGGGGTGGTACTGGTGGTGAGTGGATGGCAGTGGGTTGGGAATAGTGGTGGTATGTGTGGGGTGCTACCGTTAGAAATGGCTAGTGGTGGAACTGGGTAATGGTGGCTGATAAAACACTATTTTATTTAATATTTTATTGATAATAAATGAAATAATTTCCTCACATTGTGTTAAATATGTTTATTTATAAAATATTTGGGATTTGATCATTCATTTGAAAATTTGGTGAAAATTCCAGTTTTACCCTTAATAGTGCACTGTAGTATTTCGAAGATAAATATTTTTATATTTATTATTTTCATTTTAAATTTTTTAAAAGTGTTCCTAACTTCATATTATACAACTTTAATTCAGGACACTATAGCAAAAGAGTGCATTTGGATGGAGTAAATGAGCCATTAATCCAATGATGGGATGGACTCGGAAGAATGGACATGGGTTCTGTATTTTGGCCATATCTTCTACATACGGGCTTGGATGGAGCCCAAATTTTTAGGAAAGCTCAGGAACATAATTTTTCACAAATCATCCTTCTGGAAGGCCGGTCAATTCATGCGTTTTGGAGGTAAAATTGGCGGTGAAAGTGGGAATAAAATATTTGGCCGAGATTTTCATTTCACACTTAAAAAGTTATGTATCCCTAGCCCCCACAAACTCTATTTAAAGGGGGTTTTAACTCTTTGAGAGGGCTGGTAGAGGATTTGGGAAGGTGTGGCCTAAAGGGTGTCTCTTTGGAGCCCCTCAAAACTCTTGGAAGAAGTAATCCTTTGTGCAAACCTCTCTTCCAAAAAGGCTCTCCTCTCTCACCTCTTCTTTGTATTTCTTTTCTTTCATGTTTGTTTCTTTAATTTTTCTTCAAATAATCTTCTGTGTTCATCCCTCTTATTCTTCTCTTAATATTCTTAATTGGGTTGGAATCAAGAGTGGAGACAAGATTGGGTTCTACCCTTTCAATCCATTGATTATGCAAAACGTCTCCACGATGACTACACCACCCATGGAAGAGTAGTTCTTTTTAGTAATCGATCGACCTCTATCCTTCTTCATTCATTTATTTTGAATAAATGAGCTACTGTAATTAACATATTATGATCTATTAATTGATTTTTTAATTTAAATGAAACTAAGCAAGCAATTGAATAGTTAACACAAAACACGCGAGGTCGGGAATTGTGTGAACTATGAGAGCGCAACCTTAACCGGTAATTCAAAACCACATGGGATCAATTTGTAGAGTTCAAATATAATACCTAAACTCAATTAATCCTCATTTCCAGAGTGGTTATGTGCATTAATTTACCACTGACCATAATCTAATTTTAGAACATCAATCAAAGCAGGGTGTTGCGATTGCATGTTCCGAAGTTAGCCTAAGGTTAAAATTCACATCAATCTTCGTGGTAAAGTTAATTCTCGTAGGGTTTGGGATTTAACAAATTAAGGGATCATAATTAAGTGAATATTAATTTAAATTATAATGATTAATAAATGATTTAAGAGGTATAGTTAGATCGATTACGCCTTTTAAAATAGATTTCTAAAAAAACATCTTTTTGATTGTGTCATTTTAATCAAACTTAATTTCAAAACTAAAAACAAAAAAATACAATCTTCTTCCAGCAAACTTCTTCTAGATTCATAAACTATAAACAAACACCCCCATCCTTTCAAGTAGTGTTTTTATTCTCTTTTATTTTACTTCTAGAATACCTCTAAAAATTGTTTTAATTCACTTCCTCCTTTGAGAGACGACCTTGGTCAGCCACTCTGCTGCACCTAAGTACCCCAAAATCATACTAATCATTTGAGGGCGCCCACGACAGCGCTCTTTCAAATTGGCACCATTTCCGGTGAGGCAAGTAATTATTTCAAAAAATTAGAGGTATTTATTTTATTTTACATTTTATTCTCTTCCTCTCTTATTTCTTCCTTCTTTACCCAATCTTATTTTTCTTCTTCTTATTTTATTTTCTTCTACTTCTTTTTGGACCATCAACTCAAACTTCTCATTTTTATTTTACTATGGTCCACCTTCTTTCTTTTCATTTTTATTTGATCTATGACACGAACTAATCCTGAAGATCTCTTAGATCTTGACCCTGAGATTGAACGTAGCCTTAGGGCACGAATCAGACATTCTCAATCTACGGGAAGTTTCAATATTCAACCAGTTGGTGAATTCCTCTCTTCTGGAAACATTGAAATTGGAAGCAATTCAAATTCAAACATAAAAGAGGAACCAATGGCTGGAAATAATGGAAATGAACTTAATAGAACCATTCGAGAATTGTCTTCACCTGATATCAACTATCAACCAAATTGTATTGCATACCCAAATCTCGAATCGGACTTTGAATTGAAATCTGGATTAATTCACCTTATTCCAAAGTTTCATGGATTATCTGGTGAGGATCCCAACAAACACCTTAAGTAATTTAATGTGGTTTGATCAACCCTTAAACCAAGAAATGTTTCTGAAGATCAAATCAAATTAAGAGCATTCCCATTCTCACTTGATGGAGCTGCAAAAGATTGGATGTATTATTTGCAACATGAAGATGTAACATGTTGGAATGATTTGAAACGTCTTTTCTTGCAAAGATTTTTTCCAGCATCAAGGACCACATCCATTCGAAAGGAGATATCGGGGATCAAGCAAGCACAAGGGGAGTCAATGTATGAGTACTGGGAGTGATTCAAGAAGTTGTGTGCAAGCTGCCCACATCACCAAATCAGTGAGCAACTACTCATCCAGTACTTCTATGAAGGACTCACACCCATGGAGATGAGCATGGTGGATGCTGCTGCTGGAGGAGCATTGGTGGACAAGACACCAGTAGCTACATGAGCATTGATCGAAAAAATGGCCCAAAACTCTCAACAATTCGGTGATAGAGGTACACCACATGTTTGAGGAGTACATCAAGTAAGTCCTTCTTCTCTTGAAAGTCATTTGATTGATACTAAGTTAGAAGAATTGAAAACTATGGTGAGGAAGATTGCATTGGCTCAAAAGACATACCAACCCCCTCCTTCAAGGCCATGTGGCATTTGCACTGAGACAAGCCACCCAACTGACTGTTGCCCACAACTACAAGAGACAGAAGATTGTGCAGCAGTGTTCCCTGGGAGACCATTTCAGCAGCAACAACAACCATATCCCCAAAAGAAGTTTGATTCATTTTCTCCAACATACAACCAAGGGTGGAAAGATCAACCGGACATGAGGTATGGCTCTGGACAACAACAAAGGCCACCCTTTCAACAAAACTTCCAGCAGCCTCCGCCTTACCAGCAGGGTTTCCAACAACCCCAAAGGAGATTTGAAGCTCAAACATCAACAAGTCAGCAACAAGGGAATCATTTACCAAAGGTAGATTCTAATACTGATGATCTTTTGAAGCAAATTGTTCTTAATCAACAGAATGAGCTGAAGAGTCAAAGTTCAGAGCTGAGGGAGTTGAAGACTCAAATGAGCCAGATTGCCACCGCCCTCCATGAACTTGTGAGTAAAAATTCTGGAAATCTACCTTCCCAACCCACTCCAAATCCAAAGGGGAATGTTAGTTCCATCACACTGAGAAGTGGGAAGCAAATGAACGATACATCTGCACCTACCATTCCACCGGGATTCACCTCTACTCTAGAGAAGCCGCATTCCATACCAACTGATGAGCAATCCAAGGAGAAAGATAAAGGTAAGAAAAAGATTGATGATTTACCTCCTAAACCCCTTCCTTTTCCAAATAGGGTTGTTCAAACCAAGAAGATGGCTGAAGAAGCAATGCAAAAGGAGGTTTTGGACACATTCAAGCGTGTGGAGATCAACATTCCTCTACTTGAAGCCATTAAGCAAATTCCAAGGTATGCGAAATTCTTAAAAGAACTTTGTACCAATAGAAGAGGGCTCAAGGGAAATGAGAGGATCAACCTTGGAAGGAATGTCTCAGCACTCATTACACCAACTCTAGCAATGCCAACAAAGTGTAAAGATCCCAGGACATTCACCATCCCATGTACTATAGGGGAGTTGCACTTCTCTGATGCTCTTTGTGATTTAGGAGCTTCCATAAATGTGATGCCTCACTCTGTATTCTCTTCCTTGCAGGTTGGTGAGTTGAAGCCAATAAGAGTAGTGGTGCAATTGGTGAATAGAGCTACGACATATCCAGCAGGATTCCTTGAGGATGTACTTGTCCGGGTAAGAGACATGATCTTTCCAGCAGATTTCTATGTTCTTAACATGGAGGATGATCAGGTAAGTTCTCATGCCCCCATTATCTTAGGTAGACCCTTCCTCAAAACTGCAAAAACTATCATAAATGTCAATGAGGGTACACTTTCCATGGAATTTGGAGATGAAGTTTTGATATTTAATGTTATGGATTCCATGAAGTACCCCTCTGAGGACCATTCTGCTTTTGTTATCTCCCATTTTGAACCACCAAGTAAAAACACCATGGAATTGGATTGTCCTATGCTTAGGGAGATTATGAGTATTGGTTCTAGTTTGATGTATAAGAATACTTCTACATCCATTTTTAAGGAACAAGACTCTCTAAGATTTAATTTTGAAATGGAATCATATTCTGATTTTGATCATGTGAACTCTGATTATGACATGGCTATTGAGTATGCTGATGGATTTGGTGCTTTATTCTCTGATTGTGATGATTTTTATTCTGATACTGATGTTCATTGTGCAGATATGTCTGTTGCATCAATTTCTCCATCCATACATCACCCACCTACATTGGAACTCAAGCCATTGCCCCCAAATCTCAAATATGCATACTTGCTCAGTGGTGATAGATTACCTGTCATAATTGCTAACAATCTCTCTTTTGAACATGAAGAAATTTTTTTGAATCTTTTGAGAGATAACATTAGGGAAATTGGTTGGACATTGGAAGACATATCAGGTATTAGCCCCTCCATTTTCATGCATAGGATTCTCTTGGAGGATGGGGCTAAACCGGTGAGACAGCCACAAAGGAGACTCAATCCCACCCTCCTGGAAGTTGTTAAAAAGGAAGTTGAGAAATTTCTCGAGGCAGGTATAATCTTTCCCATTTCAGATTCACAGTGGGTAAGTCCTATTCAGGTTGTGCCTAAGAAAACTGGTTTTACTGTTGTTAAAAATGAGAAAGATGATTTAGTTCTAATGAGGGTGCAAAACAGTTGGCGTGTGTGTATTGATTATAGGAAACTAAATCAGACCACTCGCAAGGACCATTTCCCCCTCCCATTTATTGATCAAATACTCAAGAGACTAGTTGGGAAAACAAACTATTGTTTCTTGGATGGATTTTCTGGATATTTTCAGGTTCCTATAGCTCCAGAGGATCAGGAGAAGACTACATTCACCTGTCCCTTTGGCACATTTGCCTACCAGAGGATGCCATTTGGACTTTGCAACGCCCCAGGTACCTTCCAGAGATGCATGGTGAGTATTTTTTCTGATTTTATTGAGACCTTCATGGAGGTATTTATGGATGATTTTACAGTGTATGGATCTTCATTTGATAAATGTCTAAGTAGTTTGGGAAAGGTGTTGAATCGTTGTATTGAGAAGAATCTGGTCCTGAACTTTGAAAAGTGTCATTTTATGGTAGAGCATGGAATTGTCTTAGGGCATGTGGTGTCAAAACATGGGATAGAGGTTGATAGATCTAAGGTAGACATTATTTCATCCTTACCCTATCCTTCATTTGTGCGTGATGTTAGATCTTTCCTAGGGCATGCAGGATTTTATCGGCGCTTCATCAAATATTTTAGTAAGATCGCTCTTCCTATGTCACAATTACTTCAAAAAGATTCTGATTTTGTGTTTGATGATTCTTGTAGGACTTCCTTTGATGAGCTGAAGAAGTGTCTGACCACTCCACCTATCATACAGCCCCCACGGTGGGACCTTCCATTTGAGCTTATGTGTGACGCCTCCAACTTCGCGGTTGGAGCTGTCTTATCTCAGAGGGTGGAAGGACGTTCACATGTGATCGCCTATGCATCGAGGACACTAGATTCAGCCCAATCAAACTACACTACCACAGAAAAGGAGTTTCTTGCTGTCATATTTGCTTTAGATAAATTCCGTTCATATTTATTGGGATCTAAAGTAGTTGTTTTTTCTGACCATGCAGCTTTGAGGTACCTCCTAAAGAAGCCAGATGCAAAGCCACGACTTATCCGTTGGATGCTCCTTCTTCAAGAGTTTGACCTTGAGATAAAGGACAAGAAGGGGTCATAGAATTTGGTGGCAGACCACATGAGTAGGCTTACTCACACACTAGAGGGTGACACCTTGGACCAGGTACCACTTCGGGACACTTTCCCCGATGAGCATCTCTATACCATCTCAGGTAAGCATCCTTGGTATGCTGATTTAGTTAATTACATTGTTGGCTCTGAAATCCCAGTAAATTTGAAGAAGCATCAAGTCCAAAAATTAAAAAGTGAGTCGAGGTATTATGTGTGGGATGATCCGTACCTCTGGCGCATGTGTAGTGACCAAGTCATTAGGAGGTGTGTTCCCGATCATGAGTTTGAGTCTGTTTTGCATTTCTATCATACACTTGCTTGTGGTGGACACTTTGGACCCCAACGGATAGCTAGGAAGGTTTTAGACTCTGGATTATATTGGCCTAGCTTGTTCCATGATGCCCATTTGTTTTGTAAGTCATGCTCTCATTGCCAACACACTGGGAACATTTCTAGGAGACATGAGATGCCCCAACAACCCATACTATTTTGTGAGATTTTTGATGTATGGGGCATCGAATTTATGGGTCCTTTTCCTAGTTCATTTGGATTTTTGTATATTTTGGTTGCTGTTGATTATGTGAGTAAATGGGTGGAGGCTAAGGCCACCAGGACTGACGATTCTCATGTTGTTGTGGACTTTGTCAAAGCACAGATTTTTGCAGGTTTGGAGTACCAAAGGCCATAATCAGTGACCAAGGGACACACTTTTGCAATAGGAATTTTGCTTCCCTCCTTCGAAAGTATGGGGTGACACACAAAACATCAACACCATACCACCCCCAAACAAATGGCCAGGCTGAGGTTTCAAATTGTGAGTTGAAACAAATCTTGGAGAAAACCGTGCAGCCAAATAGGAAGGATTAGAGCAAGCGCTTGGATGATGCATTGTGGGCTTATAGGACAGCATACAAGACCCCCATTGGTATGTCCCCATTTCGGATTGTTTTTGGGAAAGCGTGTCATCTCCCCGTGGAAGTCGAGCATCGGGCATATTGGGCTATAAAGAAATGTAACATGGATTTGGCCCAAGCTGGAATTCAAAGGAAGTTGCAAATTCAAGAGCTTGAGGAGATTCGACTGTCATCATATGAGAACTCAAGGCTCTACAAGGAAAGATCAAAAGCATCTCATGACAAAATGATCCAACAAAGGGAGTTTCATGTTGGAGAGAAAGTCCTTCTCTATAGTTCACGACTGAAGTTAATGCCTGGTAAGTTGCATTCCAGATGGTTAGGTCCTTATATTGTGTCTAATGTTTTTCCTTATGGTGCAGTGGAGATCACACAAGAGGACACTAGAAGGAGCTTTACAGTCAATGGGCAATGTTTGAAGAGATACATTGAGGGACATCCTACTGATGCAGTGGATTTTATCACGCTGCATGACCCCATCATCACTTGATCACATCAGGCTGTTCCTAACCCTTTCACTTTTATATTATTTGTCCTATTTAAAAATTCTGCATTTCATGTGCATATATCATCTCACAGGTTCACATTGAGGACAATGCAATATTTTAAGTGTGAGGGAGGGAACCTTTTAGTTTAGTAATTTCAATTGTTTTCCTGTTTAAAAAAAAACCAAAAAAAAATTGTGTGTTTATTTTACAATTTTCTGTGTTTTTTGAAACATTTTGAGCTAAAATGATTCTCATCACCATTTTTAAATCCATATCAATAAGTGAAACAATTTACCCCTTGAAACTAATCTTAAATGAATGCTGAAATGACTTTGTTTCAAGTTCAAATATTTAGTAATTTCATGAAAAGTACGCTGAATTTTGAATCCCATGCCAATCTCACTGTCTTTATATTTGAAATCAATTTCCTGTGAGGCTTCTTAAACCCTTATTTTCATATTCTTTACATTCAACTCACTTCTTGAGAGAACCAAACCATACTTGATTTAACCAGAATTTGATCTATTCCTGTCAAAACTTGAGGGTTTGAGGTACATATGTTTAAATGATTGAGGCATTTGTTTGGTATTAAAGCCCCTATTTCAAAGAATCCTTTTTTATAATGGCCTACCTTGAATATTTAATCCTTGTAGCCCTTAGAATCCATGCACATCCTGTTAGGTTAAGCCACATTACAAGCCAATTTTCCCTATCCAACCAACTCTTGAAGTGAAATTGCATAATCTAGTTGTGCTTAAGTGTGGGGGAAGTTGTCTTGGGTTTTGCCACCACATTCTGTGATACTTTGGGTGGAAAATTAAATTCTAAAGAGATGTGTTTGCTGCTAAAGAAAGTCATTATATTGAAAGTTGTGCCTTTTCTGGAGCTTTCATGATAAGTGAAGCTGTTCCTTTTTCTGGATCTTCTAATTGAGGTGGAAAGCTGTGCCCATCTGGAGCTTTCAAGAAAATCATGTTTGAGAAGATTGACATTTTTTATGCTGAAATGATGAATGGTGTAAACCTTTAATGACTTTTCATGATGATGGAGCTGAATTGATACTATGGGGATTGAAGAGAATACCATATTTAAGTGAAAATTAGATTAATGCAATTTTGCTTCAAAAGAGTCAAGCCCTCCTCATTCAGCCTCAGAGTTTTTCACATCTTAATCCTACCAACCAAAAGCCACAGAACAACCCTGAAAAGTCCTCATGATAAACATGTGTCCTTGACTCACATCGGGTAGCAATGTAGGAATCTATCAAGCCTATGGTGACCCTTGTATGAGTTTGGATGAGAAAGACATTGCAAAATAAAAAATTAATATTTGAGTGATGAGAGAAAATTCAAGCGAGGTAAGTGTTTTGTGCATGGGCGGATAAATAAAGTGGAAATATATTGAATGATATAAATGGAGAACTTGAAATAAGGTTTTTTATGAGGCATGATATCTTTTGATTCTTGGTGTGAAATTGATTGATCTTAAGGATATGTGTTTTAAAATTGGTTTTGATTTGATATTGATGTTTACTTGATATGAGGTTTTGCCCAGGTGTGAAAAAGGGCAAGTGTGGGGGAGTTGATAAAACACTATTTTATTGAATATTTTATTGATAATAAATGAAATAATTTCCTCACATTGTGTTAAATATGTTTATTTATAAAATATTTGGGATTTGATCATTCATTTGAAAATTTGGTGAAAATTCCAGTTTTACCCTTAATAGTGCACTGTAGTATTTCGAAGATAAATATTTTTATATTTATTATTTGCATTTGAAATTTTGTAACAGTGTTCCTAACTTCATATTATACAACTTTAATTCAGGACACCAGAGCTAAAGAGTGCATTTGGATGGAGTAAATGAGCCATTAATCCAATGGTGGGCTGGACTCGGCAGAATGGACATGGGTTCTGTATTTGGGACATATCTTCTACATACGGGCTTGTATTGAGCCCAAAGTTTGAGGAAAGCTCGAAGACATGATTTTTCACAAATAATACTTCTGGAAGGCCGGTCAATTCACGCGTTTTGGAGTTCAAATTGTCAGTGAAAGGTGGAATAAAATATTTGTCCGAGATTTTCATTTCACACTTAAAAAGTTATGTATCCCTAGCCCTCACAAAATCTATTTAAAGGGGGTTTTAACTCTTTGAGAGGGATGGTCGAGGCTTTGGGAAGGTGTGGCCGAAAGGGTGTCTCTTGGGAGCCCCTCACAACTCTTGGAAGAAGTAAGCCTTTGTGCAAACCTCTCTTCCAAAAAGGCTCTCCTCTCTCACCTCTTCTTTGTATTTCTTTTCTTTCATGTTTGTTTCTTGAATTTTTCTTAAAATAATCTTCTGTGTTCATCCATATTCTTCTTCTATTAATCTTCTTAATTGGTTTGGAATCAAGAGTGGAGACAAGATTGGGTTCTACCCTTTCAATCCATTGCTTATGCAAAACGTCTCCACGATGACTACACCACCCATGGAAGAGTAGTTCTTTTTAGTAATCGATCGACCTCTATCCTTCTTCATTCATTTATTTTGAATCAATGAGATACTGTAATTCACATATTATGATCTATTAATTGAGTTTTTAATTTAAATGAAACTAATCAAGCAATTGAATAGTTAACACAAAACACGCGAGGTCGGGAATTGTGTGAACTATGAGAGCGCAACCTTAACCGGTAATTCAAAACCACATGGGATCAATTTGTAGAGTTCAAATATAATCCATAAACTCAATTAATCCTCATTTCCAGAGTGGTTATGTGCCTTAATTTACCACTGACCATAAGCTAATTTTAGAACATCAATCAAAGCAGGGTGTTGCAATTGCATGTTTCGAAGTTAGCCTAAGGTTAAAATTCACATCAATCTTCGTGGTAAAGTTAATTCTTGTAGGGTTTGGGATTTAACAAATTAAGGGATCATAATTAAGTGAATATTAATTTAAATTATAATGATTAATAAATGATTTAAGAGGTAGAGTTAGATCGATTATGCCTTTTAAAGTATATTTCTAAAAAAACATCTTTTTGATTGTGTCATTTTAATCAAACTTCATTTCAAAACAAAAAACAAAAAAAATACAATCTTCTTCCAGCAAACTTCTTCTAGATTCATAAACTATAAACAAACACCCCCATCCTTTCAAGTAGTGTTTTTATTCTCTTTTATTTTACTTCTAGAATACCTCTAAAAATTGTTTTAATTCACTTCCTCCTTTGAGAGACGACCTTGGTCAGCCACTCTGCTGCACCTAAGTACCCCAAAATCATACTAATCATTTGAGGGCGCCCACGATAGCGCTCTTTCAGTGGCTGAGGCCTTCAGGTATTTGGTAAAATATGAACAAGGGGTTCTTCTATTGGTCTTTGTTTGGAATAAGCACTGCTAAAGAGGTCTTGATGGCAGATTACTGGTGGCGGTGGGAGTTACTCTATTTCTAGCGGTGGCATGGATATGCTTTGTTTCTAGTGGTAGATGTGGGTTGGAAGTAGCTGGAGTGGTGACAATAGAGTATGGAAATGACAACTCTATTTTGCTACCGCTATCCTGAAAACACCTTAAAATAAAAAATGAATAATTAAATACAAAATTAATAACTAAATTTTAAAATTAAAAAAATAACCAAAATAAATAAAAAATAAAAAATAAAATTAAAACATAGTAAAATTATTTATTTATTTTCAAATTAAAATAATGAATTAAATGAATTTATAAACTAAATTAAAATAATAAAAACAAAATAAAAATTAAATTAGTTACAAAAATAATGAAATAAATAAATCTATTAAATAAAAAGATTTTTTAAACAAATTAAAATTTATTAATCAGAAAAGAATAAAATAAAGGATTAATAGAATAAAATAATAAATGAAATAATTATTTAAAAAAAACAATGAAATAATTAAAAGAATGAAAAATTATACTTAAAATCTATACAAGTACACAGTAATAAAAAATGGTGGTTAAAACAAAATTAATTATTTAATCTTTAAACTATTCAAAATAACCAAACTAAACACTAGAATTCATAATTTTAACAAATAATCACATTTTTAATAATTAAATATAAAAATGACAACATACTATAATTATACAAAAAAATATTATTTTACTAATAAAAACACAATTAAATATTAAAATTGATGTGAAAAAATGTGTTAAAAAACATCCATGTCAAACTCCATCACACTTAAATATTTGTTTGTCCTCAAACAATTTTATGTGTTTTGTATTTATAAAATAGAAAAAATGATTTTTCATAATCAGTTTAAAATGATCATGTTTAGATTTTTAAAAATAGAGGAATAGAACTAGAGGTGGGTCAGGCTTTTCAAAAGAGGTGTTCATAGAAGGTCCTACCTAAATTCAAGCACACATTGGAAATTAAGGGAACATAGAGGCATTTATCATTGAAATTTTCATTCTTCCTATATGAAGTCATATACTACCCTATTTCAATTCTAGTTCATGTTTCAATTCTAAGAGTGATGATAGTTTAGATAAAACATGAAATAAAATCTTAACAAAAAATACGTTCGATTTTCACCTCCTCCTAGTTTCCAAAAATCAAAGTTCATTTTTTTTATTTTTTATCACTATATTGATATAACCCAATTTTTTTTCATACAAGTCAATTATCCCCTTCTTCATATGGGGTAAAAATTACCCTCACCATAATGAACTCGTTTTTGAATACTAGGCACTTTATTATTATTTTCTATATTATTTTCTTCTTTTTTTGAATTTTCCTCAGCTATGTATCTTGTTAAAAACAATGTATAGAGGCAATTATTTGATACGTATAGAAGTATTACACACACACAAACACACACACTCAGTTCCTAGAGTCATAGATATTCATCATGGGTCCCTATTTTCCCATTTTACTCTAGTTTTAAAGGACTTCTATGATTATCATTTGAGTAGGCTCTCTAAGGTGATTTATTTTTAAAAGGTGATCTCCCTAGGTTTGAGTTAAAATTTATAGTTTCCTAAAATTATGATTACAATTCCACAAATATCTATCCTATATCACTCACTTTATCAGTTTTTAAATAGAATATCCATAGAAATAGTATGTACACAACTCATCGATCATACATCCTCAATAATTTTAGAAATAGTGAAACCCTCAATAACTAGTATGTTATTATCCTCTAGGTAGGACAAAATTTATGTGCAAATTGAAGCCTAAAACCCTCGTTTTTTAAATAATTTGAAAAATTTTGATCATTTTTTTTATAAAAAATCAAGGGGGAATTGATATGTCTAGAATTTAAGCACAACTTAGCACAGAAAGACCCCTCTACCCCACAATTAAAACTAAAAAATGTCCCCATTTTTGAATAATAGAGTGGGAGATAGATTATTTCAAAAAATAGGATAAATTGAGTAGTTAAATAATTATGAAGGGGTTACAGAAATGTTCAAAATTCACCTTTCTACAAAAAAGTAGTAAAATATAAAAAAACATATACAAAGGAACCCTACTGACCACCACCAAAAACTCAAGCACAAAAAATGTTAAATTTTGAAAATTTCATGCTAATATTTTTTATAAATAGAAAAAATAGTTTTTAAATATATTTTAAATAGTAGTATTACGACCAATGTTGTACAAAAAAGATGTATTAAAGTGAATTCAATAGGTAAAAGTAGGTTTCACCATTCATCTCATCTCAATTTTCAACTCTTTGGATTCTAACAAGATAACACCCAACAAGAAATATATTTATAAGCTTAAAAAAATAGGGGGAATACCCCACACTTAATTCAAAATAGGAGAAAGTGAATGGTCAACAAAGAATAAAAATGGAAAAATAAGAACAACACTTCCCTAAATATGGGGGCTTTAATCATCAGTGTTTATTCAAAATTTCATCCCCTATAGTACTAAGTGAAGTGCTTTTGTTGGTACTCTCAATTTCCTATAAGGTCTTAAAAATAATCATATGAATCCAAAATTTAAATTTCAAGAAAAATTTAACCAAATATCAAGTTTTAGAGGTTTTATCTAAATGATTCAATGTGTTGCTTCCTTAGTTTTCCCTTGCCGAGTTTCTGGAAGTAGTAACACTCTAGAGGTATCTAATCATGTGAAACTATTAGATAGGCATGGCAGTAGACTAGAGAATCAAGAAAAATGAGTTATATTTATTGAAAAAGAGAAATAAAAAAGAAAATAGAATAGAAACCATGGGTTAATTCTCATGAAACACTGAGTTTATAGTCCTCAGTTAGACTTGAGACAGATTCAACCTTTAAGTAAAGAAATGGCAACCAAGTCCTTTGATTGGCCTTCAAAGAAGTGTTTGATCCTCTGACCATTGAACAAGAATCATTTGTTCTCCTTTATAATAAGCTTCACAACTACAATAACAAGAACTATAAAAATTGTGAAGGGTCCTGACCACTTGGTTTTTAATCTTCCTGGGAAAAGTTTCAGCCTAAAATTTAATAGAAGGACTCTCTGACCAACATTGAAATCCGTATTCTGAATTATTGAGTCATTAAAATATTTTGTTCTTTATTTGTAAATTTCATCATTTTTATATGATTCCAACCTAATTTCCTATAGCTCACTTAGCTGCAACAACCTCCTCTGACCAGCAGACTTAAAATCAAAGTTTAGGGCCTTCACTTCCCAAAAATATTTTTGGTATAATTCCATAGGTAGATAGAAAGTCTTTACAAAGAGAAAACTATATGTGGATATCTTTATGAGGGTCTTGTAAGTATTTTTTTAAGCCCACAAAGCCTCATCCAACTTAACTAACCAATCCTTCATGGAGATAGAAACTATCTTCTCCAAGATCTATTTAAGCTCTCTGTTAGACACTTCAGCCTGCCCACTAGACTATGGGTGTTAGGTGGTACTAGTTCTGTGAGAACAACTATATTTCTCCATTAAATTCTTGAATTTTTAATTTTTAAAATGAGTTCCATTGTCTGTAATGAATGCTCGAGGCACTCCAAACCTGGAAAAATATTTTTCTTGATGAATTTCACCGCACTACTAGAAAGATTGTTGGGAAAATCCATTGTCTCAACCCACTTGGAAACATAGTCTACAACCACAAGAATATATTAATTCCCATAAGATCATGCGAAGGGTCCCATGAAATTCAATCCCTAAACATCAAAAACTTCAACTTCCAAAATTCCTTTTTGTGGAAACTCCTGTCTCCTACATAGATTTACAAGCATTTAGAACTTTTCACAAATAATAACCAAACTCCTAGCATCCTTAAAAAGTGTTTTACAATAGAAAACAACCTGTATAATTTTTTGAGTAGTCCTTTATCCTCCATGGTGGTCACCCCAAGGTAATTAATGTAAGATCTCAAGAATGGGTAAAATTTCCTCCTCAGCCACACACCTTCTCAAAATACCATCAGGACATCTCCTAAAAATAAGAGGGTTATTCTAGAAGTAGTATTTCAACTCAGATATAAACCTATTTATTTGGTTTTTTGAATGGTCCTTGGGCATAACACTAACAACTAGAAAATTAGTAAAATCTGCAAACTAAGAAGATTGCTTCATAGAAGAAGTAAACAACTATTCATCTAGGAATGAGGTATTTATCTCTCTTGATTACTCAATTTGAGAATTGGGTAGCATAGAAAAATGGTCTATAACCATATTTTCATCCTCTTTTTTATCCTTGATAACCAAATCAAACTCCTGCAACTGAAGTGTCCACATCTTGAGCATGGGTTTTGAGACCTTCTTAGTCAGCAAGTACTTGATGGATGAATGGTTAATAAAAATTATCACTTTGGACCCGTTCAAGTATTATTTAAAATTTTCAAGGGAAAACATAACAGTATCTAATTACTTTTTAGTGGTGGAATAATTCCTCTGAGCATCATCCAACAGCTTGATAGCATAGTAAATGACATAAAGCTTCTTATCCTTCATCTGGCCCAAAATAGTACATACAACTAGGTCACTAGCATCACACATTACTTCAAATGGAAACTTACAGTATGGGGAAGTAATCAATAGTGAAGTAGTAATATTATCCTTAAGAAATTTAAAGGAATCCATCTATTTCTCATAAAAAACAAAAGGTGTGCCCTTAACCAATAGATAGAAGAGTGGCCTAGTGATCTTGGAAAAATATTTAATGAACCTTCTGTAAAATCCAGAATGTCACATGAAACTTCCAATATCCTTGACATTATCTAGTGGGGGAAGCTTTTGGATAACCTCAATATTGTAATTATTAACCGATGTCACCTTCTTAGAATTTTTTGACCCAGAAAATGCTCTCAGTATCTCTGAAATGACACTTTTCCCAGTTTAAGATAAGATTTGTCTTTTATAATATTTCCTAAAAAATTCCCATATTTTCAAGATAGTTTTAAAAATTACTTCCCAAAACTAAAAAATCATTCATGAACACTTCAATTATCCTTTCAATCATGTCTAATAAAATTTCCATAATGCATCTCTGAAAAGTATCTAGAGCACCACATAAGCCAAAGATATTTTTTCACTAGGAAAATGTTTTAAATGGACAAGTGAAGGTGGTATTCTCTTAATCCTTAGGAGAAATGGAAATATGGTTATAGAAAAAATATTCATAAAGAAAATAGAAATACTCATTTCCAGCCAACTTCTTTATCATTTGGTCCAAAAATGGAATGGGGAAATGATATTTCCTTATGGCAGTTCTAAGTTTTCTATAATGAATACAAACCCTCCATTTGTTCACATATCTTGTTTGAATTTGATCATTATTCTTATTTTTCACCACAGAAACTCTACTCTTTTTGGGGACTACTTGGACTAAACTTACCCAATGACTGTTAAAAATTGTAAAAATTATCTCAGCATCAAGCAATCTAATAACTTACTCTTGTACCATTTCCTTCATTTTTAGGTTTAGTCTCCTTTGGGCTTGCACTATTGGTTTACACTTAGGATCCATGGGGATTTGTTTCATGTATAATAATGGAATTACACCCTTTATATCTGAAATTTACCATCCAATAATATACTTTTATTTCCTCAGAACACTCTACGGGTTTTCCTCTTGATTTTCCTCCAGTTTGGATGAAAAAATCACAGGAAATGTAGATATCTCTCCTGAAAAGGAATATTTAAAATAATATAGGAGGGGTTTGAGATCCATATTGGGTGGTTCTTGTCTTTATGGAAGACACTTTATCCTCAGTGGACATGTAAAGACCCAGAAATTCTATCGATTTTTTTTTCTTAAATACATGGGATTTTTACGAGTCCACAAAAATTTATGGCACTTGATTATGAGGCCCGGTGTGCCTGGAATCAATTTCTAAAGTTTTGTTCAGGCATGTTCAGTAAACGTACGAGCGGGATTTTATAACTTTTGAATAGGTGCTCGGAACTGAAATCTGAGGGCACCGTTGAACTCTTAGTGCCGGTATTCACTTAAGAAGACTTTCACCTCGACGATAGTTGGTTGAGAACAAAAGATAGTTTTTGGATTTTGATAAAAAAATAATAAAATAAAGTATACAAAACTTTATTTTACTTTAAGCTACCATGTGTGTGATTATTGGTTAAAACCTCCACTTGGGAGTTGGAGGTGGGACCGCCACACCCTAACCTCCCATGAGAGGTTATTGTGGTGGGGCCCACCCAAATATAACCTCCCGCGAGAGGTTACGACGTGGGGACCACCCGAGACCATAACCTCTCATTTAAATAATAGGGGTGGGGACCACCTGACCCCTATTAATGGGAGGAGAGTATAACCTCTCAACTCTCCCTCATTAATGAGGGAGAGCCTCTCTAAATTCCCCTTTAATTAAATAGATCCAAACCCCTTTAATTAATGTGCCAACCTCTTGAATTAAATTAAAGAAGCCTTTTAATTTATTTCTCCATTTTGAAATCATTGTGCCAACAAAATAATAGACGATCTATTATTTCTTTTTGGTGGAGCTTGGGAGAAGAGAGAACTCTCTCCAATGAAGACCGCTCCTCAATGAAGAACGCCCTTCCGGTGAAGAACGCTCTCCTGACAAAGAACACCGATGAGGGATGCCTTCGACTACAAAGAACGAACCATCCGACCTTCTTCCTAGGACTCCTTCGACGTGGGACGTGTTCGTCTACCATGGATCGACGACCATATTTCCGTGACATCAACGAACGACAACTGATGAATCAAAGGTAGGGGGTTTATTGCTTGTTGATGTTGTACCTTTTTCTTACCTTCTTCAAAGGATAAAATGGGATCGTTGCGAATGTATTAATGATCATCTTCTTCTCATGATAAGCCAAATGATACCTCCCTAAACACGGAGGGTGCGGGCCAACCTAACATGTCCTGACATCCTTCGTCGTTTTCTCTTTTCTTGTGGCGTTCTATGGCATGACGATGAGGTGATGACAACGAAGGCGACAACGACGAAGGCCGCGCTACCCGTGACCTCCGCGAATCGCGCCACCCCCACGACGCACCGAAGCTTCCGGCCGACCACTTCCGGCCTGAGCGGCGCCCATCCGGTCTACCCGCGGCCTCCCAACACCTTTCCCGGTGCACGGCCCACATGCCTGCGACCTCCCAGTGCCTTGCTCGGCGCTCGGCCCGCCTGCCCGAAGCCCCCCGGCGCCCTACCCCATGCCCCCGCGGCCTGCCCAACCACTACCGTGCCTTGCCGGCACTCCCACGGCCTGCCTGGCCGCTTCCGCGCCCTACCGGCACCCCTGTAGCCTGCCCGGCCACTGCCGCACCCTGCCGGTGCCCCCGCGGCCTTCCCGGTCGCTGCTACGCCCTGTCGGCGCCCCCGCGACCTACCTGGCCCCTGCCGCGGCCTACCCGGTGCCCCCTCAGCCTGGCCATCCTCTGCCGTGGCCTGCCCGACGTCCCCGCGGCCTACCCGGTACCCCCGCGTCCTGCCTGGCCCCTGTCGCGCCCTACCCAGCGCACCCATGGCCAGCCCGCGCTCCGTTCAGGTTGCCCGCTAGTCTCCCGACCGGCCTGAACTCTCGGTCCGAGTCAACCGAGACGCGCCCCTCATGGCACTAGCCGAACTGGACCCAACCTTCAGGCCGAGTTGCCTACATGGTGACCTCTAGGCTGAACTTCCCTCGCAGTCCGCTGGGCCGGGCCCAGCGGACCGGGCCGAAACTTAGCGGGCTGACCCACCCAACGGGTCAGGTCAAACCTAGAGATTCTGACTAGGTCAACCCAGACTGGGTCGGCCCACACTAGGTTGGGCCGATTCGGTCTGACCGGGTTGAACTGGACCCGAGCCCACTACTGACCCCCTTTTACCTTCTTGGTCCATATCTTTGGCACTGGATGTTTGTTTGACGAACCGCCAGCGGCGCCAGTATTCTTAGAGTGAAGCCGTACCTTTGAGAATACCCCACTGGAGTTGGGGTATATTTGAGTTATGGTTAGGTTGGATCGTACACGAATCCAATCGGGCCCCAGGACTAAAAGGATAATAACTCACAGTTTGGGCATCCGATCGATGCGCCTTCAGTTGCATTGATACCCCTATGACACGAAGGACCTTTGAGATACTTCTTCGAGGAACTTCGTGACAGTTGTAGTATCGATCAGTAGCTCATGGAGCGGATCCTTCCAGAGGTGAGCGGACAGAGTACAGAGACCTAGTAGCTGGCTGATACCTGACAACTGCTTGACCGTTTTGACTCGGAGTGACTCTACTAGCCCAGTGGGGAGCACCTCTATGTGACACGATAGGACCATAGTGGGGAGCATCTCTGTGTGAGTGCGGAAGACCCATAGTGGGGAGCGTCTCTGTGTGAGAGCGACAGACCCACGATACTCGACAGGAGGAGTACCTCTGCAGGCTACGAGGGGGAGCGCCTCTGTGTGAGTGTGACAAACCCGTGGTGGGGAGCACCTCTGTGTGAGCATATTAGACCCATGGTAATCGATAGGAGGACTACCTCAGTAGTCCAATGATAGTGGGAAGCACCTCTTTGTGACGCGGCAAGCCCACTGTACTCGATAAAGGAGGAGTATGCCACCAGACGTGGTTTTGATAATAAAAATCCTGGTTTGAGTTGAGTCAATGACTTTTGTGTTTTCCTCATGATTGAGATGGGTTACTAGATAACTTAGGTATATGTATGGGAATATACCTAAGTAATGGTTAACTGTTGATTTCATAATTTTTGGTTTATCCTTGTTGGATTTTGTGAGACCTTGAGGGTCTCAGGGTCCCTACTGAGTATCGTTATACTCACCCCTGCATGGGATATGCCTGCACCTCATTGTGTTGGTTGTAGACGTCGGACAATGCTGAATGAGGTAGAGAGTAACAGGACTGGATGGTACCCGAAGGAGGATCACTCGGTGTGACGGTGCACGGAGGAACAGACGAACATGGAGTGATAAAGAGGCCATCTGTACCTACCCTTCAGGTAGGAACCCCGAAGGACGACCTAGTAGCTACTTTACTTTTCTTCAGTTGTACTTGCTTTCAGTTGTACTTGTACTTTTCTGTTGGGCTTGTATTTCTGGCCCATTTTACTTTCCTACACTTCCTTTTTATACAGTTTTACTTAGTGTTTTACTTCCAGTTGTGTACTCTATTGTGATTGTTTATAGTTATAAAGGCAATGACTTCCCATTTTAGGGATTTACGCCTTTGGTGCTAGTCGCCAGCCCTTGGCCTATGGAAGACGGGCTTGGGGTAGTCACGATACGGGCTCCGGGGGGTGGGTCGTGACAAATTGGTATCATAGGAGTCGGTTCTACCACAGAACTTAGAACTTTAATCTTTTTTTTATGTGAAGAAATAGTGTTAAGGGTACTAAGTGTGGTTTTCAGTTCAGGGAGTCCAGTGTTGGTGCGGGCGGTCGACCTATCCATACACCAGAACCCTGACTTATGATTTCTGACTCAGTGCATGAAAACACTGATTGCATGAGTGTTTTCAAAAGTTCTCATTAAGTCAGCTCAACTAGGTCAGCTCACCAGGTATAATATTTTGACTGTGTTTCATTTGTTTCTTTTAGGATTCCTCCCCACGGATGACAAGTTAGATCCCCGAGATTCATATGTACTGATAGCCCACCGAGCAACGAGGCCTCAGTACAGGGTCCTTTTCCATTGGTGGCACCAATGGTACTACATCCCGTTGGGGTCACCGATGCCACCATCCACAACAATAGATGATGCATGCCGCTTGAGCGAGTTGCATGAGTTCCAGCTCTAGAGGCCACCCAGGTTCAGGAGAGAGATGGACCCACAGGCAGCTGAGGATTGGCTGGAGGCTGTGGTGAGAGTCTTCAGGCTAGTAGGGACACCAGTAGACTTCATGGTGATCCTTGTTGCGAGTCTCCTTCAGGCATCAACAGGCAGATGGTGGAGCCTGATGCTCTAGGTTCATGAAGAGGTGACCCTACTCCGGGCAGACTTTGAGAGCCTGTTCCGGGTAGAGTTTTTACCATCCACCCTTCGTGCGGTGTGGATACAGGAGCTACTTCATCTACATAAGGGTAGAATGACGGTGGCGTAATACTCAGAGAGGTTCACCAACCTCGCGCGCTACTCCACAGATATGGTGTGGGACCCATTCTTCAGGGCCCAGAACTTTGAGCAGGGGATCAGGCGAGATATCAGATCTCCGATGATCTCACTTAGCATCCTGACATAGATGGGGGTGCTAGAGAGAGACCTATTAGTGGATAGTTTCCTTATTGAGTAGTCTCCAGCAGCGAGATACACAACTAGATGAAACACAGTGAAGTCTTATGCAGCTGGAAGTAAAAAGATGTCGCAGAGGTCCAAGAGGACCAGACCTATGGTGGACGACCGCATGACTCAGAATCGGTTGTGTGGGGCACCCAGAGTGGAGACATAGCCAGACATGCTAGGAGTAGTCAGTGTTACTCATGCGGCGGGTAGGGTCACATGGCTCATGACTATCCGACCCGTCGTACAGATGATCAATAGAAAGTTGAGAGACCTCCTAGGCAGAGGAAGAGGTTCGAACGAGGTGGTACGTAGGGATGGGGTAGACGTGGCCAAGGACCTGGACGTGCAACTGGCGGTAGATGACTTTAAGAGGTGTTACCACCACCACCACCCGGAGGCCCACCCCGACTGTAGGGATCAGGTGGATAGGGGAGAGCTCAGCTTTAGGTAGTTGAAGCATACGACCATGGTGCTTCAGAGATGATTTGAGGTATGATCTGTGTCTACTCCACCTTAGCTACAGTTCTTATAAACACATGTTCCAGTCACTCTTTCATTTCCATTGCCCTCGTTCGGAGCTCGGAGATTCCGATGAAGCCGTTGGCTCGATCCTTATGGATAGAGACTCCTATGGGAGTTGATTCAATGATTATGCATTGGTTCCAATAGTGAGAGATTAATCTAGGAGGCGAGAGCTTCGGCTGGGATCTCCTAGTAGCGGCGTCAAGGCCTTACGGCATCATCTTGGGTATGGACTGGTTATCTATAGTCCATGCTCAGATAGACAGTATTAGGTGTATGGTGCGGTGTGTCCACACAGATAGGACCAGGTTTACCTTCACCGATAAGAATTGAGCCTTTGTAGCATAGGACAAACTTACTTGGAGGAGGTTGAAGCCGATCACTCATCAATTGGCCTGCCTTACCCTTGGAGTAGTAGATGTGGAGAGTCCGACTTATCCTGTAGTGGTGGACTAGTACGCGAATGTTTTCCTTGACGATGTTCCAGGACTACCTCCTCACAGAGAGGTGGACTTCTACATTGACCTGTACCCCAGGACAACACCGATATCTACTCCAACATATCGGATGACACCTGCTGAGCTTCGTGAGCTGTAGGTATAGCTGGAGGACTTTTAGGGGAAGGGATTCTTCCAGCCCAATGTTTCTCCCTGGGCAGCCCCAACTCAGTTCACCAAGAAGGCAGATGGGAGCTTGTGGATTTGTGTTGATTACCATCGTCTGAACTAGGTGACCATGAAGAACAAGTACCCTCTCCCGAGGATTGACGACCACTTTGATCAGATGAAGGGATCATGGTGGTTCTTGAAGATAGACCTCAGATCAGGCTATCACCAGCTCAGAGTTCGAGATGAGGATGTGTAGAAGACGACCTTCATGTGTCGTTACGGCCACTATGAGATCTTGGTCATGCCTTTCGGCGTAACCAACACTCCAGCAGTGTTCATGGAACTTATGAACATGATCTTCCATCCATACCTCGATCGCTTTGTTGTAGTCTTCATCAATGACATTCTGATCTACTCGACTACTAAGGAGGAGCATGCCTACCATTTGCGGGTAGTACTGGACACACTCTGAGTGCACCAACTTTATGGTAAGCTCTTGAAGATATAGTTTTGGATTCAAGGGTTTTACTTATTGGGACACGTCATCTCTGAGGCTGGAGTTGCAATGGATCTAGTGAATATAGAGGCGTTACTTTCTTGGGAGCCACCCAAGAGTGTGACGGAGGTACAAAGTTTCCTGGGTTTGGATGGATACTATCGTAGGTTCGTTCCAGACTTCTCCAGAGTTGTAGCACCACTATTAGCCTTGAAAAAGAAGGGGAAACCCTTTGTGTGGTCGGAGAGATGCCAGTAGAGCTTTCAGGATCTAAGGCAGAGGCTGACTAGTGTCCCCATCTTTAGGCTTCCAGAGGAAGGTTTAGGGTATGTAGTTTACTACGACGCATTAGGGACTGGACTTGGGTGTGTCCTGATGCAGGAGTGAGTAGTGATTGCTTATGGTTCTTGACAGTTGAGACAACACAAGAAGAACTACACTACCCATGACCTGGAGTTAGTAGCAGTGGTCTTCGCCTTGAAGATGTGGAAGAACTATCTGATGGGTGAACATTTTACTATGTACTCTGATCACAAGAGTCTCAGGTATATCTTCTCTTAGAAGGACCTGAATCTAAGACAGAGACATTGGCTTGAGTTCCTCCAGGACTATGACTTTGAGATATTCTATACTCCTAGGAAGGGGAACGTTGTTGCGGATTCACTCAGTAGGAGATCTGGTATACAACTGCAAGGAGAGGTGACAGAGCAGCTGGTTGCTTTACAGATATCCTTTGTGGATAGAGATGGAGCATCATTCCTACAGTCTCTTACAGTCACTCCCCCACTTCTTTAGCGAGTCAAGGAGGCACAACATGGGGACACTGACTGTGATACATGACGTGCTCAGATATCCACAGGGTAGGTACCTGATGGATTTTCTGAAGGTGGGGAGCACGTCATCCTCTCTAGAGGACGTAACTTGGTGCTAGTGTCACTTCAGGAGGAAGTGTTGAGGGAGTTCCACACATCCCCTCTAGCGGTATATCTAGGAGTGGTGAGGATATACCAGGACCTTCAAGGACTGCACTGGTGTCCAGATATGAAGAATGCGGTAACAAATTTTGTCTCATGGTGCCTCACTTGTCAACAAGTGAAGGCAGAGCACCAGGTACCAACAGGCTTGGTTCAACCTTTAGAGGTCCCAGAGTGGAAGTGGGATGGGATATCCATGGACTTCGTGATGGGTCTTCCACATACATATAGGGGTCACGACTCAATTTGGGTGATTGTTAACCAACTCACCAAGTCGACCCACTTACTACCGATCAGAGAGCAGGGTTTAGTAGAGAGATTGGGATGCCTCTATGTGTAGGAGATTGTGTGACTAAATGGAGTACCTTCCTCTATTGTCTTCGACCGTGATGCAAAATTTACTTGCCGTCTATGGAAGGGGTTGCAGGAGGCTTTCGGGACACTGCTTCGCTTGAGCACCACCTTCCATCCTCAGACAGATGGTCAGACTGAGCAGACCATTCAGACCCTCAAGGACATGCTACGTGCATGTGTCCTCGACTTTGGTCATAGCTGGGAGGATCACTTGACTTTAGTGAAGTTTTCTTATAATAACAGCTATCACTCCACCATAGGGATGGAACCTTTTGAGGCATTGTACGGGAGACCTTGTAGATCACCCTTGTGCTGGACTAACCCTGGGGAGTCAGCACTAGTGGGACCAGAGATGGTACGAGCTACTACGGAGAAGGTGCAGATCATCCAGGAGTAGATGAATACTACACAGAGCAAGAAAAAGTCGTATGCTGACAGGAGACAGAGACCTCTGGAGTTCGAGGATGGCGACCACGTCTTTCTATGGGTCTCACCCCGACGAGGTCTATGGAGATTTGGCCGAGGCATAAAGTTATCTCTGAGATTCATCGAACCTTTCCAGGTCATCATAAGAGTAGGCGAGGTGGATTACCGCTTAGTTATTCCACCTCAGTTGCATCGGGTGAATGACGTCTTCTACGTATCTCAGCTAAGGAGATACGTGCATGACCCTTCCCACTTCATCGACCATGGGGAGCTAGACATCGATAATGGGGAGACCTTTATGGAGGTTTCAGTTGAGATTGAGGATTGACAGGAGCGGATCCTACGTGGATGGTCGATACCTATGGTGCGCATACGCTGGCAGCACGAGAACCTCTAGGAGAGCACATGGGAGCGGGAGGCTCAGATGCATGCTTAGTACCCCAATTTTTTTCCCATAGTTCGAGTTGTAGCTTACGGGGATGTAAATCCCTGAGGTGGGGAGAATGTAAAGACCTGAAAATTCTGTGGAAATTTTTTTATTAAATAAATGGGATTTTTATATGTCCATGAAAATTTAAGGAACTTGATTCCGAGGCCCAGTGTGCCAGGAATCAATTTCTGAAGTTTTTTTCAGGTACGTTCAGTAAACATACGAGCGGGATTTTATAACTTTTGAACTGGTGCTCGGAACTGAAATCCGAAGGCACTGTTGAGCTCGCATCGCCAGTATTCGCTTAAGAAGACTTTCACCGTAACGATAGTTGGTCGAGAATAAAAGATAGTTTTTGGATTTTTATAAAAAAATAATAAAATAAAGTGTACAACACTTTATTTTATTTTAAGCTACCATGTCTGTGATTGTTGGTTAAAACATCCACTTGAGAGTTAGAGGTGGGACCGCCACACCCTAACCTCCCATGAGAGGTTATGGTGGTCTGGCACACTCGAATATAACCTCCCGCGAGAGGTTACAATGTGGGGACCACACAAGACCATAACCTATCATTTAAATAATAGGGGTGGGGACCACCCGGCCCCTATTAATGGGAGGATAATGTATCCTCTCAACTCTCCCTCATTAACGAGGGAGAGCCTCTCCACCTTCCCCTTTAATTAAATGGACCCACCCCCTTTAATTAATGTGCCAACCTCTTAAATTAAATTGGAGGAGCCTTTTAATTTATTTCTCCATTTTGAAATCATTATGCCAACAAAATAATAGACAATCTATTATTTATTTTTGGTGGAGATCGGGAGAAGAGAGAACTCTCTCCAACGAAGACCGCTCTTCAACAAAGAATGCTCTTCCGGTGAAGAACGCTCTCCCGACAAAGAACGCCGACGAGGGACGCCTTCGACTACGAAGAACAACCCCTCCGACCTTCTTCCTTGGATTCCTTCGATGTGGGACGTGTTCGTCTACCACGGATTGACGACCATCTTTCCGCGACGTCAACGAATGACGACCGGCGAATCAAAGGTAGGGGGTTTATTGCTTATTGATGTTGTACATTTTTCTTACCATATTCAAAGGATAAAATGGGATTGTTGCAGACGTATTAATGACCATCTTCTTCTCATGATGAGCCAAATGATACCTACCTAAATGCGGAGGGTGCAAGATAACCTAACATGGCCCGACATCCTCCATCATTTTCTCTTTTATTGTGGCATTATACAACATGACGATGAGGCGGTGACGATGAAGGCGACAATGACAAAGGTTGCGCTACCCGCGGCCTTCGCGAATTGAGCCACACCCACGGTGCACCGAAGCTTCTGACCAAACACCGTCGGCCCGAACGACGCCCGACCCGTCCACTCGTGACTTCCCGGCGCCCTTCCTGGCGCGTAGCCCGCCTGCCTGTGGCCTCTCGACGCCCTTCCCGGTGCACGACCCGCCTGCCTGCGGCCCTCCGACGCTCTGCCACGGCCTGCCCGACGCCCCCACGCCCTACCCAACGCCCTGCCGGTGCCCCTGCGGCCTACCTGGCCCTTGCCGCATCCTGCCCGGTGCCCTCGCGGCATGCCTGGCTCCTGCCACGGCTTGCACAACGCCCTCGTGGCTACTACCACACCCTGCCCGGCGCCTCCGCGGCCTTCTCGGCGCCCTGCCGGCGCCCCCACAGCCTGCCCGGCCCCTGCCGCGCCCTACCTGGTGCACCCGTGGCCAGCATGCGCTCCACGCGGCCTGCCTGCTGGTGTCCCCATCGGCCCGACCTCTCGGGATGAGTCGCCCAAGCCGTGTCCCTCGTGGAACCGGCCCCGGACTTCGGGCTGAGTCGCCTACGTGGAGACCTCCGGGCCAAACTGCCCTCGCAGTCCACACGGCCAGACCAAAACTCAGCGGGATGACCTGCCCAACGGGCCAGGTCAGACCCAGTGAGTCTGACCGGGTCAACTCAGTCCGGGTCAACCCAGACTGGGTTGGGCCAAGTCGGTCCGACTGGGTCAGACCGGACCCAGGCCCACCACTAACCCCCTTTTACCTTCTTGGGCCATATCTTTGGTACCATATGTCAGTTTGATGAACCGTTAGTGGCACCGATATTCTTGGAGCGAAGCCGTTCCTTTGAGAATACCCCTAGAGTCAGGGTATATTTTAGTTATGGTCAGGTTGGATCATACACGAATCCAACCGGGCACTCGGGACTAAAAGGATAATAACTCACAGACCGGACGTCCGATCGACGCGCCATCTGTTGCGATAAGACCCCTATGACATGGCAGACCTTTGAGATACTTTTTTGAGGCACTTCGTGATAGTTGGAGTATCAACCAGTAGATTGTGGAGTGGATTCTTCCATAGGTGAGAAGACAGAGTACAGAGACCTAGTAGCTGGTTAAGACCTGACGACTGCTTGACCTTTTCGACTCAGAGCGACTTGACTAGCCCAGCATGGAGCCCCTCTATGTGATGCAGCAGACCCACTATGGGGAGAACCTCTGTGTGAGTGCAGAAGACCCACGATACTCGACTGGAGGAGTACCTCTACAGGCTACGAGGGGGAGTGCCTCTGTGTGAGCGTGACAGACCCGTGGTGGGGAGCACCTCTATGTGAGCGCAACAGACCCATAGTACTCAACAGGAGGAGTACCTCAGAAGTCCAAGGATAGTGGTAAGTGCCTCTGTGTGATGCGGTAGGCCCACTATACTCGATAGAGGAGGAGTAAACCACCAGCCGTGGTCTCGATAATAAAAATCCTAGTTTGAGCTGAGTCAATGACTTTTGTGTTTTCCTCATGATTGAGATGGGTTACTAGATAACTTAGGTATATGTATGGGAATATACCTAAGTAATGGTTAACTATTGATTTCATACTTTGTGGTTTACCCTTGTTGGATTTTGTGAGACCTTGAGGGTCTCGGGGTCCCTACTGAGTATCGTTATACTCAACCCTACATGAGCTATGCCCGCACCTTGTTGTGTTGGTTGCAGACGTCAGACAGCACTGACTGAGGCAAAGAGAAGTAGGACTGGACGGTACCTGGAGGTGGATCACTCGGTGTGATGGTGCACAGAGGAGACGGACGGATGTGGAGTGCTGAGGAGGCCATCTGTACCTACCCTTTAGGTAGGAACCCCGAAGGTTGACCCAATAGCTTCTTTACTTTTCTTTAGTTGTACTTGCTTTTAGTTGTACTTGTACTTTCCTGTTGGTCTTGTATTTATGGCCCCTTTTACTTTACATAACTTTTTTTTATATAGTTTTACTTAGTATTTTACTTCTAGTTGTGTACTCTATTATTATTGTTTACAGTTATAAAGGCAACACCTTCCCAGTTTAGGGATTTACGCCTTTGGTGCTAGTCGCTAGATCTTAGCCTATGGAAGGCGGGATTGGGGTAGTCACGATACTGGCCCTGGGGGATGGGTCATGACAGGACCCAGGTCTTCATGCTACCTCTTAAAGAAGGTAGTAAAGAAGGTTTCCTCTTCATCATTGTTATTTATAGAAAAATGTTCATCACATTTAGAATCTTCTTTTGGGGATAGAATATGTTCCAAACCAAACTCATCTAAGTATTGGAAGAACTTCCCCTCAAACTCATCTCCAGGATATTTCTCCTTAGTATTTTTGATCCAAATGCAGGTTACAGTAGGGTTCTCAGGTGCACCATTGATTTCTTCCAGCATCCTCAAAAACACCTCTTCCTCCTCATCAATAGATTCTTCAGCTTACAACAACTCATCTCTAGAGTACATTTGTTCTTGGGTGGGTTCTTTAATTTTTTTTAAAAACATTGAATTATTATTTTTGTTCACCCTATTTAAAAATTAATTTCCCCTTTGAGACATCTATGAAAGCTCCCACTGTGGCTAGAAAGGGACTACTGAGGATGATTGGTACCTTTTGGTCACACTCTATATCCTTTATGATAAAATCAATAGGTATAAAGAGTCTCTCTACTACCAATATAAAATCATATACCCTATTAACTGGGTGAGTTATTAATCAATCAACAAGTTGTAAGACAACATTGGCGGATTGGGGCACTCCTAATCTCAAGTGTTGAAATAGAGAAAATGGAATCAAATTGATGCTAGATCCCAAATTGAATAGATAGTTAAACTTACCACCTATATACCTAAAGGTGAAAGGGATGAAAAATCTCCCTATTTCCAGATGTTTAAAAGGCATCCTATTCTGAAACACAACACTACACTCCTCTATTAGACTGTAAGTTGAAAATTATTTCAGGTTATTTTTTTGAGAAGATTTTCTTGAGGGATTTTAAATAATAGGGAGTTTGAATCAAGGATTATAGGAATTGGATGTCAATGTTCAATTTTTTAACAAATTTGAGAAATTTTAGCAGCTCTGAATCATGGTTTTATTTTTTATTCTTTGTGGAAAAGACATCGTAAGAGAAAAATTCCTCAAAATTTTGGGAATCCCTTAACCTTCATCTTAAATATTTTTATTTAATTCATTTTATTTGTTTTTAAGGACATTTTATTTTTGTTTTTTAGTTGGAATAATGGTATTCATGGTGTTTCCAATGTTGTTGTCCAAATTTATAGTTTTAGTATTTTCCAGATTTGAGTTTTCAGATTCATCCAATTTTACCTTTTCAACAGTTTGGGGTACTTTATTAAACACATGTTAGGTTTGTAGACCACTTATGATGGTAACAATGATGGGATTTTCTCTAGCTTTGGCTTCAGTGGTACTTGAAAGATTACCCTCGTCTCTAATTCTCACCTCCCTAGCCGACTACCCATTTGAATTTCCAGATTTTTCATTCTTGAATCCATTTTCAATTTGTAAAAATCATTTTTAGTATTTTTTTATGAAACATACCTATCAAATGATGGAACACACTTATTACTTAATCTTGTGAATTCTATGATTCTGGTTCGACTTCGGGATGTAACTATTTCCTAGGTGGTTTTTAGAAACTCGGAGGAACAACAGGTTAAAGAACTCACTACTCCCTTTAAGAGAGGTTTGGGTGGTTCTTATACCCCTAATTCTAGGTGTTCAAAAATGGGTCATCCCTAGGATGTATCCTAGGACCATATCCATCAAAATTGGTATTATCGAGAGCTTGGGTAGGCATATAAAAATTCATACAACAAGTCTATGAATGCCCAAACATGCCACAATGGTGGAATTTCTCCCTAAGAGAATTATGAGCATTTTCATTGAAAAATCCAATAGTTTGGGATTCATCTTGTAAAATAGGGTTGATTTATTTCCTAAAAATGGTTCTTATCCTAGAGAATTTATTATATGGGTTTTTTGCTAGTGTGTTAAATATTTGTTTCATTCCTCAGCAGTCATATCACTAAAATCTCATCCAGCATATTGATCCATAATGGTTTAGTGGTAAGGGGTGAGACTATTGTAAAAAGTGTCCATGTGGAATTGGGGAGTGCACTGGTGGTTTAGAAATTTTTTAACTAATCCCCAAAATCTATCCCAAGCTTCATGGAATATTTCTCACTCATCTTGAAAGAAACTGATGATTTTTTTCCTGATTTCAGATGTCATTCTCCAAAGATAGAATTTCATGGTGAAGGCATTGTAGACTTGATCCCAGGTGAAAAATATTTACTCCTAAAACTAAGTCCTGGTATTGTACTTGAGGAAAAAAGGGAACACTCTTAGCTTAATCTATTACCCACTCAAGCATCTCAGTGACAACTACTGGACACTACAATAGAAGTCCCTAATGATGTCAAGGGAGTCTTCACTGGGAATTCCATTGAAGTTTGTCAGTTGGGACAACATGGAATGTTTTATTTCATAATTTCTAGACCTAGGTGAGAGCCTAATGCATGACGGGTTCCTATAAATAGAAAGTAAAAAAAAACTCTCTCAAACTATGCCTCTCAATCATCTCATTACCAGGTTGATTCACATTTCCAATTGGTGGATTATTAATGTTCTAATTCTCAGAATCTTTGTTAACTTCTATTTTGATTTCCTTTTTGTTCCTTTTCAAGTCTCTGAGGTGTTTATCAATTTTAGGAATGATAGGATCTATAGTCTCAAGGTTAGATCTAGTTTTCATATGGTATCTTCAATAGATTTTTTTTAGTTTTTTTTGCATATTTTTCTTATAGTTATTGATTTTTTGATTTTTTGTGCTTTATATTTTTTCTAGTTTTGTTTATTTTTTTATATGTGATTTTATTGTTTTGGTTTTTGGTCACATGCACCCTCCCTAGAAAAAATACCAAAACTTGAAACTTATATCATTAAATGTGTAAAAATTTAATATTTATAATCCTATTTACTACCTATGATAGTACTGTGTCAAGAGGGTAAAACCACATAGAAGGACATATTTATGCTAAGGACCAAAAAAAGGGAAAAAAATAAAACAAATAGATAAATCCATAGTGAAGGATGGTGATGAGACAATGCAGAGAATGATGATTTGTATGTGAGTGTGAAAGTGAGTGCAAGTGCATACAAGCATAAAATATAGAATAACAACAAAAACAATGAGAACAACCAATTGATAAAAAGGGGAAAAATCAACTAGATGGTTTTTATAATGATTTTTCTTTATTCATTAATTTGAATTTAAAAATATGGATTTGATTGAACAAGTCTAACTATATTTTTCATTAGGTCAACCTATGACTGAATGACCTCTATAGTTTATCAACTACAGAGGAATTTCAATCACTGAGTGAGAACAAATCAAGAATCCCTGAGTTCAAATTATCAAATTTACTTAGTTTTGTTCTTTATATTGATCTTGATTCACTTTTCAGTTAATTCCTCATATTAAAGAAAGTTTTAATTAAATCATAGTCAAGATTAGTTTTCACTAATTCTTGAGGTTTGTAAAAAATTATTGTTCGAAGAGAGAGAGAGAATCATCTAATAGATAAATTCATGACTAAGGTCAAAATGATTTATGATCTAAACCTATTCCCCAAAAGGATATTAGACAAAAATATTGTTCAAATTCAATATATTAATAGATTTAAAAATATAAAAGTTATTACTAAAATAAATGAATAAAAATAGAGGAAAGGAGAAAATAGTCTTCTCCCTCCCTACTTGATCTCCAGAAATTACCAAGGTTCGATCTCTATCCTATACATGATACTTGTTGTAAATGGTGAATGGTGTTTTAATATTAGATTTACCGCTCTTAGAATGCTTTGGAAGTTTGTTGGAATGATTGGGTCGTATGGTGATCTCCTCCCCGATGTCTCTGGATCAGAGGATTGAAAATGAATGACGTCTCTTGTTGCTAGAAGTAGTGTTGCGTATGGATCATCCTTGAGTCTTCTGGGTTGTTTTACTTTTAACCAACCAAATTCTAGCTCCTATCACAGCTGCCTGATGGACTCTCTCACCTCTATGTGGTACATTCATTGTGCCCCTTCCTCCTCATTGGTGACAAGAGCAAAAACTATCTCCCAAAAACTTGTTCTATGCAGAACGATTCCACCAGCTCGATCCCCTCTTACCCGATTCAATGAAAAAAATTATAAACAAGAAGTTCCAAAATAAATATATATTACTTAATTATATTATACTAAATATTAAATATATATGTATATATGTATTTATATTTATATACTTATTATTATATATATATATAATAATACTTATTAATTTATATAAACCCATTATTATTATTAAATTTTTTAGATATATATATATATATAATATTTATTTATTTATATTTACTATTATATAATTAAATTATATTATTATACACAAAAATATATGTATTTACAAATAAATATATTTATTATTATATTAATTATTTTTTTGTTTTTATATTATTTTTATTATTTTTATTATTTTCTATTTTCTTATCGCGCCTAGTATTAACTCAGGAGGTAGGGGGTATCCTCTCAGCATCTAGAAGAAGCCTACAATAGTGGGTAAGGGTGGTGGGTCCTTCTTAGCGGTTCAAGTTAAGGCTTTGGTCTTCAATCGGTGGTCGGTGGCAGATCTGGGTGAATTCACTAGCGGCTTGTGGTGCTTGACTATCTCATTCGACAACAATGACTTAAAGAGGATGTGGGTGCGGTGGTTCGATGTTCTCTAGTGATGGTTCCAGCCAATGGCTTCTAGGGATCGAGCTTGGAGAGGGTTTGCAACCTGAGATCTGGTGCGAATTCGGTATTCTACAAGGGTTTGGGGTCAAATCTAATGACCAAGGTGGTTATTTAGTGGTGAGGGTGTGGGTTTAATGGGAAGAGGTTAATGGTTGCAGTGAATTTGGTTTAATTTGATCAGAACATTGGGTGATAGAGGTAAAAAAAATAGGCATGCTACTAGTGGGTGTGAGTGGTGGAGGTAGGGTTGATGGAGTGTTGGAAACAATGGAAGTGGACTATGGATGAAGGAGGGTAATACTGGAGATGGGTTCTCCAATTGTGGATGGTTGGAGGACACTACTAAAAATACCCCTTTTATTAGCGCTAAAAATGGCCTTTAACAGCGCTATAAAATCACTGTTAAAGCCGGTGAAGATAGGGGGGGGGGTCCCCTTTATCAGCACTCAAAAAAGCGCTGATAAAGACCCCTTTTATCAGCGCTAAAAAAAAGTGCTGATAAAAGGGTCCTTTATCAGCGCTTTCTTTTTAGCACTGATAAAAGACCCCTTTTATCAGTGGTTTTTTAGCGCTGATAAAAGTAAAAAAAAAATTAAAAAAAATTAAAAAAATTTAAAAAAAAAAAAACTAAAAAAATCCTCCCAATCGGGGGGGGGGGGGTTTATAGTGCTTGAGCCCCCTTTTAACAGTGCTTTACAGACCCTCCAGTGCCCGCACACACCCCCCTCCACCCTATATCAGCGCTACACCCACCCCCTTTATCAACGCTAGCCCCCAAATCCACCCCATGTGCGCGCCCTTACCTCCACCAAGATTTGATCTCGAGATCTCCCCCTTGTGTGCCTAAATCCTTTACCACTCTGCCATATTGATTTGTTCTCCAGTTAATGACATATCTATTTATATATATATATATATTTGGTTTTATTTATTCATATAGTAATATATAGTTATATTAATATATATATAGTTATATTAATATATATATATATATATATTTATATCAATATATATATGTAGTTATATTAATATATATATATATATATAGTTAGATTAATATATATGTATATAAATATTCATATATTTTTATTTTAAATAAAATGTATATTAGTTATTATTTAGATAAAGCTAATATATTTTATATGTAAATATAATATATTATTTATATTTATAATTAAATTTTTATGTGTGAATATATAAAAAATATGTATATATTGTTATATATTTGATTATAAATAGCAATGAATTATAAAAACGATAAAATTTCAAAGACATAATATCAATATGAATGTAATACCTTGGAATAAATTCAGTCCCCACCAAAAAAAGACAATAATACCCCCTTAAATGAGGCTTAAAATCCAAAAAATGTTAAAAAATTAGGGTATCCCGACTAAAAACTCAGTTTTAGAGGCCTTCTGAACATTTTTTAGCCTCGAAAAAACCTTTACTGGGGATCCCCCTAATTATAGGGGTGTAGAGCTCGTTGCAGGCTTCGATTTGATATATGGTAGAACTCAAACGAACACCCGGATCAAAAGTTATGGCCGTTTGAAGTTCGAGTTGCGTTTTCAACATATTTTGGATATATTTTTTTTTTAAATTTTTTAGTTTTTTAGTCTTAAAATTGTTATTAAATGACTATTATTCCATAATAATCAGCAAATTATTAATTAAAAATATTTTTTTTAATTTTTTTTAAAATCCATTTTCAGTAAATATCTTATTTATTAAGTGTAACTGTATATTTATACTTATCTAAAATATATTTAAAATTATATTTAAAAAATATATATTATATTTATATCAATATAACTATATCTATATATTTAAATATTAATATATTTTTTTAATGATTTTTTTGGAAGTAGACCCTTTATCAGCGCTTTTAAAAAAAGTACTGATAAAGACCCTCCTTTATCAGCGATACTAAAAAAAGCGCTAATAAAGGAGTACCCTTTAACAGCGTTAAAAAAAGCGCTGTTAAAGGGGGGTACCATTATCAGTGCTAAAAAAAAGCACTGATAAAGGGGTACGTTTATCAGCACTTTTTTTATCATCGATAAAGGTACCCTTTATCAACGTTTTTTTAGCGCTGATAAAGGTACCCCCTTTATCAGCGCTTTTTTGTTAGTGCTGATAAAGGGTAGAGCTGGTCTTGCCCCGTTTTGTGGTAGTGGGGGGATGTTTTGGGGGTGGGTGAGGCTGTACTGGTGGTTAGTAGTACTGGCGGTGAGTGCCAGATGGTGGGTTGGAAATAATGGGAGTGGGGGTGGGGTGCTTCCACCAAAAATGGTTGGAGGTGGCACTAGGCAACAATGCGTGAGTTTTTAAGGTCTTTAGCAGAAGATGAAGATGGGTGTTGTCATTGGTCTTTGTCTAGAGGAAGCACTGTTGGGTGTTGGTGGTAGCAGGGGATGGCAAAAGCACCACTGAAGAGGTCCTGACAATGGCTCACTGTTAACACCAGGAATTACTTTGTTTCTGGTGGTGGCATGGATGTTCTTTGTTTCTAGAGGTGGATGTGGGCTAGAGGCAGCTGGAGTGGCGACAATAGGAGTTAGTGGAAAAAACTCTATTTTTCTACCACTATCTTGGAAGCACCTTAAAATAAACAATGAACAATTAAATACAAACTTAATAAATAAATTTTAAAATAAAAAAAACAAATTTAAAATAAAAAATAAAATTAAAACAAAGTAAATTTATTTATTTATTTTCAAATTAAAATAATGAATGAATTAAATTAGAATAATAAAAACAAAAGAAAGATTAAATTAGTTACAAATATAATGGAAATAAATAAATCTGTTAAATAAAAATATCATTTAAACAAATTAAAATTTATTAATGGGAAAATAATAAAATAAAGAATTAATATAATAAAATAATAAATGAAATAATTATTTTGAAAAACATAAAAAAATAAAATAATGAAATAATTATGTAATGACCCAAAATTTTATCAATGAAAATTACCTTCTTATAATTATTCCATATAGTATAAATCACATAGTGAACACAATATAAACTTTATAAACAAAGAATGAATGGAATAAGAGGCATTTCTAGAAATTAAGAAACATATACCAATGGAATATTAACTTGACATTTGGAATAGTAATGTGACCATTAAGAATAGTAATTCGCCTAATAGAATAGTAACCTCATATATAAGACTATAAATAAAATTTAGGCATATTATAGATGATAATATGATATAATTATACAGTGGTATAAGTAAATAATTTTTTTAAAAAATTATTAATTAAATGTTGGTATTTCTAAAAAACAAAAATGTTTGTTAATAATTTTATAATTAATATAATTATTTAAAATAAAATTTATTTTCATAAAATAGATTCATAAATTAAATTTTTTTTATTATGATTATAGGATAATTTTATGAGACCTTAATTAAATTTTCATAGTGTTATAAAATTTGTTATAATTTTAAAATCTGTATTTTTTTGAGTAAATGATGATTTTAATTAAAAATTAAATTTATAATATTTTGAAAATTATTTTCATAAAATGGAGTTATTTTTTTAATTCTAAATATCAAAAAATTATTAGGGTGAATTTTTATGTTTTTTCTAAAATTGTTGAATTTTTGGTGAATAGTGAAATATGGTAATTTACAATATATATACATTATAAGTTTAATACACTATTATTTGATTCATAGCTTATGTAAGAACCATAATATATAAAAAAACTTAATTATTTAATATATTTAGTGGTAACATTTAAATTATTCATATTCTGGGCCAAAATAATAAACTAATGAATAAAATAATGAGAAAACACCCCCTTTTTCCCCTATAAATACTACCCCCTTCTCTTCTCCTTACACCTTCCAAGATTTGATCCTTATCTAAATTCTAGAAAATCATCTTTCCAATCCCCTACCCCATTTCCAAAAGCATTTGGTTTAAAAAATACAAAAACCAATCTCCCTAAGGAGGTTCTTAAGGATAAGGATTAAATAGGTAAAGCCCTCTTTCATTTTCTTTCAATTTCTTTTCAATTTCTTTTATTTTATTTTTCTCTCCTAATTTATCCTCATTGAAGTGGCATGATAAATAAATTACCCTATATATAATATAATTTTAATATTCTAATGGAATAATCCATCATCAAACCCCTCCTCCTCTTACTTTTATTCTAAAAATGAAAACATAGTCCGTGAGGTGTTGATTTATCGCCTTCAAGGACAACATGTTTTCATTTTCCTTCACCGCCTTAAAGGATGGTCATGAAACCATTATAATGGTTGGAATTTTTTTTAAAATGTATGTTATAAACTTTTTATGTTTTGTAACTAACATATATACATAATACCAAATGATAAAACAAAATGAGTTCATTTTGATAAAAAACTACCAAAATTAACCTAAACAATTATCATTAACTTTTATCTAATGATTCATCCTCCTAACATAAAAAAATAAATTATATTTAATACCAATTTAACTTTTTTAAGTTCACTAATAACATATAATTTCAATTTTTGATAATTATCCTCATTTTACACAATCTTCCATACATGTATACAAGTGAACCGATCATGAAAACCAAGAAAACGAACACTTAAGAATGATGAAATTGAACACTATAACTCATAAAAATGTCCATATATGAACTTAATAAAATTATAATGAATCAAATAATTGTATAAGAGGTTCTAGATTAATTGATTAATTAATATAATTTAATTATCTAGGATATTAAAGTGAAGAAAGTATTCAGACACTAGGTGAGAGGATTCTTGAACCCAACTCTCTTCCTTTGGGTTTTCCCTCTCTCACTCCATTTTCAGTATGGATGTTCCTTTAATTTTCCTTAAATATAATTTCTTTTTATTCAATTTTATTTTCTGGGATATACATTTCTTCAATTTTATTTTATGGAAAAGGAAAATATTTTTCCAAAAGAAATCTTCTTAAAAAAAACACATGTTTTTCCTCTCTTAAGATGTTTCTACTTCACTCAATATTGATGATTCTTATAGAAAGTATGTTATTCCATTTTTATTTTGGGAACCCCAATGTTTATTCATGAAATTATTCTTTATTAAGTTCTCATGAAACCCATTTCCTCTCCATGGGTTATTTTATGTCCATGATTGATATACGTTCTATGTGGAAAACATGATTATGTAAATATTATGATGTGATAGGTGTGAACAGAATTACATAGCACTGCAATGTATTGGTTAAAGTGATGTATATCATGAGATAATGTAAAATATATGTGAACATGATGCTATCTTTTCTCACAATGATAATGTTATGATTATGTATATATATTATGCATGAACATGATGCTAGTTTTGTTCAGAACTATGTGTGGTAGTTGACCACTAAGACATGATGTTTCATTTTTATGCATTTCCTAATTGCATGAATTTATCTAATGTTCTTATCATGATTATGATTTTATGTTGATGTTTATGCTCACAAATGTTATATTTATTCATGTATTTATCTATCTTCTCACTAGGATTTTAGCTCACCCTTTTCATTGATGTATATCCTCAGGTGATTACTTGGACTAAGGAGAATGAGAAGGCCACTAAGAAGCTGGAGAATAAGGAATTAAATAATGTTTATGATTTTATTTTGTAAAAAGTTATGTATAAACCTCCCAAAAACACTAAACATCCTGATCCTGAATTTATAAAACTATTATTTTTTTTAACTTTAAAATGATGTAATAACCATATAAGAAAAACATGGTCACTATAAATTAAAATAATGAAAAATTATACTTAAAATTTAAACAAGAACACGATAATAAAAAATTATGGTCAAAACAAAATTAATTTTTCAACATTTAAATTATTCAAAATAACTAAAATAAACACTAAAATACATACTTTTAACAAATAATCACATTTTTAACAATTAAATATAAAAATGATAACAAAATATAGTCATACAAAAAAAATATTATTTTAATAATAAAAACACAATTAAATATGAAATTTGATGTGGAAAATTTTTCTAAAAAATATCCACATCACCCCACCAAACAACACCATAAGAATTAAATCGTGAGACATAATCCTCATCAGATGAAGAATTAATATTTGGTTCCATTAATACCATTCACTTAATGGATATATTATCTGACAATGAGTATGGATATGAACTCGATTTCCCATAAACTGATTGGAAAACAGAGGAAAAGGTCATAGGAGTTGAGGATACATGGGAAGGTGTGGTCTTGGCATAAATAAATACTCTGACCACATCCCTACTCAGATCATCTATACTGTTGAAATTAATGTGAGAGCCCTCTAGTGATCCCAACAAGAGTAGAAAAGTTCCGCACATATGCTAAGGGTTTCCCTGACCTGGTCATCCTAGAAGATTGATTAGAGGGTATGAAATTATCTGATCAACCTCTGTGAGAAGACAAACCTATTCAGCCTAACCACCCAAGTACAAGAGCATATTTAACTCCCACTCCAAGAGCTGATCTACTTACATCAGGTACTTTAGCTCCTAAATCACCTGTGAAAGAGCATCCTGATTTTGGGAAGCATGGACCTTTAGCCCTGAAGTATGAAATTCTAAAGTAATTGGCCTTGGTTTTGAAAAAGCTATTGATCATGGTTAATCTATTTATATTGAAATATCTCTATGAAACACTCATAAAGGCTTTATTGAGCCCTCTGGAGTTTGAAGCTGTGGTTACTACTTCCGAAATATATCATGCAAAGATTGATCCTGAATAATGAAACACAATCATATCTTTAACAAAATAATAAAAATATTCCATTATCCATGGACACATCAGACCCTTGTATGTGTCTGGAATGATAAATGATGTTAACATCCAATGATATTTCATTGAAAATGAATAAGGAGTTAACCTTATTCCAGTCTGAATGATTCGTTGATTAGGTTACAGTGAGACCCACTTATCCCCTTATGATCTAATTCTATAGGGTTATGATAAAAGTGAGAAAAATCGCCTCAGTATAATCAATCTCAGGGATCAATTTGGAGACCTCGTATCAGACTCAGTATTTCTAGTCATTCAGTAATATATGACTTTCAACGTTCTGATAACAAGGCCTTAGTTTCATCATCATGTGATGGTCCCCTCCTCACATCACCAATTCCATAAATGTTATATTACCAGTCAAATTGGGATATTTCATGGTGATAAATCCCTATTTAAATCTTTAAAATCACAATATATTTATGCATGATTCTACTAGAGGGAAGGGAAACAACCCATGGCTAATGGTGTTGCTCGATTCAATGCCCCTAATGGTTTAGAAATGACCCTAGTCAATCCCTTTAAACATATATTTGAATAATATGTGATGCCCATTAATTATATTGAAGGAATGAGCCCAAATTCAGTAACATATTAAACAACCTTCATGATATCAATCATGATGACTATTCTCGACAATGCTAAAAAGTTCATTAACTCTCTATATAGTGGTAAAAGATCAAGTGAAAATTGCCTCATTCCATATTCTAATCTTCACTAGATACCCACCTCATCACCCGAGTCAGAAGAAGTTTTCATTCCACTATAAGGGAGTGGAGATACTGACCCTCTATACCTCGTCTTCCCTCCATAACTTCAAAAAACACCACGTTATTAGTCAGGTCTGAGGAAGCTGCTTCATATTCCAAATGTCAAAATTTTGAATCCTCTCATAACTATGAAAATTTTACTTCATCACATACTTACCATAAGAGTTAAGAGGAATAGTAATATAAAGAGAAATAGGAAGAGGAGAAGGACCTTAAGGATTCCCCTCCAGCATTCGAGGAGGGTGTCTCTGCCACTATTGATGAAGTCAATTAAATAAATCTAAGTATAGAGAAGGATCCACAACCCAAATTGATTAGTGTAACCATTTATTCTGAAGAAAAATAGGTATATACTTCATTTCTAAATAAACATCGGGATGTGTTTACTTAGAATTACATAGAAATGTCGGGCCTCGATCACAAGGTGGACACCCACCACATGGGTTTTCCATAAAACTATCAAGGTTACAAACATGCATCCAGAAGGACATACTAGACTCATGCTACCAAAATTGAGGATAAATTTGACAAGATTGTCAAGTTCAATTTCATTTTTGAAGTCCAGTATCTAAAATTTCTAGCCAATATAGTCCCAGTAAAGAAGAATAATGATAAAATCAAAGACTTCATTGATTTTAGATATTTAAACTGGCATTGTCCGAAAGACGATTACCCATTCTAATAACAAAACTTATGATTGATTCAACAAATGTATATATGGACCTTTACTAAATGGATGGTTATTTAGGGTATAATAAAATCTGAATGGCCCCATAAGATGAAGAATCCATCACCTTTAGGCCCCCGGGGAGTATTCTGCTACCAGGTGATGCCTTTTGGTTTGAAGAATGCTGGTGCTACATATCAACATGCCTTGCATAAAATCTTCAAACCCTTCCTAGGAAATCTAGTTGATTATTATGTTAGTGATTTGGTGGAAAAATCATGACAATTTTTTGTTCACATTTCCAATTTGGAAATTGTTTTCAACAAACTACAAAAACCTAATTAGAAGATAAATATCCTGAAATATAATTTCTATATTACCTCAGGAAAATTTATCAACTTTTTCATACACCATCATGGTATCAAAGATGAACTTGAGATGAACAAGGTAATTTTGGCCATGTCACCTCCTCGAAAACTCAAAGAGCAGAGAGGACTGCAGGGACACCTTGCATACATTCAACACTTCATAGAAAACCTCACAAGTAAGTATTTTCCCTTCAATAGGTTGACGAATAAATGGGTCATGTTTCAGTAGACCGATGGATACCAAGAAGATTTAAAAATCCTCAATAAATATATCTTAATCCCACCAGTAATAATGCCACCAGTTGAAGGAAATATACTTATCTTGTATGTAACAACCCTATAATGATCGTTGGGGTGACTTCCTCACACAGATAAAAGATATTGGTAGTGAAAACAACCTTTATTATATTACTCTCACTATGATCGACATTGAGACTTGATATTCAGATATCAAGAAGAACTATTTGGCATTGATTATTAAAATTCATAAATTAAGGCATTACGTACAACTACATGAGGTACATTTGATATCTTAAAATTACCTGCTCAAATATATCCTTAATCATCCCATGTTGACTGGATTTTTAGTGCAATGGGCGGTCATTCTGCAACAGTTTGACATCTGGTTTATATTGTAGAAGGCGATAAAAGTGAAATCCTTACCAAATTTATTGGATGAACATCCCTATGTGGAATAAGTTTTAATGAGTACTGAACCACTAGATGAGGAATCAATCTCTATTCAAGAATATACATGAATGTGGGAAATTTACTTTTATAGTTCATACAAAATACCAACTGAAAAGAGAATGGAAGACCCTAAGATCAACAAATTTGGGTTGGGAAAAATTCTAATTTCTCTAAAAAAGGCAGTTCTACCTTACTCCTTTTTATTATTAGAAGGATGTGCTAAAAATAAGGCTGAATACCAAGCCCATATTATAGTATTGGAGCCATCTTTATAAATACTAGTGACCCACATGATAATCAAATGCGACTATGAGTTGTTAATTAAGAAGACCAGTGGAGATTATTCCATTAGGAAAGAAGGGTCTATACCCCTGTTTAATTATATTCAAGGGTTGATGTGATAATTCATCTAAAATATCACACTAACTCACATCCTATTTTTAAAAAATGCTCAGGTAGATGATTTATCAAATGTTTCTATAGCTTTGGAAAATTCAGATTTAGATGAAATAGTCATCAGCATCACCTATCACAAAATAGTATCTCTATTTGTTAAAAGTTTCATGGAATAAATCAATGAAATCAATCCTAACCATAAACCAGATAATACTACAAATGGGTGGATGATTCCTATCCTGGAATACCTAAAAAATAGGTACCTTCTTCCATACAGAGCAGGAAAAGAATAGATCTGATGATAGATAGTCAATTTAACCCTTTATGATATCCCAGGTCATTAGAAGGTTCTTTATAAGTGGAGTATAAATGGAGTCCTTATCAGGTTCATTGATGGAGAAGAGAATGTTTCTGTCATGAAAGAAGAACATACAGGATCCTGCAGTACCCATCAGTTAGGGTTCAGGCTTTCCCATAAAATCAGGAGTCTTGGATACTATTGGCCTTTAATGATATAGGATTTTATGAAATTCACAAAAAATTTTCATTCCTACCAACTACATGACAACTTCATCCACCATCCCCTAAAGTTTCTACACACATCCAAATACTCCAATCCATTTTTTGTATGGGGGATGGATGTTATAGGGGTGCATCATCCAGTTACAACTAAGAAATTCAAGTACATAATCACTACTACCAACTTATTCTCTATATGGGGTGAAGCAATACCCCTCAAATAATTCAAGACCAAAATCATTGTCAACTTCATGAAATCCAACATAATTACTAGATTTTGTGTCCCTCATATTATACCGATGAACAATGGCACCAATTTCTCTTCTACTGAGTTAGATAAGCTATATCAGGAGTATAATATCAAATCCAATCATTTATCTAACTATCATGTAATGACTAATGGATATATAGAGACCTTCAATAAGATCTTATCAAACATATTTCAGAATATGGTTGATAAAGATAAAAATTCTTAGCCTGATAAGATTTTTCATGCCTTGTGGTCTTACCAGACTACAACCTGTACCGCCCCTCGGGCGACCCCATATTCACTTGTATACAGGACAAAAGTTGTCTTACCCATTAAGGTCCAATTAACCTCACTTCACATTTCTATATGTGATAAACTATCCATAGACAAGAAATCATATAAATGTATGGATGAATTAGAGCAACTCGATTAGAAAAAATATATACCTTGCATCACTTAGAGGTCCATCAAAATCAGATTGCATGAGATTTTGAAAAGAAAGTTCACCTCTATTTGTTCATCTAAGGATAAATGGTACTGGTACTTAGGAACCAGATGATAACATGGAATAACCCTCTAAAGCCTGAGATAAAGAGGGAGAGATCTTATGCCACACATAAAGTCCACTCCAATGAAGCTTATTCCTTGATCTCAATAGATGGAGAGCTTGTTACGACCCTTATGAATGCAAGATTTTTATGTAATACTTCATGTGATAAATCCACGACATATCATCCTCATCAAACGATGATAAAACAAATGAAATTTGGTACTAGACGAAAGACCATAAAAGGAACACCAAATGGTCTTTGTCACATGAACTTAAAAGGCATGACATATGGTCCAAGTCGTATGAACTAAAACTAGAAGACACCATAGTCAAAGATGTAATAATTTAAACTACATAGCCTAACATCCAAGTCAAAAGGAATTAAACTATCCGACAATATCCTCACTGTATGATGTAAAACTACATGGTTTATGTCCTTGTTTCATGACGTAAAAATTTATAACATCTTGGTCTGTGCTTGAGTGGATCACAATCCTTGGTGCCGGTTACCCACCACACCTCATTTACAAAACTATTTTTGGATTGATTCTCATATCAATGGGATACATAGTAACTCCCAAACCTTTTGTCCTAGACCCAACCATAAATTAAAGAAAATACCCCCTCTCCTGCATACAAACAAGGATCTATGAATGGGAATTCACACTCCATGACCAATGCTGGTCCAAATGCCTCCCTTTTTCTTGGAAACATTCCTTCCACACATCATACTCATTGTCCTTGGGAAATTTTGGATCTCAATATACTTTTCTCAACCATTAGTGATAAAATATATGATTGATGAGGACACTTTTTCTTTGACTATGCATTGATACACCCTAGTCTGGCCTTGCATAAGTCACCACCAAAAGAGTTTTCAACCGAAAACACATTCTTACTTAGGAGAAACATCTTCTATCTCCATATTCCTCAACAAAATTATGTTGAAAAACAATTTTTGAACACGGTCCATGTTCAATCCTTGAGTACTTGTCCTATATCACTTCTCCTAATTCGAGAACCCCCAATATTATGGTTTACAATTTCCTTCTTCACATCCGAATTATATCAGAACATTCTTGTACCTGTAAGCCTTATATCACTCATTATTTCCACTAAATATGGTTCTAGACATATAAACTAAAACTATAAGACCCATATCATCCTAGTTTCATGATTTCAAACTGCAAGATAAGTATTTATCACATGATGTTAAAATGTAGTATTACCCTATGTACCAAGTATATGATGCCTTGTGAAACTAGATTTGGAAGCCTCATGTCACAAATATGGGATGACTCTCATAATATGATTCCTTGAATGTATGGATAATATTTATGGGGCCCCATGAATTATTTTTCATGTTGGGTAACATTTTTTATTTCCTCATGAAATTAAAATGCATGGTTTACCAGAACTATGTATGGATTTATTATCATTCCATTGAGATATATAGCGATTCTCAGATCCTATATCCTGGTTCATCCACCACATTATTAAATGAACCTATCCTACCTTCTAATCACTTATGTGTGGTGAAAGAAACCTTTTTCACTCTTTATTTCTCACATAGAGCATAACTCATAAGGGATTAGGAGTTTTGGTAAAGGCTTCCCCGCATGATCAAGGTGTATCGGTTCACATTAGGGCTAGCATAGATCTAGATTAAATACCTCAAAAGGCACATTTAATGTCCTTATCGCATGTTGTTAAACTGCATGATTATGTATCTTTCATGAAGTAAATCCAAGAACTATGTATGGATTGATTCTAAATTTGAAGAGATACGTAGTGGTTCTTAGATCCTATATCCTAGTCAAGCCATAATATAAAAAATACCCCCACTCTCCTATGTATGAGCTGAATCTTCATATGAGGATCTAGTATGGGTTATCACCCTGTTTGTGAGCTTGTATTCAAAGGAAAAAAGGACCCTTATCCAAATAATAATTATATCAGTATAGGGAATATATTATATAACTATGTGTGGCTTGGTTATCACTTTGATGAGATATATAGAAACACTTGAATCATATGTCTTAGGATCATCCATATATAAAAAAATAAAACCCCTTCCCCATGCATGGTTTAGACCTATGTAGGAAACATTTATCTCCATTATTAGATGATTTTGACATGAAATTATCCTTCCATACTCATGCACCTTCCTTAAAAAAACCAAACTCTATGTCTAGGGAAATCTGAATCTCCATAATACTTCTCCATCCATTGGTGATAGAATGTATGATTCTTGAAGACACCTTTGTTTTGACTACATTATACACCCCAGTTTGGATTTGTGTAAGTTACACCCAAAGGGCCTATCAACCCGAGGAACCTTAACTCTTAGGAGAAACCTCTTATATTTTCATAATCCCTAACATTATCTTGTTGGAAACCACTTTTCAAACATGGTTTGTGGTCAATCCTTACATACTTATCTCATATCATGTTTCAGATTCAGAAATAAAAAAATTGTGACCTAAAATTCCTCTTTGTGTATTTGAAGAATGTTAGAACATTATTGGATAGAAACCCATTCTTAGGTCATCATCCCACAACTCATGGTCAAATCTGTTTGACTTAAAACACTATTTTCATTAGTTCAACTTGTAAGACTCTAAACTGGCCACAAAAGAGGCATAATACTCCCAAAGTTGAAAGCCCACAAAAGGGAACCCTGGGAAAGAGTTGTGTTTCAACTCACTAGATTTTCATTTCACATGGTTTAGGAAAAAATTTTTGTGCAATGATGAGAAAATGACATAAAACTTATTAGGTTAAAATCCCAGAAAGGGAGGCCTAAGAAAAATTCAAGTCTTACCTGCTTCGTTGTTGGGAAAAAATCCCTTAAGGTTCCTTCTTGGTGTTTTTAGGGTGACTGTATCTTTTGAAAAATCCATATGATCACAAATCATTATGACTGGTGTATCTAAAGTAGATGTTTAATGTAGCTTAGTTTTCCAGTGTTTTCCAATTTGTTGGGCCTCAAAATTGGGAGTTTGTTTTTTGGAAAAGGAAAGATTTCCGTATAGTGGATGTGTTATGTGGACCGTAGAGGAGTTCATCGGCCGCGAAGTGTGGAGTTCATGGACCACAAATGTGGTATTAGGAACTAAGAATGATGTTAAGTTCTATGGATGAGTGCACTATTTTTTATTACTGTAAAGGACAAATTCACTATGCGAACCGTGTAGTGAAATTAGTTCACAGGAGGCTCACAATTTGTAGGAAGATTGTTGTTCATTGGAAGATCATTGTTTGTGGTTGATAGGTGGTGATTTTTGGAGTCATAAATGGTTTTTAATTTGTGGAATACATCAGCCACCACAAAGGATTAAGGCACCATTCAGATTGCATAACACATGTCACAGTAAAGGTTGTACCACATTGATGTTTTGGGAAATTCAGTTTAGTGGGTTTTTTGGATATATTTTCCTATATAAATACCCCTAATAAAATCATTAAGTAGAGAAAATTTCATGATAAAAGATCATTGCTTTAGAAAGAATTCTGGGAAGTCCAAAGTAGTTTGCAAGGGGGAATTCCATGAAGGAGAAGAGTTTGCAAGGGAGGATTCCGTGAAGGGTGAATGAGTTTGCAGGAACATTTCATAAAGGGTTTTTTAGGGCTTAGTAGCTCACAAAGGAAAAGGGTCCATGTAGTATAAGGGGTCTATGAGGCACCAGCCATCCGTGAAGCACTCATGTGATGTGGTGCAAAGAAATTCACAGAGGATTCTAGGTATTTTGTGGAATAATCAAAGAATTTTGTGAATGGAATAAAATAGTTCATGAAAGAAATTTCCACAAACTAAAAATATATGGAAAATAGGGAATTAAACAAAGAATATACCTATAGTTTAGGATAAATTCATTAGTAATAATTAAGGGACCTACATGTCTATAAACTATGTGTGGATCCTTTACAAAGAAGTGAGAAAAAGAAGAGGAAGAAGACGATCATTTACACTAGTAGTGAGCCAGAGAAAGAGAATTTGGGAGTGAACTTTGGGAAAGTAGTGATCTGAACCTAAACATTGTAAAGGTAGTGAGCCTAAACATAGAAGTGATCTAGCCCAAACCTTTTAATTTTTCAGTGAGCCTTAGTGGATTTGGTACATCAACACATTGTTGTTATATGCTTTGTGGACATAGCCCAGTGTAGTTTAACCAAGTAAAATTGATGTATCTTGTGCATGATTTTATTTCTATTTATACATTTCTATGAGAAAAAGAGAGAAGATTATTATTTTTAACAATGAAACAAGATCTGAAGGGGCAGTTGTTTTAATCTGTCATACCATGATTCACCACCTCTCATGGTATTTAACCTAGTTGGGATAACAATTGATATCATAACTAATGGTTGAAATTTAGTGGTTCTCTCTTAGTTGAAGAAATGGAAACTGTTAATTATAAAGAGATTCAGATCTTCGATGGAAACAATTTTCAACTATGGAAGAATCGAATGCAACAATTATTTTTATCATTGGGTATATATGTTTTATAGCTACAATGCATGGTATTTCTACCAGTATAGAAAATAATGTTTTTTCATAAATAGAACATAAAGAATTGGATGTTTATACCAAAGGAATAATTGGTTAGGGGGATACCTATCCAATAAAATCTATACAAAGGTGATGTAATGTCAGTCATCACATGCTATGTGGGAAAAGTTTCTAAATATTTATGAGGGTGACTCAAAAGTGAGAGAAGAAAAACTACAAGTTATATGGAACAAGTATAATGATTTGATAATTAACCCTAATAAATATGTTGACACATTCTTTAATCATGTGAATATTATTGTGGAATACATGTGTGGTCTTGGGGAAAACATCCACCTCGATTTAATCTGAAAGTTTATGTATTAAACGATAAATATTAGAAGGAGTTGACGTTGGATAGATTGCGCAATACTCTTGTTGCATACGATATGAGAAATGATGATAATTATTTTGTGGAAAAGGGGATGTCTAAAGAAGTGGCATTCAAGGCCATACAGAAGCTCACTATTGAAGATATTCAGGAGGAAGACAATGTGGATGATTTCATGTAATTTATCTCCTCAAATAGGCAAAGAGGAAGAGAAAGTTTCAAAGGGAAAATTCCACTTGCATGATTTTGATGTGGAAGGATTGGAAATCTTATAGAAAATTTTCCTAAGAAGTTTTAAGAAGATGATGAAGACAATGATGAAATCCTTGAGAATAAGTATTCAACCAATGTGAAAGGTAGAAGGAGTTCCAAGATAAATTTCTTAAAACAACGAATATTCTTTCAAAAGAAGATTAAATTTCATAAGAATCCAAGACATAAGAATTGAAGTACTGTAAGGATCATGAAGAAAATTCTATAGTGGTAGTTTTTAGAAATTCTCAAACAAGGGAAGATAGTGATAATGATGAAGGAAAATTTGAAGGAAGAGTTGATATTCAGGTTGAATTAAAAGTTTTACTTTAATAAATAGACATTTGGAGATCCAAAAAAAGAAAGACAACAAGGTGGTTAATGATGCCAAACTCTATATTCAATAACAATAAGAAGAAAAGTATGATCTAGAGGTTAAAAATGAAAGTATTAAATCTTTAATGATAGAGAACTCAAAAATGGTTATTGAGTACAAACTCAAAATTGAAGAACCGAATAGAGAGATAGATATTTTTAATAATAATAGAAAATATCAAATCAAACGTATCAAAGAACTTGAAGAGGAATTTGTCAGTATTCAAAGGAAAGTGAAAGATCGGGAGAAACTCTTTATTCTAGAAAAGCATGATACAAAGGTAATAGAAAAAGAAAAATAAGAATTCAGAGTTCCAGTGAAATAGAAAAATGAGTGTTAGGAAAGGAAAATTATTTATTAGAATGACACAAATAGTATGGGGATTTATCAAAAATAGAAATTAGTAATTGTTGAAGTTAGACCACAAGATCCCACTTTGAGGTTGAAGATTAATTTGGGTATGAATCAGAACTAGAAGATTAATAGAACCTAAGTTAGGATCAGTAGTGCAATATTTCCATATAGAATTTCACCTTTCATGAGATGTTATTATTGTGGAATAATGGGTCACTCACAAAATGTCTATTCTATAGCTAAGAGGCACCAAAGGGAACATGACCAACAAAGGAATCCATATAAAATTCAATATTCTAGAACATCATTTAAAGTCACTATTTCAGGTGTGGAGGATTTGCGAACATGGAAATATATTTCTTATCAATGATGCAGAGAAATGTGCTGAAGTAAAATGAATGTGGTTGTGAGCAACAATCCAATGTATCATCAAATTAGATGAAAATGAAAAATCAGTTTGTAGAATTGGAAGATGAAGCTGGTCCATCATAATTTGAGGAATATCAATAATATCAATCTGTACTAGGTATGAATCTAAAACCATGGACCAAAAAGAAGATTTTTGAATAGAAAGTGGTTGCACATATTGCTTTCAAAGCTTCAGATCACATTGGAATATGGATCACTGATAGTGGATACACCTCTAATATGATAGGAAATAAGGAACTAGTAATAGGAATCAGATATGAAAAAGAAGGTATTATGAGATATGGTAATGATGAAGGCCTGAAAATTATTGGCTTGGAAAAAGTAAAGTTTGGGAAAAAATACATGAGATGTGGAGATGTATTGGTTATTGAGGGTCTCAGTCACAACTTACTAAGTTTCATCCAATTGTGTGATTCAGAAAATTCTATAAGCTTTTATAAGAAATTATTTGTCATCAAGGTAAAAGTTGGTGCAATTGTTTTGCAGGGAAAGATTATGAAATGGAATATATACCTTGTAAGTGGAGAAGAATATATATTCTTTTTATCCAAGGGAGAAGAAAAAAAGTTATGGAATAAACATCTTATTTACTTTAGCCAAATATCCTTATAATATCTGGTGAAATGTGATGCTACTCGAGACCTCCCTAGGCTATCACGTGATCATACTCATACATGTTATGCTTGTCAAAAAGGAAAGATCATTTGAAATACATATAAGGATAAAGAGAAAAGGTTAATGAAATTTATTGAGTTTGTGCATATTGATGCGTGCAGACCTATTTCACCAAGAGTTATTGATGGGAGGAGATATTATGTTCTCTTCATTGATGATTTTAGTAGAATTTTATGAGTTTCAATAATCACCCAAAAATATGAGGTGTTCAGTTTCATAACAACTTATCAAATGGAAGTTGAAAAGATTTTGGGTCGAAGAATTCAAAATATCCAAATATACAATGAAATAGAGTTCAAAAATATCCAAGTGGAATATTATCTCAATAAACATGGGATAAGGTACCAATTTTTATCAGTAATAACTCCACAAAAAAATGGATTAGTTGAGAGAAGAAATTAAATTATCAATAACCTGGATAAAACAATACTTATTAAGAAAGATCTTCCAGAGATGTTTTGGAAAGAAGTAGTGATTACATCAGTTTACACATAAAATAGAGCCTTATTATGTCCAAAATAAGAGAAGACTCCATATGAGATATGGTATGGAAAGAATCCAACATTGAAGTACTTTCGATTCTTTGGAAGTAAGTGTTTCATTCTCTGTAAGGAGAAACATAAGAAGTTTGAATATTATAGAGATAAAGGTATTTTTGTTGGTTACTCAAAGAAAATAAAATCATATAAATTATTCAATAAGTGTCTGGGAAAGGTAGTTGAAAGAAATGATGTAACTATAATAGAGAATGAGAAGAATATTCAGTAAATACATGATCAGTCTCAGGAGGATAGTGATGAAGAGATAAGCAGATTAGGGAATGTTCTAGTTCTAGAGGCTGATTTGGAAGAAGATTAAGATAATGAAAAGGATTATCATAAACCAGTGTCTACAAAAAGATTGAATAGAAGAGCTAAAATTGATAGACCAGACATAATTGGTGATCAAATGGATCCAGTGTAGAAAAGGAGTATGAGGACTCTACATCAAGCATAGTTATTATCATAGGTGGTTCCTAATTGTTTTGAGGAAGTAACTAGAGATTAAGACCAGGTTCAGGATATGAATGAAGATCTTGATCAAATTGAGAAGATTCAGACATGAGATATTGTTTCTAGACCAATAGAAAAGAATATCATTGAGACTAAATGGATATTTTGCAACAAGATGAATGAAGATGGTGTAGTGATTCGAAACAAAGCATGAATATTTTTCAAAGGGTACTCCTAGATAGAGGGTATCGATGTTGATGAAACATTTTCACCTATAGAAAGGATAGAGACAATTAGATTATTCTTGGCCATAATAGTGAAAAGAAGGTTCAAAGTTTTCCATATGGATGTTAAGTCATCATTTCTGAATGGGGTTATAAAAGAAGAATATTTTATTGAGCATCAAAATGGTTTTCTCATTCATGAAGATGAGAGCAGAGTTTGTTGGTTGAAGAAGGTGCTATATGGATTGAAGAAAGCATCAAGAGCATGGTATTCAAGACTGGATCTATTTTTGAAGAAGCTTAGTTTTCAGCATGGTGGAGTTTATTACAATATCTATGTTAATAATTAAAATAATCAAAGGATTATGGTGAAGATATATGTCTATGATATAATATTTAGTGGATAAGATGATGCATAATATAGAAATTCTCAAAATTTATGAAAAGTGAATTTGAAATGTCAATGATTGGTGTACTGACATTTTTACTTGGTTTATAGGCGACACAAGGCAAGAATGGAACATTAATTTCTCAATATAAATATGCCAAGGAGGTATTGAGAAGATTTGGAATTGATAACTACAAATAAATGATGTCTCTTATGGATACCTAGATGAAACTATCATGAGATGATGAAGGAAATGCGGTTAATGTCACAAAATATAGGAAAATCATTGGTAGTATATTTTACTTGATAGTAACAAGAACTGATATTGTTTTTTACACATTCCAAGTAGCACGGTATCAAAGAAATACCAAGGAAAGCCACTTTCTTTAAGTTAAAAGAATACTTTGGTATATCAAGGTCATGGTGGATTTCGATTTTTTGTACAATGAAAAATCTCAGTAAGAGCTATTAGGATATACAAATATAGATTGGTTTGGTTCAGTAGATGATAGAAAATTGACATTAGGTGGTTCATTCGGTCTATGCGGATTGTGTATTTCTTGGCTAAGAAAGAAACATGATTGTATTTCATTGAGAACTAAAGAAGCTAAATATATTTTAAATACTCAATAATACACATTATTATATTCAATGAATCAAAAACTTGATGATATGAGAGTTGAAGTGAAGTATCTAATCAGAATACATTATGATAAATCAAGTGCTATAAATCTGAGAAAAAATCTATTCTATCACTCTAGGAAAAAGCAAATTAAAATAAAATATAATTTTATCAAGGAGAAAGTGGAGCAAGGGCTTATGAAATTGGAGTATGTGCCTATAGAACTATAGGTTACATAAATTATGATGAAGACCTTACCCAAAGAAGCATTTGAATGACATCGACTAGCTCTGGGAGTTCATTTTACTCCCCACACTTGAAAAAGTGTGATTATGGGACCCCTCTCCCTGAGGTATGATGTGTTTTTACCTAATGTGATAATCTATGTTCTTTACCCTGTTGCAGACCACAACGAAGTAACCTTTGGGTTCATTGAGAAAGGGGGAGAAATTGTGGCTATTAAAGGGGAAAAAATGTCTCAATCTAGACAGGGGGAGAAGATGATAGGGGGAGCAGTGAGGAAGGGGGAGTTTTAAATATAATTATGAAAAAAGTGATCAATCATAGGTTATATATCATGACAGATGGAGTTTTTGATGAAAGCAATTGAGTGGTTTTAGAATGAAGTGATTAATTAATAAACCTTTCATGATACTCTTGTTTCTCACACCGAGCATGAATCATGTGGTCTTAGAGTGTGTGTTGAGTAAATCATTGATTACTATCTGAATCACATGAAGTGAGTTTTTCTAGAATATAGAATAATTTTTAACATGGTATCAAAATGTGAAGAGTTGGAAACAAACTCAAAGGGGGAGATTGTCAGGGAAAAATCCTTCAAGGCGCCATCTTGGTTTTTTGGGGTGATTGTGTTTGTTAATAAAGCCATATGATCTTGAATTAGTATGGTTGGTGTTTCTAAAGAAACTATTTAATGTAGAATATTTTCCCAATATTTTCCAAATTTTTAGGCCTCAAAATCAAAAGTTTATGTTTTGGAAAAGGAACAATTTTTGCATAGCACCTATGCTATGTGGACCACAAAGGAGTTCATGGTCTACAAAGTGTGGAGTTCATAGACCACAAAGGAGGTATGTGGAACGAAAAATAATGTTATGTTCTATAGATAAGGGTTATGTTTTCTGCTACTTTGAAGGATAAACACACTATGCAAACCATGTAGCGAAATCAGTTTGCAGGAGGCTCACAGTTCATGGGTATCTTTTCATTCATGAGAGGAACATTATTTATGGTTGCGATCCGGTGATTTTAGGATCCATAAAGGGGTTTCTTATTTTAGGAATACATAAGACACCCCAAAGGATTACGGCGCTATATGGACCATATAACACAATTCGCGGTGAAGGTTGTAACACATCAAATTTTTGGTTAACTCAGATTAGTGGGTTTTGTGGATCTATTTGCCTATATAAATACCCCTAATTAGATTATTAAGTAGAGAGAATTTCATAATAAAAGATCATAACTCTAGGAATGATTTTGGGAAGTCCAAAGTAGTTTATAAGGGATAATTCCATGAAGGAGAAGAGTTCATATAGCATCCTGCCTTTTTATAACATAAAATTTCATTACATTACACAAAACTGAGGATCTTTAAGGTTTAGTGTCAGGAACATAATACATGAAAACAACATAAAACATTCTTCTTAAACACTTGAAAGGATTATCCTTAAGTTTATCCTAGGTTCATTACTTCATCTCATAACCTGGGGACATACATCAAAAGAAAGGGTGAGCAGAAGACCCAGTAAGGGAACAGGAGAAACATTTAACATGTGAACTTGAGATACATCAACTATGTCATGAAAAAGAACTTTAAGGAATGAGAAAGAAATCATGTGGAATATCATAATAAAAATAACATTTTTCATAACTTTAAGATGTGGCTACATAATTTAACATAGACAATCATGAACATATCACCAAGGTCCATCCCCAAGGTGTAATTTGAAAATTACCAAGGTTATTCACCAAGATATCATGAAAATTGTAATCTCTAGTGGTTACATCATTACCCAATGAATTGGAGCGCTATCAGGGATCAACCTTAAATATTCCTTTATTATAATGTGATCCACATATATCATCATCAAACATTTCATAAATAACCCATATATCATAAAATAAATGGGTTTCATTTCATAATCATAACGTTTTAAAAACTGCTTTAAAGACATGATCTTTACGTCACTTTAAAACCCACGGAAGGGGAGAGCGGGTCTCATGTATGTAAATCCAAGAATTTAAAATAGAACATTTTGACATATATGTGAATACCCCTGTAGAAATAAGATCTTTGAGTATTCACTTTATAACATAAAATAATTTTGAGAAAAGAGAGAGGCATTTTGAGATGAAAATTCTGCAGCATAACGGCTATGTTTCGGGTTTTTAGAAAACATTGAAAACAGAGGGGACATGGGTCAAACATTCATAAATGATACATAAAACAGTATAGGGAAAGAATATGAAGGATATATGAACATGGTAATGAAATTTGAAAGATTTACTATATGAAATGAAGAACATTAAAGGAAGACAAAAATAAGATTTCTCTTATGAAAATTCGGCAGCTAACGGCATCACTTAAACTTCAACAAAAATGATTTGAAAAGATCAAATAGGGTCTCTCATAATATGAAAATAAAAGATCAGTATGATAGATATAGAGATAATAACCCAACATAATACAAAAGGAACTTGAAATACTTGACATGAAAGTAGATCTTTGAAAAATGACAAAGGTGAACGAATCCCTTAAAAATTCGACAGCCTAATGACGTCACTTAAACTTCAACAAAAATGAATTGACGAGATAAAATAGGGTCTATCATCATATGAAAATAAGGGTTCAGTATGATAGATATAGAGATCAAACCCCAACATAATAAAAAGGAACTTGAAAGACTTGACATGAAAATACATCTTGAAAACGAGAAGGGTGAAAGAATCCCTTAAAAATTCGACAGCCTAACGACACCACATAAACATTCATAAAACAAAATGATGAGAGTAAGAGGGGGTCTCTAATCATATGAACATAAAAAGGACAGAATAATGAAGATAAAAGAACATCCTCCAACATAAGAACATGGAGCATAAAAGAAATGACATAAAAGAGATTACTTGAAAAGAAAGAGAGAGGTCAGATCCCTTACTTAAAACGTAACTCTTAAAACTCAAAGGTTTGGACCTTGAGGGCTTGGGGGAACCTTGGGAGGACTCCTTGGGAGGTAAGGAGACCAGAAATTCGTTGAGAATGATTTTTGAGTCCAAAGGATGAGATAATGGCTTGGTATTTATAGGGAAAGTGAGGGGACAAGACATTAATGGCCAAGGGACACCTCATAACTGGGTTTCTCAAAACCATGTGCTCTCCCAAGATATTTCCCATGAGGTTAGGCCACATGGGGCCCCCGATACAATAATTCATCACCTTTGGTCGGCCAACCCATAAAATATCTCATGACATCATCATGACACAGTTATGATGTCATTAAACATACCGAAACCCTAAAACTGTATTTTTACTATTCATTGAAAATTCAACTTTCTCAGAAAAATCCCAAAATTTAACCTTAACCAAATATCAATGCTCTGATTTCAAAAATGAACTGCATTTTATAAAAATAATTTTCTAAATATTTTTAATTTATTTTTTAATTAAATACACTATTCACCGAAAATTCATTTTTTTCAGAAAAAACCCCAAAATTTACCTTAACATAATATCGATGTTCTGAGTTCAAAAATGAATTCCATTTTATAAAAATAATTTTCTAAATAATTTTAATTTAATTTTTAATTAAAAAACACTATTCACCTGAAAAAACTAATACTTGAATAATAATATATGAAACCGTTATTTAACCATTTTATTGAATCACATTACTTAATCAAGGTGCCTAGATTATATTAATACTTTATTTAAGTGATATTACTAATCCATTTGGTCACATTACTAATCCTAAGCATAAAATCACTATTCATAATTTACTATTCATGAAAAATTAAGTTGATCTTATTAGACTCTAAATTTCATAATGAACATAATTGTAGAAGACCATTTTTTGAAAATCATTACACATTTTTAATTATTTAAGGTTTACATAAACATTTTTTTAAAATATCCTTTCTCTAAAATTCACCAAAAATATGCATACTATATTTATCCGGACATTTAAAAAGTCATAAACATCATCATAAGAAGAAATCCCAATTTTTATTTAAAACAAAGGATTACACAAGGCAGTTACAGTCTCCTTACATAGCCCCTTATCACACCAACATAGGACCTAAGTGTAAGGTGTGCTAAGGTGAGAGAATCTGAGGGAGGCTCGACCAACATCGCACGAGTAGTAATTTCTATCAGTTTGAACTTCTCGTGAAGGAGATCCCGTTCTAGATTCAAATGAGGAAGTTCATCTTGGGTTTGGTCCAGAGCAAAGCCCAGTGGTGCTACCTCCTTCCCAAGTTCTGTTAGATGGGCTTCGATCGGTCCAAGACTACTGGGTGAGGCCATCTAATATTATTTCTATATTAATTAACCAAGATTACTTGTATTTAGAGACAATAATCAAAACGTTTAGTTTTCAGCGGTCATATTGACCAATGGTCATATAACAGTCAAAACCCAACGGTCTCATTTTAATTATACTCATGTTACCAAATGAAACATTTTTTTTGAGTATAAAAATAAAATAAAATAACACACAAAATTAGGAAATAAGATTTATTCAAAATTTCGGGTCGTTACAATCTTCCCCCCTTAAGAAATTGTGTCCTCACAATTTTTAGAATTGGGTTTTGAAATTTCATTGAAAGTCCCACATCGAAAAAGGAGTCAATAACACTATTACTTTAAAAGAAAGAAAGGGAAGTAAAAAGGTCACCCGAGTTAACCCATACTAGGATTCCATGGAGGAAAACATGGATATGGAAGAAAAACAAAGGGTCAAGTTCTGGGAGAGAGTGATAGAAAACATGATTAGGAGAAAGTTGACCACGAGAAAATTCCAAACTTACGATTTGTTTAAACGGTCTTTGATTACCTAGTAGGAAACGTAAACCAACAACATTTTTGTTTTACATTTCTTTTCATAATTTTGAGGAATTAATTTACTTCATAGAACAAAAATATAAGGAAATATACCTACCTTCATGTAGAATTTCATCCTTTAATAAGTTTCTACCAAAACTAATCTTTTCTCCAAACGATGAGCATTCAAAACTACTTGGTCTCATCAAAACACAAGAATCATCTTCTAGAGAATCACATAATCCACAAAAGATTAACTATCTATTTCTTCTATCATTAAACATTATCCCAAAAACAAAAAGGTTAAGGTAAAACAACTCTTTAAAAAGAAAGAATCCCATAGGAATGGAAAATACTTTTAAACCTCCAAAGTTCCATGGTACTACTCAAAGTTCATCATAGACCATTCTATAAATAATGGTCCTTAAAATTCCTCAAAATAAACCAAACTAAGATTGAAACCCAAATACAAGAAGGATTTGATAACATAGTCTTCCAAAATAAACTTCATTGTTCATCTCCAAAAAACATCAACCACTCCTAACATCTTATAACAAAAGTATCTAACCTAAACATATTTTACCCAAGATAGGTTAATCATTCCCATAAGTAACCTAAATTACTATAAGTCCACCTTAAATTCATCGATTCTTCAAAATATAAGTCAACCTTACTCCTCAATGAAAATACCATAGTAATCTATTTACCTCGATCATATAGGGTCCCCAAAATAGTGAACGTCTTCCAAAATAATAATAATCTTTTAATCCCCTAATCATCTCTGTCATATTAATACGACAATCATCGCATTTCCTATCACATTGGTTGTTGGGACATGTTCTTCCATTTCCCACCATTAACTAAGAAGAGAAAGTATAATTAGGGGCTTAAATACTTAGCAAATAATCATGAAAAGGAAACATAAGCATAAAAGGATAAACTTGTAAAAGAAAAGTATATCCTAACTTGTGATCCCCTAGGTTCCAATCTAGGTTATCCATGATCATATATTCTTATGTGAATCTTTATTTTATCTTTGTTCCTTTAATAATGGTTCATACTAAGATTATGAATTTACCAAAGCATATCGCCCGGGAGTGTCGTAACCAAGAGTGCAGCAAGGCCTGTTGTTGTGTACCAGTTCCCATTCGAGTCTAGATCAAAGCAGTGATTTTGGGTTTTACCCCTATGTACATCTGTTCCAGAGCCACCTCTACCTGCTCGTATCCAGACAGGGATGTATTTTCTTGGCAACCATTACTCAATACTCACCAAAATACCAGGAAGATTTCCTATATTTAAACTTTTCTATAGGGTTCTTCCTAATGTTTTCATATCATAATTTCCAAAAATAACTAAACCATCATTTGATACCAACTATAGCATCCTGCCTTTTTATAACATAAAATTTCATTACATTACACAAAACTGAGGATCTTTAAGGTTTAGTGTCAGGAACACAATACATGAAAACAACATAAAACATTCTTCTTAAACACTTTAAAGGCTTATCCTTAAGTTCATACTAGGTTCATTACTACATCTCATAACCTAGGGACATACATCAAAAGAAAGGGTGAGCAAAAGGCCCAGTAAGGGAACAGGAGAAACATTTAACATGTGAACTTGAGATACATCAACTATGTCAAGAAAAAGAACTTTAAGGCATGAGAAAGAAATCATGTGGCATATCATAATAAAAATAAATTTTTTCATAACTTTAAGATGTGGCTACATCATTTAACATATAAAATCATGAACATATCACCAAGGTCCATCCCCAAGGTGTCATTTGAAAATTACCAAGGTTATTCACCAAGATATCGTGAAAATTGTAATCTCTAGTGGTTACATCATTACCCAATGCATTGGAGCGCTATCAGGGAACACCCTTAAATTTTCCTTTATTTTCATGTTATCCAAATATATCATAATAAAACATTTCATAAATAACCCATATAGAATAAAATAAATGGGTTTAATTTCATAATCATAACGTTTTAAAAACTGCTTTAAAGACATGATCTTTACGTCACTTTAAAACCCACAGAAGGGGAGAGTGGGTCTCATGTATATAAATCCCAGAATTTAAAATAGAACATTTTGATATATATGTGAATAAAACTATAGAAATAAGAGCTTTGAGTATTCACTTTATAAAATAAAATTATTTTGAGAAAAGAGAGAGGCATTTTGAGACGAAAATTCTGCAGCATAACAGCTATGTTTCGGGTTTTTAGAAAACATTGAAAAGAGAGGGGACATGGGTCAAACATTCATAAATGATACATAAAACAGTAGAGGGATAGAATATGAAGGATATATGAACATGGTAATGTAATTTTAAAGATGTACCATATGAAATGAAGAACATGAAAGGAAGACAAAAATAAGATTACTCTTATGAAAATTCGGCAGCCAAAGGCGTCAATTAAACTTCAACAAAAATGATTTGAAAAGATCAAATAGGGTCTCTCATAATATGAACATAAAAGATCAGTATGATAGTTATAGAGATAATAAACCAACATAATTCAAAAGTAACTTGAAATACTTGACATGAAAGTAGATCTTTGAAAAATGAGAAAGGCGAACGAATCCCTTAAAAATTCGACAGCCTAATGGCGTCACTTAAACTTCAACAAAAAGGAATTGATGAGATCAAATAGGGTCTCTAATCATATGAAAATAAGGTTTCAGTATGATAGATATAGAGATAATACCCCCAAAATAATAAAAAGGAACTTGAAAGACTTGACATGAAAATACATCTTGAAAACGAGAAGGGTGAAAGAATCCCTTAAAAATTCGACAGCCTAACGGCGCCACATAAATATTCATAAAACGAAATGATGAGAGTAATAGGGGGTCTCTAATCATATGAAAATAAAAATTACTGAATAATTAAGATAAAATAACATCCTCCAACATAAGAACATTGAGCATAAAAGAAATGACATAAAAGAGATTACTTGAAAAGAACGAGAGAGGTCGGATCCCTTACCTTAAAACGTAACTCTTAAAACTAAAAGGTTTGGACCTTGAGGGCTTGGGGGAACCTTGGGAGGACTCCTTGGGAGGTAAGGAGACCATAACTTCGTTGATAATGATTTTGGAGTCCAAAGGATGAGAGAATGGCTTGGTATTTATAGGGAAAGTGAGGGGACAAGACATTAATGGCCAAGGGACACCTTATAAGTGGGTTTCTCAAAACCATGTGCTCTCCCAAGATATTTCCCATGAATTTAGGCCACATGGGGCCCCCAATACAATAATTCATCACCTTTGTTCGTCCAACCCATAAAATATCTCATGACATCATCATTACACAGTTATGATGTCATTAAACATACCGAAACCCTAAAACTGTATTTTTACTATTCACTGAAAATTCAACTTTCTCAGAAAAATCCCAAAATTTCACCTTAACCAAATATCAATGCTCTGATTTCAAAAATGAACTCCATTTTATAAAAATAATTTTCTAAATATATTTAATTTATTTTTTAAATAAATACACTATTCACTGAAAATTCATTTTTTTCAGAAAAAACCCCAAAATTTAACTTAACATAATATCGATGCTCTGAGTTCAAAAATGAAATCCATTTTATAAAAATAATTTTCTAAATAATTTTAATTTAATTTTTAATTAAAAAACACTATTCATATGAAAAAACTAATACTTGAATAATAATTTATGAAACCGTTATTTAACCATTTTATTGAATCACATTACTTAATCAAGGTGCCTAGATTATATTAATACTTTCTTTAAGTGAGATTACTAATCCATTTGGTCACATTACTAATCCTAAGCATAAAATCACCATTCATAATTTCCTATTCATCAAAAATTAAGTTGATCTTATTTGACTCTAAATTTCGTACTGAACATAATTGTAGAAGACCATTTTTTGAAAATCATTACACATTTTTAATTATTTAAGGGTTACATAAACATTTTTTTAAAATATCCTTTCTCTAAAATTCACCAAAAATATGCATACTATATTTATCCAGACATTTAAAAAGTCATAAACATCATCATAAGAAGAAATCCCAATTTTTATTTAAAACAAAGGATTACACAAGGCAGTTACGGTCTCCTTACATAGCCCCTTATCACAATAGCATAGGACCTAAGTGTAAGGTGTGCTAAGGTGAGAGAATCTGAGGGAGGCTCGACCAACATCGCACGAGTAGTAATTTCTATCAGTTTGAACTTCTCACAAAGGCGATCCCGTTCTAGCTTCACACGATGAAGTTCAGCTTGGGTTTGGTCCAGAGCAAAGCCCAGTGGTGCTACCTCCTTCCCAAGTTCTGTTAGATGGGCTTAGATCGGTCCAAGAATACTGGGTGAGGCCATCGAATATTCTTTCTATATTAATTAACCAAGATTACTTGTATTTAGAGACAATAATCAAAACGTTTAGTTTCCAACGGTCATATTGACCAATGACCATATAACAGTCAAAACCCAACGGTCTCATTTTAATTATACTCATGTTATCAAATGAAACATTTTTGTTGAGTATAAAAATAAAATAAAATAACACACTAAATTAGGAAACAAGATTTATTCAAAATTTCAGGTCGTTACAGTTCACGATGGAGGATTACACAAAGGGTGAAGGAATTCACAAGAATAGTTTACAAAAGGGTTTTGCGGGGCTCGATAGATCGCAAAGGAAAAGTGACAATGTAGCAGAAGCAGTCCATGAGGCACCATCCATCCATGAAGAATGGGTGGTCCATTAAGCACATTCACCATGCGGTGCAAAGCTGTTCACTGAGGATTCAAGGTAGTTATAAGAAAAAGAAATGAAATTCATGAAGGGACTAAAGTAGTTCGTGAAAGAAATTTCCACAAACTAATAGTATGCAGAAAAGTGGGACTTCAACATCACATCTACCTATAGTTGAGAATTCATTCATTATTGATAATAAAGGGACCTAAAAGTCCATAAACTATGTGTGAATACTTTCTAGAGTAGTGAGAAAAGGAAGAGAATGAAGGTGATCATTTCCATCAGTAGTGAGCCAAAAAAAGATACTCAGGGAGTGACCCTTAGGAAAGTAGTAAACTGAACCTAAACATTGTAAAGGTAGTGAGCCTCTACATAGGCGTGAGATAGCCCGAACCTTGTAATTTGATAGTGAGTCTTAATGGAATTGGTACATTGGTACTTTTCCATTGTTTTCTCATTGGACGTAGCCTAGTGAGGGTGAACTAAGTAAAATTACAGTGTCTTGTGCATGATTTTATTTCTGTTCATACATTACTATGGGAAAGAGAGATAAGAGTATTTTGTTTAACAATGAAACAAGATCTGAAGGGTAAGTTGTTTTAATATATCATACCTGGTTCACCCCCTATCATGGGATTTAACCTAGTTGGGATAATATAATTCTTCTTCATATCTAACTTAGGAAAAAATTAGGGCAGTAACACAAAAGACACAAAGTGTATAGGGTCTGTTACATGACTCTAGAAACAATCAAACTATGCCTTCTAAGTCCAAATACCTATGAAAAAAATTAGATCACCCTCACATTACTATCATTGTTATTGAAACACATTGACATGAGGATTTTTAGATAAATAAACTAGCTTCATTATTATGTTATAATTACAGAGGAAAATATGGATGAAGACATAGATGATTGGAAAAAAATTCTTTTCATTCATGGAGAAAAATTTAGTGGAGCATCCAAAACTTGGAGTCTCTCTATTATATTTTACAAAATACCATCAACATCTTGAGTTACTGAAGGGTATCTCAAGAACCACTAATGGAATTTAGAAGATCTTCTAGCTAGGTAACCTTATATTCTTTATCTAGGTGGAGTTACTCTTCTATGGTCATAATGGTAGTCTTCCCATCAGCTTGAACCCCTTCTATAAAATGATTAAGTTGTACGAGCTACCATCTAGTGGTATCCATCTCTTGTTGAAGGAATGATATTTGGATGTATTTCTCATCAAACTATTTCCTTTACTTCACCAGTTTATTGGCATGGTTGATCTCCACATAGGATATTTTATTTTAGAGATCATTAGTTTTGGTGAGCATCCTCACTTTTATAAGGTGCTGTTGCGACTCATCATTGATTTTCTACAGACAAAGTTTCACCAGTCAAGATCATTGATTTAATGTATTGGATGAAAAAAGGTCATCCATGTGGGAAAACACTAAAAAAGGAAACTCACATCCATATGAATCCTTATTAAAGTCCCCAAAATACTCTAAGGATTAAAAAATATCAATATCTTAGTAAATTCATTCCATTATTTAATTATATAGTATGCCAAATCCCATATCATCCTCACTATTAAGGGTATCCAAGATGCTAGGATCATGAACCAAATTGTCTCTACCATCAGCATCATCCACCATCCTTTCTATAGGTACAAACCTTTGATCCCCTACCAAACCAATATCTGAACCAACACCTTTATTGGATTGTCTAAGTTCCATGTCATCCCCTTCTAGAGTGGTGATGGGACCGATGGTGGTGGTTGCAGGGTCCTCCAATGTATGATACAAATATGAGTATCACGAAAAATAGAAGTCGATGATTGGTACATGACACTATATGGTGCACATTTTACATTACCATGATTTTCTTCCCTATCTATAGTGTAGAACCAAATGTGGTCCCATCACTTAATGCTTCTCCTGATGAAGGTATGGACTCACCAATAGGAACCTGTACCTCATTCGAAATGTCCTCCTCAGATCTAGAAGGGTCATCTATAATACCATTGAGATATGAGAGGGGAGCAGATCCTATTACCCACAAACATGCATAGAAATTTATTCTAGACTAATCAAGGATAAATAATGTCATGAAAACATACTATGACTAACAATGTTCTTGAACAAGTACTTTATTCTCCTTTGTCCCTTAACTTTCGATGAAGGAAGGATGCCTCATAAAATAAAGGCACTGAAGGTGGCAGTTGATAATAATCACCTACTATATCCTATTCCATCACTACATGGATTGATGATAGCTTCCCCATTATAGGAGTTGATCCATTATCCCTGATAGGGGTGTATGTCAGAGCATATTTTAGTGATGGGATCCTAACCTATTCTCCCTCCACCCACTACAATTCAAGTTCACCCTTTCCCCAATAACAATTTTTTTTAGAAAAATGAAAAGAAAAAAGGGAGGAACTAGGAAAAGGGAAAACTTACATCCTGAGGATCTATGAAGTCATCCCATTCATCAGTGTACTATTTATCAACACCTTTGACAAACCCCGATTCATCACATCCTCTACTTGAATCATAGTAGGTATCCAATTATAGATGGAATAAATGAGCATCTCTAGCTCTCAGATGCATATTCCTACCTCAATAGGGTTATATTTAAAGTATAGGTTGGGTGGGGTTTGAAAATCATCAATCTGTGGAATCTGAAACCCGGTGTGAAAAAATGACCACATGCTCTTTGCGTTTGAAGGATTGTATTTCCTAAATTGAACTGCCTTCGGTCGCACGAAATATGAGGTTGTTCTGAATTGCTACAAAGAAGGACCTGCACTCCTCAATTTCCATGGATTCCTTGATATCTCCATCATGGTCTAAGTATGTGAAACAAGGGCTGAGTTTCCTCTTAGTGATGGCAGCTGGACCATCTTGACTCAACCTCAAATGTTGCAACCCTTTTGAGCTTGATTAGTGGACTAAAATGTGAATAGGGTCACTTGGGTGAGCTCAGGGCCTGACCACTATCACCTTCTTGTGAGGGTGGATCCTTTATACCATTCTTCCCCCACCCAAAAATCATTAAATATTTGACTTGGGAAATGCTCATTATCAACACCCCTTGTAGATACAATGAAATCCAAGCTTCAACATACTAGGAGGTCAACCCCATGGATTCACTCATTGGAGTCAATTTAATTTCAACTTGAGTCACCTCTACAGCTATGAGAACCCAGAGTTGTCAGGCCACCATTGGGTGTTTCTATGATCGAACATTCATAGGATAGTATATGCTTGGTTTCTGTAGGCACTTGAATTAACATGAAAATATATAAGGGGCACATGCTTTATAAATAACCTAACTATCAATTCATATTTCTAGCACACCATTCCTGAATGGAATCATATATGATCTCTGTTCCTCATTATCTTTTATATCATTGATAAATGTCTTAGTGGGTGTATCCCCATATAGAAATAATTTTAATTCTATTAATAGATTCAATTTCTTCAAAACTTCACCATACTTCAAATATAGGATATGAATGCTAGAATTAACCAGAATGAATGGTTGAAACCAACCTTTGGGAACTCTGATTTCACTTAGTACGACATAAGAGCTGAAGTGTGCTGCAACCCATCCCCATAACACCTAAAATGTACCTATATTTCTAAATGGGTACTTTACTGAATACACATGCTGTAAGCACTGGTGAATACTCTTCAATATGGGATCCTTCAACCCTATAAACCTCCCCTCTACTCACTTGGACACCACAAAAAATGTCCTCAATCTTATACCACCATTCGATTCACAAACTGGTATCATGTAGATGCATAACTACATCACTGAGAAGACTATAAGACATGTCTTAGTGGGTAAGTTAGATTTTATTGTATACCCCCACTAGATATACTGGTCTTGTTCCAAGCCCAAAACAAGGGGGTACATGGGAGGGTATCCCAAGCCCAAAATAAGAGGTTACATGGGAGGACATCCCAAGCCCAAAGTAGGTACATGGATAATTATCCCAAGCCTAACGTGTTATGAAGGTATTGGTAGATAGCCTTAACATTGGATTTTTATGCTTATGTGTATTCCAAAAATTTTATGTCTTAATCCTAAGTTGTTCTCTCATAAATCATGATCTTTATTCCCTTATGATTCACGTCTTATGAACTACCAATCATTATTTCGTGACTCATGTATATAATATTTGATATGCAGGGTATGATCTTCAAATGCTATTCTCATGTTCTCATAACCTTATGCTCATGTTATGATTATACATGTCCTTTATTTACCCTTACTGAGAATCTGAGCTCACCATTTCTTATATTTTCTTTCCCAAGGTTATAAAGAAAGGTTTTAAGTATAAGTACTAAAGGGGAAGATATTTATCAGAAACATTGAAGAACTTTCCCCAAGTTAAAATATTTTGTTCCATGTTTCTAAAGAAACTAAAATATTATGGTCCCTAAGAATGTATTTTTTTTTAATTTGCTAAATATTAATCTAAAATGATTTAATATCCATGTATGTTAATCCTAGTTTACAATAGTTGGTATCGAAGGAAATGTTTATTCAACCTTTGGAAACTAAGATAAGAAAACTTTAGTGAGATCCATAGGTATATTTCTTAGGATATGTATAGGGATGTCTATGTGGATAAACCTAAGGTGTCATAGATTTTAAAGTTGGTGTCATGATTTAGGCATCTTATAAGTAATTTATCATGATTATGTGGTTTTATTCTATGATAAGTGTTTCTCACCCTATGATTTATGGTTTTAGTCAATGACTGAAACTAGAAAGAACTTGGTTAACATTAAATATTTTAGATGTGGAAAGTATTCAAATTATTAAAATATATTTCTTAATAGGAAACCTCATAAAGAAAATCTAGAAGGTGGTATGGGTATTGGTTATACATCTGGAGATAAAGGGACCACAAACAACATGTTAAAGGTATGAGATGTTATAACAGTATTATTTACATTAAACATAAGAAGCATGATTAGATTTAGGTTGAGGAACCTTAATACATGATTAAAATTTCATATTATAGGAAAGGGGTATTAAGGAATCAGATGATGAATCTTGAGTAATGGTTTAAGAATATAGTTGGATTAGAACCTTATTACTATCCCTAGGGTTACCTAGGGATATGACCCCGCACTCACCTAGTCCCCTCACCTCGTGCCTTCACCAGGGTTTCTCCCTTGGTTTCTTCATGATGGAGGATCCTCATGGTGTTCCCTATCATTGATCCTATTTTTCTCCTGTAGGCTTTTGGTCTTTCATCCTCATCAATGATGATGGTCTACGTTTGGAATGTTCCGATGGTTGGTGATTATGGTTTTAGTGATTTTGTTTCTATTGTGGTTACTAATGGATGACGACGGAAAAGTGGTGATGTTTTTTGGTGGGTCGATGGTCTTCTATGATCTCCAGCGGTTCTAGATCCCTTATCTTCATATGCCCTCTCCGTTCTCTGCTCTGGATCCAGATTCCACCATTATCTTCGAGGTGGAGCTATGTAGTGGTATTCAAGGGCCTTTGGGATGTGAGTTTGAATGGGCAGTGTCAAGAGGTGAATGATGAAAACGAATCAACCGTCGATGGCGTGGTTATGTTTAGATTCGGTGAGATGTTGACGGTGGCTGGTGTTGATAACGGATTCCAGTGATGTGATGACGATGGTTAGGTGTTAGAGGGTTGGTTTCTCGGGCAGCACAACATCACGTGGTCCGTAATCCATTTTGACAGCTTCTTTGAATTTGAATTTTAATTTTGAAAATCTTCAATCACGGTTATTAAATGTAGCAGTTGTGGGATATGATGTTTTATTTTATGGACTGTGATGTTTTATTTCCTGCATGGGTTGAATCTGGTAGTCTTATGTTAGGGTTCACACTCACCCCTCAAAAGTGTTATTAGAAAATACAAAAATATGGATTTTGTGTGAATATAGTTGGATTATTTAAGTGTATATATTTTGGAATTTGAAGATTATGATTTATGAATATAATTGAATATATAAGTATTTTTAGTATAATTTTTCATTAGGGATTGAAAAGTATATGTTGAATGGTGTCGAAGACTTATAAAAGAGATTTTATGTAAATGTGATATTTTAATTAAGGGAAAGTAACCCATAATATGTTCCTAATACTGTGATAATGATGTTTGGATAAAGATATACAGGATATGAATAAGTAAATTGGATGGTACTGATTACCTCAAAAATGATAAAGGATTTGTTAATAAAGTAGTTAGTACTACCATGGATGGAGTTTATATCATTTTTTGGATTTAAGGAATATATCCAATAAACTTTGGAATAAATAAACATACGTGTTTTCAATAAGGATTTATGGTCATTACCAAGTTTCAATAGAATACATGATAAAGTTATTCACATGTTTGGTATGTAACAAATAAGAGATACTTTATGATATATGAGGGATCAATGCTAATATGTTTTTGAGAAATTTAGTGACCTTATTTTTAATGTTTTTGAATTTCAATTTTTGTAAGTGTAATATGGTTAACCATTTATAGAATGGTTTACATTAAACTTCAGATAAGGTTTTAAAGATTAAATTATTATCTCACCATATGGGGATTTATATGTATTGGATAACTTATTATAACATTTTTGTTGTGGTAAAGTTATATAGAATGACCTATCATTCTATTTATGGATCTCATGATCTGCTAATGCTCTAGGAATGAAAAATTAACATTCATTTCTTAGAATAAGAGATGAAGTGGGAATTGATCAAGGCACAACAAAGGTTGAGGTTTTCCTAAAATCATGTAAGTATATATTCACAGGAAAATTATTTAACTTTAAGATAACAGTTCTTTAAATAAAATGTTTTCCTGTTATCATCATTTTTTATGATATCAATGAATTTTTTCAAGCCTCTTTGGGTTATGGCTTTGTGATCGCTAACTTTATTCTAACCATGTTCTCTATCATTCTCCATCAGGACTTGATAATAAATTTTTATTCAATGAACATGTTTTCACTTGAAACCTATATTTTCCTATGTGGAAACCTATTTATGAGTTACTTTGAGTAATCGTTATGTTTCTGATTTTTTAATGTAAGTTTTAGTATTCATTTTTACAATGTCAGTTTCTATGAAAGGAACATTTAAGTATTAAAACTTTGATGTCCCAGATGAATTTCAAGTAAGAAATTCATTTTAAGAATATAACTCATATAGTTTTTGTGTTTTTTTGAATTAATTTAAACTTTTTGATATTTTTCATTTCACACAATGCTGAATATATCTTGTGTTATATGAAATCATTAAGTTTGGATTTCATTATACACAACACCAATTTAAGCTTATGATACAAGAAACACTTATATTAGCTTATGGTACTTGAAATACTATGTTTGGATTCTATTACACAAAATACTTAATCCCTTTGATAGCTTGTTTTACATGCAAAACTGAGTTTTACCAAACTACAATATACTATTAATATTATTATTAAAATATTATTATAATCATCGCATAGTTGTTGGAATGGAAGTTATGAATAATATTAATTAAATTTTGAAAATATTATTTAAAAATGTATATAAAATTAATACTTTGGTTACTAATTAGATATAAATTAATTTAATAACTATTTGAAAATAAAGAAATTTCTTTTCTAAGAAAACTATTTTTCTATTTAAAAACACAATTTTATGTTAATAAATTAAACAAACCACTTTTTATGAATATTATCAATAAAATTTATATATTATATAATCAATAAATATTTTTAATACCCATCCAATATATTTTATAGTCATAAGATATGAATAAATCCAATTATATAAATAAAAAGAGGTATTTTTCTAAAAGGTAATTTTACCTCATTTTAATAGTGAGCTATTTAAAATCTAGTTTTTACAATTTTATAATTTTTATTTGGAAAAATAAACTTAATTTATGAAATTAAAATATAAAAATTTAATTTAGGTTAATTTTTGGTATTTTTCAGAGAAGTTTTATTTTTTGATGAATAGTGAAAAAACACTGAATTTTAAGTCAAAACTATATTTTCGTCTAATTTATTTATATTATTAAATTATATTTTAAATTATATTTTAAATTAAGTTTAAAGTATATTTATATCAATTATAAATAAATTAATCCAATTTAGGTTATTAGAATAAAATTTACATTGAAATTAGATATAAAAACATTTTCAAACATTTGAACAGTTTCACTTTAAAAACCCATTGTTTCATCCCATCTATGGGATTATTTTTAAATTAATTTAAGACAATTATGTATTAGGAATTTAGAAAAATGGATTCAAAATTTTTATTTATCATAATTCATAATTTATAAAAATATAAACCTATTATTTTTCCAAAAATATTAGTGAAAGTAATTAAAATTAATTTCAACGATTTATGTAATAATGAGCTTACTTAGTGGTTAAACATTAACTTAAGGGGAAAAATAACCTAGAAACATGCCCAAAAGAAATTTTATATCCGTATTTAGACCATATAATACCTTATATATAAAATTTACCAATATTTTAGGAATATGATGTAAGTGATACCTCTCAATAGTGTTTACCTTTTTATATTTATAAGAATGCCAATCCTCCTCTACTATAAAAGGGAACTCACCCCCTCACTTATTCACACCTATAAATAATTTTTTTCTCATAAAAAATATGGAAAAATAATATCCAAAATCACCTCCATTAATCATAGAGGCCTTACTTTGGGAATATATCCAACCAAGTAAGCTGTTTGATGAAAATAAAAATGAGTTACCTAAAGAAGAGGTAATATAATTCCAAAAGATATTTTGTTTTATTTTCATTATACACCCATCAAATCTTGTTATTAAATGATTATATAATAAACTTAGTATCCTAAATATACTGAGATGTTTTTATGTTAATTTCTTGACCTACAATCACACACACTTCCATCAAATGGGATGCAAAATCATATTTCGTGTGTATGGAAGACTACCGCCTCGTGAATCGCTGTTGTTCTTTATTCCATTACCACCTATCAAAGTTAGAAATAATGATGGAATTTATATTTTTATATGATATTTATGATATTTATTATGTATTTTTATTCTTTAATTACTATATAAAACATACCTTCATGCTTTCCATTTTTTATAAATATGATAACTTCGTTTGTGGATGTGTGAACTACCACCTCCTCAAAGCGATGCCATTCGTTCACACTTTTCATGAAATGTATTAAGGAAAGGGTTAAGTAAATTTATATTATATATATGAAATAATAATTATAATTTAATAATAATATATATATACATACATATATGTTATTTACTTTCTTTCTTTCAATATGACAAAAAAATGGAAACAGTGTTCATGCGTACATATGACCTACTGTCTCCATGAATGCTGTATTCCATTTCATATTTATACATTTTATATATTATTATAAATATTTATATAATGAATATATAAGATATTAATACCATGTTATAAATTCTTGAAATAAGTAAATCATGATCTAAGTAAGAGTAACAATAATAACAAGCCAAATCATATAAAAAAAAGCAGTTATTAACCGAAATATAACCTAAACATGGAATTGTTAACAAAAGGGTAATATAAGGTCATAATAAAATCATATATGGTATGATATATAATAATATAGTTATGTTTTATATTTATAATAAACTTATATTTATTATACAAGAATTTTGAACATGTATGAAGAAAGTCAAGATTCAAGGTAAGAGTGTTCTCATCTCACTTTTATTTCTGTGAGACTTATGAATTATTCACCACTCATTTATTGTGTGTGGTGTATATAATTCCCATTAATTTTGTAATGACCCGAAGTTTTGAATAAATCTTGTTTCCTAATTTTATGTGTTATTTTATTTTTATACTCAACAAAAATGTTTCATTTAATAACATGAGTATAATTAAAATGAGACCATTGGGTTTTGACTCTTATATGACCATTGGTCAATATGACCACTGGAAACTAAACGTTTTGATTATTGTCTCTAAATACAATTAATCTTGGTTAATAATTATAGAAAGAAGATTCAATGGCCTCATCCAGTAGTCTTGGACCGATCGAAGCCCATCTAACAGAACTTGGGAAGGAGGTAGCACCACTGGGCTTTGCTCTGGACCAAACCCAAGCCGAACTTCATCGTGTGAAGCTAGAACGAAATCGCCTTCGCGAGAAGTTAAAACTGATAGAAATTACTACTTGTGCGATGTTGGCCAAGCCTCCCTCAGATTCTCTCACCTTAGCACACCTTACACTTAGGTCCTATGCTGGTGTGATAAGGGGCTATGTAAGGAGACCGTAACTGCCTTGTGTAATCCTTTGTTTTAAATAAAAATTAGGATTTCTTCCTATGATGATGTTTATGACTTTTCAAATGTCCAGATAAATATAGTATGCATATTTTTGGTTAATTTTAGAGAAAGGATATTTTTAAAAAAAATTTATGTAAACCTTAAATAATTAAAAATGTGTAATGATTTTCAAAAAATGGTCTTCTACAATTATGTTCAGTAAGAAATTTCGAGTCTAATAAGATCAACTTGATTTTGATGAGTAGTAAATTATGAATAGTGATTTTATGATTAGGATTAGTAATGTGTCCAAATGGATTAGTAATCTCACTTAAAGAAAGTATTAATATAATCTAGGCACCTTGATTAAGTAATGTGATTCAATAAAATGGTTAAATAACGGTTTCATAAATTATTATTCAAGTATTAGTTTTTTTTGGGTGAATAGTGTTTTTTAATTAAAAATTAAATTAAAAATATTTAGAAAATTATTTTTATAAAATGGATTTCATTTTTGAACTCAGAGCATCTATATTATGTTAAGGTAATTTTTGGGGATTTTTCTGAAAAAAATGAATTTTCGATGAATAGTGTATTTATTTAAAAATAAAATTTAAAATATTTAGAAAATTATTTTTATAAAATGGTGTTAATTTTTGAAATCAGAGCATTGATATTTGGTTAATGTGAAATTTTGGGATTTTTCTGAGAAAGTTGAATTTTCAGTGAATAGTAAAAATACAGTTTTAGGGTTTCGGTATGTTTAATGACATCATAACTGTGTCATGATGATTTCATGAGATATTTCAAGGTATGGTCGACTAAAGAGGATGAATTATTGTGTGGGGGTCCCCATGTGGACTAAATCTATGGGAAGTACCATGGGAGGGCCCATGCTTTTGAGAAAACCACTTTTGAGGTGTCCCTTGGCCATTAATGCCTTGTCCCCTCACTTTCCCTATAAATACCAAGCAATACTCTCATAATTTCGACTCCCTACTCTCCCCCAATGAAGTTCTGGTCTCATTACCTCCTAAGTAGTCCTCCCAAGGTTCCCCCAGGCCCTCAATGTCCCAACCTTTGAGTTTTAAGAGTTACGTTTTAAGGTAAGGGATCCGACCCCTCTCTTTCTTTTCAAGTGATCTCTTTTATGTCAATTATTTTATGCTCAATGTTCTTATGTTGGAGGATTTTCTTTTATATTCATTATAATGTCATTTTTATGTTCATATGATGAGATACCCCCTCTTACTCTCATCGTTTCATTTTATGAATGTTTAAGTGGCGCCGTTAGGCTGTCGAAATTTTTGTAACAGATTCTTTCACCCTTCTCATTTTCAAGTTCTATTTTCATATAAAGTCTTTCAAGTTCCTTATTATTATGTTGGAGTATGATCTCTATATCTATCATACTGATCTTTTATGATCATATGATGAGAGACCCCATTTTACCTCTTCAATTCAGTATTTTGAAGTTTTAAGTGGCACCGTTAGGCTGCTGAATTTTTAAGTGGTTCTTTCACCCTTCTCATTTTCAAGTCCTATTTTCTTGTCAAGTCTTTAAATTTCCTTTTTATAATGTTGGGGTATGATCTATATATCTATAATACTGATATTTTATGATCATATGATTAGATACCCCATTTGATCTCTTCAATTTAGTATTTTGATGTTTTAAGTGGTGCCGTTAGGCTGCCGAATTTTAAGTGGTTCTTTCCCCTTTCTCCTTTTTCAAAGTTCAAATTCGATGTCAAGTCTTGAAAGTTACTTTTTATTATGTTGGGGTATGATCTCTATAACTATCATACTGATATTTTATTTTTATATGATGAGATACCCTATTTGATCTCATCAATTCATTTTTGGTTGAAGTTTATGTGACGCCGTTAGGCTGCTGAATTTTCATAAGAGAAATCTTATTTTTGTCTTCCTTTCATGTTCTTCATTTCATATGGTATGTCTTTCAAATTTCATTACCATGTTCTTAAATCCTTTATATTCTGTTCCCATACTGTTTTATGGGTCATTTATGAATGTTTGACCCATGTCCCCTCTCTTTTCAATGTTTTCTAAAACCCCGAAACATAGCCGTTATGCTGCAGAATTTTCGTCTCAAAATGCCTCTCTCTTTTCTCAAAATTATTTTATGTTATAAAGTGAATACTCAAGGCTCCTATTTCTACAGGGGTATTCAAATATATATCAAAATGTTCTATTTTAAATTCTGGTATTTACATACATGAAACCCGCTCTCCCCTTCCGTGGGTTTAAAGTGACGTAAAGATCATGTCTTTAAAGCAGTTTTTAGAACGTTATGATTATGAAATGAAACCCATTTATTTAATGCTATATGGGTTATTTGTGAAATGTTTTATGATGATATATGTGGCTCACATAATAATAAAGGTAAATTTAAGGGTGCTCCCAGATAGCAATCCAATGCATTGGGTAATGATGTAACCACTAGAGATTACAATTTTCACGATATCTTGGTGAATAACCTTGGTAATTTTCAAATGACACCTTGGGGATGGACCTTGGTGATATGTTCATGATTGTCTATGTTAAATGATGTAGCACATCTTAAAGTTATGAAAACTTTTATTTTTATTATGATATGCCACATGATTTCTTTCTCATGCCTTAAAGTTCTTTTTCATGACATAGTTGATGTATCTCAAGTTCACATGTTAAATGTTTCCCTTGTTTCCCTTACTGGGCCTTCTTCTCACCCTTTCATTTGATGTATGTACCCAAGTTATGAGATGCAGTAATGAACCTAGGATGAACATGAGGATAATCCTTTCAAGTGTTTAAGAATAATGTTTTATGTTTTCATGTTTTATGTTCCTAGTTTCCAAGACACTAAACCTTAAAGATCCTCGGTTTTGTAAAATGTAATGAAAGTTTATGTGATAAAAATGAGGGATGCTATAAATTTATTATATGATTCCTATAACTAAATTTATGTTTATTTAAATATCCAATATACGATATTTCATTCATGGGGTTCATGGTTCAAAAGTTACCAAATCGGTAAAGTAATTTTGTCTCAATTTACCTTCTTTGTGATAAATGCCATGTTATGAACCTATATTTTTCTATGAGGTGTATATACTTATCTTGAAATGTTATATCATGAATATACTTATTTTTATGATATTTCAAGATTCATTTAATTTCATTCTTTCCATATTATTATGGTTCAATGTTACCAAAGTGGAAACAATTTATTTCAACAATCTCATCATTTATCGAGATTGTTTATGATTATTCTTCCATTAATGAAATATTATGATCCATATCTCAAGAAATTTCATAAATTTTATTATACTATAGTTATCCATAATATATCTATGTATTTTTACAAAATTTCCACTCTTTTATACTTAATATAATTTATAACGTGTTTTTAATAAAATTCAAATTTATTTCTCTCTTTGGTCAGAAATTTGTTTTATTCAGAAACCATGTTTTCTAAAAATGTTTCAAAAATGTTTTACTATGATTTATAAAATAAAATTTTACCCATGTTTTAAATATTTAATAAAAAAGGTTTTAAAAGTAATTTCCTTGTATTTTTCCAATCAAGACACTTTTCTAAGCTTTTTATGGTGCAAAAGAAATGTTGGTCATGTACAAATTTATCTGATGTCATGACCGTCATTTCCTTAAAGATTACTTTGAAAGTTTAAAATTTTATTTTTAAAGATTTTTTTATAATTTTCTATAAATTAATTGTTTTAAATTTTTCTTCAAATAATTTTTTTTTTCAAAAAGGATTTTTGTTTAATTTTTTTAAATGATTTTCAAAACATCCTTTATAAGTTTTCAAGGTTATTTTCAAAGGGGAAAGTTTTAGAAATGTTTTTTGATTTAAAAATAATTTTTTATAGAGGAAAATATATTTTCTCAAGAATTTTTTTATATTAATTTTTAATATTACATTATAAGTTTTCAATTGGTTTTTCAAAGAAGAGGATGTTGAAAGGAATTTATGTTTTAAAAAGTTATTTTCAAAGAAAGGATATTTTCCTTAAGAAATTCTTCACGTGATATTTAAAAATCCTTCCCCATATAAGTTGAAATCCTATTATATAGTTTATTATTTACTAGGGATATGATCTAAGGAAGCCATTTTTATTATTTCTTTGAATCGTTTATATTAAGAGGAAAAGTTGTTTATGAAACCCATATCCCTTCCATGGGGTATACTATGATAAAACAATTATGAAACCCACTTCCTTTCATTTATTATTATATGATGAAATGATTATGAAACCTATATATTTTTTACAAGTTAATATTTGATGTAATGTTAATAATTCTCATTTATTGGGTTATGATATGATGTTTATGAAACCCATATCTTTTTATGGGTCATGGTATAATGAATGTTTTGTTATCTTGTGTCACATGCAAGTATGATTTCATTATTTGACGGGTGAGACCTATATCTACCTATAATGAATTGTGTAATAATAAATGTTTTATGATCTAAAAGGTCACACAAGAGGGAATCCCAAGCCTAAAATAAGAGGGTACATAGGAGGACATCCCAAACCAACAATAAGAGGGTACACTGGAAGGCATCCCAATCTCAAAACAAGAGGGTACACAGGAGGGAATCCCAATACCGAAATAAGAGGGTACGTTGGAGGGAATACCAAGCCCGAAACAAGTGGGTACATGGGAGGGAATCCCAATACCATAACAAGAGGGTACATGAGAGGGAATCCCAAGCCCAAAATAATAGGGTACAAAGGTGGAAATCCCAATACTGAAACAAGATGGTTTATGGGAGGGAATCCTAAGTCCACAACAAGAGGGTACATGGGAGGGCATCCCAAGTCTAAAACAAGTGGGTACACGAGAGAGAATACCAAGCCCAAAACAACAGGTTATATGAGAGGGCATCCTAAGATCTAATAAATAGGGTACATGGGAGGGAATCCTAAGCCTTAAGCATGTACACAGATGATTATCCCAATCCTAACATGTTATGAAGGTCTTGGTAGGTAGCATTGACATAGGATTTTCTATGCTTATGTATATGCCAAAAATCCAATGTCTTATTCTTATGTTATTCTCTCATGTCTTATTCTCTTGATTCCCTTATGATTCATGTCTTTTTAACTTCCAATCATTATTCCATGACTCATGTATATGATCTTTGATGTGTAGGGTATAATCATAAAATGTTATTCGCGTATTATCAAACCTTATGATCATGCTATTATTACATATCTCCTTTATTTACCCTTACTGATCTTATGATCTCACACTTTCTTATGTTCCCTTTCCCCAGTTTATGAAGAAGGGTTTTAAGTAGAAGTACTAAAGGGGAAGATCTTTCTGGGAAACATTGAAGATATTTCACCAAGTTAGAGTATTTTTTCCAAGTTTCAAAAGACACTAAACTATTATAGTCCTCAGGCATGTATTTTTGTAATGTTCTACATATTTATCTAAAATGATTTAATATCCACATATGCTAATACTTGATCTCTATATAATCATAATTCATACAAAGTAATATGACGATTGATATTAAAATAACACATATCCAATCAAAATAATAATAAAACATCTAATAAAATATTTTAGATGATACCATAATATAATAACCTTAGTAAAGCATAAAATTTAACATAGGATGTTGAAATAAATGAAAATACATTAAAAAAATATTTTGAAAACTTTTTAGGTAAATACCCTTTTCACTTTGAAATCAACTATTTTTTAAAAAACCACATATATATAAAAGAAAACATTTTATTTGAAAAGAAACTTATAAAATTTTAAAGGAATATTAAAATAATATATTATTTATAAAAATAGGAAAATAAATTAATGTATTATAAGTTAACAAAACATTCCTTTTATATTTTTTTTGGAAAGGTTAAAAAGTGTCGCATTCAAAAAATGACAAGAATATTCCTTTCAAAATATTTTGTAAAAAGTCAAACATAGTTAAAAATGAATTTAAACAATCATAAGATAATAGTAAAAAAAATTGAAAATATTTTTGGAAATCATGGATATGGAAGAGAAATATTCCTTAAGGAGACTTAAACGTAAACAATCCTAAATAATGATGATATTGTGAAATAAACCCTTACCACTTGGGTATCTTCTGAATTGTATGCCCAATGAAATAAATATCTTCAAATAAAACTTTAAATTCCATTAATACAAAGATATATATGATATAATATTTAAAAGTGGAAGTATATACACCACACAAAATAATTAAAAGTGAATATGACATATGTCTCATAGAAGTAAAAGTGAGATGAGAAACCCTTATATCACACTTCCCTTAAGTTAAAAATGATTTAAATTCTTATATAATGGTTTTAAACATGTTATTAATTTATAACAGAAAAATATTCGTATTTATAATATCATATATTATCCTCTTATATAATCTTATCACCCATTTTTAATAATATTTCATTATTATCCTTTTTCGAGTGTTAACTGCTTCATTTTACCATGCATGTTTTTCCGTGTAAGTTATGGTTATTATATATAGGATACAGTTACATATTATAAATAATGATATAAATGTTATAAATATAATATTTATTCATTAGATACATTTTTATAATCATTCTTTAAAGGTGAACATAGAAAATGAATCACATTGCTTTATGGAGACGATAAGTTGTACATATGCACGAATGATGATATCATTTCAAAATCATTGGAAGGGTAAGGAAGTGGATGATATATTAATTTTTTAGAATAAATATCATGTAATAAGTACAATATATATCCATTTTTTCCATTATTATATTCATCCAAGTAATTTGGTGATGAAAAAAAAAATTACACTGATGTGTGGAGACGGTGAACCGTATGTACATTTGCGTTGTGGTTTAGTTTTTTGTAGGATGGATAAAATGTAGACTATGGTTGTATAATAATAATAACATCTAAGTATATATATGATAATTTAGTTATTAATTTATTATGGAAACAACACATGAATATGAAGTATAATTAGAAATAAACTTCAAAGAGTTGGTAAAGATGATTACCTCTTCTTTGGGGGAGTCCCTTTAGATATCTTTTTAAGGGACATAGGGTTACTATTTTGGAAGGTCCAGAACCTCAATCATTAGATAAGGATGTTTAGAAGAGGATTTTTCATGTTATTAGGAAGTTATATTTCTCAAAGTGGTGAAAATAAGTTAAGGAATGTGTGTCCTTTTATAATTAAGGCGAGGGGTGCCCTTTTATAATTGAGGTGAGGGGCATTTTTGAAATTTCTTAAAATATTAAATTAATATAAATTATTTATCTTTTCTAAATAGATAAAAATTGATATAATTTGAATATATAGTGAATATAAGTCTTAATAATTTAATATAAGAAAATTTTTACATGTTTTGGATATTTTTTATCCCTTATATTTTAGTTTTAACATGTTATTAACCCTTTTGAAAATTATTATAATATAAATTTTTTCAGTTCTATAAGGATCAATAATGTTAATATAAAATTCCAGAAGGCTAAAAAATGGAATATTTTAGATTTTAATAACCATATCCAATTCATTTGGATGAATATAATATTTTAAGTAATTTTATGTCATTTAATCAAATATTATTTTTTTATAAAATATCAATAATGTCAATTTTTAAAATATTCATCACTTAGACTTTAATAATATTAATAAAATTTATATAATTAGAAAAAAATATTTTATTATATTACTAAAATGTCATTATAATCAATAAAATTATTTTAACGCATTATTTATATGAAATTATATTACTTTTAATATTTTAAATATCATTTATTTTGATTTTTTAATTAATTGAATAATTACTACATCAGCATTGTGTAAGCATTTAAGGTGATTATTTCTTCACTAAAAATAAAAATTAAATTACCATGATGAAGATAAAAATTTTATATTTAAAAATTATATTTATAGTAAAACATATTGTATAAATAGATCCATATTAAAAATATTATAGTTAATAAAAATAAGAGTGTGATATGATTGAATTTTCTTAAAATAAAATATTATAAAGGTACTAATCTCATAAAAATGGAGATAAAATTACATATGAAAAAATATTGGATGAATATGGAAGAAATATAATAATAAAATAAAATTAATTCAAGTGATAGGGACATTTTATAGTCCTTATCATTTTATTTTCAACTTCAATTACCAGATTTATCCTCACTGTAGTAATAAAAGTTACCAAGGTTACTATTTATATTGAGAAAAATAAAAATAAAATAGTTATTAAATTTAAACCTCATGGTTCCAAATATCTAATAAATTTTTAAAAATTCAAAACACAAAAGTGTCAGAATTTAATTTAAAATTAACACGTAAAACACAATGAAAAATAGTTTTCCAAAAAAATGATCCTTTTAAGTATAAAAATGTTTTTATACCAAATTCAAATATGAAATTGATTCCAATGAACTTAATTGAATTATTAATAAATTAATATAAATAAATTTACTTTGAAACCATTTTAAAATAAAATGGAACTTTTCAAATGGTTGAAAAAAATATACAATTTTTAATAAATATCAGTTTTTTTACTATTCACTAAAAAATAAATCTTTTCAGACAAATATGAGAATTTTACCCTAAGATGGTTTTGATTTGAAAATTTAAAAAATGTTATTATTTTTTTAAAATAATTCCTAAATTTAATTATAATATTTTCTCAATAAAAATCATTTTTAAAGAAAATGTATTTATACAGCATAAATCAACTTTATTGAAAATTGAGTACTTATTTCAAAATAATTAATCAATAAAATTGTATCGATTAGGTCATTTTTACATATATTTCATAATTTGGTTAATACTATTCATAATCTTTAATTTAATGACTATATTATAACATTCATATTTAAAAAATATTTTGCGGTTTGTTGAAGATTATTGTTGCATTTTGTATATGCTATAGAATGTAGTGTTCTTTTAAAATCTCAGAGTTGCATGCACCATAAGCTATCAAAAGAATTAAATTTATTTAAAAATAAACATATTGTAAAGTATTGGGATATTACATTCTCTTCTAAGTTTGGTGCTGCGTGTCATATAATCTATTGAATATGATGTTCCTTTTTTAAAATCTCGAGCTGTTACATTCTACCCTGTTAAATAAATTTAATCCTCATAATTTAATCTTGATCTCAATAACCAATGGTTTGATATTTTAAAATACCCTTCTTGAAATCCCACATCATGATAGGGTTTAATAAAACATACTCTTGATAAGAGATAAATGGAAGTATGGAGGTCATATAGAATAATCACATAACTTGGTTTCTAAGTAGGAGAACATAGGTGGGAAGTCAAGTTATGGACTTGAAAGAAAAGAATAATTCCCAAATTATGATAGAGGGTGATATAGGTCATTTATCATAAAAAATTTAATGATCAATAGAAAGTCAACAATAAAAAAATCATAAATCTGTGATGAGTCAAATGGCCATTGATTCATCAGATATGAAGGTAAAAAGATAACATTTTTGTTTAAAGATCTTTTTCCTAATGTGGAGTAATTTCTTTACCATTTAGACTAAGAACATAAAAAAAATAGTGACTTGATATATTTCTATTTCATAGGAACAATTTAATCATTTGTATGTGCTACAATAAATTCTTACTTCATATATTACTCCAAGAATTGAATACCCCATGGGAATTTTTATACTTAAAGCATTAAAATTAACATTTAATAGATCATTTTATTAATAAAAGAATGAAAATTCATTCATTCTATCTATTTATATTTTAGAATACCAAAAATGGTTAACAAAAGTTACCTAAAAACACCCAAAGTTCAACATAATCCATTCCATAAATATTTAACCTTAAGACTCATCCAAAAAAGTTTATCCAAATTAAAAGTCCAAATATTTATAAGGAAGGTCACAAAATTTACAAAACCATATTAACATTAGATTCCATAGACAAAACATTGTAGATATTAATGTCATAGAAAAAATATTTTAATACCTTGATAACCTTAAAACCTTAATGAAAACATGCATGCTTCTAAAAATAAAATCTCAGGTTGTTGAATATATTCCTTAAATATAAACATGTAGTAAACTCCAGAAAATATAACAAAAACCATCAAATCACTAACAAATTTCATGTTCACCAAAAATATCCTATAAACATCTATTTATCATTATTATTTAAAAAACAATAATATATTAAGGGTTATCTTCCCTTAATCACATGTTTTACAAAAATATTAACTTTCCACTGAATCACTTTTCATGGTCATTGGTACTATTCAACATATACTCTAAAATACTCAATGAAATAGTACTACAATATAGTCCTTATACATTTCATAATTCTTAAAACCACAATGTAATTGATAAAATACTCCTATTACATAATTCTTGAATCAAAAAACAAGAACATTGATCATTCCACCTCATTATTAAACCATTAACTAGGATTCACATCTTATTATTTAATACCTCATTCATTTTAAATGTCATTTTTAGTCTTTTCATCATCATAAATATAACCATTACTCATACAACCTTACCGATTATCTTTATGAGATTCACCCTATGAAATTTATTTACATAATTACAATACTTTCAACATTTAAAACCTTCAACCATAAATAATACCTTATGGAGAAAATTATTCTTATCTACTATGTTAATCAAAATCTTCATATCGCCTAAAAAATTACTTGCTTTGTGTCCTTATTTTACACACATAAAATATTTTCCTATTCCTTTGAGAGAATCTCCGGGGTGACTCTTTCTAAATTTATGACATGAATGAAATCAATCCTTCTTACCTCCATGGTCTCCACTACTATAGTTCTTAGTAGACTCTATGCTTCTCTTCCTTAGTGAGTCTTATTGTTAGTTAAGGTGAAAGTTGTTAATCATATATCATGATAACTGATTAAGAACAATAAAATATATTTCACCACATTCATCATCCCATTTGTTTTGTCATCAACACATTATCTATCACATTCAATATAAACCTAGTTCCTTCTAGTTCCATCCATTAACTAAAATAAAAAACCATAGTGTGAGAAACACTAATCATAGTGGGAAATCACATAATCATGAGTAATCATTTATAGGGTGTTTAAATCATGAAAACTTCTTTTCAATATATATCACCTTAGGTTTAACCTATGTTATTCATGGTCATTATATATTTAAATCCTTAATGATTGTTTATAAATAAAATTGGAATTAACCAAAGCATATTCTCTAGGAGTGTCAAACTAGGTGCATAGTAAGGCTCATTTTTGTGTACCAAGTAACACTCAAGTCAATCCCAACACACATTTTTTAGAGTTATTATCCCTAGGTACAACTATGACAGAATCAGATTCACTTATAGTATCTAGATAGGTATGTATTTAAAAGAAAAACCACATAATCTCTATCTTACCAAAACTTTAGAATGTTCTTCTACATTTATACTTAATGTCTATCGTAGGGTTATGTTCCCTATTATATATTTTCTTAAATATAGTTCCGAATGTTTCTAATAAACTTCCTCTAATACCAACTGTAATGACCTAAAATCTAGCATCCCAGAGTCAGTGGTTACTTTATTACATTAGCACTAGATATAAAAAAACACATCCCAAAGGATAAAATAGTTTAGGAGTATTGAAAAACTAGATACGTACTTGAATCTTACATGATAATTGAAAACAAAAATTAGAACATATAATCCCTTTTAGAACACCATAATTCTCTTAGATTAACCCTAAATATCAATAATAATATAATTCTTGGAATCTTGGAGAAGAATAAACATAAGAAAGAGGGTGAGATTAGATGATCAATAAGGGTATGTGTATAGTTGAAACTAAATAAGGAATGAATAATATGGTAATAAATAAATGGAAATCTAATTATGAAATATAAATAAAACCATGTGCTAAAATATATCCATGGATATCATAACTAATAAAATAATTACAAGGAAATCAATAACTAATTTTTTTTATGAGGAAAATGCAGAATTTTGGAAATCATAAACATATAGTCAATACCTTGGTCCAAGACATATTTCATAAATAGATAAGACCTTAGCCAATACCCAAGCTAGTTTTTCTCATGAGACCCACCGATACATCAAGAGGCTATAGTGGACCCCAACCATAACTTACTAATTCCAATTAATTCCTCATATGAAAGGGGTGAAACATAATCAGCATAAACATTTTTATTTAAAATAACATGTGAAATTTCAATAATTAACCCAGTCAATAAATATGATCATAAAAAATCCAAAGTAATATGGAGAACTGTATTAAAATAAAACATCTATAATAAAACTAATCATAAACCATCCAATAAAATATTGTACATAGTACCATAATAGAATAACCTTATAAAAGAATAAAATTTAATAAATGATGTTTACATAGATAAAAATACTTTAAAAATATCATTAGAAAACTTTTGATGAAAATACTCTTTTCACTATGAAATATCTTATTTTAAAAATAAAAAATAAAAACACATATAAAATAAAAAATTTTATTTGAAAATAAAATTGTAAATTTGTAAAGGAATCTTTAAATAATATATTAGTAATGATGGTTTGGAAATCCATTCATGCCATATAAGTTAAAAATATTCATTTCATATTTTTTGTTAGAAAGGTTGAAAAGTACATTGTTCAGAAAATGAAAAGAAGATCCATTTCAAAAAAATTATAAAAAGTAAAACATAGGTAAAAATGAATTTAAAAAATCATAGGATAATAATAAAATAAATTTGAAAATATTTTTAGAAAACATAGACATAGAAGAGAAATATTCTACAGTAGAGACTTAAACCTAAATAATCTTGAATAATGATGAGATTGTGAATTTAAATATAATTAATAAAAATATATTCATGATACAATATATCAAATGTGTATTATATACACCACACAAAATAAATAAGTGGTGAATATGGAATTCGTTTCACAGAAGTAAATGTGAGACCAGAAACCCTTACCTCATGTTTCCCTTTAGTTAAATGTGATTTAAAATCCTATTTAGTAGAAATGATATTAATTTATACCAAGACCATTTTAATATTTATAATATCATATATGATCCTCTTATATAATATGATCATTAATTTGTTAATAATATTTCATTATTACTCTTTTTTTGGGTGTTAACTGCTTCATTTTTCCATGCACGTTCTGTCGTGTAAGTTCCAGTTCTTGTATATAGTATATAGTTCCATCATATACAAAATTATATTAATTTTATAGATATAATATTTATTCATTAGATTCATTTTTAGAATCATTTTTAGAATCATTTTTGAATGGAGAACATATAAAATGAATCACAACACTTCATGGAGATGATAATCCGTACTTACATACGAGTGATGATATCATTTAAAAATATTTAAAAGGGTAAGAAAGTGAGTGATATATTAATTTTTAGAATCAATTTCATGTAATAAGTATCATATATATTCATTATTCCCATTGTAAGTGCTTAGTCAGTGTAATGTATCACCGAGAGGGATAATTTTTTTCTTTTAAGATCTCTTTCAGTTGAAACAACCTTCAACTCCTATTAAAGATTCAATTCCCTACTGAAAAAATAAACACACATCCAAAGGTACAAATGTATTTACAAGGTTCACTATTCAACAAGAATAGCTACGTCATTGGTATGGTTGGAAGTGATCCAATACCATACAATTCACTAGAAAAAAAATCCTTGGATTACAACAAGTAGGATATACCCTTACACTCATGAAGCACTGTGAAATAATCCCACTAGTGCGTGTGCACCCTCTTAGCACAATAGGGTAAAAAAACTTCTTTTGTAACAACTCATGTTACCTGTGCTTATTTTCAATTCAATAATTTTATACAAGTGTAACACAATTCTTGAATCACTCACCCAGAAAAAGTTAAGAACTTCATGGACTTAAGTTAATAAACTTAGAGCCCAATTTCCTGGTCTGATTCTCTGAATCAACTTCTCCCTGATACAGCTGAATCGAAACCACTTCAAACCCTGAGTACGTTGAAACTCAGTATGATTCTTCCTTAGTATGGAAATATTTAGTACGATAAAACCCAGTATGAAAAACCCTGTTCTGATTCTTCCTTAGTCCGAGAAACCCAATATGGTGATACCCAGTACAGAAATCCCATTTTGATTAGTTTGTCCTGGTATAACAACCACATTTTGATTAATTCTGCACTGTAACATAGTCATCTAAACACAAAATTCTTCCTGACGAAGTGTATTCAATACAAGATAGCAAGAATCAATTTCTCTCTTTGAAAAATAAGAGATTACCTCTCTTCCGTGATGAATAGTACCCCATTGATAGATCTCACAAAGTACAATGTAATTTCTATAATTTTATAGGTGACCTAAAATGGGTTAAGTGGGAATTCCAAAAATGTTTTTACTGCTCACCTAAATTCACCCACATCATCATTTCTCCTAAAATCTTGGAGCAATTATGACTTTGTCAATGATTCTTGATTTTTATCAAAACTTATTCAACATTCATCACTTCTTATTCAGACTCCAATTACTTTGGCTAATTATGATAATTAGTAAATCAAGGTCCCTAACATTTTATTTTGATTCTCCCATTCTAATTTCTCAATATGATTCTTTAAAATCGTTTTGAATCAAAATCTTGTATTTGAAGGTTCAACTCCCCCTCGACAAAGCATTCAACAATCTCCATCTCTTTTTCTTCTTTCTTAACCCACTTGAGAAAACACACTTCTTCTTTACTTTTCTTAACCCACCTGTCGAAAAATGTACTTCTTCTTCACTTCTCTTGACCCACTTGTCGAACATCATACTTCTTCACTTATCTTGACCCACTAAATGAAGATATTTGAAGACCAAATAAATCAAGAGTCTTTTAGGATATGATCAACTCTGGTTCCAATCATCTTGGGTGTGATTCTTTCTGATTATGATCATCCTAATTCTAGAAAACCTTTCTCTCAACATCCCCTTTCCTATTTGTACCACTTTCATTGGCACCTCCTTTCATCAATACTACTCTTCATCGACATCGCCTTCCACCATCGGTACCACCATTCATTATCATCACCGTATTCATCATTGGTATCATCCTTCCATCAACTTTACTCTTCTTGGCACCACTTTTCGGTCAACATTATCTCTTCTTGGTACCTCTTTCCCATTAGCACCGCTTTTCCCTTGGCAATGCACTTTCTCACCAACATTGCTCTCACTCGACACCACTTTCATCGGCATCACCTTTTCATCGACAAATTGAACTACATTTTCAATTCCCATCTGTACCACTTTTTCAACTATCATCGACATCACTTTTCCTTGGCATCACACTTTATAATTGGAACTGCCTTTCTCCATCTGTATCACTTTATTCAATTAGTACCATCTCTCCATTCCTCTTTTCTTCCATCAGGATTGCATCACGAGTTCTCATTTTAATTCATAATCTATGAGAAAGACAAATCAACAAAGTATCACCACACTTAGAATATCGTATTCATAGTGAATCTAATTCTCCATCACAATAACCAAGCCTTTGATTCTGATTCACTCAAAAAGTGGCTCTGATTGTTCTGAAAATCAAGCTCCAGTTTTTCTAAAAATCAAGCTCTAATTTTTATGAAAATTAGGCTCTGATACTTCTAAAAACTAGGATATGATTTTCTCGAAAAACAAACTCCAATTCCTTCAAAAAACCGGTTTTGATTCTATTAAAAAAAGGTTTCGATTTATTTGGAAACCAAATCTCATTACAATTCTTGCCAAAACAAAGAGAGGTGATTTAATTTCTTCAAAATTTCTTAGAAAATGTCATGACCCGACCCAACGGGGCTCGAGCCGCGACACCCCAAGCCCGCCTCTAATAGGCCAGGGGCTGGCGACCAGCGCCGAGTAGGATATCACACACATGGGAGGCATTAACCAAGGGTACCTGTACGCACGCACCCACAAACACCTCCATGCAACAGTGCAGAGATATAGAAACTAAAAAGTAAAATCATGCATACAATCTATCCCAAACCAGAGTGCAACAGAAAAAGTACAAAAGGGAAAAACAAGGCCCACCAAAAGAAAACAACAAAGCGCATCCAACCTACTCTATAGAAGGGGAATGCTGCCACAAACACCCGCCAGAAAGATCCCTCAGCACAGCTCCGGTAAACACCCCGGTCTACTCGCTCACTAAGCTCCGCCTGCACTGGGTCCTCCTGGGACTCTGTCAAAAGGCCTGTGGTCTGCACAAGACACAAACATGTGCGGGCAAAGCCCGTGCAGGGGTGAGTATAAACATACTCAGTAGGCACCCCAAAAACCCAAAACCCAAGGGAGCAACTAAAAAGAAACAGTCCTCTCAACCCAGCCAGAGGGAACCCAGACAAGAGAGAAACTCCATCTCGTGACCATCCTCGGCTAAACACAACTAGTCATCTCATCTCAGCTCAGGTGTATGCCCATACATACACCTTGAACAATCCAGATATACTCAGCTCACGCCACAAAGCCACAAGAGGTAACGACCTCATCACCAGCAACTGTCCCAACCAGGAGAGTACACCACACGAACACTGTCATACCAGATGACACTCATCCAAGAGATACACTCCATCAGGTCCCAAACAAACATCTCAGATGCTCACCCGAGAGACCAGGATCGTCAGATAACATCACTGAGGAAACATCGCTGAAACAACATAACCACCAAACTCCTCGGATAGGGGATCACCGCTAGGGGATACCAAGACCCACTCCGGTATACATAGCTCACAGATAGGGGATCACTCCCAGGGTCCGCTGGGGGATACCATGACCCGATCTGGCATACGTAGTTCTCACAGATAGGGGATCACACCTAGGGTCCGTTGGGGGATACCACAACCCGATCTGGCAGTCGACAGAGGCTTCACACTCAGATAGAGGATCATCATCCATATAAAGATGGACACGATGATGCGGGAACCCTATTTGGTATAACTCGCGATGTAGGGGATCGAACCGACGATGCCGCAACCCTACCGAAACCACGCGCTGAGTAGGGGATCGCATAACCAATGATACCGCAACCCTACCGACACCAAGCGCTGAGTAGGGGATCGTATAACCAACGATACCGCAACCCTACTATAAACATCATGCTGAGTAGGGGATCGTAAACCCGAAGATGCCACAAACCTACTGTGCACGACCCACCGCGTAGGGGATCATATTCCCGATGATGCCAGAAACCCTACGGGGTTAACCTGCTAGATAGGGGATCGCCGCCCATGAATAAGCGGTCACAACGATACCAATAACCCGATCTAGGGTAAAGATGCTAGAGGATCCACTCCGGGCCCACCGGAGGGATACCACAACTATAACAGTTTAAACATCCCATCGAGAGGATCACAAACCCATACGGAGGTTGTGATACCACACGAACCCTCGTAGGAACGAACCAAGGGAGAACCCTCAACCACTGCTGGTCCAAACGTCGCTAACCCGAGCGACCCGCTACAACGCCACACTGCGCACCTCCTAAGCCAAAACAGAGGCCACCATCGCGTTTCATGTGGAAAAACACGCAGGATAGGCTGTTTACTCGCCCGAAACGGAGCACCGGTGAAAAAGGCACTATTCACCGTAGCTAGCTCATGCAGGGCCCACACAACGATCCCGAAACCCATCGAACGGATCACACCACGACGATCCCCTTGAAAAAACAAGCGGAATCGACTACTCGCTCGTCCAAAACGGACACCTGGTGAAAAAGGTACTATTCACCGAACGCCAGCTCGGGTGGGGCCCACACCTGGATTCCGAAACTCATCGAACGGATCGCACCATTGCGATCCTCCCGAAAAAACACACAAGATCGACTATTCATCCGCCAAAATCGGACTCCTGGTGCAAAAGCTGCGTTTCTCCGCAAACGCAAAAACCCAGCCTCGTGGGGCCCGCACCCCGTTCTCAGACCCAACACCCGGAAACCATCTCAAAAAGTCCGTCGTACCATCAGGGTCTCAACGCCACTGACGGCATGTCAATCGGACGCTCCGGGTAGATGTTATAATGGTCCGAAGTCGTAAAATAATAAAATAATATTATTTTTATACGATGGTTCTAGCTCCCGGGCCACGATCCCGAACCTTTAAACCCTCAAACCCACACCGGAGGGTTCGCCTCGTCGTCAGGGTCGCGTCTCCACAGACGACGCGTGAATCCGGCTCCCGGATTGCAAAATACGGGGGTTTAAAGACCCCCGTATGGTAAAAGAGGCCGGACCGGCCGCCGCCGCCGGCCCGCCCTGGCCGGCGGCCCTCCGCCGCGCGCCGCCCCGGCTCCGCCGGACTCCGCCGGCGCGGCGCAGACCGCCGGGGGCACCCCGGTGGTCCTTTTTACGATCCAGAGGCATCTACACGACCCTCGGGACCTGATCTATACTGCTACGGCTTCAATTTGCAGAAAAACGCAACAAAAATGGGATCAGGGGTTAAAACTCAAATCCGCCTACCTCGCGGGCGAAACGCCGACGTTCTGCCTCAGATCCGCACTCCAGATCTTCCGCTGCACGGTCCTGGAACGTCCGCCGTCGAATTCCGAGCTCGTGGGCACTTCTTTTGCTCGATCCGGCAGAGCGGCGACAAAGAACGACGAAGAACGCCGAGAGGAACGATAAAGGTGGGGGGGGGGGGGGCGCTGATATTTATATCAGCCGCCCGCCGGCGCCAAAGCCGCCTTGGACCCGACGCCTGATGCGAATAAAAGTAAGGTCACCCCTAGGGTAGACACGCCGTTCTGAACGCAACGGCGGACTAATATTTTCCATCTGAGACTCCGTTCAGAAGTTATTCGTGCCGACGCTCGCACACTAACTTCGCTACTTATTTACGAAAACGCCCCTGGTGGCGTTACTCACCGCAGGCCCGCGCCCGCAAAGTTTACACCTCTCCTAGGGTAAAAGGCACCTTCCAGACGCAACCATGCCCTCAGATTCCCGTTCTGAGCTACCGTTTAGGAGATATCACACCCCCTCCACGTGCATAGAATAAAAAAAACTTAATATTTTTATAAAATTAATTCCGGGCACACCGGGCCTCAGAATCGCACGCCGTCTTCGCTTCTAGCTCTGGAATTATTCGTAGAAATATTTCAAAGTATGACAGGGCCAAAAACCCGAGTTGTTACATCCTTACCCCTTAGAACTTTTCATCCCCGAAAAGCCCTAAGCACAAGGAAAGCGACTGGACTCTCAACTGGGTCTCACACACCAGCGAGCTCATCAACCAACACCCATGACCGAATGCATAAGTCAGAGGGACTCATCAGTCACACCTCAATACTATCCGCTATGGGCGGCACTGACTCGCCCGCACTGTTTTAATCGCGTCACAAAAACGCATCTCGGTGGGGGAAGGGTCCATCTTCCTCATGCATTCGAAGCATGCGGAACAACTCCCACACAGGGTCTTACCAATGCCCTGAACAAAACTCGAGCAAGAAACAAAAAGGAAAGAGTACCGCTAAAAAGTGTCTGACAAACTACTGCAATCAGTAGAAAAGACACAAGGCGTACCTCTATCCATCCGTGGTGCCTCTGGGTCGAATGCCTCCAGGGCATGCAGCTGTCCTCGCCCTTGGCCACCAGCTCCTTGAGCTTGGCGTGGACCACCTGGGGGTGGGGGTGGTGGAAACTGGTACTGCCTACCACCACCTCCTACTGCACCCACTCCGCCTCCACGTCCGCCGCCCTGCGGACCATCTTGCTCGAGACGCTGCCTCTGCCAAGGCGGTCCATCGATCGGCTCCCTCTCAGCAGCTCGTCGGGTCGGAAAATCTCTAGCAAGATGTCCCCGACCGTCGCAAGCGTAACACCACCTCTCTTACGACTGACCAAAACTGACCTGCGAGCCCTGTGAGCCATGTGCCTCAGATCCTCTATCCTGGGGTCGCCTCCTGAAACGTCGGCCATGTCCTGACCCCTGAGTCTGTCGTCGGCTACCAGATGCCGATTCGACTGACAAAGTCTCAGCTCTCGCGTGCCCATCACTAACAGGTGAGATCTGCTCGGCCAGAAAGCTCTCCACCACCAGCGCTCGCTCCAGCACCCCAGCATAGGTGGGCAGGCACAAGGAAACCACACCTGTTCGGATGTCTCTGCGTAAGCCCTACTCGAAGGTCTGAGCCCTAAAGAACGGGTCTCAAACCATATCCAAGGAGTAGCGCGACAGGTCTGTAAACCTCGCTGAGTACTCTGACACAATCATGCTCTCCTGATGAAGCTGCAGAAGTTCCTGGATCCGCACTGACCTCAGCATCATCGGATAGAACTCCTCCCTGAAGAGCCGCTCAAACTCTGCCCACGTGAGCGTCTCCTCGTCATGGGACTGCGTCACCAAACTCCACCATCGCCCGACAGAACCATGCAGAAGGCTCGCCGCTAGGACCACCATCTGATCTGGAGGTGTCCTCACTAGGCGGAAAACTCGGGTGACTGCCTCAAGCCAGTCATCAGCTGCCTGGGGGTCTGGATCACCCCGGAACCTCAGAGGTTGCTTCCTCTGGAACTCGTGCAGCGCACTCAGCCTGCGCGTAACCTTGTCCTGCACTGCCGGCATGACCAGCTGCTCGACAGGTGGTGGCTCAACTGGCAGACCACCTGGAGGTGCAACCTCAGAACCCGCACCCTGCTCCACAGCCACTACACGGGGAGGGTAATCAGCACAATCCTATTATGGAACCCTCACTGGCTGTCATCATGGAGGCATCCTGAAATACAGTCAAGACACACCACAATCAAAGAGTATATCTGGAGAGCTGACTCAAGAAGGACAAGGAAAAACCCAAAACCCAGTCCTATATGATGCATGTACCATTATGTCCCCGCAACCAGGGTATGAATATCCCGAGTCGAAAGGCAGGTTATCAGAGTCCTGGTATATGGATACGTCGGCCACCGCACCAACACTAGAGTCCCTGGCCTGAAAGCCGAACTCGAAACATCCTAACACTATCGCTATGCAACCCAAACCAAACTCACAGCTAGACAAGCTATGCTCTGAGATCCCAAAGGTGGAACCTCCTCTGATACCACTCTGTCATGACCCGACCCAACAGGGCTCGAGCCGCGACACCCCAAGCCCGCCTCCAATAGGCCAGGGGCTAGCGACCAGCGTCGAGTAGGATATCACACACATGGGAGGCATTAGCCAAGGGTACCTGTCCGCACGCACCCACAAACACCTCCATGAAACAATGCAGAGATGTAGAAACTGAAAAGTAAAAGCATGCATACAATCTATCCCAAACCAGAGTGCAACAACAAAAGTACAAAAGGGAAAAACAGGGCCCACCAAAAGAAAACCACAAAGCGCGTCCAACCTGCTCTGTAGAAGGGGAACGCTGCCACAAACACCCGCCGGAAAGCTCCCTCGGCACAGCTTCGGTAAACACCCCGGTCAACTCGCTTACTAAGCTCCGCCTGCACCGGGTCCTCCTGGGACTCCGTCAAAAGGCCTGTGGTCTGCACAAGACACAAACATGTGCGGGAAAAGCCTGTGCAGGGGTGAGTATAAACATACTCAGTAGGCACCCCAAAAACCCAAAACCCAAGGGAGCAACTGAAAGGCAACAGTCCGCTCAACCCAGCCAGAGGGAACCCAGACGAGAGAGAAACTCCATCTCGTGACCATCCTCGGCTAAACACAACTAGTCAGCTCAGCTCAACTCAGGTGTATTCCCATACATACACCTTGAACAATCCAGATATACTCAGCTCACGCCACAAATCCACAAGAGGTAACGACCTCATCACCAGCAACTGTCCCAACCAGGAGAGTACACCACACGAACACTGTCATACCAGATGACACTCATCCGAGAGATACACTCCATCGAGTCCCAAACAAACATATCAGACGGTCACCCGAGAGACCACACTCGTTGGATAACATCACTGAGGAAACATCGCTGAAACAACATAACCACTAAACTCCTCGGATAGGGGATCGCCGCTAGGGTCCACTAGGGGATACCAAGACCCACTCTGGTATACATAGCTTACAGATAGGGGATCACTCCCAGGGTCCGCTGGGGGATACCATGACCCGATCTGGCATACGTAGTTCTCACAGATAGGGGATCACACCCAGGGTCTGCTGGGGGATACCACAACCCGATCTGGCACTTGACAGAAGCTTCACACTCAGATAGAGGATCATCGTCCATATAAAGATGGACACGACGATACCCGAACCCTATCTGGTATAACTCGCGATGTAGGGGATCGAACCGACGATGCCACAACCCTACCGAAACCACGCGCTGAGTAGGGGATCGCATAACCAACGATACCGCAACCCTACCGACACCAAGCGCTGAGTAGGGGATCGTATAACCAAAGATACCGCAACCCTACTATAAACATCATGCTGAGTAGGGGATCGTAAACCCGATGATGCCACAACCCTACTGTGCACGACCCACCGCGTAGGGGATCATATTCCCAATGATGCCAGAAACCCTATGGGGTTAACCTGCTAGATAGGGGATCGCCGCCCGTGAATAAGCGGTCACAACGATACCAAGAACCCGATCTAGGGTAAATATGCTAGAGGATCCACTCCGGGCCCACCTGAGGGATACCACAACTCTAACAGTTTAAACATCCAATCGGGAGGATCACAAACCCATACGAAGGTTGTGATACCACACGAACCCTCGTAGGAACGAACCAAGGGAGAACCCTCAACCACTACTGGGCCAAACGTCACTAACCTGAGCGACCCGCCACAACACCACACTACGCACCTCCTAAGCCAAAACCGAGGCCACCATCGCGTTCCACGCGGAAAAACACGCAAGATAGGCTGTTTACTTGCCTGAAACGGAGCACCAGTAAAAAAGGCACTATTCACCATAGCTAACTCGTGCGGGGCCCACACAATGATCCCGAAACCCATCGAGCGGATCACACCACGGAGATCCCCTCGAAAAAACAAGCGGAATCGACTACTCGCTCGTCCAAAACGGACACCCGGTGAAAAAGGTACTATTCACCGAAGGCCAGCTCAGGTGGGGCCCACGCCTGGATTCCGAAACTCATCAAACGGATTGCACCATTGCGATCCTCTCGGAAAAACACACAGCATCGACTTTTCATCCGCCAAAATCGGACTCCTGGTGCAAAAGCTGCGTTTCTCCGCAAACGCCAAAACCTGGCCTCGTGGGGCCTGCACCCCGTTCTCAGACCCAACACCTGGAAACCATCTCAAAAAGTCCGTCGTACCATCAGGGTCTCAACGCCACTGACGTCACGTCAATCAGACGCTCTGGGTAGAAGTTACAACGGTCCGAAGTCGTAAAATAATAAAATAATATTATTTTTATATGACGGTTCTAGCTCCTAGGCCACGATCCCGAACCTTTAAACCCACGATCCCACACCGGAGGGTTCGCCTCGTCGTCAGGGTCGCATCGCCGCAGACGGCGCGCGAATCTGACTCCCGGATTGCAAAATACGGGGGTTTAAAGACCCCCGTATGGTAAAAGAGGCCGGACCGGCCGCCGCCGCCGGCCCGCCCTGGCCGGCGGTCCTTTGCTGCGCGCCCCCGCTGCTCTGCCGCACTCTGCCGCGCTGGGCGGCCGGCCGCGCCGCTCCGCCGCGGGCCGCCAGTGCCGCACCGATGGATCTTCCGCGGACCGCCGGGGGCACCCCGGTGGTCCGTTTTACGATCCGGAGGCGTCTACATGACCCTCGAGACCCGATCTATACTGCTACGGCTTCAATTTGCAGAAAAACGCAGCAAAATGAGATCGGGGGTTAAAACACAAATACGCCTACCTCGCGGGCAAAACGCCGACGTTCTGCCTCAGATCCGCGCTCCAGAGCTTTCGCTGCGCGCTCCTGGAACGTCCGCTGTCGAATTCCGAGCTCGTGGGCGCTTCGTTTGCTCGATTCGGCGGAGCGGCGGCGAAGAACGGCGAAGAACGCCGAGAGGAACGATAACAGGGGGGGGGGGGGGGGGGCTGATATTTATATCAGCCGCCCGCCGGCGCCAAAGCCGCCTCGGACCCGATGCCCGATGTGAACAAAAGTAAGGTCACCCCTAGGGTAGACACGCCGTTCTGAATGCAATGGCTGACTCATATTTTCCATCCGAGACTCCGTTAAGAAGTTATTCGTGCTGACGCTCGCACACTAACTTCGCTACTTATTTACGAAAACTCCCCTGGTGGCGTTTCTCACCGCAGGCCCGCGCCCACAAAGTTTACACCTCTCCTAGGGTAAACGGCACGTTACGGACGCAACCGTGCCCTCAGATTCCCGTTCTGAGCTACCTTTTAGGAGATATCACACCCCTACCACATGCATAGTATAAAAAAACTTAATATTTTTATAAAATTAATTCTAGGCACACCGGGCCTCAGAATCGCACGCCGTCTTCGTGCCTAGCTCTAGAATTATTCGTAGAAATATTCCAAAGTCTGACAGGGCCAAAAACCCGAGTCGCTACAGAAAAAAATAGACAAAACATGGAAAACCATCATCTTTATCATCATCTTGTTACTAACACTCATCATTATAACCATCCAAGTAATGTGGTGAGGAAAAAAAATTACACCACTACGTGGAGACAATTAGTCGTACGTACGCATGTGAGGTTCTTTTGTTTTTAATAGGATGGTTAAAAGGTTTAATATAGTTGTATAATAATCATAATCACATATTAATATATAAATTATACTAGAGTTATTATGTTATTATAGAAACAACACATGAAGGGGAAGTTAAAGAAGTAATAAACTTGAAAGTGGTAGTAAAGATGATTACCTCTTATTCAGGGGACTCCCTTTAGATATCTTCTAAATGGACATAGGGATGCTATTTTAGATGGTAAAAAACCTCAATAACTTGTATATGGTTTTTTATTAGGTGAATAATTAGGGTTTGGTCAAGATATATGTCCCAAAGTGGTGTAAATAAGTGAAGGAAGGGATGCCCTTTTATAATTGAGGGGAGGGGAATTCTTGAAATTTCATAAAATATTAAATTAATATAAATTATTTATCATATGAAAATGGATAAAAATGGATTTAATTTAAAGATAAGGTGAATATGAGTATAAATAATCCCATCCAATAAAATTTTATTTTTTTGGATATTGTTGGTCAGAGTGAGTATCCCAAGATGGGGTGAATTGACTACCCAATTTTTTTTTCTATTAAACAGGTTAAAATAAAACCCACCAATTTATTTAAATATATCCCATTTAACCAAAACAATAGATCTATATAAGACTTGACTTTTTAAAATAATTCTCAATGATTGATTAGGTCTTAGTTAAAACAATATATAATATTACTTTAAACTTTGAAACCATTTTAGTTTATTAACACTTATATAAACACTAATTAAGGTTAATTATCAAAGTAATGGTTTTGCTTACAATTTAAATTAGATTTAGTTTTAAAGTACATAAATTAAAGCAAACCAAACACACAGTGGAAATGAATAAAATAGGTTTAGTCTCAAGTAGAGACTTATTCATCTCCACTTGGAAATCTCCTGCTGCCAAACAGTTTATATAAAAATAAATTTTTGATCCTCAAATTGGACCAGGTATACAGATATATGGAAACTATCTATGAAAAAAATGAATTATTACATAGTAATCATGGGATTATAAAAGATAACAAGTGACAACTAGACCTCTACCCCAACACATAGTAAATATGAGTAAAAAGTGTTTGAGAAGATATCTAGTATCTTTTAGTTTAAATTAAGAGACAGTGTGTGTGAAAAAATATAGAGTATACACACACTACTAAAAATGTAATACAAACAAACAAATAGAATTAGTAAAGGTGTAAGAAATAATAGTGTTTATCTATCTAATAAACAATGTAGCTTCCAACTCCTTGAATGTAGTTTGAAATACAGATCAGGTCTCCTTTATAAAATCTACTGTAGAATAGAGTTTCATAAACCCCTTCTATTCTAATTGTAGGAAATATATTGGATGTTTAGTATACTTTACTCTCATAGTCATGTTTAAAAAAGTTACAACATGTAGGAACTCTTCAGGTTATCTCAATATGGTTCATCTCACTTCATGTGTATGTGTGTCTTTAGTTTTCAACATATTTCATATCACGCCTGTGTGCACACAAGGGAGTCTATTTGATATTTTTATCAGCAATAATAGAAAAGAGAATTAGTTGGATCTTCTGCTCCTCACACTGTATGTTCTGACATGAACTTTAATGAATATATGTTTAGAAATTAAGGAACAATAACTAAAATAATTTTAGGCAATAAATTCCATAAAATATTCTTTAGAGATATTTAATTCAAAATGAATATAAAATAGTAGCGGTGAGTCTTTGGAATGGTGACACAATATGGTGGTGTCTTGAACTATTAATGACTCAATTTGGTAATAAGAAACACTGTAGCAGTGTCTTGATCTAGAAGTGACTCAGAGTCTAGTGGTGACTGAAAGTCGGGACATGACTGAGCCTAACGGTGTGTCAGGATGGTGGTGACTCTACTTAATGGTAGGTGAGTCCAATACTTAGCTGATTTTTTTTGTTAGTGGCTCATCCTTGATGGTGATTCATCCCATACTTTTCCAAAAATTCATTTCTGATAGTGACTTTACTCTGATGGTGAGTCATCCTATGGTTGTGACACATTCCATACTTTATAAAAATTATGTTCTGGTGATAAATCAAGGTGGTGATTAGTGTTTCCAGCACTTAGAAATTTTTCATAGAGACGGTGAGATATTTTCTGGTGGTGAATCATCCTCAAAGATGATCCATCCTTGGTGGTGAGTCATCCTTAACAGTGAGTCATTGTCTAATATTGACTCATAATTAGGAACATTTCACTAACTTGTCTCACATGATAAAATTCTAATAGAAAACATGAAACTCATTAATTATCATAATGAACATGATTTTGTTATCATTAAAACATGGGTGTTAACAACATCAATAGAGGTTCCAACAATCTCCCCCTTTTTGATGATCACAAATCATGGTATTTTATAAACCATGAAAAACAAGGCATTGTATCAATGGTATAAACATAGTAATTAGTAATAGAAAACACTATGGTATCAAAGAAACTTAAATAGTAAAATAATAGAAATAAATAGGACTATTATCTATATTAAAGAAAATAAAAATAATATTTCTTCCCCTTTTGGAATTATCAAAAAGATCATAGTAAAATAGGAATTTCATATAAAAATAGATTATTAATAAGAGAGATTTCATTAGAAACCAACTAAAGTTTATCCAAAAAAAGGTACTTCAAAAAGTTTTATAGAAACATAAAAAACATCCCTATCAAAGACCAAAATCTAAGGTCAATGCGACTTCCCAGGCTAAGTAGAAAGAAACATAGGAGCTTTTTCCTTATCCTTGTCTAAAATAGAGACTATAGAAACTATGGCTGGGGTTTTAGTAGTAATAGCTAGAGGAACATCTATTAGAGAATGAGGCTCTATGATGTTGATTGGTTAGACGTTTTGTTCAACTTCTCTAGGAGATAATGAAAAAGGATTGAATCTGGATAGAAAAGGAGCATGATTATTTTTTGTAAATCCTGGCCTAAATTATTCTAGATCTATAGTAGAGGAGTCAAATGAGATGTATCTGGAATGGACTCATGAGGCACAAATATAGTTCCATGAACATACAGAAATGGTTTCATCAAATTTAAAAAGTCTATAATGATGCTCCCACCACTCTCCATAGAACTACATAATTATTTATTCTCTTCCATAAAAATATTTAACAAAGGATTCATGACCTTTAATTGATTTAATTTCTCATTAAAAGCTTGATTCACTGGAGGCATTTTCAGGTTTTCATCCAGAAACTTAAATTGAGAATTAAAATCATTCTTGGTATAAATACTTGATAGATAATACTTGATTTAATTTTTTATGGTCTCAGTATCTACTCTCATGTCATTCACATACTCCCTCATCATCATCCGAGGACTATTATAGTTATGCTCAAACTTTCTCAAAGTTTCCTCAGGTATAGAAGGTGAAGCACCTAAAGGACGACTTGAAAGGACATTGATTTATTCTCACAAAACAAATCTAATCAAATCTATATCAATATAGGGAGGTAGAGAAGTAGAGGTGAAAGAATATGAAGTAATATTCTCCACTTTATCAAGTAAGGAAACCATATAATCAAAAAAGGCTATCTAGAACCCTTCAAGAATATACTTCATAGACTCCATCTCACTAGAAAGTATTCTATTCTCAATCTACACTTCCTAAATGTGGTGTATCATCTTAAGTTGAACATGATGAGTCACTAGTTCAAACAAATATATTGAATATTTTTCACTTAACTTAGTGACCAAATTAGGTTTGTTCTTTATCATCAAATCGATATAAAAAACCAACTTGTATCTAAAATAATTTAGTCCATCCTTGGTGGAAACATCCTATTGAACTTTAGGTTAAGTAGGAGTAGGAAAAGGTGTAGTAGGCATACTTGAAGATTCAGTAGGATCCATGATATCTCTAAATGAATACCCACCATACTTTGGTAGACTTTTATCTTCATCTGAGTTAGAGTAGTCCATACCAAGTATAACATACCCTAGAAAATTTTCAAACTCCTTAACAACTAGGTCTAACCTTTTGAAAGAAAACTTAGAATAATTTTTATCAAGACCATGTTATGAAACTATAGGCATATCCTCAGTAGGTATAATAGTGGAAGGACTAAAAACTAAAAGATCATCAGACCTCAACTCAATAGAAGAAGGTGTATCTTCCATGTGCTCATAAACTGAAGGCTCAAAAGTATCTTTCACATCACTCAACTATACAACAATAGTTTGCACATGAAGAGTAGGGTAAGATTCTAACTACTTAGTAACTAACTGCTCAATAGTAGAAGCTACTTTTATTTTCTCAACAATGTGATTACTTTGAAAACTTGGGGTTTCTCCCCATCAATTGATTTTATTTTTAATCTCTTACTGATTTTTCCACAAGACATGGAATTTCCTCAGATTTAGAAACAAATCCATGTGTATAAAAAACAAGTTGTTGAGGCATCTCAACTTCCTCATCACTAACTCGACCACTTGGTCCTTTAGGACCATTAGAACTGCCATCATGGTTATCCTCTTCTTCATCTACATTTTCATCTTCACCGTTACTTCCATTAATATCAGCTTCCCCATCTTCTCCATTTTCCTTCTCCCCCTCCTTATTTATTTTATTCATTAACATCATCACCATTTTATTCATCATATTTATAACTAATGTTGAACTGTTATTATCCTGAGACTTCTATCTCATCCTCATTACTTTCTTCCTTTAGTAGTTTCTCTCTTTTAGGGAGAGACCTAGGTCGACTAGGTGCTCCATAGGTAATAGGAGGGGATTATCATGAAAAATCAAGGTCACTTACCTATTTAATAAGAAATTACTCTTCATTTATAAGGGAATAAATTTATTCTTTCTCATCACTATAAAAAAATTTAACTACTTATTCTTGTTCTAAACCAGGATCAACAAGGTCTTTTGGTCTTAAAGGATGGTATATAGGATTGAAATCAACATAAAATTTTTCTTCATTAACCACCCATTTACTTTTCCATGGATTCCATCTTATTCTCATCCTTATAGAAATTATCCTTGTGATGAAAAAACCACAACAATACACCACAAATTCTTCATCATTCCAAACCAAACCTTTGGCTTCCAACATTGCTGAAATAAACTTAGTATATATCAAATAATTTTATCTATAGGCAGGCTTAATCATCTTTATCATATGAAGAATAAAATATCTGTACAAATTGATCTTCACCATTATTTTCACAAGTCTCAGGAGGTATACATATTGGTATTTCAAATAAGAAAAGTCTCATTTACTTGGGCATAACATATGCTAAATGAACTTAAAAAGTAGCCTTCACTCACCATAAATATCTGACATAATCAGTCTTTGAACTATTACATATTCTATCAACTTAGATAAATCCTCTTCATAAATGAAATCCTCACTATCATATGTAACCATTCCTTGGTAGTCATTTACAATAACCTTATGTGGATCCTTTAGACATTCTACTCACTATTTGAAAGGAAAAAAATCTTTCAACCATATATTCTTGTTATCACCCAGTCTTTGTTATCCTAGAAGATATACTCCACAAATTGGTAAAACTCATATACCAAACTAGGATAGAAAGGTATATCATTTTAGGAGAACCAATCCACCCATCCATGGTTCTGTATAACTTAAATCACTAAAGAATTACTAGAAAGAAACCACTCTGCTTGAACTTCTTTCTCAGGAATGACTATCGTCTTTGAAATCTTAGGATTTAGAGACTTTAAAGCAGTAACTCAATGGATTAACTCACCCTTATATTTCTTATTAAGGTTCAAATCATCCATAGAAGAATCTTAGGGTCACTTCATTCTAGCCATAGAGATCAGATTGATTTTCTCAGGATAAGGTAAAGGAAGGTCAACAGTTGGGAGGTAAAGAGTCACAATAGGTTTTGTGTGAGAGAACTAAATGTTTAAATTAGATAGGTTTTAATTTATATCATTTAGGGATCTCATGATTTGAAAATTGAAAACTGGGATAAAAAATTGAAAATCAAAAGATGAAATCAAATTTGAATTGGGTGAAAATTTAAATAAATAATAAAGAAAATTAGTAACAGAGACTTAAAAATATTCAAGTGAAAAATAAAAAAGGCATGAAGTTCAATAGTGAGACTACAATGTTGAGACATTCATAATGGTTAGAAGTGTCAACGGTTAGAATTATCAATCGTGAGAAGTATCAATAATGATAAGTATCAATGATTAGAAGTATCAACAATGAGACATTCACAATGACAAGAAATTCAAAATGGCGTGACATTCACAATGTTGAGACACTCATAATGGTGATACATTCACAATGGTGTGAAATCTACAACGGTGAGACATCTACAATGGAGAGTCCCATAAAATTAAACTTAACTAAAATTGATCATACCTAATTCATGTTTGATGTAATTTATTTTATCAAAATTCAAAGACTTAGTAAAAATACTAGCAAGATGATGTTCTGTACTAATATATTCAAGAGTGATATCACCTTTTTGAAATGATCTCTCAAAAAGTTACGTCTTACATAAATATTTTTTCTATAATGTGATACACGATTCTTATAGATATTTATAGAACTTTTATTATCACAATTTATTGGGACATGTCAAAATTTATATCTATAGTCTAGTAATGTGTGTTTCATCCATAAAATTTTTGAACAACAACTACCTATATTTATATACTCAGCTTTGACAGTAGAAAGTACAACAAAATTATATTTCTTATTACACCAATAAACTATAAAATTTCTTAAAAGGTGACATGTTAAAAAATTTACTTTTCTTTATAGCTTACACCCACCAAAATCAGCATCTGAATAACTAATCAAGTCAAATTATTGTCTTCTTGGGTAGAACAATCCTAAATTAGTAGAATATTTGAGGTATTTGAAAATTATTTTCACATAAACCAAGTGTGTCTCTTTTGGATTTTCTTAAAAATGAGCACACATACACACACTAAACATAATATCAGGTTGGATAATAGTTAGGTAGAGATGACTTCCAATCATACCTCTATAACTGGTTTAATCCATTGGTTTACCAGCTTCATTAAGGTCAAATTTAAAAGTTGTACTCATAGGATTGTCACTACTCTTAGTGCTATACAAGTTAAAATTTTTTAAAATATCCTTAGTATTTTTACTTTGGTTCAATGTAATTCCTTCTTTATTTTGAAAAATCTAAAAACTAAAAAAGAATTTAATTATACCCATTAAAATCATTTCAAATTCGTTTTTCATTTTTTTAAAACTCAATACAAAATAATTTTCTTGAAGATCCCAAAAATAATATCATCTACATAAATTTGTATAACTAAATATTCTTTTGAAATTAATTTTATAAAAAGGGTAGAATCATATATACATTTTGAAAAACCATTTGAAATAATAAAGGCATTAAGCCTATCATACTAAGCTCTAGGAGCTTATTTCAAACCATAAAAAGGTTTTGTTAATTTAAAAACACTATTTAGAAAATGGGGATTTTGAAAACCAGGGGGTTGTTTAACAAAAACATCATCAATTATATACCCATTTAACAATTCAATTTTTGACATCCATTTGATAAATTTCTAAATCTATATGTGATGTATATGAAAGAAGTATTATAATGGATTCAAGTTATGATACTGGGGAAAGTTCCTCTTTAAAGTCTATTCCTTATTTTTGATTATATCCTTGTGAAACTAATCAAGCCTTATTCCTTTATATTGTGCCTATTTCATATATGCTGTTTTTAAACACCCACTTAGTGCCTATAGTCAAGATGTCTTTAGGTATATCTATAAGTTACCACACTTTATTTCTTTAAAATTTATTTAATTATTCTTTCATTTCCATTACCCAAAATTCATTATTGATTACATCGTTGATGTTAATTGGTTCAAACTGAGACAAGAATGTTTGATGTTTAACCTGATTTATTATAGAAACACTTGTCAATGTGCCTCTATCCAGGTATCAAACTACAACATCTAAAGGATGGTACTTAAGGTTCCTAACATCTCTAGAAAAATAGGGGCTGGTTACTTCATAATTCTCTATAGGTTTGGGTTTAAGTTCTGAAAGCTTATTAGAACTAGATGATTTTTATGATTGCTTCCCAGCATAATCAATAGGTTCAAAATTTAAGTTCAGATTAGATAAATTATCCTCAAAATTTTCTAAAGAGGTCTTAGGATTTTTTGGATCTATCTCATAAAATTTTACATGAATGGACCCTTATACTATCTTGGTCCTTTTGTTAAAGACTCTATAATATTTACTGGATGCTGAATAACTAAGGAAAATTCCTTTATCACTTTTAGAAGATTTTTTTTTCATATTATCCTTATTGTTAAGAATAAAGACTTTGCAACAAAAAATGATAAGGTAAATAAAATTATGCTTCCTATTGTTCTAAAGCTCATAAGGGTTCTTCTTTAAGATATAAATAATTAAAACTATATTGATTATATAACAACTTGTGTTCACAACCTTTTCCCAAATGTAAATAGGTAATTCATATTCATTTAGTATAGTTTGGGCTATCTATTGAAGTTTTTTATTCCTTCTTTCTATAAATCCATTCTACTGAGGGGTCTTAAAAGTAAAGAAGTTATGACTATAGCCATTTTATAAGCAAAAGGATTTAAAATATTTATTTTCAAACTCACAACCATGGAAACTTATTTAAGTCTTAATTCTAAGTCCACTTAAATTTTATATAGATATATCATACTTGTTAAATTAATAACATGCTTCACTTTTTTAATCTATAAAGAACACCCAAGTATACCTATAAAATTCATCTACTAGTACTTAAACATAGTTCTTCCCATTTGTACTAGAAAATCTAGATGATCCAAATAAATCCATATGAACCAAATCAAGAGGTTGAGAAGTTAAAACTTCTTTAATTAATTTAAAATAAATCTCATGTTGTTTCCCTTTTTTATAGGGGTTATATAATTTATTGTTTGGGAACTCAAGTTTATGTAGATCCTTGACTAAACCTTTTATATTAAGTTCCCTAAGTGAGTAAATATTATAGTAGTTTATTCTCCTATGCCAAAGCCATGATTATTTATGAAAGAAACTTAAGAAGGAAATATTTTGAGAAATTAAATAATTAATATCAACAACATAAACATTATCATTTCTTAAAGCAGTAAAAACTAAATAATATTTAGAATAAAAAACATTACATGCATTGTTTTTAAATTTAACAAGAAATACATCTTCACATAATTGTGAGATTCTAAGAAAATTATATTTCAAACCATAAATAAATAGTAATTTGGAAATTAAAACCAAACTGGTGTTACAAATTAGGCCAAGGCTGATGATTTTCTCTTTAGAATTGTCACCAAAGGTGACATGAACACCATTGACCTTTATTAGGCTCTTTAAACTTGATTAATCTCTTGTGATATGACTTCAACATCTACTATCTAAGTACCATATACTTTTATATGAGTTCTTCAAGAAGATTTCTTACAAAACAGAATTTATACAAGGTATTATTTTGATACCCATATTTACTTGGGTCCAGATGTGTTAGTAATAAGGGATTTAGGAACCCACACTTGTTTAATTAGTCTCTTATAATCAAACTGTAAGCCTTTTGAAGTAAATAATTTGTTTGGTTCTTTAGAAAAATAACTCACATCAAAGCTTCCAGAATTATATTTAGGTATAAATGTGCTCTTAACTATTATTCTCTATCTAGGTTGGTTTCCTAGACTTGTAACATACTTTGGATAAATTTTTTCATAATATTTGAGTTAAATTTTATTTACCATTACTAAATATTTCCAAATATTTCTTCATTTGTTCATTGGAAAATGTATGTTCATTATTCTTCTTTAACAACTAATTATTTTTCCCTTTCTCTACAGAAAGGTCAAACTTTGTATTAATAGATAAATTATGATGTTTTTTCATAATTTTATATTTATCATTAATTTCTTTGAAAGTGTCCTCTTGAATATTATAATATTCAAACATTTCTTATTTAGTCATATCATCATCAGTTTGTTCATTTTTATAAATATTAGAAATAATCATAGATGATATAAAAGGTACCTCAAAGACATTAATCATGAATCACATGTTAGTTCAGTTAGAATTCTCTTCAGTAGTAAAGTCTGAGTCATTAGATCTATCCTCATAGGTACTCCAAGTTTTCCTAATATTTATTTTTGTATTTTAATTTTAGATTGTCTACTTTTACATATCCTTTAATCTTAAATTCATAGGAAGTTTTCTCATTTATATTATTATCCCTTCTCCAATCTTTCTTCTAGCTGCCTTCGCCATCATAATTTCCTTTATAACTAGGTTTTCTAAAAAATTTATTCTTCCTATAAAACTTTTTGAATCTTCTATCCAGATGGGCCATTTCCTCATAACTATCAAGTGGTGATTCACTATCACTAAAAGTTTCATCTTGTATATTTTCCTTTTCCTTTTCTTTTTGTTTGAATGTAGTAGAATTGAAATATATTGACTTTCTTTTCAGCTCATTATCCTATTCTATATTGACTTTTAACACTTGTTCATACATCATTAACTCAAAAATTAATTCCTTGTCTGGAAGTTTACTAATTTTATAGGATTCTCTAATTAAAAATAATTTCCCTCTCTATATTTTAGGAAGATATCTGAATAGTCACATGATCTGATCCTTGTCAGAATCTAGATTTTCTGAGGAGATCATGATGTTCACTATTTCGTTGAACCTGAGATACATTTAAGAAATTATTTCCTCAGGTTTCATCTTAAAAGTATTATACTTAATAGTATATGTATTCAATATCATTTCTTTAACATTTGTTGTTCCTTCATGTGAAATAGTTAATGTGTCCCAAATTTCAAAGGTTATTTTACTAGAAGTAATTTTATAAATTACTCATCTCCTAAGGCACAATACATGGAATTAATATCTTTAAAAATATTTTTATAATCCACCTTTGTAACACCATTCCAAGTACTTCTAGCAGTCTTAAGTAACTCATACTTATCTTTAATAGCATACCAAATCTCAAAACCCATACTTTCAATAATAATTTTTATTTTGATCTTACACTGAGAATAATTATTACCATTGAAAAAAGGAGTTCTATTACTAGTAGAAACTTCTTGTCCATTATCCATTTAAATAATTAAATTTAGAACTAAAAGAAATTTAATATCTTTAAATCACAACTAAAATCATAGTTGAAAAAGATTTGAAAAACATTGATACCAAAGCCAATCCTCTAATACCAAATGTTGTTCAATGTGAGTATCTAAAGAGGGGTGTGAATTGAGTACCCAATTATTTTTGATAAAATAGGTTAAAATAAAATCCCCCAATTAATTTAAATACATCCTAATTTACCAAAACAACATATCAATATATGACTTGACCATTTTAAATACTTCTCAAATATTGATTAGGTCTTGGTTAAAACAATATATAATATTAATTTAACCTTTGAAATCAATTTACTTAATAAAAAAATTATATAAAAAATAATTAAGGTTAACTATCAAAGTAATGGTTTTTTATAGTTTAAAGCAGATTCAGTTTTAAATCATAGAAAATGAAGAAAAAAACACACAACAAAAATGAATACAAGAGGTTTAGTCTCAAGTAGATACTTAGTCCTATTCACTTGGAAATCACCTAATGAAAATAACTTTATATAAAAATAAAATTTTGATCCACAACCTAGATTGGGTATAAAATAGTATGATAACTATCCAGGACACAAAGGGATGTCTTACATAGTAATATTTTGAGTACAAAAGATACCTTTCCACAACCAAAACTGTACAAAAACACATGGGAAACATGAGTAAAAAGTGTTTGAGAATATATATAGTATCTTTCTATTTAAAGCAGTATACAATTCATGTGAAAAAATATAGAGTATATACACATTACTTGGAATGTAATGAAAACAAACAAATAGAGAAAGTAAAGGTGTAATAAATAATAATGTTGCTCTGTCTGATAAGTAATACAACTTGTAAATCCTTGAATGTATTTTGAAATGTATCTCAAGTCATCTTTATGAAATATACTATATAAAATAGTGTTTTAAAATCCTTCTATTTTGTCTATAGGAAGTAGACTGGATGTTTAGTATGCTTCACTCTCATAGTCATGTGTAAACAAGATGCAGTATGTAGGAACTCTTCAAGTTCTTACAATATGGTTTAACTCACTTCATGTGTACACGTGTCTTTCTTGTTCAGAACATAGCATATCATTCCTGTGTATGCATGTATAAGTATTCTTGATCTTTTTATTAGCATTAGTAGCAAAAATAATCTTCTGAATCTTCTTCTCCTTGTACTGCATGTTTTGACACAAAATTTAATGCATCTCTATCAATCAATTAAGGAGAAATCATTAAAATAATTCTAGGAATTAAATTTCATAAAATATCCATTATAGATATTTAATTCAAAATGAATATAAAATAATAGCGATGAGTATTTGGAATGGTGACACAATCTAGCAGTGTCTTGAATTGGTGGTGACTCTATCTGGTGGTGAGGCACACTCTAGCGGTGTCTTGATATGGAGTTGACTTAGTGCCTGATGATGACTTAGACTTCCATAGTGACTAAGTCTAGTAGTGTGTCAGGATGGTGATGAATATGCTCAATGGTAGGTGAGTCCAACACTTAGTCACATTTATGTTCTCTCGGTGACTCATCCCTGATGGTGAGTCATCCCATACTTTCCAAAAATTTCATTATTGGTGGTGACTTTACTTTGACATTGTGTCATCCTTTGGCAGCGACACATTCCATACTTTATCAAAATAATGTTTTGGAGGTGACTCAAGGTGACAGTGAGTATTTCCTATACTTCCATTTTTATAGTGATGATGTGATATTTTAAAGTAGTGAATCAACCTCAATGGTGAGTCATCCTTGGCGGTGACTCATCCTTAACAGTGAGTCATTATCTGATGGTGACTCATACTTAGGCAAATTTCACTGATCTATCTCACATGCTAAAATGATAACAGAAAACATAAAACTCATTAGTTATCATAATAAACATGATTTTGTTATCATTAAAACAAGGGTGTTAAAAACCTCAATATAGGTTCCAATAGATTATTTTTCACCATTATCTTTTGGTTTTAACCCCCATTAACCCTTTTGATAATTATCTTACTATTAAAAGTTTCTACTCTCCAAGGATCAATAATTTTACTATAAAATGCAAAAAGACCTATAAGTGTACTATGGTTGATTTCTTTAACAATATCATACTCACTTGGATGAATCTTATATTTTTAAAAATCTTATATCATTTAATGAAATATTATTTATTATAAAATATCAATAATGTCATGTTTTAGAATTGTTAATTACTTTGAATTTAATAATATCAAAATAATAATTATAATTCAGAAAATATATTTTATTATATCCCTAAAATGTCATGGTAATATAGAAAATCTTTGGATGACATTATGTATCTCAAATTATATTACTCTTAATATTTTAAATATCATTTATTTGATTTTTCCATTAATTGATTAATTACTACATCAACATTGTGTAAGAACTTAAGGTAATTATTTATTTAGTAAAAATTTAAAATAAATTACGATGAATAAGATAAAGATTTTATATTAAAAAATTATATTTATAATCTAACATATCCTATAGATAAACCCAAATTAAAAATATTATAGTTAATAAAAACAGGAGTGTGACACTTTTCACTTTTCTTAAAATAAAATATTATAATGGTCATAACATCATACAAATTTACATAAAGTTAAAAATAACCAAATATTTGATAAATATGGAAGGAAAGGACTCATAAAATAAAATTAAGGAAAGTTTTAGGGTCATTTTATAATCCTTATCATTTTATTTTTAACTTTAATTACCTGATTACCCTTTATTACAGTAACAAAAATTACCAATGTTACTATTTATATTGACCAAAAATAAAAGGGAACTATTTACTAAATTTATAACTATTTATTAAATAAATTTAATCCATTTTTAAAAATTATAAACACATAATTTTAAGATTTTAATTTAAAATTAAAACACAAAACACACTGAAAAACAGTTTTTCAGAAAAATCCCTTTTAAGTATTAAAATTTATTTTTAAAAAATCCAACTATGAAATTGATTCAAATGAAATTAATTGTTTTATTAATAATATAATATGACTTATTTTACTTTTAAACCATTTTAAACTGAAATATAAACTTTTCAAATTGTTAAAACAAAAATATAGTTCTCAATAAAAATTGATATTTTTCACTATTCACTAGAAAATAAATCTTTTTAGAAAAATAAAAATTTTTTAACCTAAGATTAATTTGATATGATAATTTAAAAAATTAAATTATTTTTTTAAAAATAAAATTTACATAAATTCTAGATTTAATTATAATATTTTTTCAATAAAACCATTTTTAAAGAAAACATATTTCTAAAGCATAAAATAACTTTTCTAAAAATTGAGTACTTATTTCAAAATCATTAAAAAATGAATTTGTAATGAGCCGGACCTTTATATATATTTATCATAATTTCATTAATACTATTCATACTCACCAATTTAATGGATATATTATAATGATTATATTGAAATAACATTTCACGGTTTGTTGAAGCTTGATATTTCATGTTGTACGCACTATAAAAAATCGTTCTCTTTTAAAATATTAGTGTTACGTGAACAAAAAGTTATCAAGGAAATTAAATTTATTTATAAATAAACATACTGTAAAATCTTGGGGTGTTACATTCTCTTCAAATATTGGTGTTGTGTGTCCTATAAACTATTAAATTTAATGTTCCTCTTTTAAAATCTCAGGATGTTACAACTATTATGTGAATCATGATTAGATATAATTGGATCTATTGGAGGTAATCTATTGTAAAATTGAGTCTAGAATATCTAAGTGTTGTTATTCACTTTCTCTATCCATTGATAAATAGGTTTCTACTCTCCCATTCTAATGTTATAGAACTTTATGTTTTAGTTTGATTCAAATGTTTTTCTTAGATTACTAGTGGAATTGTTGTGTGATTTGTTGATGAGAACCAATTGGGATTTGGGTTTAAATGATGGAAAAGTTGATTGTATTTTGTAAAACACTTCATGTTTATAATTTTAAAATGATTATTTTAATATTATAGAATAGTTTTTATGAAAAAAATAAGTTTGATAAAATTATTTAAAGGGAAGAAATGATTTATATTGAATCAATTGATATGATATATGGTCTTGGAATACATGGTTGGTGTAAGTTCATTTGAATTAGATGTGAACATGAATAAGGGGTGTGTGTTATTGGGAAACCTAGAGGACATGAACCTGAATAAGGGATGCTTTCCATTTTGGAACTTAGATATTAGTAACCTAGTGATGACTTGATGGATTGAAGATTAACCTCTCATGAGTATGGAACTGTCGCCTAGCATGCATGTGTGTGTGTGTGCATGAGTAACATTTTTTATTATGACAAGTGGAACTTAAAGAATGAATGGTTTAGTTCAATTGTTTTTACTTAAATAGTATTTCTTATGATAAACTATTTTGAACTTCTCACCCTCTTTTGTATTATTTATCTCTTTTTTTATAAAATTATATTCTATAAAATGTGATAACATTGTTCTGTCCTAGTGGTATGTGTTGGGAATACTTCGGGGAATTCCTATTGTGTTATACTTACCCCTTTCTTTGAAACTTTGGTCAATTTGAAGATTTATTATACTGAGATACATGGAAGGGAAATGTGTCTTATTTCTTTAGTGATGCATCTTGATACCATGGGCATAACAGGTGGAGTTAGAGCATGGATATAGTTCTAGTGGTAATTGGGGTCATCCCACTTAGATGTCTATGATTTTTTATCCTTTGGGATTTTTATTTTGATACATCATGTTCTGTTTTCATTATGATATTGTTATTCAATAGGTTTTATATTTTTGTTTTATTTATTTTACTCATGTATCATATATTTTTTCTTGGTTTTTCTATATTTTCTTGATAGATTGTCCAGTTTCTTAGGGAAAATCATCCCCAAGGTTCTCTTAAGGACTTGAAATTTATTGTAAGCCTTTGGTGTCTTGGGGGTGTCACCTAAGTTCAGTGGCACTCTATCTATTTTCAAGCCAATGAGTTGGGGTGGAATGTTATAGTACGAGTTTTGATTTCTTTTTAGAAGGGGTATTTATCTTAGATGGTTGGGAGAACTTTATGTCAAAGATATTTATATTTTGAGGGAGTTTGTTAATATATTTATTGAAGGGATTAATAGTATTCCACTGAATCATAAAGTTGAGTTTTCCTCTATGCCATATTGATGATATTTTTGATCAATTATGAGGATATCAGTATTTTCAAAAGATTGATCTTCTATCTGGATACTATCAGTTGAGTGTCAAAAGTGAATACATACCTAATAAAACCTTCTGTATGAGGTATAGAAACTATGAATTTATATTTATTCTATTTTTTCTTACTAATTACCCAAATATATTCATGTATTTTATAATTAGAGTCTTAAGATGTTACCTTGATAGGTTTTTGGTAGTATTTATAGATGACATTCTTATACATTCCAAGATTAAGGAAGAGTATGAGGATCACTTGGGGGATTGTACCGAATATCCTAATGAAGGATAATTTTTATGAAAAATTTACCAAGTGTGTATGGAGTTTCATTTTTGGTTCATATAATATCAAGTGGGGGTATATTGGTGGATTCAACAAAGATGGATGTTATTGAATATTTTCCTAGACTAACCACCATGATTTAGATCCATACTTTTCTTGGTTTTTATGGATATTATTGATGATTTGTGGCAAATTTATTATGACTGTCTAATATACTCACTAAGTTAACTTGGAAGGGATCCATATTATTTTTTTAAAGATGGATGTGAGGAAAATTTAAAGGAACTGAAGATAAGGTTACTCAATACACCTATAATTACAATACCTGGTAGTGGAGAAGAGTTTGATATCATTAGTGATGCTTCAAATAAGGGATTAGGATTTTTACTCATGAAGAATGATATGGTTATAGCTTATTACTCACAAAAAAATTGATGGGTTGGGGTAGAAAGTACCCAAATATTTCTTTGGAATTATATGTGGTAATTTTTTTTCATTAAAGATATAGATGAATTATATTTATAGAGAAAGGTGTGAAATATATATATATATATATATATATTGATCAAAATTTTTTAAAGTATATATTCACTTAGAAATATTTGAATATGCAATATAGAAGATGATTAGATTTGATTAATGATTATGATAGCTCAATACATTACCACCTTGAGAAAGAAAGAAAGGTGGAAGATACTCAATGTAAAAAATATCATGATATATTATCTATGATGAGGATCATGAAAGATCCAATATTTTTTTTATTTTCAAAGGATAGATATAGAAATATTGAAGGAAGGGGAGAAATAATATCTTGGTCAAATTATTATTCAACAATTTATCTAAGTAAAGATTAAGGTGGTAGAAAAGGTAGTTGTAGAACTGTAAAACAAGGTGAGAAATGTTCTTGAGTTCAACCTTGATTGTGATGAAATGATAATGTTTAAAAACTATGTATGTGTCCCATCCATACTAGATTTGAAGAAGGATCTATTGGATGAAGTTGATAGTTCATCATTATATATTCATCTTGGAAGTAGGAATATATATAAAGAAATGAAAAAGTATTTATAGTGGGACAACATGAAGATAGATATTGAAGAGTATGTATATTAGTGCGTGGTATGTCAGAAAGTTATGGATGAGAGACAGAAGACCAAGGTGATGTTATAACCATTACTCATACCAAAATATAAATGAAAAAACATCACCATATATTTTTTCATTTGTCTCCATAAAACATATAAAGTCCAAAATTCTATTTGGGTTGTATTTAATCACCTTTCGAAGTTAGAAAAATTCATTAAAATCATAGAAGATTTTTCTATTGATCAACTTTATTGAATATACACTAAGGAAGTTTTAAGGTTTCTTGGTGTAACACATTTTATTGTATCTAATCGGGAACTAAGGATTACCTTGAAGTTATGGTGAAATCTTCAAAAAGACATGGATATAAAGTTATGTTTTAGTACTACTTATAATACTTAGATATATGTTTAGTATGAGAGAACTATTCAAACCCTGGGGGATATGTTGAGGTATTTTTCTATGAATTTTAAAGGTGGATGGGGTAAAAAACTTTGTCTAGTTGAGTTTTATTACAATAATAGATTTCACTCAAGTATTATGGTAACTCTTTATGAAACCCTCTATGGAAGTAAGTGTATAACTCCAATGTGCTGGGATGAATTTGAAGAACTAAAACTATTGGGGCCTAAGATATATGAGGAAATGATAGAGAAAATTAGATCCATTCAGTATCACATTAAGGAAACACATATTCAAAAGAAATTTTATGATGAAAATCATTAGTGAAATACGGAATTCAAAGTTGGTGAGAATTAATTCCTACAAAATTATCTATAGAAGAAGGTTATGAGATTCTAAAATAAGGGAAAACTGATCCCTAGGTATATTATCCCCTTCAATATTCTTGATCAAGCATGGATGGTAGTTTGTCACTTGACACTTCTATCGAACCTCTCTCAAGTTCAAAATGTGTTATATGAATCTCTCTTGAGGAAGTATACACTTGATACTTCACACGATCTGAACTTAGAGTTTTTACCACTAGGGAATGATCTTTCCTGTAAAGAACAATTGATAGAAATCTTGGATCTTAGACATAAAATTCTATGAAATGAGACTACTTGCATGGTTAATGTTCTCTAGAGGAATTAGAAATTAGAAGAAGATAATTGATATCCCAAGGATGTGATAAAATAGATATATCCTCATTTTTTTGTACCATAGGGATTAAATTTTTTATGGAAACATTCATTTAAGGGGGGTAGAATGTAACACCCTAAGATTTTATGATATATTTCCCTTCAATTAAATTTAATTTCTTTAATAAATTAAAATACATGAAACCCCAAGTATAAATGAAACATAATATATTTTACCAATATAACCCATTAGTTTTATAGTAAGAGTTAATAAGAATAACCATATTTAAAAAAAAATATCTTTACATATTTTAGATAAAGAAAATATATTGATAAATTAGTACTCGATGCTCTAAAAAATGTTTTTATTTATTTTTGTTTGAATATAATATAATTAATTTTGAAAAATTTTATAAAATTTAGTATAACAATGAGCTTAAATTTTTGAATAATAATTTAAAAATTATCTTAGATTTAATTTTTTAGAATTTTTTGTAATGATTGATTTTTTGATGAATAATGAAAAATACCGAATTTCATTAAAAACTTTCTGTTTGTTAAAATAATTTAAAAAGTTCAATTTTATTTTAAAATTATTTTAAATGTAAAATTATTTCAGTTATATTATTAATAATCTAATTAATGTCATTTTAATTAATTTTATGTTGGATTTTGGTATAAAAACTTTTTATACATAAGAATTTTTTCTGGGAAAAATGCTTTTCATCACATTTTGTAGGTTTAATTTTAAATTAAAATTTTCCACATTAATGAATTGAACTTAATAAAATGGATTAAATATATGTAATTATCATTTAAAATTTTAATAATTATTCCACTTTCATTTTTGATCATAATGAATAGTAGAGAGAATAATTTTTTTACTACATTTAAGGTTAAAACGGGCTTATCAGGGGAGTTAAACCAGGAGATAAGGGTGAAATTACCAATTAAAATTGTATAAGACCAATTTTGTAGACATATTTAATCATAATATTATCAAAACATTGAAACTATGACCATTTTGTGTCATTTTTTTGAGTATGAAATTATTATATTTTAATTTTTTAAAAATTCCAAGTGTGTCCTCTCCCCAACTTATAAAACGACACCCATCATTTATTGTCTTTATAAAACTATGAGCCATATATCTAGACCAATGAATAACCAATACCCTTATAAACATCCCTATCCATGAATTATTGATTCTTGTGTTCTTAAAATACCATTCCAAGGGTCCTTAAGTAAGGATCTAATAACGGCCTACTTAAGAAGATATAATCATCCTACCCAACCTCTTTCAAATTATTTCTTATAATAACTCATATAAATATATATTATTCATCATAAAATAATTAAATCAATATCCTAAATATACTTAAATGTTATTATGATTATGTAAACACCATTATTTACTCTTTTCCCCATAAAATATGAAGTGAAAGTTTTACTTGTGTGTACGTGTGGACTATCGCCTCTACATAGCGATACCATTCATTTTCCATCAACATATTTCATAGATGGTTAATATGATAGGTTTATTATTTATACATTATTTTTTTGAAATAATTATTATTCTATAATTATAATATAATATCTTCCTTCTTACCTTACTATTCATTTGAATAATGTAATGTCACTCATGTGTACGTGTGAACTACCACCTTCATGAAGCGATGCGATATATTTTTTTGTTTCTTGTTTACATGAATGGTAATAAGAATAGATATAATGAATATATATGATATAATAATTTTTCTTCAAATATGAATCATTATTTACCTTTATTTGATTCCATCCGTCTTCAAGTAAAAACATAATTCATGCTAACATACGACTTATCATCTCTATAAACTGTGTAATTCATTTTTATATCTCTACCTTCTATGGATGAATCAATATATGTATATATATATATAAATGATTTTTATATAATTATTAACATTATGGGAATTATGTAACCATTATCAATGAATAAGTACTTGAACTACCAGACAAAAATTCACATGAAAAGTGAAACAATTAATACCCAAAAATGATGATTTTAATAACGAATTATTAATAAATCAGTGTTGAAATGTTTTAACTAGATAATATATGATTTTATAATATTTTTATTGATTATTTTATATAATTATAATAAATTTAAATTTATTATATAGGATGTTTGAGTTCTTATGAAGAAATTCAAACTTGAGGTAAGATATTTATGAAATAATCTCATTATTTATCAGGAGTGTTTATGATTAAGTTTCTGAAGATGATTTTTTTGAAATATATCTAATTAATTACATGATTTTTATTATCCTATATTTATTTTGAGATATTATATATTTTTATTTCATTTTCCTCTCTTTAAGTATCTAGGAGATCAAAAGAACATTTTTTAAGGAAAACTAACTTTATTTCTCTCTTCCATCGAATATAAATTTTCTTCAATATCTATATTTTATAAAAAAAATTCAAGAATGTTTTTAATAATATATAATTTTTTTTAATGTAAATTTTACCCATTTTCTACTTTTTAATTTTTTTTAAAACAAAATATTCTATTCATTTTCTGAATGAGGCGTTTTTGTCTTTTTACCGAAAATGAGAATTGAATCTTTGTTTTTACATATATGACATGAACATAATTTACCACCATCATGAATACTCAGTGATTTGAAGATTTTTTTACAAATTTCCATGGTTATTTCCAAATAAAATTTTTCTAGAATATTTTGGTTACTTTTACATTTTAGATAATTGATTTCAAAATGAAAAGTGTATTTTTCCCAATAAATATATCAAGTGATCTTTAAAAGTAATTTTTATCTATGATAACATCCTTTAATGTTACTTATGATTTAATGGCAATATGATCCAATGATAAAATCTATTTTCATTCTTTGGATGGATTATGAAAGTTTAAGGATGATTTTATGAAACCCATTTCTTTCCCACGTGTTAATTTAGTTATGATAAAACCCTTATGAAAGACATTTATTTTTTATGTGTTTTTCTATGATGAAATGATGGAATTTTTATGAAACTAATTTCATTTCTATGGGTTACTATATAATGAATGTTTTATGATCTTATGGCTCACATATATATTATTTTCATTATGTGATGGGTGGTCCTAGAATTATATAGTACTTTAATGCATTTGGTAAAGTTGGATATCTCATGAGATAATAAGGACCATAACGGGGAGTGAACCTATTTCAGTAAGGGAATCTATCCACTATGAAAGTTTTGGGACTGAACCTTGACTAAGGATATAATGGAATGGGGAGTAAACCCAATCCAATATGATAATACTATTAGTGATCCTTGATCGAGGAAATGATTTTCCATGATTTTGTATATGCCAAAAGCTTACGTTTTATGCCATTGTTATGCTCTCATGGATCATGTTCTCTGATTATGTTATGATTAAGCTCTTATAAAATTCCAAGCCTTATGACATGAATCAAGAATATGATCTATGATATGATTGGTGTGGTTATCAATTTTTATACTCATATTTTCATACCCTCATGATCATGTTATTTTTAAGTGATTATTGATATATCTATTGTTTACCTTTACTAAGAATTCAAGCTAACCCTTTATTATATTTACTTTCCCTAGGTTATAATGAAAGGTTTTAAGTATGATATGTATAAGAAGGGGTTTATTTATAAAGAACATAATGGGAGATGATATAAATATCTTATGAATAAGTTTTTTATATATTCAAGTTTCAAAAGACACTAAAACTATATGATTATAGATTAGATCATAATATTATGTATTGAGTATTCATCTAATGTGATGTAATATTAAATAATGAAAATTATGTGTTTTTATATTGTTAATTTTAGTTAAAATATTATACAATAGGTTAAGGGGTTTTGGGAACTTTCATTTATTCCATCACATCAGTGGGGTTCTCCCATTGTTATTTTCTATCTTGGTGCACCTCCTTCTCATTCCTAAAGAATTTACTTTTCCCATCCATGGAATTTCCTGGATGTATCTTCCAACTCTTTTGACAAGTGGTATGTTGTAATTTATTACCATAATGAGATGTATCCATCTTTCCACCATAATTATAAAAATTCTATTTTTTATTTTCAAGATAGCCGCTTTAAGGATAAGAGGTAACCACATACACTACGCGGGGATCCAACTTAAAATTCAAAAGTAACAACAAACCCAAGGAATACTCAATCCAAGCATCACCACATCAGCGAGAGTCCCATCACTTCTATCTTCCATCATCACCAAGGTTTTCCACAGTCATCAAAACCGCTGGAGCTGATGACCAGTGTAAACAGAGTAAACAAAAGCAACATCACTGATGGATTTGAGGAAAAAACACCCAAAAAATATTTCTTCATCGTCTTCTGTATCACCACGAGAATATATCGAAATAAAAATCAACCTTCACCACTAAATTGAGGAGGGAAAACTACCAATGGAACCACCACCAGTAGCCATTGAAATGTTGCGTGATCAGAAAATCAAAAAGAACCAGATGAATGGTCGTAACACCAGGATGCCATCGACCGTCCAAAAAACATCTCCCAAATCCTCTAAAAAGAACACTACAACAACAGAGAAGAGTTCGAGGTGAGATAGGTCCCTAGATTATAAAAAACCAAAACTAGGAATAAGCATCACCACCCGAGAGAATCACAAGACAAATGAGGAAGAAGATAACAGTGGGACACACCCCTGGGAATCCACCGCTTGCTCAACCTGCACAACCCAAACTACCCCAAATGAACTAGAGCACCGAACCAAGATGGATTAATTCTCTTATTTCTTGAGTAAACTTAAATCACTCAAAATTTTAGTTAGATAGTGAAATAAAAATATTTATCAGAAACAATTTTCTTAAATTCTTTACACTCTATCACTTTAATCTATTACTTGGGATTTGTATTCTTGATCAATATTCACTATTGATCATATTTTCCATATATGAGATAAATATTAATAAAAAATTTCTCTTTATTAGAGAATTAAAGGCCATCAAAGATATTTTCAATAGTGTGGATCCATTGTTATATAAACAAGGGATCAAAAGATCTACTGAAAGTCATAGGCCTTTGTCACATAAAGGACTCAATTGAAACTTTCTCTTTATTAGGGGGATGTGTGTGTCCTTCTTGATTTATGTTTTTATTCTAGTTTGATTTAATTGAGTATGTATATTCATGATGTTATTGACTACTTCCTCCATTATCTTGGGCATATCTTTCAGACAATCACCACATTTCCCATCACATTGGTTGTTAACTCAGTTCCTCCTATTTATAGTCATTGAATAAAATCATGGGGGGAATTAGGGATGTAAAATTTAAATCTATTGAAAATATAATAGGGAAACTATGAAAATTTATTAGATGACTCATAAATGAAACATATTACTTAACCTCTTAATTTATTGGTTTCAATATAAGTTATACATGGTTTATTTTCTAACATTAAATTTCAAAGTAATTTCCCCCCTTCATAATAGTTCATGAATAGATTGAAAATTTACCAAATCATATACCCAAGATGTTAAAACCCAAAATGAAGCATAGATACTTTATCATGAACTAGGTATTGGTTGAGTTAATACCTAATGATCTCATTTAGTGTTATTAAACCTAGGTATATCTGTATCATATCTACATCCAATTTTAGTATCAAAACATGGATTTTGTTTCTTAGAAACCACTTTCTTTGCACTTTACCAAAATTTAGGGATGTTTTCCTTTTTTTAGTACTGTACTTATGGTTTTCACTAAGGTACTAATACTAATCCCAAAAATTTAGTAGATCTTTCCTCTAATACCAAATATGAAAAACCATATATTTTTCACAATTTATTTTATGATCTATTACATTAAGATATACATAAAACAATCCTAAAAGATTGAGAGGCCTAGTGTATTTGGGTAATTAGATACCTATCATAGTAAAATGAATATAAATAAAAAAATTATTTAAAAAATCCATAAAATTCCAAAAAAAATTCATTTATCTTCTAAATCTACACTAGATAGCCTTGGGATGTACATAATAAAAGGGGTGAACTATAAATCTCAATACGGTAATAATAAAATCATAACATAAAGTAAAGTAGTACATGTGAGTCAAGAGGCATAAAATTATGAAATAGAAATGTGATAATTGTAATCATGAACATAGAAGAATGATCTAAGGTGATAATATCATGGTAACAAAAGAATGTGGAAACAACATAAAACATGACATCATAAGCATAAGTTAAGGATAACCACCAAGTCATCATAACATAACATGCTTAAACTTACCACCCATGCACTATACATGGTATCTAATGAGATAAAAACATTACACAATGAATTGGAGGGATATATAATTCTATTACCACTTATTATATTAATATTATTTTCATGAATATGTGCACCAAATTGATTATACAACATAAGTGCATCTTTTATCACATTTAATCCCATGATCAAGGAGTGTGGGTCACATACATGGAAGTCCCCAATCAATGAAGGATAAGTAAAATTAGGTGAAGACCCTTGAGTAAAAATGGGGATGGGTATTCTCAAAACAAAGGTTTAAAAAGGAAAATCATGGGATAATTTTGTAACCATAACAAGTGTACATAAAGGTTTATAGAAGGGTAATTCTTTATTAATTTCTAAACTTTAGTTTTGGACTCTAAGTAATAAAATAATAAAAACAAAAACCTTCCCATGTTTTTCCCATGGTTTATTCCAAATATGGGTGGATTATAATATTTCACTAGGTTATGAAACCAACTCATTAAAATAATACCACTCATGGTGTGGAAGTGAGTCATGTTCATAAAAAATTTATTTTAAATATTAAAATATAATATTGGTTTTGAAGGATTAATTATAGGTTTGTAAAATTTATCAAATAAAAATAAAAATACATTATATTAAATAGGAAATCTATTTTTGGTCATTTATTCCCTTTACAGTATTTATTATATCAGTTTCTTTATATTATGATGTCATAATACACACTATATATTTATACTGTATTTAATTCTTACCCAAAAATCTGATGGTCTCAAAAAATTATGAAAAATTCCCTACTAGATAATTTTGATGTATTGATTTAAAAAATGATATCTATTTTATCAAAATAATTTCATAAATATATTCATTTACACTTTTAAATAAAAATCCTTATTTATAAAAAAACATTAGTTTTCATGATGCAAATAACTTCCTGACCATTATAAAAAAATTTATGGGACTTTATTAAATAATATTATCATTTATATTTAAATAAATATTATTTAATATAACTATTTTCTGAAAATAACATTCATTTAATAAACTCTAGAATTTATCAAAAATAGTGGTTTAATTGAAACAATATATTTCACAAAAATACATTTTTTATTTTTTTCTATCAAAATATAATTTTATCAAAATAAATATAAAATCATGTATATTAATAATATAGTAAAGAATTATATATAATAGTTATTTTATTAAAATTAAAATATATAAATTCATACTATGAAGGTATAGATCCATAACTCCTTATTGCACTTGCTCATGCCCTAAAGGTAAGGTGTGCGAAGGTAAATGTTTCATGGGGTTGTTCAGAAAACATGGATTATGTAGTGATATCTATATGCCTGAAATTATACCATAAATTGTATATATTTATTTTTATTTATTGAATATTGACTTAAACATGATCAATTAAAAATTCCAGTGATGCCATCTCCCCCAAAAGCTCTAATAAATGGGATTCATAGAGTATGATCATATAGGTCAAGATCATCGCTTCTTAATTATGTGTAAACAAGATTTTATCACATTCCATAATATATCATAATCTTAATGGTGTTTATAGAATGACTGTATTAAAATTTTTTATGATGATTAAATTTTTTAATCTTAATAGATAAATTATGGCTATATTTTATAATGGCGTAAAATAAAAAATGAAATATATTGTTTGTGTTTTTATAACTACATTACTTAATAAGGTTTTATTCATTCTAAAGGGAATTTAATTTATAAAATTTTGGGTCATTATAGTGTATCATGTGATAACCCGCATGAGATACATGTCGAAACTTTTGGCCTGTTGTGTGGGTTTCCAGAAGCATATTACAAGTTTTATAGATGGATGATCATGTTGTGTAACACATTCCAACTAACACAAGGTACATGATGAGAGAGGAAAAAATGGTTAATTAAAGCATAAACTATCTACACATAGTATAGATGGATTTAAATGTTGTGTAATAGATGTTATTCCACCTTAGGTACACACAGAGTAATTTTTGGTATGTTGAGTTGATATAAATTCTTAATAATTATTATCTATGTTATTATATATCTATAAGATGTGTAATGGTTATTATGGACACCGCGTACTTAATGAGAATTACTAGTGCTACACATTGCACATATTTATGTCTTGTCATCGTGAAGATAATACGACTTGACCCACATAATAGCACACCATGTATATCATGAAACATCATGTAGGAATACATGATGTGTAAGTATACTGTACATGATAAGAAATTTACAAAACATAAGTCACATGATGTGAAAAGTGACAAAAAATTCCATGTAACAATTAAATTCCGAAAATGGATTGAATCAGATGTAGAATGGCACATGTTATGTTTCCTCCAGAGCACATACCATGTATATATTAAAATTAAATAATGAATTTAAACTATCCAATGGGGTACACATCTTGTGTCCACATCAGTGCATGAATTTTAATAGTAATTTTAAATTTAAATTAAAATTATTAGATTTATTTAATGTTATATCAGATAAGAATCTCAAGGACCATTTGGATTTATTATTTAGATAAAGAATTAATTAAATAATAAATAGATTAATTTATCAATTCAAGTAAATTTATATTACTAAGGATTAGTTCCAATAAGTTTAAATGCTCATTCATTGATTCACGCTCAAATTTACCCAAGAGATGAAGGTAGAATAGTTCTTGTAGTTTAGCTTGGGTTATCAAATCCTCAGAGACCTAAGAAGAAACCTATAGACACGTACATTCTATGGACTGTTTTCGGCTATGAAGTGTCCAAATTGGTTTGATTTTATATGGGTTTAAGTGTACTCTAAGAGACTTAAGTGAATTCAGTTTAAAAGAGTGATTTGATCCTAGGTTATCACTTGGGGTGGATTGGACATATTTCCTTTTCAATGATTTCAATTTCTTATATTTGAGATGGACTCATTTAAGATGATAAACAAACATCATCACTTACTGGTTTAATGCCTACAACCATTAATACTAATCAACTATACACTTTAAGGATCAAAGTTTTGAGCACTTCAAGGTAAAGGTTCGTATTAGCACATGAAGTGTGTGGCCTTAAATTCAACAAGGACGATGGAGTTTAAAAATCATCAAATAAAAATCTCAATTAAAGAAGTGATTATACATTAATGGGGTGATAAATAACATCCAATCCATACCGTTGATACTCCCTTGGATCAACCCATAAGTGCGTTAGCCCTCCATTGATCCCATGGTTTCAATGGAAGCAGAAAGTAGACTAATGAGGGAGGAAATGGAGAAGTAAAGAAAACAATAAAAATAAAATGATCACTCCACCGTTGTGTGAATAATTTCACAAGATTTTTGTGTGAATAAATTCACAACTTGAGGCAATAGTATCAAAGTGGGATGGATAAAAATAAAATTAGAGGAAAATAATATTTTTTATTAACAAACTAAAGTGAATTGAACAACTTACATGTGAAAGACAAACTTGAGACAACAAAATCGCAGCATAACATTACAATTGAACAAAGCACAAAAGATGATAAAACTAATCCACCAACACTACCTTAAATAGGCATTTTGGAAGCCTTGGGTCGATCCTCCAACATTACAAAGCATCCCACTTTATTATGGTAGGCCTAGGGTGATGGAAATCTTGTGGAACTTGGAATTTTCCACATTTGACCTGAGGTGGAATATAGCTTTCATCCACCGAACATATGAGCTTGTAAGACATTCTAGATGGCAGAATTAGAGTGGTACATAGAAGAAACAAATGGAGCCCCGGATTTATTCTAACCGACTGTAAAATTTGGGCCCATTTGGAGTTGTAGATTCAGAGATATGATTAGATTAGTGGGATGTTTTTCTGGGCCATAGAATTTGGCCCAGAATTTTATCTCTAACTTGGCCTCCTAAATGATCACAATAGAGGCAGAATTAGCACTGGATCCTGAAGAAGTATTTGTTCCTATATATGTTTTATAGCCTCCCACAAAATTTGGGCTTCATTGGGTTTGTAATGTGGGTCCCAAATTCTCATCAGTGGGATGGTGTCCAATATGACTTCTTCAGAATTGTTTCCTTTCATCACAAAATATCCCCATCTTCTTCCATAAATTATCCATTGATACATAAATAAAATATGTTCATATTGAAGTGTAAATAAATTTTCCAAAATATAAAATTAAAATATGTATAATTAGATTCCTTAAAATTAGATGAATCATTGGGTACTTTAAATGATGTTAAAAAATGTACCACATAATAGTGCATTTTAAGTAAGAATTACAATCATAATGTGAAATGAAGTTCAAAGTGTAAAATGCACTAAAATTGTGATTATGAATAATAAATAACATGAATATTATATATGTTAAAAATGAATATTAGCCTCATTTAGTGGTTAATGACACCCCCAACTTGAGTTTTTCTAGTCCCAAGCAAAATATATCTCAACAATATGAAATTTGAATTCCCTTTTCCAAAAACATTTTAATACAAAATGATCATAAAAAACTTTATACCAAACAATCATGAAACCCATCAAAATATTTTAATACAAGATTGTTTCATAATCAGATCCCAATCCCAAGCCCATTCCTTTGTTCAAATTCATTGCCATATTTCATCTAATATCAATTAAGTATGAGGATGTGTTGTGCATCACAATAGACATGGGGGTTCATCTTTATTCAAGGGGGAAATGACGGAAGCTCTAGGTGGAATCAAATTTCAATATTAAGATGATTATTCAATTTTTTTTTGTATCATATTTTTTTGTTTTTTGTTTTTGTTTTTTGGAATTTTTCCATGGTAATTGAAATTGCACTCAAAAGAGTCAACCCCTGTAGCGAAACTTTGCCGCTGAATCCCAGGCTCAAAGAACTTAGAGAACCAAGTGAATCCCACATACTCAGGCATCATCTCGAGTTAACTCAGTCAAAAACAAATTCAAATTACCAAAAATAGAGATAAAATTACTAACTTTGGGCCAGACAACTATGGAGTCATGATCCCCAAGTGCCGAAAGCCACACATTAGGTCATTTAATTGCTCTACGTGCAAATTTATTATTATTTTTATATATCTTTTTATTGAATACTCATATTAAAACTAAAATGATCACCAAACCTATGATATTTATTTTGGGGACCCCATGAACTCAAACTAATACCCCACTATCCAGAGGACGTGCATTGTGATCTTTTTTTTTATTTGGATGAAAATATAAACGATGAAATATCACATTGGAAAGCCACACTTTCTAAAATCTATGATCATGAAATTATACAAGGATTAAAATAAGAATCAGGGCATGCTAAATTATTTGATATTCAGTTTCAAAGTGTGCAATGTGTATTACCATGTTCAAAGTTAAAGGAATTTTTCCGTCCATTTACACCTTTTTTTTGAAGTCATTCATTTTTTTTGACACAAAAGCATTTTGTATTTTATCTCCACTCCAACTTAAAATAACATTGTCCCCAGTGTTTAAAGAATATAAAATTTATAATGGGGTAGAGGTAGATAATTAATGTTCAAAAAGAAAATTGAAAATGAGGATCATGGAATGAAGTCACCTGGTGGTTGAAGTTGAAATTCTTACTGCTCCCTTTTAATCCTTTGATATCCACGTCCCTTTCAAAGTTACCTAGTATAAAAAGTAAAAAAAAACAATATATATATATAATAAAGAAAGTAAAATATAAGTATATATATAAAAATTATAGAATAAGGAAGCACAAAAAACCATAGGTCAGTGGTAAGTGCGCACCCCTGTCTCCCTTCGGTCCCGGGTTTGAATACCTGCGGCTTCGCCAGTTGTGACGAGGTTTGAACCATGATCCACGATGTGTAACTTTTTATTATTATTATTATATATTTATTTATTTTTTTGTATATTTATTTTAACCTACAAAAACATTAAAATAAAACAAACTGATGATACATTGTCTTCTTTTTAAATTTCTGGGTAAGACATTACTCAAGGATCACACCACGTGACACTGATGAATATGGTGCTCCCCTTTCATACACATCCATACTCATAATAGAAGAACAGGTCAACAATATATTTTTTTTAAATATAAAAATGATTAATTAAAATATAAATTTTATTAAAATAACAAAATGATAGGAAACTTGAAAACCATGGGTTTCCTCCCATGCAGTGCTTTGTTTAATGTCATTAGCCCGACATGGATCCTAAATCTATCAATTTTTTTCTCGGTTCATAGATTGGCTCAATTAACTCAACCTATATTTCCTGTTTATTGAATGATTCAATGAATGGTTTTAACCTTTGACCATTGACCTTGAAAATGTAACCACTTGTGGGATCTTGAATCTCTACTGCCCTATGGGGGTACACATGATGCACTATGAAAGGTCCTGACCATCTAGACCTTAACTTTCCCAGGTGTAAATTATGTTTTGAACTATACAAGAGCACAAGTTTTCCTGATTCAAAATGTTTGACCTTGATATTCCTAGATTGGTAGGCTTGAACTCTAGCTTTATTGATCCTGGAATTTTCATAAGCCTCCATCCTTAGTTCCTCCAGTTCATTGAGATCTAATTTCCTTTTTGTTCCGACCAATGAGAGGTCATAATCCATTTTCTTAATTGCCCAAAAGGCCTTATGCTCAATTTTAATAGGTAAATGGCATGCTTTTCCATAAACCAACCTATATGGTGACATTCCTAGGATGGTTTTGTATGCTGTACGATATGCCCAAAGAGCATCCAAGAGTTTCTCAGACCAATATTTCCTAGAAGGATTGACAGTTTTCTCAAGAATTTGTTTGATTTCACTATTGGATAACTCAACTTGACCATTGGTCTATGGGTGGTAATAAGTGGACACTTTGTGAGAAATTCCATATTTTTCCATGAGTGATGAGAATGGACGATTGCAAAAATGAGTTCCACGATCACTAATGATAACCCTAGGAATTCCAAATCTAGAGAAGATGTTTTCCTTGAGAAATCTAATCACAGTTTCATGATCATTGGATTTTTTAGGAATGGCCTTAACCCATTTAGAGACATAATCGATAGCTAATAGAATGTAAGGATATCCCCTAGAGTTTGGGAAGGGACCCATGAAATCAATTCCCCAACAGTCGAAGATTTCAACCACTAAGATGGGAGTGAGTGGCATTTGATTCCTTTTTGTGATGGACCCTACTTGTTGACACCTAGGAAAACTTTGACAAAATGTGTAAGAGTACCTTGAGAGGGTGGTCCAGAAGAGAAAACACTGAAGAACCTTAGCAGAAGTTTTTTTAGAGGAAAAGTGACCTCCACTTGCCTCACTATGACAGAATTTAAGGATGGACTCTTGTTCAGATTCCGGGACACACCTCCTAATGACTTGGTCAGGGAAGAACTTATAGAGGTATGGATCATCAAAAACATAGTGCATAACATCAGAAAGGAATTTACTTAGAGCTTGAGTCCCTAAGAATTTTGGAATTATTCCCGTAACTAAGAAGTTGGCTATGTCAGCATACCAAGGGCAGTCACTCACAGAGTATAGGTGTTTATCAGGAAATGAATCAGACACAGAAAGGTGATTTGAGTTGTCTTTGAATTCCATCCTAGAGTGGTGATCAGCTAAAACATTTTCAACACCCTTTTTATCCTTGATTGTGAGGTCGAATTCTTGTAAGAGAAAGACCCACCTAATTAGTCTAGCCTTAGCATCTTGTTTTTGGAAGAGGTATTTTAGTGCAGAATAGTCAGTGAACACAGTGATGGGGGATCCTAAGAGGTAAGACCTAAATTTATCTAAGGCAAACACAATAGCAAGTAACTCCTTTTCAGTGGTGGTGTAGTTGATTTGGGCATCATTTAAGGATTTTCTTGCATAAGAAATGACATAAGGATTTTTATCACAACGTTGTCCTAACACAACTCCTATAGAAAAGTCACTGGCATCACACATAAGTTCTAAAGGAAGGTTCTAATTTGGAGATTTCATAATGGGAGGAGAGGTGAGAGAGGATTTGAGGGTTGAGAATAAACCCTCACATCTTTCTGTCCAAACAAATAGAGCATCCTTTACTAGTAGAGCATAAAGGGGATGTGAGATTGAACTAAAGTCCTTGATGAATCTTCTATAGAAACAAGTATTTCATAAGAAATACCTCACTTCCTTGACAGTTTTGGGTGATGGAAGGTGACAAATGATGTCAACCTTTGCTTTATCAACTTCAATACCCCTAGTCGAGACTAGATGGCCAAGGACTAGTCCCTCTTTAACCATGAAATGGCATTTTTCCCAGTTTAGGACCATATTCTTTTCTTCAAATCTTGAAAAGACTCTCTCTACATTCCTAAGACATCCCTCAAATGTATCCCCAAACACAGATAAGTCATCCATGAATACCTCTAGAAAATCCCCTACCATGTCTGAGAATATTCCCATCATGCACCGCTGGAAGGTTCCAAGAGCATTGCATAAACCAAATGGTCATGCATTTGAAGGCAAAGGTTCCGAATGGACAGGTGAATATAGTATTCCCTTGATCCCCTAGGGAGACCTCAATTTGATTATACCCTGAGTACCCATCTAAGAAACAGTAGAAGGCATGACCTGTCACTCTCTCAAGGACTTGGTCAATGAATGGTAAGGGGAAATGGTCCTTCTTGGTGAATGATTTTAGCTTCCTATAGTCTATGCAGACCCTCCATCCACTACTCACCCATGTTGGAAGAATATCTCCATCCTCATTGGTTATCACTGTGATTCCAGCCTTTTTTGGAACCACTTGAATTGGGCTCACCCACTCACTCTCAGCTATGGGGTAGATGATACCAGCTTTTAACAATTTTAGAATTTCTTTCCTTACTACCTCCATGATATTAGAATTGAGTCATTTTTGAGGTTGATGACATGTCTTTGAATCAGATTCTAGAACTATCCTATGAGTCCCAATAAGTGGTCTAATCCCAGGAATATTAGACAGGGTCCAACCAATGACTTTCTTATGTTTCCTAAGGACATCTAGAAGCATACTTTCATGATTGGCTTCAAGAGAAGAAGAAATGACAATAGGATGTGTTTGATTGTCCCCTAGGAAATCATACTTGAGTGCAACGGGAAGTTACTTCAATTCAAGATCAGGTTGGTTTGGAATTTAAGAAGAAGATTGGGACATTGGATCAAGATCAATTTTGTTCCTAAAGTTTTAGATAGGATTTATTCCCCACATGTATAAGTTTCAGCTACTAGATTGGATTGATCATATTTAGGGAAGGAATTTGGAGTGGTTTCCATGAAAGTGGTTTCTTGAAAGGTTTCACTGATTGTTGGACCTAATACTTCATCATAAGAGAAATTTGAAAATGATTCAAGCCAAAGAGATAAAATTCCTTTATATGAACAAAGGAAATCAATCTCATCCTGACTTAAACATTCATCAAATATTCCTTTATGTTCTATGGATTCATTATCAATGCTTCCTATCATGTTTACTTCATGAATGTCCTCGTTATCCCCTATTTGTGATCTTGCATTATAGATGTTCAAGTCTAGACTCATGTTCCCAAAGGTGATGGTCATGTTCCCATTTCAGACTCGGATAACAGAGTTGATTGTTGCAAGGAAGGGATGACCAAGGATGATTGGGATTTGTTCCTTATTTCCTAAGTTTGGATGGTTGTCAAGGACAATGAATTCAGCAGGGTAGATGAAGTTTTCAACCTTTACCAGAATGTCCTTTAAAATACCCTTTGGAACCCTAATGCTACAATCAGCAAGTTAAAGTGTGACAGATGTGGGTTGGAGTTCTTCTAGGCCTAAATGGCAGTACACATCATAGGGAATGAGGTTGACACTAGCACCTAGGTCACACAAGTCCTTTACAACTATACTCTCTCCTAGTTCAACATTGATGTAAGGGCAACCCGTGTCTTTCAACTTAGGAGGAATGGTCCCTTGAATGGTGGTACTCACATTAGAAGCCAAAAGGACTTGGTTTTTATGTGAAAATTTTCTTTTAAAAGTGCACAAGTCCTTAAGTTTCTTTGAGTAGGTAGGTATGGTTTGGATGGAATCGAGAAGGGGAATGTTCAACTTGACTTGTGAGAAGATTTCCCTCAATTTTTTACTCAATTCAGGCTTGGTTTTCCCCCTCATGCGTTGAGGAAATGATGAAGGTTGTGGGGTTATTTGTTGAAGAGTTTTTTCTTTGACAATGTTATCGTGTTTTTCAGTTTGATCATTTGGTTCATTTGAATTTTTATCCAAGTTTGAGTCTTCAGGTGGGTTCTGAATTAGTTTTTCAGGTTTCTCAATTGATTTCCCACTTTTTAAAACAATCAAAGCCTTTAGTTGTTCATTATTTGTTTGAGTACAACTTTACTCTCCCCTTGAAGTTGAGGATGACACCGCCTGAGTAGGCATGGGTGCCTTTCCAGTTTTGATGGTTTCAAGTTCTTGTTTAAGGGAAGATACTTCCAAGTTCATCCTTTCCATTTGTTTGCATAGTTGTTCTAGTAGGGTTTGTGGAACAGTTTGGGTTGGTTCTTGAGAAGATTGGTTTATCCCGGGGGGATATTTTAGAGGTGGGATGGTTTGCTGAAAATGGACCGGTGGCTATTGGTATTGGATAAGTTAGGTTTGGAACTGGTTATGGGTTTGGTAGTTCTGATGGGGGTAAGGATTTTGTCCCTGTGGTTGTCTAGGTTGTTGGTTATATTTCCAGCGGAAGCCTGGGTGGTCATTATACCTTGGGTTGAAGTTGTTTTGGTATTGAGGGTTTTGAAAGTATAAATCATTTAATTCCTCTAGGGGTCCTCCTAAAAGAACATCCTTGATGGATGGAATGGTTAGGAAATTGTCTGTCTTATGGTCATGTTTGTCACAAATTGTGCAAACAGGGTCAACAGTTTGGATTTCATGGACTTTCCTAAGGTCTATATCTTCAACCTTCCTACAGAGTGCTGCGAGTTTAGCCCTAAGGCTTTCATCTTATCTAAGTGTATGAATTCTAGTAGTTATTTGTGGCTTTTTAGAATAAGGTGAAGTTCCACATATTTGGTTTTGTTCAGAAAGGATTTCTAGATACTCGTAAGCATCATTTGGGGCTTTGTTTTTAAAGTTTCCATTACACATCATGTCAATGAATTGTTTATTACTTGGACCCAACCCTTCATAGAAAATTATCACTTGTTCAGGAATAGAAAAACCATGGTGTGGAACCATTTTTATAGTGTCTTTAAACCTCTCCCATGTTTTATAGAATGACTCTCCCTCTTTTTCAAAAAAATTTTGGATACTCTTTTTAAGTGCAATTGTTTTTTGGTGGGGAAATTATTTTTTGTAGAATTCTCGTAGTAGTTGGTCCCAAGAGTTGATGGATGATGGTATCAAATTGTTTAGCCAATTTTCAGCTCGATCCTTTAAAGAAAAAGGATATAGCCTCATCTTAGCTGATTCTAGTTGATTTGGGGGACACATGATTTCTACAATGTCATTGAACTCCTTAATGTGAAGGTTGGGCATTTCGGACTCCATTCCATGGAATGTGGGAAGGTGGTTTAGGACATGGGGTTTAAATATGTAGTTTGAATCTACTAGAGAATTGTGTCTAATGAATGAGGGGGGAATTGGTCCAGGAATGTGTGAGGTAGTCATTCACGGTTTGATCAACTGCATTCCCCATGTTTGGGGCTGCCTCATTTGGGTTTCCATTTTGGTTCCCACCCGGGTTTATGAGTTGGTTTCTTTGAAGACCTTCCATTGAAATGGGCTCAATTTTTGAATTTGGAGTGTTAGGAAGATTAGGATCTAATGGAAAGAGTTCCCTTGGTGTAATTGACTCCCCAACCCCAGGACTGTCCATCCTAACTAGACGGTTTGATTGATCGCGAGTGTAGGAGGACATGCGCCAAAAGAAAAAAAACAAGAAAGGGACAAGATAAGAGAATTTGGATGAGAAAATAAGAAATGGGGGAGAATAGAATGGGTGTTTATATGACTTACTTGGGTCCCCGAAAATGGCACCAAAATTTGATTCATGCTCAAATTTACCCAAGAGATGAAGGTAGAACGGTCCTTGTAGTTTAGCTTGGGTTATCGAATCCTCAGAGACCTAAGAAGAAACCTATAGACATGTACATTCTATGGAATATTTTTGGCTATGAATTTTCCAACTTGGGTTGATTTTATATGGGTTTAAGTGAACTCTAAGATACTTAAGTGAACTCAATTTAAAAGTGTGAGTTGATCCTAGGTTATCACTTGGGGTGGATTGGACGTATTTCCTTTTCAATGATTTCAATTTCTTATATTTGAGATGGATTCATTTAAGAAGATAAAACAACATAATAAATTTATGGTTTAATTACTAAACCATTTAATACTAATAACCTATACAATTTAAGGATCAAAGTTTTGAGCACTTCAATGTAAAGGTTCGTATTAGCACATGAAGTGTGTGACCTTAAATTCAACAAGGACGATGGAGTTTAAAAACAATCAAATAAAAATCTCAATTAAAGAAGTGATTATACATTAATGGGGTGATATATAACATCAAATCCAGCCCATTTATACTCACTTGTATCAACCCATAAGCGGGTTATCCCTCCATTGATACCATGGTTTCAATGGAAGCGGGAATTAGACTCATGAGGGAGGAAATGGAGAAGTAAAGAAAACAATAAAAATAAAATGATCACTCCACCATTGTGTGAATAATTTCAAAAGATTTGGTGTGAATAAATTCACACATTGAGGAAACAGTATCAAAGTGGTATGGATAACAATATAATTATTGGAAAAGAAGAGATTTTATTAAGAAAATAAAGTGAATTGAACAACTTACATGAGAAAGACAAACTTGAGAAAACAAAATCGCAGCATAAAATTACAATTGAACAAAGCACCAAAGATGATAAAAATAATCCACCAAAACTACCTTAAATAGTAATTTTGGAATCCTTGGGTCTAGACTCAAATAGTACAAAGCATCCCACTTGAATATGGTAGGCCTAGGGTGGTGGAAAGCTTGTGGAACTTTGACTTTTCCACATTTGACCTGAGGTGGAAGCCAAATTTCATCCACCAAAAAGAAGCGCTTGTAAGACCTTATAGATTGCTGAATCAGAGTAGTACATAGAAGAAACAAATTTATCTCCATATGTATTCTAAACTCATGTAAAATTTGGGCCCATTTGGAGTTGTATATTCGAAGATATGATTAGATTAGTGGGCTGTTTTTCTAGGCCGCAGAATCTGGCCCAAAATTTTATCTCTAACTTGGGACTCCTAAATGACCACAATTGAGGCTGAATTAGCACTGGATCCTGAATAATTATTTGTTCCTATATATGTTTTCTAGCCTCACACAAAATTTTGGCTTAATTGGGTTTTTAATGTGGGTCCCACATTCTCATCAGTGGGCTGGTGTCCAATCTGACTTCTTCAAAATTGTTTCCTTTCATCACAAAATATCCCCATCTTCTTCCATGAATTCTCTATTTATCCCTGAATCAAAAATATCATATTTAAGTGTAGATCATTTTTAAAAAATATAAAATTAAAATATTTATAATTAAATTCCTTAAAATCAGATGAATTATTGGGTACTTTAAATGATGTTAAAAAATGTACCACATAATAGTGCATTTTAAGTAAGAATTACAATCATAATGTGAAATGATGTTGAAAGTGTAAAATGAACTAAAATGGTGATTATGAATAATAAAGAACATGAATATTATATATATTAACAATTAATATTAGCCTCATTTAGTGGATAATCATTCATTTCATGTTGTGATTGATCATGACCTTGAATGAACTATTCACGTGTTTGGTGTATATAATTTAATTATTTATTGCATAGGTTTTATGTGATAAATTTTATTATGAAATTAAATATTATGATGTGTGTCTGATCTATTTACCCTTTATTTTTTACATGACTACATATACAAGTTTTATATTATGTAACCATAAACCCCTAGTACCCATAAACTATGAGTTTATAGTGAGAGGAGGCAATTTAGAACACAATATTAGGTAAAACCAATCAAGGAGATACACAGGTTAATGGAGGAATTCTAAAATTCAAGTGAGGAATAAACTCAATGATTTATTTCCCATAGGTTCAAGGTTAGTTTATATCAACTTTATAAACCATCCAGTAGGTAAACAACTCATGATCATATCAAATATTTATTTTATTTTTTAGTGATTTTATTTATTTATTTATTTATGCATGGTTTATTTGGATGATTAAATGTGATCACATAAATTTAATAAATTAATTATAATTATTAGTTAAAATAATATAAAAATAATATAAATAAACAACTTTATTAGGCATGGTGAATTAATTTTTTAAAATAAACATAATATTAATAATCATTTGAAAAATAAAATATAGAATGTTTATTTATAAGTTAAGAAAAATATCTCAAAGATAATATTAATTAAGTTATCATCATCCATTACATGAGTTAGAATGAAACTATAGATCAAAGTATTGGTCTGATCCTCATCATGATATTTTCATTTATGAGGGAGTTATAATTAAAGTTTTGGGTTGACTTAACAAAGTTAGAATCAAGAGTATTTTGCCTCAAATTAGCTGGTGTAACATGGATAAAATCATTGAGGAAATTAGAGTTTAGGATTTTAGGATTTGTGAGTGCACTCAAAGGATCATGTAACTATGAGTTAAGAAAATTAAAATCAAAATCCCACCTGAATACCATCAAATAATTTGATAAGGCCTATATGTAAGTTATTTTAAGGGGAATATAAATCATTTCCACTAGAATATCCAAGTGATAGGATATTTTGAATCCAATAATTATGGTTTCTGGGATTTGAAAAAATATTGGGAGACTAATATAAATTAATTTATTACAACATAACTAGTAATCAAGATAAATAACTAAAATCAATTTTTATTTATTGTTGAAAATGGGAAAAAAAACTATAGGAACACTAAGATATTTCCTGGACAAATAAAATGTCCCCACCAGCACAAATTATTAAGCATGGTATAATCTCATGTATACTACACTACTATAGGGAAATTTATATTATATGTTAGAATCTAGTATTCCTAACCAGCCACCTCAACGAGCTAATGAAGGTGAAAAAGTTACCTATAAGATATACATGGTGGATGATTCAAATGTTAGTTGCATTATGTTATTAGCTATATCTATAGGGATAATGATATAACATAATAAAATAGATGCATACAACATGATAAGTTATCTCCTAGAGCTTGAAAAGGGGAAGGAGAGGCTAAATATAAATGAGATTTTCAATACATTATACAAGTATAAATTGGAAGATGGGTACCTAGATAACGATATTTCCTTCAAGATATTGAATTATATTAATCAATTAGAAACGTTTGTCTTCTATATAGATATGTAATTATCTATTAATATCATATTATCATACTCACCATGAAGATTATCTATATTCATTAAAAGTTATATATTTTATAGTATGGAGAGATCTCTTATGAATCTTTTGACTATGAATCTTTAAGCTAATAGAGATTGATGAGAACATGGTTCCTCACCCCTTATGGTGAATAAAGTGTGGGACATAGTTAAAAAACCCATGAAAGGTAATTTTATGTAAATGAGAAAAAATATTCATAGAGAGTACAAGGAAAAAGAGGTTATTTTCTTCACATGTGGAAAGAAAATTCATTGGTAGAGGAATTTCAATAAATAGAAGAAGAATCAAGTAGAAGATTATACTTTATTTATATTCATCATTTCATATAATATTTCTATTTTATCACTTGGGTAATAAATAAAATATGCATCTTAAATATTTTTATTAAAATATAGGAACCAAGGAAGTTCAAATATATTATGATAAGTAAGGTATACTCTCTAAGTAACTAAAGGAGAGTGATTCCAAAGTCAGCTAGGAGAAGATAAAAAAACACATTTCCTAGTGGATTGATTATCTTAATAGTATTTTTTTTATATTGATTGTTTCCAAAAAATTTATCTTGGTGTCTGGTTCTAGACACAATCTGACATTATTTCATATTTCTAATTGATATTGTTAAGATATTTAATAATATTTTAATATTTTAGTAACAACTGAATCATAAATGTTAAATACCAACAATTAATGATTAATATAAAACATAAGACTTATATAAAACCCATTTATAAAAAGATAATTATTAGTCAATTAAAAAAAAGAAAATTTCAAAGATATACCCATATGGGTTTTTAGACTCTTAGGAGCTAAAAAGATTTGGTATTTTATGTACTTACTTATTATGTTTAAAGAAAAATATTTGATTAAATATTAAAGGTTAAAGATAAAAATATTATAGATTTAGATCATTAATATATTTATGAACTATTATAAAGATATGTTAGAAGTAAATTCATTTACTCCATGATATTACATTAAGATATTTTAGGAATATAATGTGGAGGTAATGGATATACTTGGTAAAAGATATAAAGATCCTCTGGGAAGGTTAGTTATAGAATGTATTTACCAAATATTAATAAATCATTCAATTATAGAGTATAGTTATTTCAAAACACACATTACCTAAAAATAAAAGTGATTATAATAATAAAAATCAGGATTTATGGCATGTCTTATAAGTTTGCAAGTCTACCATAATTTCTTCAAAGAAATGTTTTACATATAGTATCATAACACTTAACTATATTCTAGCTATATTGAATTAAAAATATCATATAAGTTATAATATAGGAAAATATCTTTTTTCAAAGATTCATGTTTTTTTAGGAGAACCATTTTTTAAATATAATTTTATAAAACAAACACACATCAAAGAAAATACTAAAAAAATATTAGTTATTTATCCAAAAATTTACTTATGATATAATTATTACTAAGATAGAAACGTATTATTCAATCAATTGACTACATTTTTTTTAAGAAGTAAGTACTTCACATTTGAGATAGTGGGATCAATATCGACTTCATTGATGTTAAGTATCTGGATGCACATGATTTGGCATAGGAACACTAAACCCTATAAGTTTTAGTGGTAAGAGTTTCTCTATAGAAACATATTGTGTAGGAAGTTAAAATAAAATTTGTGTTTTTATACTCACTAATTATGGTGATATATTACTCAATAAGAATAATTAATCTTATATTGGAAAATTAAATGGAAATAATAAATGATTGTAAAGTTCATATGAATTCAGAAATGAATTCAATGTACCAAAATCTAGTTATATGTTCTGGTGGTTTATCCAGTTTATGTAAATCAATTGGTGGATATTCAATAATAAACTAGACATAGATGGTAAAGCTTATATATATAAGGAATTATTGGTTACTTAAGGTTTCTTGTAGTGTCCAAACATAGTATATGACTAAATATTATCCCACTAGTCATCATTCTAAAACCCAGTAGAATTCCACTTATCATAACCCCATTCTATGATCATGCAATTTTTCAATTGTGTGTCAAGAACAACTTTCTTAATGGAAACCCCATGTAATATTTTTATATTACATAACCATAAGGGCTGGTGATAAAGAAATATAATAAGGTATATATATTACAAATATCCATTTATGGATTGAAGAAATCATTATGATCATGGAATATTTTTTTTGTTAAATCCACAAGAAAATTTGGTTTTATTAAAAATTAAAGTGATATATATTTATATATGATTTTAGTGAGAGTAATATATTTTTCTAATTCAAATATATTGATAAAATATGGAGAATATATGTTAAGTTTTATAAATTTTTAAGACTTAGACAAAAATGATTTCTCTAAAATGACTTAAAGTTGCAAACCAAGTTATAGGGAACGAGTTATTATGAAATATATATATATATATGGGGTCTCTTATATATAGTCATAGTACATAAATTGAAAAGGTATTGAGAAAAATATAACATGTAACAATTTAGTATTGAGTTTTTTTATTATGTCACATGGAATAAAATCTCTTTAAGATAACGTACCAAGTCCTAGGAAGTGACTGTTATGATTAATAGAATTATGAAATATTAAGTGTTATAATCTATAATATATAACATGATATTTATTTAAATCTTATATTTATTATGCATAATAAATAATGGGAAAACATAAAATAGAACCAGGATAACTACATTAGGAAGCTGTTAGAACTGTCCAACGGTACTAAGAAAGTGCATTGGACAAGTTCCTAGTAGTTGTATAAAGGGGAATGATAGTTATTAAGGGGATACAAAAATAGTCTTACTTTATATCAATGTGATATTATGTGTCATTATAAGTATAATTAAGTAAGTAAGAGAATATTATTAACTCAATTTGGAGCTATATCTGAATAGATCGAGTATGTTGCGACTTCATATGGAGCTTAAGAAGTAGTTTAAATAATGTTTTGTTCAATATTTTGGAATTTAACTTAGATAGTAATGTATTATCATAATATATATTATAATAAACTTATCAATATGGTATTATCTAAGATTTTAAGTTTATAATAGAGGGAAAAAGGTAAATTCTTGGTGACATTGCCTCTTGAGGTATCTTCTAAAAGTGTTTAAGTCATAGCAAGTGGAGTATCCACAGAAGATTATATAAGGGTAAACAAACATAATACACACCATAATAGAGGCATGATTATCCTGTGAAAGATAACAAGTTGTAATTTATAAACCGTCTCTAGTGAAAGTGGGAGTCTGTTGGAGTTGGTTCCCTAAAACCAACTGAATATGTACATTTGATTACAAATTTTTTAATAACTACCTTATCACATGATGATTTTTCTTATATGTTACATTAATATGATAATGTACACAACATTTATAGCATTGAAATGTTATAACTATTACCTTATATAAAAGTAATCTATAAATTCTATGACAATATTCTTTAATATATTTCTTATGGTCAAGATAACATATTTCTAATAGGAAAATGATAATGTTTGACTATCAGATGCTGGAATCTCATAACACATTGAGAATTCTTCTCATAAATTCAGCACATGGTAATCTCTAAGAATTAAGGTTATGAGAATATAACCACTAATTTTAATTCCACATGTTATTTGAGTTATTAGAAATTACTATTTTTATATTTGTTCATTATTACTTAGATATGAGGTTATTATTAATGTATATCATGAATCATGTACTTTAATGAGTGGATGAAAACCATGATAACATATGTTCACAATGAGGTAGCATACTCTGGGGGAATCATAAGTGATTTGAAATTAATATAATATTTTAATAAAGTATTTATCTATTCTGAGTTAATAGGAGAATATATCTCTATCCCTTTTTTTCAAATGAAAATTCCTTATTAAAACTATGGCCATGGTAGTTCATTTTGAGAATTCAAATAAAGATAAATCAAGTATGTTGGATGATGAAATAAGTATGCATCCTAATTGATGACATATCATGTAAAATGGATTATATTAAACCATATTATATGTAGGAATAATTTTTTCATTGTGACAATTTTTATTTCTCTATAGGTGACTTGACATGCTGTTAGATGTGGATCTTGAACTTTTGGTAAGTTCACCTAATGACACTGAGAAAGATGAAAAAAGGGCCTCACACTAAGTGTATCCAAAATATAATTAAGATATATATAATTTAGTATTATGAATATATATTATTTTCAACTTTTTAAATAATAATTATTCACATTAAGTTGATCACACAAATTCAATCACCCCATATTCATGTTTAAAATACACGAGTTTTAATTTACCTCCTATTTATTATTTACAAGGTAATAAAAATATAATTTTTTATTCATCAATTTAGTGAATATATTAATATATTTATTTAAAATTTATTTGAAAATTAAAATTAAAATATATTTATGAATATACATGAGTCCACTCAATATATTAAGGAACTATAATTTAATGAAGGTGAAAAACATAAGCCTACCTAAATACTTTTGAATAATTTATTTACCCCAATTCTAGATTATTAAAAGGGGAATATAAATCCTTTCTACTAGAATATCTAAGAGATATGATATTCTGAATCCAATGGTGAGGGATGTTTGGATTTGATAAAATATTGGGAGAATAAAAAAAATTTTATTACATCACAAATGGTAATAAATATTAAGTACCAAAGCCTGCTATTATTGTTTTGTAGAAAATAGAAAGTAAAACTAAAAAAAAACTATCATAATTCATTTAAAAAGAAAATTTCTTAACCAAAAAACATTTCTAAGAGTATTATCTTAAAATTTTCACTATACTAATATTGTAAAATTTATATTAGGTACTGGAATCCCCTATTCCAGATCATCCACCTCAACAATCGAGTGAAAGTGAAATAGATGCCAATAAGAGATGTATAGAGGATGATTTAAATGTTAGTTTCATCATACTATCAAATATTTCTAGATAATTGAATATAGAACATAAATACATGGAAATATATTCTTTTATAACTCATCTCTTAGAACTTAAAAAGGAGAAATATAGGCTTAAGATAAATGAGGTTTTCACTACACTACACAAGTGAAAATTGAAATACAAGTACCTAGATAGTGATATTAACTTCTAAATACAAATATAAATTGAAAAATTATCAATTTTGGGGTTATATATAGAGAATAAATTATCCTTTAATCTCGTATTTTTATCCTTACCATCAAGACTCTCCATATTCATTAAGAATCATCGAATGAAAAATACGGGGAAACTACCCAGGGATATTTTGACTATGTTTTTTTAGGTTGCTAAGGTTTAGTGGTAACATTATACCTCACCATTTATATTCAATAAAATTAGGGACAAGGTTGAAAATACTCTTAAAAGATCATAAGAGTTTTCAAAATATATGTCCAAGGGATAAAATATTTATAGAGAGTGAATTGAACATGAGGCTATCAGTTTCACATGTGGAAAGAAAGGTCACTAAAAGAGGAAATACAATTAGTTGAATAATAATATTTTAGAAGATTCTACTTTAGTTATATTAATAAATTCATGTAATATTTATGTTTCACTTCTTATGTTTTAAATACAATATGCAATTCACTTATTTTTATTCAAATACAGGAACTAATAAAGTTGAAAAATATTAAAAGAAGTAAGGTGGAATCTCTAAGTAAATAAAAGAGGATGATTCCTAAGTTATATATTAGGATGAAACAAATTTAAACCAAGTGTATTTGTTATTATAAAAATATTGAGTGTTACTAAAACATTTATCTTAGTGTGTATATCAATAAAAAATAAGACATTATGTCATGTTTGAAATTAATGTTGTTATGTTATTTCAAAATTAATAGTTTAGTAATACTTGAATAAAAGATCTCCAATATCAATAATTGATGATGAATATAAAGTATAAGACTCATATAATACTTAACTATGATGAGGTAATTCTTTGTCATGTAAAACTAAAGGTAATTGTTAATAAGGGTGTTCAGACTCTAGAGATAAAAAACATAGTTTTTTTGTCATACTATTAAATTTTAGACAAAGAAACCATTAAATATCAAATATAATAAAGCCCCAAAACTTCTATAGTTAATTAAAAAAGACATGTGTGAAATATTAAGGATAATATTGAGGTAAGTTCATATATTTAATGAGATACCATTCATATATTTTATGAATTTAAAGTAAAGTAATGAATATGTTTAGTAAAATATATTAGATACTCAAGGGAGGATAGTTGAAGAATATATTAACCAATAATCCATTAATCATTTAAAAACAGTGTAGAGGTATTCATAAACTCACATTATATTTCACACATCAAAGTGACGATGATAGTAAAAGGAGGATTGATGATGCATCTTATAAGATTTTAAAGTCATATATAATTCATTTCAAGACATGTTTTATTAATAGCAGTGTAACACCTAACCATATTCCAACTATATTGACTAATAGATATCATATATGATAAATTATGATATAAATCCATTATGTCATATATTCATGTGTTTTTATTAGAACCATTCACTAAATATAATATTAGAAATAGACTAACATCAAGGGATCACTAATTGCATCTCAGTTAATTATTCTAAATCTACTCAGCATATTACTATCCCTAAGATATAAATGTATGGGTCAAGTGATTGAATATGTTTCTATAAGAGGGAATTACTTATATTTTAGGATATTTGGTGAAATCTAGTCATCAGTGGATTTAAGGATCCATATGAATATGATTTGGTATTGAGGCACTAAATTCCACAATAGTGGGAGTAGTTTTTCAGATACATATACTATATAAGAAAGTTAAAACCAAATAGGTAGTTTTATATTCACCATGATAGGTGATATATTATTCTATAATAATAATGAATCCTATAAGTAATTATTAAATGGAATCAAGATAATATTAGCAAGTTTATATGAATTTTAAAAAGGATTCCATGTACCAAAATCCTCTTATGAATTTTCATCATTTATCCAGTGAATGTAAAGTTATTGGTGGGTATTAAAGAATAAAATATATATTTAATGTAAAGTTCATACCTAAAAGGAATTATTGGTTACTGAAGGGTTTTATTAGTGTCTAGAAAAATTCTACGATGAATCCATTTTATAGGATCACATGAAGGCTGACATACACTGAGAGGTGGGTTGGGGGGTGAATTTGTGTGAACCAAATTTAAACACCATACACTCTCTTGCTTCTTCAACATATCTCTCTTAAAATTATTACTGATGAAGTAAAGAAATACACAAAAAAATTAATAAGGTTTTCCTCCTTGCAGATGACTATTCCCCTTGTGTATCGTGGTTATTATCCCATGCATATTGTTCCCTTTTTATTAACAGAAGGAAATCAGGAAAGGTTATAAACTTGATATTTTACAACTATTGGTACTAAATAGTTATAATTTTTTATCAATTGGATAAATATTCCTGAATAATTATCATCAAATAAGTATATGAGACTCCACATAATCTCTAAATGATGACTACCTTCCTATTACTTGCATAGAAATTTTCTTTGGCTATTCTAAAATACTCTACTTCAATACAATAGTATGTTTTTGCTTCTCAAAATTCTCAAATAAATATCTCCATCATGTAACTTGTTATTTATATTCACTAAATATTATGTGAATATCATTTCATAAATTGTTATGTAAATCTTCTTAAATCTCAATGGCATGTAATGAATCATTCGAAAAACATAAACCATGCATTAGAGAATAATTTAAAATCTTCATGAAAGTTTAAATAATGACTTGGATTTTTTAATTCTTGTAATTTTTGAAATATCATTGGATTATTATTATTTAAATCTTCATAAAATCTACGGTTTTAGCTTTGATTTTATATTTCCATTTAAGCATGGTGACACGATATCTTTATATAGTGACATTGAACACTCAAGATCAAATTATTCTTCTTTTGGTTTATCCCATTTGATCTCTACTCAGACCATGATCAAATATTTTATCATGATGTTTGATCCTTGAAGAACTTTGAAAAATAATGCTCTAATTTTTTTCTTTAGAATACGAATTCTAGAATCTCAATTTTTCACTCAACGATATCTTCAAAAAAAAAATCACTAAGAGTTAAATCCTTACAATCAAAATAAATACTTAATTTTAGTGAAAATGATTACACTCTGAAGTCATACTCTCATAATAAAATCCTTATGGTTATCTATTTTTAAATTTTCCAGCATAATGTAATGAAACTAATTTTTCCATGCATTACTTTAGAATATTCTATGGATTATTTTTAGAGTGAGGTGCCGAGACAAAATGTGATTCCAAGGCCCAGTGATCCCATAATTGATGTTTGAAAAATATTAAATATATTAATATCACACACACACAAATGTTTCCTAAAAAAGTGTAATAACTCTTAAATGGTGTCTTTGATCAAAAATATGAGGCCACCGTTGAGTTGAGAACATGGGTTTTACCCTCAGCATGACATAAACTTTATTGGCATTGGGTGTTGGGCATGAGCACATTCATGGGTGAATAATTTAAAAATATTATTTATATTTATTTAATTATTTAACTAAAACCCTAAACCTAATAATATATTATAAATGATACTCTATGGATGATTTTCAGGGTTTACCACATAACTATGAAAATTGAGAGAGAGTGTTGGAGGATATCTTGGTGAACAACAGGAGATTGTATCGAGATTGAGGATCATTAAGCCATCAAAGTTTGAGGATATTACTAGTGAAGACAATGTATGACCATTCTTCATTAGGGTTCGATCCAAAAATCCTAGTATGATGTTTGATTTATGTGATTACAACTATTCTTTTATCCAAATCGAACGTGGATCAATTCCACCAATAATAATTTATTCATGCATCGACAATTGTTTTATTTACGTTTGATTAATTTGTTCAGTAATGTTTATAACTCTTCATGCGTCCTTTATATGATAATAGATGTAACGCCCTGACCCCAGTTACCCAGAGTCGGTGCATTATTATGTAACATTGGCGTGATCACAAAAGATAAATTCTCGAAAGACCTATTAGTTTAGTAGCCTTGGAAACACTAGATACATTCATAAATGTTACATTACATCATAAAGTGAAAAACTACAATAACATAGTCTCCATAGTCCACACCCATATCCCCTTAAGACTATCCCTGCAGGTCAGTCATAAAATATTTCTTCACATCCTGGGAAAAATAAAACATAGAAAGGGGTGAGCTCAGATTCTCAGTAAGGATAACAATATAGCGGAAACTTTCATAAATAAACATAAACATTTAAGGCAATGTATAACTAAAACAAAAGCCTTTTAAACTTGAACTTGAGCATAATATGGAAAAATTAAAATGAAATAATTCCATTTACTTACTCACATGGATATTCTACTAGTAAAATACTCACATGAAATATCAATAACCACTTTCAAAATGATGGAATGCATAATGCCAGACTATCATAACCACGTAGCCAATGCCTCGTGCCAAGACTACAAATAAGATTTTGTCAAGGCCTCGTGCCAAGAAACTAGTTTGTATCATGAGACCTAATGATGCATCAAGGAGCTATAGCGGGCTCCACCCTTCACTTATTAAGTCCAATTCATTCCTCATATGAACAGGTTTAAACAAATCATAAACCATAACATAATCGTATCACATAAAACATGCATAAAGGAAACATAAAATTTCCACATTTCAATCACAAGATATCAATACAAAAAATTGATATAATAAAAAAATTATCAAAACAATTTTCAATACCAAAATAAAATTAAAGTAAAACATGGTATTTATTTTTCATTTTTTAAAAAAAGTTATGGCTTGTAGAGGAAGCTGAGACTCAAATAATGGTCACGGTGGCGGAGAAGTCATTGTCGCCGCATACGTACGACAAAAAAACATTCCCTTTTTTTGTTTAGTAAAACGCTTCATTTAAAAATATTCCTTTTGAATAAAAGTAAAATTCAAAGGGTTTTATACACCATATAAAGGAAAGTTGTGTATAAAACAAAACATGCCTCAATGAAAGGAGATTGAGACGAAGTCCCTTACCTCGTGTCTGACTTGACTTGATCGTTATTTAATCTCCTGAATAATAAACTAGAGTTAATTTATATTTGATTAAGAACCTTTTTCAAGTTCACTATTACTTTTATATCACTTATTACCATGTAATGAACATTATGTAATTATTTAAGTTAATAACGGTCTTTTTTTCGATCATTGGTACTTGAGTAAAAAATAAACTTCTTATAATTACAAGTTGTTCATGTGGTAAAATATCCATTATATCCAGAATTATATTCATAATGTAGATATCATATATATCATACATATCCAGTATATACATTCATTTATAATATTACATAACATTTAGAGGTAAGAAATGAAATGCACCGTTCATGGAGACGGTAAACCGTACGTACGCATGAACGCTACTTTCATTTCTATTTCGTATTTAATGGAATGAAATCATAATGATATAAAGGTATATTATAATTCTAGTATAATATCATATATAATATAATTTACTCCATCTTTTATATGTCCCACATATGGCATTAACGATTCAAATCACTTTGAGGGGGCGGTAGTCCGCACTTTCTAAAATGAAATTATCGCGTTTACCCATAATGAAAATCATAAAGGTATGCCATAAATGAAAAATACAGAAGCATAAGGAAAACATAAACATAATATATATCATATATAAATATAGTGACATCTTAATGGCCACCATGAGAGGTGTTAAAAGAAGATTGAACAATCATCGTTTCGTGAGGCAGTAATTCGCCACCCACAGAAATAATATGTTATTTAACCGTTAGACGAAGGTGTGTGTAAGTGTAAATCAAATAATTCTCATAAAAACATCCTAGTATATTGAAGATACTGTTTTTGTTACAAAATAAATGAATAAAAAGATTTTAAGGGGTTGGAGAAGCAAAATAAAACAAAAGAACATAAGAGAAGACATTACCTTAAAATCGGGTAACTCGTTTTGATTTGAGCCAAAGGCTTCCTTGGAAAGACTTCTTCCCAAAGTGAGGCTTCTAGGAGTAATATAGGGAAGTTGAGAGAGTATTTGGGAATAGTTTTTCCAAGCCAAATGGCTTTGATGGTGTGAATAAGGTGGTAGAGGTGGGGGACTTTTATAAGAAGAGAGGAGGGCCACTCTTGGAAAGTCATGAAATGTTACTTTATTATGAAATGATTTTTTGATTTAAAGGTCCCAAAATGATATATTTTGAGGATAAGGTGATAATGGTTTTAAATATACCCATACAATAGGTTTTAGACAAGTTTATGTCTTAGATTTTACCTTATCGTTTCATTTTATTTAAAATTGTTCATTAATGAGGTAATCGCTGCATCATCATGGTGTCGTAAATAAATTTATTTATTTAATGCCTAAAAATTATAAAAAAATTACCATGATGTAGGAAATATTTTTATATTTCTAATTAATATTTATATTCGAAACGTTAACTTATATAACCCCATGTAATAATTGTATTAGTAAAATAACACATGTTTGTGACAATTTTATTTTTACTTTAAATAAAAAGTTAATAATGTCATTTTCTTACCCAAGTGGCTCCATGAAGTCCCCAAGTTGGACCATGGATTTTCTTGGTCGGCCATGACTCATAAAATAAGGTTTGGACAAGTGTAAAGGTAATTTCATAATATTATAACATTATATTTACCTTAAATTATACTAATTATCTTTAATCGCGATTAATAAAACCTAAAAGTTACTATTTACCAAAAATTATTTTCATCCCATTGAACCGAATTTTACTTACTAATGACAACTATGTTTTTTGGATTTTTGAAATTCAATTCACAGAAGTGGTAACGTTTCATTTAAATGAAAAATTAGTTTTTTAACTACCATTTATTGGTTTCACTATTCATAAAAAATTGAAGTTTTTCAGAACAATACCAAAAATTCACCCTAAGATATAATTGATATTCCGAATTCAAAAATAATGTCTATTTTACAAAATTACAATCATATAAGTTTAAATAATTACTTTTATAATTAATTCCCGCTGTCAAAACAAATAGTTTGTTTTTAAGAAACAATATCAATCAAAAGATTGACAATTGTTTATGTCCAATTTCAAAGTGAAATTAATTATAATGATCACCATTGGATAAAATGGTAAAATTATATTCTAATTATACTTTAAAACCACTCAATATTATAATTTATCACTATAAATTATTTTGATTAAAAATGTTGTTTTTAAGTATTTTTCACTATTCATCGAAAATTGGAAGTTCTCGGAAAAATACCAAAAATTCAACATAGGCTAATTTTGATATTCTGAATCCAAAAATGAAGTCCATTCTGAAATACAAAATTTATATAATTTCAAAATGTGGGTATTACTATTCATAACGACTACTTTGATTGGTCGCGGTGTGTTAGAATCTTGAACTTGTGTATAATGCAAGCTATTGCATTATTGAAAGAGAAGCATACCGTGGAAGCTTGGGGTGTTACAATAGATCAAGGCCAAAAACAAAAAATGGTCAAGGTTTGTTCCAAACATTTATGGTTCATGGATTTATCCCCCATTTTATTACAAAATCATCATATTAATTTTTTTTGGATGGTTGTTTGATGAAATACTTAGTATTCAATCATTACATAACCATTAATTAGCACAACTGATTGATACTGTAATTACAGCTTGTGATTAAGGCTAATATTTGAGGATCAACTATGATGGTGGGCGTTTTAAGGAGGAATGTGACCAGATCAGAGGATACTCATTTCCCAAAGTGGCGCAAAACAATGACACGGGTGACAAAGGTGGTTTCCCAAATCGATTTGGTGGGAATTCATAGAGTGGGAAATGACAGGAATCAATTGGATTGGATCTGATATCCTTGGTCATGATTGATGGGAGACATGAAATATCTAAGAGACATATCAAATAGCCTATAATTTCAAGAAAATTCACAACTATATGGTGTGTAGTCCTATAAACACACACCGTGTAGTCCTTTTTCCACAACGTTTGGGTTTCCTCTAAAGTTAAGGATAAAATGCCATGGCGTCCCTACCACAATCCACACGATTCTCCCCTAGTGGTTCAGAGTGAAACCCCAAGGTTCCTGATAACCTACATGGCTATGAATATAGGATGGTACATGGGAATCAAAGATTACATGGGCATAGAAAAAATACCCTAGAAGAGTACCATCAAACCTCTATACACTGTTTATACCTTAGAAGACACCATGTAAATATAGAACCACATTTCGTGTGAGATAAAAGCATATGTGAAGACCGAGGGCTGACTTAGCATGTCATATACCTTTATTACACACTGTGTACCCCATTTGAGGTTGTTTAGATGCCTTTATTTATTCAGTTTAAACTAGTATCATTTGAGTTATTTCCATTGGTTCATCACCTCAAGGGTACAATGCATAATTGGATCCATATATCTAGATTGGGATCCCCTCTAGAGGATGAGTCCTTGTTAGAGTTTGTGGTGTCACTCCATAAGAGTGTGGAGTGATCCTCTATCATTTCTTCTTATACCCTAGGTGGGGTTCATGGAATTAGTGTGACCTCCTTATAGAGGGAATTGATCCCGCATCTAGAATACCTTTTCAATTAGGTTAGTGGTATCCTCAGTTTATGATCCCCCACATAACGAGTTATTCCAAATTTGGTTTTTGGTGTCTCCCAATGGTCCAAGGTGTGATACCCTATCTTTGTATTGAGATATTCAGAGACTAGTGAGTTTTATTTTGTGGGATCAATAACTATGAACTCTTTGTTGAGTGTCTTCAGTGATATAATAGACCATGGAGCGAGTTCTTCTGGAGTGAGAGTTTCTTAAAAGCTTTGATAAGAATCTTGTAACTGGTAGTTCAGTTCAGACTGCCTTGAGGTGTAGCGTCCTTCCTTAGTATATATGGGGTTTTGTTCATACTTCCATTTCAGTATTACTGATATGATATAACTACCCTTGATGCTTTATGTTTATTGATTTTGGGGTGTCCTACAAGGTTTTGTTATACTAACCCCTAAATGGGATCTTTATGCATGTGTCATTTCATATACAAATGACTGACCTTTCGATAGAGTCTCATAGGGAAAAGGATTAGGTGGAGCTTAGTAAGCCAAATAGACCATGGTGTGTATCATTGGTTGCATCTGACAACAACCACCTCATACTTTAGAGGTTATTCTTGTTTTTAGTTTCTTTTGGTGGAATTTTATTTATCATTTTCTTTCAAGTAAATTGTTTTCATACTCTGATTATGTTATTTTATATGTATTTATGCATGGTTATTGGTTTTTTACATTTCAAGATTGTATGGGATTGGAAATGTGTGCATGTGTATAGGTATATTTGGATAATTCCTCCCATGTGTGTGTAATATACCCACTCAAAATTGGTTGTTAGACTCTGACCTATTGGAGGTGGGCTTGGGGTTATCGTAGCTCAGATCCCATTAGTCTAGTTCATGACATACACTTCAAAAGTTATATGATTATCTCCAGGTATTATGATAGAATTTAAAGACTTATGATGAAGCCTTATAATAGAAGACTTACACTAGTGATTTTTCCATTTTTTTATCCTGGATCATTGTATTATGGTAAATCAAAGATTTAAACTAAATATTTATATTTAGTATTAGATTCTTACTCCAGCTAGAAAAGTATTTTGTTTTGGGACCTTCCCATTTTTCTATATTCAACTCTAATTTAGTGATATTATTCAAATGAATTTAGGGATTCTTCAAAGTGAATCAATCCACTCTTAATTATTTCAAAACATAAACCAAGTGATCTTCAAGATGATATTTAGGGTAAAAAAACATTGTATGGATTCTTAATTGATTCATCACATATATATTTAATACAGAAAACCCTCTAACATTTTAACCTAGTTTCATCATCCAATAAGTTCAAATTTCATCTTGTAGTAGGTTTGTTTTTCTTCTTACACCCAGTTCTAAAATTTTCCAAATTTCATCACATGGTAGGTTCAGGTTTCATCATTGGTAAGTTTATTTTTTTCTTACTATTAGTTCTATGCTTTTCTAAATATCCACTCATGATTTGAAGTTTTACACAACAACTACACAAAAAAATCTTTCAAAAATGTTATAGGCTGTGATTCATCAGTTCCATCACATGTCATATCTATATGAATATCATCACATAAATCATCATACATGACAAATATTAACAAAAAAAATATAATCCTAAAGAGGGTTTAACAATTTTCACTAATCATCTTGCTAAACTCCAATAGAATTATAATTATTATGGATGCCTTCTATAATCATGTTATTTTGAAAATGGACATCAAGAACATCTTTCTTAATGAAGATACATTATAAGATTTCTATAAGATGAATTAATAAGGGTTGGTCACAAAAAATAAACCAAATAATTTATGTGAGTTACATTAATCCATTTATGGATTGATGTAAGCATCCTGATAATAAAATATTCATTTAATGAATATATAAGAGATTTTGGTTTTATTAAGAAGTTAAGCGAGAACTATGTATACACGAGGTTAGTGGGATCAATATAGTTTTATAATTAAAATATATCGATAACATATAGAAAATAGATGTTTTGTCTTTAATATAGTTAAGGATAAGATAAAAGATAAGTCTCTATGAATGATATAAAGTACCAACCTAATTAAATTTTGGGTCATTGCTCTAGATTCTATGCGTGCTATATCTTATTTTCTGGATGTATGATGGGATATATTGCTACAAAATACTCCCATATCTCATAATATAGTAACAAGTGTGTATAATTTTAAGGAATTTGAATTTTGAAGGAGGAGTTTTAACACATAAATGATGGTGCAAGTGTGGGGGAAAATGAAAATTTTGTGACATTGGTTAGTTTATTTTTTATATGCTTGCAGTGAAATTGGATAACAATATTTCATGGGAAACATAAGGTTTTTAATTGGTTTTATATGGTATGTTATTACATGTTTTATTTTTTTTCATTGATTTTTGACAGTGACATATTTTAAGGATAAGAGTTGTTGGTTTATAAATCTTAAACCATTTGTTGCATTTTTGTTTGGAAGTGATGAATAAAGTATAAAAGAGATATAATATATACATGTTTTGTGTCTCCAATATTCTGATTAGTGTTATGAAGATGATGTACTATTTTACATGTTTTTGGGATACTGTTTAAGTACCTCTCATTAATGTTTTTGTTTTTTTTGGTAATTTCTATGTATTTATTGTATATTTATTACTAGATTTGAGTTTGTGAAGTTTTTATCAGTTTTTTGTTATTGAATTTTGTTTGTGGGAATCTATTAGGAAGTGATGCTACGAGGGTTTAATATTAACCCAAAAAATGAATTTATTTTAAAATATAAAAAATAAAGTTTGATAGAATTTGAAACCTATGTTCTAGGAAACAAAATATTATAAAATAGATCTATGGGGTTTCTTGTATTTAATTATAGTATATACATTAAAAAGGTTCAAAAAAATAAATTATTGAATAATTTAAGAACTAATTATTACATGTTACATATGGAATGAAATATCCTCAAGATGATGTGTTATGGAATAATAATAGATTATTATATTTAATATAATTCATTACACTTAAGTTCTTTGAATACATCTCATATGAAATGACATATACTAGGATTTGATATTTCTTATGCATAAATCATAGTGGGAAAGTATCAAACCAAATTACAATAAATACAAGAGTTATAATTCATAACTTCCATCAGTACTTGAGAAAGTGAAAAGGGTAAGTTCATAGTACTTGTATAAAGATGAATACTAGCGATTAAGGGGATACAAAACTAGTATTTAGTTAGATGAAATTGATCTTATATATTTTAGTAAGATCAGGAAAATAAGAAATAAAATATTATTTAATCAATTGTGAGACATGTCTATATCTCATTACCATGTTTCAACTATTGACACTTCTTAAGAAGCTATTAAATCATTGATTTGTTCCATATTTTGGAATCATACAAAGATAGCGAAGTATTATAATAATATATATATGATAAACTTATGACTATGGTATTACCTAATATATAAAGTTTGTGATAGTGAAATAACGGTAAATACTCTATGATATCACTTTTTGAGGGATTTTATCAAAGGAGTGAAGTTATTTAAAGAATAATAGCCATAACATAATGTGATAGGGAAAAAAATATAGCCATACCATAGTATAATCATGTTTATCATGTGAGATCTAATAAGTTGTTAGTTTGCAGTTAGATCTAGTTTAAGTAGAAGTTTCTTAGAGTTGGTTCCCTAAAACCAATTGTATTTCTACTTTATAGTATGGGAAAATTAGATTACTAAAATATTAATAAATATATTATCACATGATGATTGTTATTTTTCGTAACATTAATGTGATATTGTACTTAAATTATTTTTCACATTGAAAGGTTATTGCAGTTCACTATTATAATGAAAAACTTGAAATGCAGTGACTATATATCTAACCCTTTTATTGAAATGGAACTATCTAATTAAATACATGGAAATGGTATTTCATTGAATAGTTAATTTTAGGTAGTCAAATAAAATTAAATCTATCATATAGGTTTATGATACAAGTATCCAACCTACTTGATGAGATATCGAGATAAAGTGATTATATTACACGGTAAGCATTTATAGTTAGGTTATTATTATTACAATAATAGATTCATTCTCTATGAGTTACTTGTTTTGTTTATAGATGCTCCTAGACTTTAGGTAAGTTTACATAATTACACTAAGATTGATTCTAAGAGTATCACACACTAAGAGTATCTAGATTCTCAATTAAATTCTATATGAGTTTAATATTTAGAAAAAATTTTATTCTTGAATAATGGTTTTATAATTATTAAACTATTTTTGATCACATAAATTCAAACACAAAATATTCTTGTTTTAAATATGTTACATGAATACTAAATGAATATTTGTTCATGAGTTTAGTGTGTATCACATTTATTTATCCCTTATTTAATATTCACAATGTAATAAATAAATCTATAATTATTCACCAATTTAGTGAATATATTAATATAAATATTTATTTAGTTAAATTAATATTAAAATAAATATTCACTTGAAAGTTTTGTGATTATAATATTTATTTATTTATTGAATGAAAAATAAAATTATATATATTTATTTAAATAAATATTTATTATTCAAGGTTTGATAAATTCAAAGGAGGATTTATGAGGCCTAGTCAAAGGGCCCGACGAATATGATATTTTTATCCACGAGTTTAGTGAATGTCATAGGATATAATAATAATAATTTTATTTTTATTTGAAATGGGGATTACATATAATAAATAATTAGATAGAGGAACCTTGTGAACTTATTTATCATTTAACCCTAAGTATCTATTCCAATTTATATCATTTTCAGTGATTATGATTTTTGTTCATAATGTGACCTCTATAATATTTTCATAAGTCATAGAGAGAAAAATCATACTCCCCCTCTCTTAAGAATAATAAAGAATAAGAGACATTTCCTAATATGATCAAGGATGAACGATACAAGGCACTTCGTCTCTCTACACTAGAATTCAAAATACCAAGAGTGATGTTTTGAGATTCATGGAGACAATGTGGATATAACTAGAGGAATCCTCACTTAGATTCTCCACCAAAATGAGGACTTGATAAGATAAAAAACTAAATTGATCAAGAAGAACTATCAAGTTCTAGGTAAATATTATTTAAAATTATTTATAAATTAAATTTTAATGGTCATTCTAAAAGATTTTTGTGTTTTATCTTTGAGTACTTTGTACACTATCCATTAAAAATGATGAAAATTTATGAGGCAACCTCTTAAAGCTTCCTCTTACAGAGCCTTGGGTTAGGATATGACATGAGACATACTGGGTTTTAAATGATATTAAAACACTTGTTAAATATAGATAAATTAATATAAAATCTTATAAACCAAGATCTTCCATTCTAGATAAATGAAACTATTAAATTTTTAAATGAAGAAACTAGTGTAAATTACATTGATGAGAAACTGTTATAAGTACCCAACCTTAAAAAAACATAATCTTTAGTTTTAGTAAATAATTCACTTAATTTTACATTGAGTATATTTTTAGGTTTAGAGTTTTATATAATTATGATGTAACTCATACATTACAAATTGGTATCTTTTGATTAGTAACCGTTTTTACCTTAATATATATATTTTTAAAATAAATAATTATTTATTTTCTTGTAATATCTTCGTGAATTTCAACTTGAAGTATTAATTTCCCTTACCCATCTTATAACTCTATAAAAAACATTTTAAAATTTGGGATGAGCACAAAAATCTTAGTAAGGGGGATAAAAAAAGAAAACCATTAGTCCATTAAAAAAAATGAAAACTCATGTAAAGTTTCCCTTTATCGAGTATGAAACAAAAAACAATTACATGAAAAAACACACACTTTGTTCTCAAAGGAAGCCTTTAAAACCCAAAACAAGCAATTAAAAAGCATTTTTGGTAACTTAGAGCATCACATTCATAACCTGTTTTAAACCTGTGTCAAAAGTAACTAGAGCCCAGTTAAATCAATAGGAGAAACCATTTGGTAACTCCCTATTTATTTCATGTTTGGACAACAAACATTAAAAAATTCATTGGAGAACTATCTAGGTGCACCCATTTTATAGGATATATTGGGCTCACCTGGCCCTATATGGGTGCACCCATCATATAAGTTATAAAGAGATCACCCAATACTATCTGGTCACACCCATTTCTAATGTATAATGTTTAATTACCATATCAAGAAAAAATATTTTTTCTTATAATTTTACATCATAATTTTTTTTAAAATATTTTAAACTCATAAGAAAATCACTTTTGGATATCAATACACAATTTTCTATTGCAAACCCATTTTCAATTCCAAAACACCCTTTTATTTTGATAAATAATTTTCAATATCAAAATACCCAAAAAAGGGTAGATGTTTTTTCTTTGAATAAAAAATAAAATCTTTTAAAGGAATCCAAACTTTGGATAACGGTTATAGCAGTGGAAAACTCATTATTAGTATATTTGTTAAAATAGAACATTCCTTTTTTCTTTTATCAAAATAATCCATAAAAAACACATAAAAATATTTCTTTTGAATTTTTTTGAAATAAAGTAAAAAGTAACATACAATTTAATTTATAAATATTTTATGTATATATAAAACTTTCATTAAATATTTTTAAAAACACGAACATGAAATAGAAATAGTTGTAAGGAAAACATTAAAAGATGTTTTTTTAAAAAAGAAAAAATACCTTATTACCTAGGAAACACTTGAATCATAATCCACATGAAATAATAACATTAAAAAAATTTAAATAACATGATAAAAGTTAAATTGATGATATAAAATGTAAAATGGTCTGTATATATAGGTTATAAAAGAATATAGGTATATAACATCAAATTATTTCTCAATGAAAGGAAATTGAGATGAAGTATCTTACATTGATTCTGACTTGTAATGTATGTTCTTTATATTCACGAATAATAAAATAATGTTAATATTTAATTTATGTATAAAATTTTTCAAATTTTTCATTTTTTTTCACTTATTACCATGTTATTTACAATTAATTAATAAATTAAGTTTATGTTGAGTGTTTCGATGATACTTGGATTATGTGTGATAAATTACTTATATAGGTTGAATATTGGTCACATAGGTAATTATTAAAAATCTAAATAATAATAATAATAATGAAATAATTATCATGTTAATACATTAATTATAATTTTTAAACTAATCATGAACGGTGGTTATAAAAAATTAACTATGTTACAATCATGAAGATGGTAGGCCATACGTACGCATGATTAACATTTCCATTTTTCAATGATCATTTAAAAAGAAGGTAAGTAATATTTTATATTTAAATAATTATCATCATATAATAAATATCATATTATTTCATTAAATATACTTTTACATATCATTCATGTTCTGTGGTAAAGAAAAAAAGAATCCCATCGCTTTGTGGAGGCGGTAGTCCACACGTACCTGAACAACATTATAATTTTTTAGTGTAAGAAAGAAAATAATATATTATATTTTTAAAATGATAAATATATCATTAATATCATTATTATATCATTTATATCACATGTATTCATTAAATTTATAATTTTTACCTTCCATGTAATGCGTTATTGAAGAATGAATCACATTGCTTCTCAAGGCGGTAGTCCACCATACTCATGAGTAACATTATTGTATCCCCAATGGGATAAAAATTAAGAAGGAATATCTAATATTATAATTAAATATTTATAAATATGTTACAAATATAATATATATACTTTAGATCCATCATCAAAACAACACATGATAGGTGATGATGATAAATTAATGACATTAGTTTGCGAGGCGGTAGTCTACCGTACATACAAATAATGATTTCATGTCCCATTTTATGGAATAGGAGATGGATTTAGGTTATTAAATCAACATAATAACATATTAGAATATTAATTATTTTTATTTTATTATATAAACATATTTTAATTATATTTTAAGGATGTGGAAGAATAAATAAAATAAAAATTTATAGTTAATAATTTTACCTCTTCTCAGACTACCTCTTTAGGATTATACCTAAAGTATTCATAGAATAAATTTATGATATTACTAAGGATTATAATATTAGGGGATAGAATTTAGGAATTTATTTGGGTAGGTGTTGTCCAAACCAATTAGTTTTTTATGTTTGAAGAGGGGAGGATAGGGGGTGGACTTTTATAAGTGAGGTGGGTGACACTTATAATTTTTGAAAAGAAAAAGTGTAACCAAATGTTTCACATGATAAAAGGATAAAAATAGACCATTATATATAATTATATATTATAAGGTATAAATATGGACATAAAATATATTTTAGACCATTTTTTAGATAATTTTAACCCTTATCATTTAAGTTTAGTCCTCGGTAAACCTGTTTTAACCATAACCGTGGTAATTGTTTTCCCATTATCACTATTCATTATGGTAAAAAATTAAATTGAACTTATTTAATAATATAAATTATTATAATTAAAAATATGGAATCCATTTTCCAAATACAACTCGCAGAATTAGAAAAATTTAATTTAAAATAAAACCCACAAATGTGATGAAAAATTGGGGTTTTCAAGAAGTGATTTTTTAAGATAAATATGATTTTACATTAAATCTATGACTAATAATAATAATATTAATATAAATTAATATTTAAAGATATATAATATATAAATTTAATTTAAAACATTACTCATTAGGTATTATTTAAACTAGAATTTAGAAACATTACACACTTTAAAACAGTTTTCAGAAAAATCTCATTTTTAAACCCAAAACAAACTTATAATAAAATACAATATAAAATTTATTAAAAAGAATTTAATTAGATTAAATATAACTAAATAATACTTATTTTACTTTAAATAATATTAAAAACATTCTAGGAATTTTAAATTATATAAATTATTGAAAAGAAACATTATTTTTACAAAAATAGTTATTTTTCACTATTCACTAAAAAATCAATATTTTATGAGAATTTACAAAATTTCACAAAAAATAAATTTTTATATTATGATTTAAAAAATTATATTAACTTTTAAAATTAAAATTATATAATTTATAAATTAATATTTTACATAAAACCTTAAGATAAAAGAGTTTGTTTAAATCTGTTTTCATTTTTATTTAAAAATTACTTACTATTTTTATGATGAATAAAAAAAAATGAAAGTGATTTATTATTTAATTTTGAAATTTGTTAAATTATTTCCCCATTTTAGAAATTATATCCTTCTAATTTTATTCACTTATTAAAAAATTGGTATATCTTTCCGTCATAGAATTTTCAGATTCTCATGTTGCCTTTTCAACTATATGGGTTTTCCATAAAACCCTAACTAGGAGAATCAAATTATTTCAACAAAAATTCTCTCTATAGTCAAGAATATAAAGAGTCTATTACTAATAATAAATTTTATCATCTAACTAAACTACTTCTAGGAAAACATAATATTATTTTGGAACATATTTCTTTAACATTGAGATATGAAAAATGTTATGTACGTGGAATTAACTTAGAGGAAAAGCCACTTGGTAGAAAACTGAACCAAATTTATATATGATTTGATATGGTCTAATGAACTACAAACTTTGATTTCAATTTTTACCAAAACACATAACACTTTTTTCATAGATATACTTTTAGAAAGATATGATCGACCGTATCTTAAGAAAGATCTTTCCTTCGACTATCCCCATGAATTTTCTGCCTACTTTGAGCCATCCTCACATGTTGCTAAATTAACTACACCTTCTTAGTCATTTCTTATACCAACTCTGGTCCCATAAACTTCCTTTCTCCAAATTTATCCAAAAAATATGTTTTCTAACACATGTTTCTATATAATTCCTCAAATGGTGCCATCTATATAATGGAATGAAAATTATTATTATAAGAAGAATATTTTAATAAAATATGTTGATACTAAAATCCCTTTTGATCCATTAAATTAGAGAAAATTATATCTTATACGGCTTGAATAATCTACTAAAACTAACCATCGTTTTGAGGATTAAAATTTGTAATGAAATTTAATTTAGTACCCAAATATTCTTGAATTCCTTTTCAAAAATTATATGTGGATCATGAATAATGGTCTAATACCATAGAGAGAGTAACTCCATGTAACCTGACCATCTCCTTTAGATATTTTTGAGAAATATAATCCAAAGACATAATATCTCAAATGGTATGAAAATACATAGATTTATTTAATTGATCCACTATAAAACAAATCAAATTATTAACTCAATAAGTCTTTAGTAATTGCACAATGAAATACATTGATGTATTTTACCATTTCCACTTTGGCACTGGAAAAGTTTGAAGCATTTGCTTCAGTAATTATTGTTCTATGTTAACTTGCTGACAAGTCAAACAATTCATGGTAAAGTCATTAATATCTATTTTCATTCCATCTCACCAGTAATAATCCCAAAGGTGTCTCTATATCTTAGTGTTTGATAGACATACATAAAATGGGGAACTACAATATTCACTCAATGAATATTTCTTTAACTAGAAATCACTCATCAAAAATAATATTTTTCTAATTATAAAAACAACTTCTTCATCAATATTAAAATCATGAAACTTACCCTTCATAATAGATTTTACCTTTTCCTGCAAAAAATGATCCACCTTTTGTGATATCTCAATTCATTATGACAAAGTTTATTGCATTAAAACTAAAAATAAAATAGAGAAAGTAACCATATCAACAACTTCTAGGATAGAATTCATCAAATAATTGACCAAAGGGTTATGTTCAAAATGTTAAATATTTAATGTAGGATTATTTTTCCAGATCAAATCATCATCCACTTTTATTTATTTTATAGGATGGTAATGAAATGCGCGATCATAATACTTGATCGGTTTTAACCAGATTATTTGTCTCATGTTCAATTATTTATGAGTGAATATATATTTTAAACTTTTATAATCAGTATAAATTTCATAATTTACTTCACAAAAATGATGCCTCCAAAAAATTAAAGCAAAAACCACAAAATCTATTTCCAGATCTTGTGCAGGGTAATTTAACTTGTGAGGTTTCAAATAACGTAAAGCATAATCAATTAGATAATCATTCTACAACATGACACAACCAAGTAATTTCAATCACAAATCACTATAAATTATGAGTTCACTATTTCTGGAATAAAAGACCAAAATAGGAGTATTCACCAATATTTATTTTAGTTCTTAAAAACAATCATCGCATTCTTTTTTCTAGATAAATTTAACTCCTTTTTGAGTTAACTTAGTCAATGGTCTTGAAAAAAGATTTATTTTAAAAAAAACTACTGGTAGTAACCCACTAATCTAAGAGAAATATGAATCTCTATGATATTTTTTGGTATTGGACATTCTTCAACAACTTTTGTTTTAGAAGGTTCAATACTTACACCATCTTTAGAAATAATATATCCAAGGAATGAAATTTACTATAATAAAAATTCACACTTACTAAATTTCCCATACAATTTATTTTTCTTTAAGGTTCAAAAAACAATACTTAGGTGTCTTTCATATTCCTATTGACTTATATAATATACAAAAATTCATAAATAAACACAGCCACAAAATATCCAATAATTCATAAAAAAACTATTTATGAGATCCATAAATAAATTAGGTACATTAGACAACCAAATAAATAAAAACTCATAATGACCACATCTAGTCTGAAATTTAGTCTTCATAATTTCATACTCCTTCACTTTCTATTGATGGTAGCTAGAACTTAGACCAATATTTATAAAATTTTAATCTCCCTCGATCCGATCAAACAAATCATCTATATTAGACAAAATATTCTTATTATTTACAGTGATATTATTCAAAGATCTATATTCAATGTAAAGTCTCATTGAACCATATCTCTTTTTGAAAAAAATAGGAGCAAACCTTGGTGAAGTGTTAGGTCGAATGAAACCTTTATCTAATAACTTCTACAAATAATTGTTTAATTCTAAAATTTCCACTTGAGCCATTCAATAAGGGGGTTTAGAAATAGTCTTAACATAAGAAACTAATTCAATAGTAAACTTAAACTCATAATAATGAATAACACTAGGAAAAAATTAGGTGATATATCCATTTATTCATTCACTAATAAAAGATCACTAATTTGAACAGTTTCTTTATTTTCAACAAAATGAGCTTGATAACTATCACTGGCAACTCTAATAAAATTCTCAAATTATTAGTAAGTTATAAAAGGTATGAAATAATTTAACATAACTTTCTTAGCTATGAAATAGATCTTAAAATGATAAAATAAAATCCAATCCATACCAAGAATTATATTAAACTATACTATAGTCAGTTCAATAGGATTTATAGGAAAGACCATCCCACTAATGACAATAGGAAGATTTATATATATCATGGTTTATTTAATGGTTCCATATGAGGTTTTCAACAAAAATTTTATATTTTTTTTCTTATGGTGATATCTCTATTTTACATTAAAATTTCTTTGAAATGGAAGAATGTGAAGATTTAGAGTTAAATAAGTAATTGGTATAACTCTAATAAAAAAGTATCGTACCTGTAACCACTTCATTCGATGGTAAAACATCAATTATATTCATAGAAAATGACTTTTATATACATTTCCATTTCTGATCATGATGATTTACATGTTTTACAACTAATTTAGACACATATTAGCATAATGACCCAAATAATTGCAACTAAAACACCCCACTGTTGTATGGATATCTATTACCCCATTCTTTAATAATTCATTTCTTTACAGTCCAAAGCCTTGGAATAAACTAACCACACTAAAAAAACTTTCTAGATCTTGTCAAACATTCCTTGAAATTTATTTTACCACACTTGAAACATTTCGGGGGCTTACCTCCAGACTTCTCAGCTAGTTTCTTCTCCATTTCTTTCCACCTTGACATTTTCTTACTTTTTTCTTCTATAGGAACATACATGTTAGAAAAATTCATCTCAAAAATATAAAAAAAATGAACCACTTTCTCATGACTTTTAAATCCTCATTCATCCAATTATCTTAATAAACTTGGTTTCAACCATGAGTAAAATCTATTAATTTTACTATTAGTGTCCTAAATAAAATCCAAAAAAAATCTGGCCAATCTTGTGAAGTTTTCTTCCTATGAAGATGCACAATATTTATATTTTCCCCTAATTCCAAGAATTATTTTTCCATTCTTAGCTGAAAAATATTAGGAAAATATTTCTCCAGGAAAATATCCTTAAATATTTCCCATTTCAAGGCATCAAGATCATCTTTCTCTCTGGAATTCTTAACCAAAGACCACTATCAATCAACTTCACCTACAAAATGATAAGTAGTAGGAGTTACATGTTGATGCTATAAACATCCTTTGCCTTTAAATATGTTATCCAAGGAATTAATACATACTTCAACTACCATTGGGTTTGATGATCCCCTGAATGATAGGGGATGTTGTCTCATGGATTGCAGCACTATAGAAATATTTCTTTATGGTAGATCAGGTTACTCTCTAGCATGGATACAACCACCCTTTATAGCTTTTGAAAACTAATACATAACTATAATAAAATATTCTGTTCCATTTCCAACAATCTCAGGATAATGATTTATAAGGATATTTTCTTATTGATGCCTTCCCACTACAACTTCCATGTTTCCTCTACAGAAAACCATTTTGAAAAAACATAGTTTAGATGAAGCAACATTGTAATCTTGAAATTCTATATCATTTCATATTAACCATAAGCACACTATTTTAAGGTAATGTTATTAAAACTATCCTAACCTCTAAAGTTATATAAAATATCCTCCAATACCAACTATAGGGAACTAGCCTTAAATATAACATAATCTTGAGTTTTAGTTAATAATTAACTTTATTTCACTTTGGGGAAATTTTTAGGTTTAGAGTATTATAGAATTTGGTTATAAATAATATAAAAAAAAACATACAATAAAAAGTGGAAACTTCCAATTAGTATCCATTTTTACCATAATATATATTTTTTAAAATAAATCATTATTTTTTTCATTGGAAATCCTAAAGACTTTCAACATGACTTGTTCCTTTCACATTCCTATCCTTAAAACCTATGCAAAACATTTTAAAATGTGGGATTATCACAAAAAGCTTAGTAAGGGACCTAAAAATAAATAATACCATTAGTCAAGTGAAAAACATAAAAAATAATATAATTATTACCTTTATCTTCAAAGTTATTTTGATATTATGAAATAAAAAAACTTCACATTAAAAACACACACACTTTTTTCTCAAAGGAATTCTTTAAAACCCATAAAAAGAAATTAAAAACCCTTTTTGGAAACTTAAAGGATCACATTCATTACCCATTTTAAACCCATTTTAAAAGTAACTAGATCATAGTTAAATCCATAGGAGAAACCATTTGGTAACTTCCTCTATATTTTATCTTAATAAAAAGAATATTACCCAATTAATTTGAGCTCTATATTGGCACACCCATTGTATAAGCTATATCAGGCTCACCTAAAAATATCTGCATGAACCCAGTATATAAACTGTAATTTGCATACCCGATGATATCTAGGTGCACCAATTTATTATGTATAGTTATCATGTACTATATTGTTAATAAAATTTTTTATACCTTCACTTATCTATCATAAAATATTTGAAAAACTCTTTTAGACTCATAAGAAAACTACTTTTTGGATATAAAAATACCATTTTCTTTTGAAAAACCATTTTCAATACCAAAATACCCCAAAAAATAGTAAAGGATTTTTATTTGAATAAAACATAATTTTTTTTAAAGTAATCCAAAATTTATATAATTTTTACAGTGGTGGAAAATTTGTTGTCTCTGTATATGTTAAAATAGAACATTCCTTTTATCGTTTGTCAAAAAATTCCATATAAAACACATAAAAATATTTCTTTTTAAAACATATAAAATAAAGTAAAAATGAAAATTACATTTAAATAATAAATATTTTATGTTCGTATAAAAACTTTCATAAAATCATTTAAAAAACAAGTACATGCAAGAGAAATATTTGGAAGGAAAACTTTAAAAGAGTATTTTTTAAAAGAAAAGTCCCTTATCACATGGGAAACACTTGAATCGTAAGCCCCACGAAATAATAACATTAATGAAAACATTAAATATCACGAGGATAGATAAATTAATGATATAACACTTCAATGGTTTTGTATATACACTTTATAAAACAATACTTGTTTATAATATCAATATATACCTCAATAAAAGGAAATTGAGATGAAGTCCCTTACCTTGAGTCTGACTTGTCATGAAGATTATTTATCTTCCTAAATAATAAAATTATGTTAATTATTTACTCACTTTACTCACTTTTTAAATTTTATTATTCCTTTTATTTCAAGTTTTACCATGTTATATAAAATTACATAGTCAATTAAGTTTATGTCATGTGTTTCAATGATATTTGGATTATGTGTCAAAAATTACTTAAGTAGGTTGAATATTTTTCAAATAGGTAATTATTAAACATGTACAAGATAATAATAATTAAATATTAATCATATTTATATATCAATTATAATTTTTAAAACCAATCATGAAATATAGTTGTGAAAAATGAACTATGTTACAGTCATGGAGATGGTAGGCCGTACGTACACATAAGGAATATTTTGATTTTTCAGTGATCATTATGGAAATAATGTAAGTAATATTTTATCTATATATATTGATAATAATATAAATAATTTCTTGTTATTTCATTAAATATACTTATATATATCAACCCTATTTTTTTGGGTATGAAAAATAATAATCACACAACTTTGTGGAGGTGGTAGTCCACATGTACACGAACTCCATTATCATTTTTTAGTGTAAGAAAAAAAATGATATATTATATTTTAATAATGATAAATATGTATTTAATATAATTATTATTTCATTTATATCATATATATTTATTAAATTTATCCTTATTACCTTCCATGTAATGTGTCAGTGAAAATCGAATCACATTGCTTTGCAAGACAGTATTCCTCTATTCACAAGAGCGACATTATTATATCACATACATAATGGAAAGCAAGTAGGAATATGTGATATCACAACTCAAGAATTATAACAAGGTTAAAAATATCATATATATAATTTAATTTCATTATTAAAAAAATCAATAAGAGGCAATGATGGAAAAAAATGGCATTGGTTCACGAGGTGATGATCTACTGTACACACAAATGATAATTTCATTTCCCATTTGATAGAAGAGGAGATGGATATAGGTTATTCTATTAAAATATAAACATATAATTATATTTGAGATATTTTTTTATATATCAATATTTAAATAATATTTTAAGAATTTGGAATAACAAATAATAAAAAATGTATATTTATGAATTTTACCTCTTCTCAGATCACCTCTTTAGATTATACCTAAAGTTATCCTAGAATGGATTTCTGATAAAAATAATGATTCTAAAATGAGGGGATGGAATTAAGGAAGTTATTTTTCCGGTATTTTCCAAACTAATGGGTTTTGGATGTGTGAAGAGGGGAAGAGAGAGGGTGTCGTTTTATAAGTGGGGTGGGTGGCACACTTATAAGTTTTTAAAAGAAAAAGGTGTACATGAATTTTTAAGATGAAAAAGGATAAAAAATGAAATATTATAAACCCTTATACATTATAGGGTCTAAATATGTCCATAAAATATATTTTATATAAGTTTTTAGGTCATTTAACCCTCATATTTGTAGTTTAACCCCACAATAAACTCGTTTTCACCTTAACCGTGATAATTAATTTTTACTATTACACTATTCATTATGGTAAAAAATTAAGTTGAAATTATTAGAAAATATAAATTATTATGATCCCTAATATGGAATCCATTTTTACAAATTCAACTTATATAATTCAAATTTTTTAATTTAAAATAAAACCCGTAGAAACGAAAAAATGTGGTTTTTCAAGAAGTGTATTTTTTAAGAAGTATATTTTTCAAGAAAAGGATTATTTTATATTAAATCTATGACCAATAATAATCATTTTAGGAATATAAATTAATATTTAATGATATATAATATTTAAATCTCATTTAAAAAATTACTCATTATTTATTATTTTAATTAATTAAAATCTATAAACATTATGCACTTTAAAACAGTTTTCAGAAAAATATCATTTTTAAACCAAAAAAACAAACTTATATGAAAATACAATATAAATTTGATTAAATTTTTTTAAGTGGATTAAATATAAAAAATAATACTTATGTTACTTGAAATCATATTCAAAACATATTGGTAATTTTAAATTACTTAATTTATTAAAAAGAAATGATATTTTTACAAAAATTGGTATTTTTCACTATACATTGAAATATCAATATTTTCTGAAAAATCCAAATATTTCACCCTAATCAAAATTTTATTTTCTTATTTAAAAAATTAAATTCATTTTTTCAAATTCAAATTATATAATTTATAAATTAATCTTTTAAATAAAAACTTATAATAAAATATTTTATTTAAAACAATTTCCTTTTTGATTTAAAAATTGATTAATATTTTTATGATTAATAAAAACATGAAAGTAATTTATATTATCATTAAATAGGTTGTTAAAACTATAGAATCCATATTCATCATATGTGGTTGATAGAGATCACATAATAGGTAAAAAAAATGCATCCCTCCTCTGGAGGTATCCATGGGTTGTACTGAATATTTTTTATATGAGTGGGATTCATCCACACTACACAACATTCTAGTGACTTATGATGTGAAAGAGGTAGGAGAATAGAGTTATGTGTAGAAGATTATTGATCAAAGCATGGAAAATCTCACACCCATGCATCACATTCCCATCGAATGGGTACTGTCTCTTTATATAGATATCTTGAGGATTATCCTTGAGTGGATGTGAATTAACTCATATGATGTAACTTATGAGTTAATTCCCCTATCAACCATGTATTTATCACATGTATTCATCACTCGATTAAATAGTTTCATCTTAAAAAACATTTTATATATGATATACAATGAGGAAGATTCCCAAATGATAACTGTTATCATTTAGTTTCCAAGATCAAATAATTTTAGTGTATATCATACCTTATGATTAAACACATAATAATACTTATGATATCATCCTATCATACTATATTATTCAAATAGAAGTTTCATGGTTTCTATAAAACATGTATTATGATATAACTATATCATTTCTTATAACATGGACAAAATACTTCACAAGATCCTTGGATTTATGGAATATATTCGTCGATCTCTCACCTATTCTAAAGCCTTATATACTTTATGCTATTTCACCTTAAATGGAAACATATATAATAATTTTTGAAATCATATCCAAAACTTATTTTGGACATATTCAAAAAATATTTTGGAGACCTATCATAAACATCAATGTATATTACATTGTATGTAATTCCTTTTTAATACCTTACCAAAAACATTTTGGATATACTCTAAAACACATTTAGATAATCACTCTACTTCAAACTCAATCCCTATTCAATTAACTGTAAAGTGTTAACCCATGATCCTTTTTAGCATTGATAAAAAAATATGAGCCACATGATCCATAAATGTAAGAAAAGAGAAGTATCTAGAAAATATTCGTGGTACTATAGCTATAAATGGATCTGAAGTGATCTCCATCAAATACATGTATATATATACCCATGTAAAACTGTTGCATCATATGAAAGTTTACATTATCATAGGTTCCCTTTGTCCAATACATTGATGAACCATAGGGCACAATGTATGTAAATGTCGTATATCTTACTCAAAATTTATCAACTATCCTAGTATAGATTGGCCATGTTGATGAATACATCAAACGTATTTCACCATTATGGATGAAAAAATCTTATTTAATTTAATTTAATAGATAATAAAATCATATATACTACCTTGGTGTGGCTAAACACTTTCCCAATCTATCTCAATCGAGGGACCATATGTCATACTCAACATATGGGAGGAAAAATCCTATATTGGTTGAGCTCCAACCATTAACATGATAAGAAAATGTACCTAACCACCTCCTGATTTTCTAAGCCTCAAGACTTTTGTAAGAAAGGTATCAAAGTATAATGGTTCTCATTCTAGTTTTCTTGGAAAGATTAGGTAGTAGAGACTCCAAATATTATCTATTCACCCCTATTATACAAAATATATATTGTGTGATACTCCATGTGGCATATCTATTGAGTCATCCTATACCCAAAACCTATTTTAAGCCTCATGAGAATTTTAAATATCTTTATACAAGAACCATAATCAATCTAACCTTATAATTTCATCATGTCAAAAATACTCTATAAAGAAAATTATGTTGGGATAACTGAAATTCATTATTTGAGAGTTTAATTATTATCTACCTTCATAAAAAATATATACTTATATACTTATATTGAACCAATATGAAATAATGATAATTTGGATATTTTATTTTATATGATATATTTTATATTCTTAAAATACTTTTAGAATACTTAACAAAACCATATATAATATCCTTTCAAACAAATCATATATGATAGTCTACTAGATCAGCCTTATATTTACTATAGTTTCATTTGTTTTATTAACTCATTACATCTATATGTAATTCCTTTTACATAACTATATGAAAATATGATAAAAAACCTCCCACTAAAATATTTAGTGAGAAAAATCTTTGAATTAATCCATTTTGAATAACATTGAGATTTATAAATTATATTCCTAATGTTTAACTCTTTGAACATATTCAAACTCATTAAGTTCACAAAATCAAATATTATGATGTTAATTTATGTTGCATACATAGAACTTTTATAAGTATATCATTATAATTCTTGGCACCTATATCATCAAAATTTTCCCTTGAAATCTTTTAGTAGATAATATAACTATTTACATTATCACTTTCTAATAAATCCTAAAATTCTTTAGGATAAAGTGGAATTCACTTTATTGTAGTAACTAAATATAACTCTTTACATTTCTCCTTATCACCATACCCTAAACACTTTTAGGATATTAAATGAAATTATATTTTAATTTTAACTTGAATATTATTTTATTTTTTAATTTCGAACTTATATATGTCGAAACATACTCTAACTAGCCTCTTAGACATTATATAATTTTCATAATATCATGATAAGATATAAAAACTCCATTATGTTGGAAATAAAACTTATTTAATTTTATTAAGAATATTTAAAAAATAAAATATTATTTTCATATCATATATTACATTATTTTTATTTAGAGTAAATTATTAAAAATAATAGTATTCTTTAAAATATGCTACTAATGGGTGGTGGGAAAACATTACCTTAAATTTTAACAACCATATATATAAACCCTTTTTTCATAGATAAATTTTTATCCATATATTCTTCTCAAACATTTTATAGAATCCAATGAATCATAAAACATGTGAATAAAATCTATTTTATTTTATTGTTCATAAAAACTATTTGTTAACAAATATCCTATCATATCATATAAGGTAAATACGATAACTATACACATATTTTATTGATATTCATCTAAACTTGATATATTAATTTAGATTAAAATATTTAATGTAGAAACTATTTATTTCATAACTTGAATGAAAACTTCATGTGTTATTAATTCTTCATATGATTTTTGACTATTGTATATTTAAAATTCTTGTGAAGTATATGTTTGGTATCATATACCCTTTAAAAATATATTATTTATTTCTATAACATGAATACATGACATGTAAATTCTATAGAGTTTCCTAATACCCTTAATATATCATAGCAAATCCCATTTTATAAAATAATTATCCATATTGATTTTTACCTTTGAGGTTTAATAATCTTAATTGGTTATTCAGGTAAACATTACTGGAATTTCGAAGTAATGTTTCTTCTTATGGTTTGATATTCTACCCACTTATACTATCAGTACAACACCAAAACCTAGAAATCACATTCCTTTTTTCACCTATTCTTAACACTTAGATAAAATATGGTAAATATTTATAGATAAAATTCACATTATTATAAAATTTCCATCAATTCCATTAAAATTAATTCCTTAACAAGAATAAGACTTATAATAAACCTCTATTTTCACCAAGTTATTAATATCCCCAATAATATTGATTATATTAGTGGAGAATAAAAATACTTTGGATATCATGTGTCTAATGACTTTTAAACTCAAAGTGAATCATTAAATGATTCTCAAGAGAATCTATTTCAGCTTTTTAAACAACTTCAATAGTTGGTTACTCAGGAAAGTGATTGATTTAACACATATAATTTTTCTTATTTAAGAACCTTTATTAAGTTAATAGGCATTAGAGTTTCTTAAATTAAACTTCCCCTTTCTCAAGGGTTGATCAGGAAGTTAAGTTTAATGATGATAATTATGATGATGATAACATTTATCTATAATATAAACTTTTATCAGTTGAGTATCATGTTTTATATTCATTTAATAAGGATATCTATTAAATGTGATCCTAGTAAAATTATAACCCCTTTTGAATTAATCACACCCATTAGTGATCTGATACCCATATTTTATCATGACTTACACCATTTAATCACATAAATAAATAGTTACTGTTTCTAATAGACAACTGTGGTCAATCATATCATATATGAATCTTGGACAACTGAGTGGATAACTATTTACCCAAATCCATCATGTGGTTTCACTAAACTATATTCCTATGTTATCCTAACAATTTGGGTTTCCAAACTTTGTGTAACCTAAATAAAATGACAAGAAAAATGCACCTAACTATCTAGGTTATATCATTACTTTCTTGACTTACAGAAGATAATCCATGGGAACCTAATCTTTTGGGTCACCCAGATTGAATAACAAAGGTCTTAGCATGTTCGTAATTGGAAGTAATCAAACACTAAATATTTATAATGTAATTTAATCTCACCATATTATATCATGTATTTCATTTAAATATTCATGTTTCTAGTGATTTAGTTTCAAACCCTATTCCTTTCACCAAATCAATATGCTTAAACAATATTGATGTGAAAATCTTTACATGACTCAATACTTATGTTACTAACCCAAATAAACCAATTATAATCATTCATATATAAATTCATCATATGTATAAGGTACATGAAACTCTTTCATGTAATGGTATATAATTATACTAAATCCACTATATCCACTCAAGTAATCTTGGGACCACAAATAGTCAACCCCGCCATTCTATAAAAGGTATAATCCTCTAGGATAGTAGGAAGTTTGACCCAAAGTCTCTATACCTAGAGATACTTTACTCAATTGAGATATTAATTCTTTCATAACTGTAACCCATAGTATGTACAAATTATAATTAACTACTTAATTCATTATCACAACAAAATACAAGCATAATACAAGGTAGAAAGGGAAAAAAAATCTCTTTATCATACATAGAATGTAACTCCTTAAATGCATGTATGATAATATAGAAGCATTTTAAACAATTTAAATTTAAACATACACTTATTCGTATTATAATTAATTTATAACTATGAATAATAAAGAGAATAAATTTAAAATAAATGAATAATTAACATATGTAAACTTGTGATAAACACTTATTAATAATTCATAAATAATATATATATATATATATATATATATAAACTTTATAATTTAGTGAATCATTATGGAAATTCCATAATATTGAATATGGAATCTTTTTATTCACTCTCTAATACAATCTATTTCATGTTATAAATTATATGGAATTTAACTTTAATTTTATGAAATTTTATGAAGTATAAAAATTTTATTTTTCAATTTATATCTGGTAATTTTTTTAAACAATTTAAATATCATAAACTTAACATTATTTTAACCTTGATCACATCAATCATCAAAATTTTTTTTATCTTGTATAAATAATATACCAAAATAAGGATTTAATTTAAATAAATCAAATTTATAAAATATAAACAATTCATAATTCAAATACAAACCTTGTATATTTATTCTTATTTTTTAATTGTTATATAAAATTTATAAATTACCCAAATGATTTCTAAATAAACACATTATATCTAATCCATAAGAAATTATATATAAATGATAAAATTTATTCCAATATTACCATTTAATATCATGGAATATTTATTAACAAATGTTTCATTAACATTTAATGAGTTAGTTATAATTTTTTTTATAATTAATTAATTTCTAGAAAATTTATTAGTTAATAAATTTACCAAAATACATTTTATTATAATTTATAAATAATATATAATTAATATAATTCAATCCATAATTGAATTTAAATAAAATTATTTTTTCAATAAAATTTTTATTTAAATTTATGGATAGAATCATAGAATTCGATAGATAGGGAAGCGACACATAAAATATTTATTCGCCACCAGTTATATTTTATGACTGATAGTCCTACTATCAAATATAATTGTTGGAACATAATATTTTTCAGTTTTGATTAATAGGGAAAAAATATTCATATTGAGTAAAAAGGATTACATATAAAAAATATTGTCCTTGTATATGAATCATATTTTATGAATTAGATGGATAATGTTGAAGAGATATGGGGTTGTGTTTTGAAACCAAAACACAATGCTATCCTTGAATATGATATGCCAATTCCATATGAGAATAATAATACAAATCCAAGGGATTTTTACTAACTAATTGTCTATGATAACCTATTTCATAAGCCATGACTCAGTCGGGAAGAGAAAATATAGATAATACAATAGGGAATATGATTTCAGACACCTCATTTTAAACATGGTTTCATAAATATAAAGGCATGAAAAGCATATTATACCCTTACTAGGTTTTGAAGGATCTAGAAACACTTGTTAAATACTATGAATGAAATACAGAACCCTATAAAATAAGATCGACAATACTAGATAACTAAAACTATGCAAATTTTAAATGAAGAAACTTGCATACCATACAATGATGACCCACTGAAACATTCATATTCATCATATGTGATTGATAAACATCACATAAGAGGTAGTCATGATTCATTCCTCTTATAAAGGCATCCATGAGCTGTAGTAAACCACTCATCATATAAGTGGTATTCTTCCACCCTCTATGATATGATAGTGCCTCATAATATAAAGGAGGTGAGAGAAGAGTGAAATGAGTAGGGGAGTGTTGGTTGAATCATGGGAAATATCACACATAAGATTTATATACCCAAATAATGAGTATTTTCTCTTTATATAGAGCCCTTGAGAATTATACTTTAGAAAATATGAATTAAATCATGTAATATTACACATGATTTAATGAAACTTCCAACCAAATATGCATTACATGGATTCATAACTCCTTCCCGAATATCCCAAAGGCCTTCATTTTTATTAATTTTTGATAACCTCCCTTTAAAGAGATGAGGGGGAACCCTTACAAGGCCTGTAGTCTCAGAGATTACATGGCCCGTAGGCTTAGGTGATTACATGACCCGAAGGTCTTAGGGAATTCAACCGGAATATCTATAAGGAACTACCCCTCCCCAGCATCTGCATCATGATAGTAGATCTCCACTTTCTCTTGGCCGTCTATCTAGGTTTCCCATGCAAGCACAGGCTAGTCCCGATGGCATAGACATACCCTCTCATTCTGAAAAATCCATTTGGATCTACTTTGGTGAGTGCACCTACTCTTGAATCCTCTTCTAGGGCTGCTCCTTTTTTGTAGAGTCTATCTGGGGAAACTGCATGTGGCCCGAAGGCCTTGAGGTGGCCCAAAGGCCTTAAAGGTGGCTCAAAATCCCTACTAACCTAAAGGTCTGGGTGGCCTGAAAGCCTTAAGGACTCCAAGCCCAAATCGGTGGCCCAAGGTAAATAGTTCCAGATACTATAGTAACGAATAGTAACTGCTACAATAACGACTATAGTTCCTACTATAGTACCGCACAATGTACAATTCTGCTATAGTACCTATACAGTTTACAATTTTGCTACAGTACTGCATAGTGTACAGTATATACTACAGTAATAGAAATATGCATATACCTGGTTTTGAACCTAGGTCTTGTGGATGCACTTAAGGATTCCTCACCAACTGGGTTGAGAATCATGTGCATCACTCCTGAGAATTTCATATTATAAAGCATTTAATTTATAATAGACAACATGGAAGACTCCATAATTATAATTATTATAATTTGGTTTTAAATATCATAAAATGGTAGTGTATATTGTATTGTGATGTAAATACTATTTCAGTTCAACTGGATAGTGTGATCCACAGTTTACATAATTCAAGGGGTAAAGGCAGTGGCAACATATCTCTTTAGTGGTGGAAGGGAAATCAGATGATGATATTGTCTGATGGATGTGTGCAAAGTTTATGATTTAGGAGGAAGGTGTAAAGAAGTTACTAATGAAAGTGTGACTTAGGTTTTTCACTAGGTTAAGTAGATATATTCATAGGGTTATTAAAGATCATCAATTACTATTATAAATGTAGGGATGTTTTCAAAGATAGAAGATCTGTGTGACTGGACTGAAAAAATGGGTAATTCTATAGAGGGAACCAGGGGCATCATATACTGATAATGGGAATAATTATTTAGATATGATAGTGATCATATAATTATAGAAGTTTTAATTCATGATATTAATATTTCCTAACTATTTTATTTGTTGAAAGTGTCACACTTTTAACATTCAATTTTAATGTAAAGAGAAGTAGTATTTCTCACAAGGATATAGGGAACATTTTCCAAACCACATAAATTATTGGTTCCTTTACTTTGAAACTTTTTTCTTGAATGTTTGTGTGGTGTTATTTTGATTGAGTGTGTGAGAGAGTAAACTTAGTATGGTGAGTAAGGTGTAAGGATTCCTATATTCTGGTACACTAAGCTAAGGGTGTTTATATTGATGATTGGGTTTCACTATGTGGCATCATCAGGAGAATGTTTTTGGTGATCAAACATGTTAGATGAATCAAAAAAAGTGTTATCAAGGTCTTTAGAGGGTTTAACTCTCTCAAATCACACTCAGAGGTAGCCTAAGTGACACACACTCCTTTCGTGATGTTATTTTTATTTTAGCAGGAGTTTAATATAATAAAACATATAATGATATATAAATGTAATTTCCAAATTGATAAGTTTTATGGAACTAATTTTTGATTCTAGAGGATACACATAGAGGATCATATCATTCAAAAGGACCTAGATGTCTCGTTAATTGGATTTCATCTAGAGAATTTGGAAAATGTGGATTGGTAATGAATATAGATGAAATAATTTGGTTTTATTAGGATGTCATTGGTATAGAACGTGGCCTTTAATATCAAGGAAGTGAAGAATATGATTAAACTCATGAAAGAATTGGAATTCATGTGCAATAAGACAAAGACACTTAATGAAGCATTTAAAATGTGAAGGTTCTTTAACATAATGTTTACAAGTAGAAGATCATGTGAAATACTTCAACACGATCATAGGGAAAGTTGAATCAGTGAAGGGGAATTTTTCAGACAATGAATGGGGGATTCTATCTATTTCATCATTTCTAGAATCATGGAACATGATGATAATGGTAGTGATTAATTTCTATAGAAAAACTCATTTATTATTTTATTATTTCCATAAATTTATCCTCAATGGAGGAATAATATAGAGGTAAGTCCAAGAACTATTCAGAAGTGTTCTCAATATTAACAGATTAGGATGATCACCCTAACACATAAATCAAAAGAAAAAATTAGATGATAAGTCATTAGAGATATTCCATAGAAAATTATAAGGTCATGGTATTTGACCTCTATGTTTTAAATTTGGGTAAAACTGGAATATAAAAAAGAATTACATAAGTTACAATGAGAATTTATGAAGGACATAATCTTTTGGAAGCTTAAATTCCTTGAGTACAACCAAGGTAGGAAACATATTATTGCTCAACATCAATATTCTAGTGGATTCATGGGTGATTAGCTTCGAGGAATATTTTAATTCAATAGAAGAGAATATATTCAAGGATAATTAGGTTTCTAAAATATTTTTCAATGTTAATTTAGTGGACGATGAGGCTCCGGAGATCATTGAAAAAAGTGATGTAAATGTAAAAATAAAGAAAAGATTATTTCAATTGAAATAAGTGAGAAAAATCTTAGGGATTAGAAAGAAATTATTTTTCATAATCTAGATTAATGAGTTAGTTTATAGGAATATATTTTCATATTAATTTTGGATGGTGACTTGAGGATATATGGTTTTTGCACATGGAGTTAAGGATGAGACCGTGTATCTAACGAAAAGATCAGATGGAGTTTTAATTTTCAGTGTTTTAATTTATGATAGTTTAGAGTTGTGTAATTTTATTCTTGAAAACCTCAATGAGAAGAATATAAAAGTTCTAAATATAAAAGTCATGTAATGTAACATCCGAAAGTTTTATATATGTTGAATTTTCCTTCTGAATAAATAATGATTTCCATAATTAGGTTTATAATATTATTTAAATACATAAAAACAATTATTCTTTTAATTAAATAGGAAAATTTTATTTATAAAATGAATATAGAAATGAAAATTGAAAATATTACATTGGTTAAATAAAAAAATAAAATAAAATTACAAGAATATGATGATTTGAATCATCATGATCCCCAAAAATCATAAAAATAATGAACAATACTATAAAGAAATCCAGAACATTAGTTACCTAATCAATTTTTTTTAAAATGAAAAATATATAACCTTGAGAGGTATTCAGGTTAATTATAAATAATGTAATTAATAGGTATTTCTAGGAAGTAATATGATCTTAAAAATTGTGATATGACTGTTGGAATAGTAACCTGACCGTTAAGAATAACAACATGACTGTTAGGAATACTAACTTAACCATTAGAATAGTAAATTGACCTCAAAATAGTAAATTTCATATAAATAATATTTATCCTTAGTAATTTAAGAAAATATAAATATTATAATTCCATAAAAAAAATATCTAGATTAAAAACTCAGTGAAATTATAGGCACATTTTTAATAAACTTTATTTTAATGTATTTTATAAAAATCAAAATGTTTAAGTTTATAATTAAAATTACCTATGTTATAAAATTATTTTCATAAAATGAATATCTCTTTTAGAATCATAATATCAGAATTTTCTATGGGTGCTTTTTGGAAAATTTTGAAATTAAATCAACTTTTTAGTGAATAGTAAAAATAGAGTTTTTACACAACCAATGATTTTAATTACATCACCCAAGATGTAATAATGGTATAATAAATTCTATATCATATCAATAAAAAATCCTTTAATATGATAAATGAATCATTTAAAAATATTAACCTTAAATTCCAAACATACTAAGTGTTTTCCAACTCTAAAATGATAAAGTATCCCATTAAAATAATTGTTTTTCATCTTTTAACTTGCCTTTTTAATAAAAAATGAAATCATCTTTGGAAAGTATTGAAAGTCCTAATTTTTTTATATTCAAATACGACTTAAGTTTTTTTGAATATCACTATTATAATATTTACTATAAAAATTATATTTTATTCAATATTTTAACTCAAAATACCCCTATCATCAATTATAAATACCCCATCTCCCTCCTCCCAGAAACCACTTCTCCATCACTTAACAAAGATAGATATATTCCCAATTTCTCTTTTTTAATTCCATTAGAATCATTAGTTATTTTTTAGAGTCACTCAAATATGGTAATTCAAAAAGTTTAATTATATTGAAAGGAAGCAACATCGAGAAGAGGGTAAGGTTTCATCAATTTTTTTCTCTTATTCCCCCTTTCTATTCTTCATTTTATCTATTACTTTCAATCCCAAACATTATAAAATCAATTAAATAGCATGTTAAAATTATATGAATGATTCTAACATACTTTAATGATTATTTTTACAACATATTATATTTTATACTTCTCTTCCTCCTCTTTTGACAATGTCTCGTTAATGATTAGTTGTAACGACCTAAAGTTTTATCTATAGAAATTCCCATCTTATAATTATGTCATATGGTATAAAAACATAATAGAACACAATAAAAGATTTATAAAGGATTAATGAGTAAAATAATAAGCATTTTTAGAAGTTAAGGAACCTATACCGATGAAATAGTAACTTGACTGTTGGAATAGAAATGTAACCCTTATGAATAGTAAACTGACCAATTGAATAGTAACATCACCAATGAAAGTATGAATAAAATTTTTCCATCTTATAAGTGATGATATTATATAATTATATCATAGTATAATTAAGTAAATATTTTAAAAATTACAAATTAAGTGTTGGTATTTTTGTAAGTCATAAATATTTAATTACAATTTTATGAATAATTTAATAATTTAAAATAAAATTTATTGTCATAAAATGTATTCATAAATTTATATGTTGATGTCTTATTATTATAAGATAATTTTATGAGTCCTTAGTTAATTTTTCAAAGTGATATAAAATCAGTTATAATTTTAAAATATGTATTTTTCGAGTAAATTATGATTCTAATTACTAATTAAAATTTTCATATTTAGAAAAATATTTTAATAAAATAGAGTTTATTTTTTAATTCTACATATTGAAAATAATTTAGGTTTAATTTTTTGGATTTTTCTGAAATACTTGAATTTTTGGTGAATAGTAAAATATGGTAATTTACAGTATATATACATTATAAGTTAGATACACTATTAATTAAGTCATAGATGATGTAATCACAATTGGTTTGAACTCACATGATCTAATTACTATATTTAGTCTTAGAAATCAACACTATTGCTTTTCTTGAGAAAAAATAATAAACCAATGAATTAAATAATGAGAAAACAGCCCTCTCCTCCACTATAAATACTACCCTCACCACCTCTTCCCCTCACACCTATCAAGCCATTATTCTTGTCAAATTTTTTCCCAATAATCTTCCCAAAACTATTCCCTATTTCTATGAGCTTTTGGTATTATAAAAATACCAAAACCAATCCCCTAAGGAGGTTCTCAAGAATAAGGAACCAAGAGGTAAAACCCTCTTCTGTCACCTTTTAATTTATTTTCAAGTTCATTTCTTTTCCCATATTCTCCTCATATCACCTTTTCCAAGTGGTATGAAAAATCTAGTATCATATATATACTAGAATTTTATCTTGTTTATGGAATAATTATTTATAAAATCTCTTACCCTCTCTCTTTTATTTTAAGAAAGAAAACATCATCTATGAGGTTCCGATTTACCACCTTCATGGATGAAAAGATTTAGTATTTCAATTCAGTCTTCAAGTATGGTCATGAAACCATTTTTATGGTTAAACCAGATTATAATTTATGTATTATATCTTATTTAATTTTTTCGAATCTTTTTTTACACATGATATTAATTTATAAAATAAGATGAGTTCGTTGTGATAAAAAAATGCTAAATTAATCTAAATGATTATCCTTAATTATTTATCTAATGAATCATCCTCATTGATGAAAAAATGGAATTTTAATATTATATAAGTTCATCAATAACATATAAGTTCAGTTCTAGACAACTATCCTCATTATACATGATTTTCCATACACATATACAAGTAAACTGATCATGAAAACCAAGGAAACTAATGCTCCTAAATGATGAAATTGAAACTATTAACCCATAAAAAAGGAAATAAATGAACTAAATAAGGTTATAAAAAATCATATAAATGTATAAAGGGTTAAATAATTATTAATTAATTAATATAATTTGATTATTATTTACATTAAGATCAAGCGAAGAACACCTTTGGACTTAAGGTAATGGATTCTACCCGAACCTCCATCATTCCTTCAGGTTACTATTTCTCTATTTTTACCCAAAAAAAACTCTCTTTAATTTTTATTTACATCCTATAAATTATTTTTCTATGTTCTAAAATCATGTATCATTATCCGTTCATCATCCATTTTCAAGTTCACTCCATAATTTTTTAAGCCACTATTATTTTTATAAAATAAATAATATTATCATGAAAATATTTCTTGGTTCAATTCTATTTTTATAAAAACAGTTATTCCTTTTCCATTTTAAATAATCTTGAAAAATTTCCCTTAAACAGTACTAAAATGTTTTAATTCTAAAGTTCTGTAAATAGTCTTTTCACTTTAGTTTGACATTACTTATCATGATATATGCCTGTATTCCCTTATTAATTTACATGTATCATTTAAATCCTTTCTTTCTTGGACACCATTATGATATTATCTTTTGATATTCCTTTTGATATGATTATGATACCCAATTCTATCCATGGGTAACCCTTATATTTATGATCAATTGTTATGTATGATAATTCATATGGAACACATATTCGTGAACATTTTATTATGGGTGTACCTAGATTGTGCTCCAATTAATTGTGCAAATTTTAGTCTCATGAGTTTTTATGCACAACACTTTTGGTGGTTAGTCTTGCCTCGTGCTCCATGTGCAGCGGTCTTGGTGGTTTGCCTTGACTCATGATCCTCTATGTACGACGAACCTTGAATCGTGATAAATTCATGTTTTATGTTTCTTACACATTATTATGAATCCATGAATATATTATCCCATATTATGATTCATTATGTTTAATCATGTTTCATGCCTTTTATATCATTATATTATTCTTTTAACCCATGTGTTAAGATTTATTTTAATGTTCATTCCCTTACTGGGTTTTTTAGCTCATCCCTTTGTTCATGTTATCCATAGGTTATCCTATACATATGTAAGGGTGAAAAGGAAGTTAGGATCTCATAATGGATGATAAATAAAGAACTGTTTTATTTAGTTCCATGTTTTCAGTTTTTTGTACCTTGTCTTCCAAGACACTAAAATTTACAATCCTTGGCTTGTAATTTGTTGTTTAATTATGATTAAAATCATGTAATGATATGTGTAAAATACTAGGGTCACTATATTGGTTAAATTACTATGAGGAAATTACCAAATATATTCTAATTTCCACCTTTATGGATGGTTATGAAAAATTATTGGAAATATATAAATGAATAAATATATTTATTTCTAATCTTATTTCATTAATCTTAATGATGTATAAGTAGAAATAAAAAAAGATCATTAAATTGAATCAATATATTATATTTTAAGGAAAATGTGATATGAGAATGTTACACCTTTAAGATAGGTAATTAAGAAATAAATTCCAATGATTATAATTGATATAGAGTAAAAAATGAACACAATTCACTTAGGTTTCCATGTTTCAATAAACATAAATTTATTACACAGAAGGTGGAAAAGTGATGAAATATATCAGGGTCTAAGGTAAGTGGAATTCTCAAACCCTAACTATTTATTTTACGTTATATCCTATTTAAAATTATTTTTAGTATGAATATTACTATAATGTCCTTACAATTTTATTTTTAGTATTATTTCCCCTTCATTTCCAGTAATATACATGTTCTTAGCTTTTAGAAATGATTTTAAAGCAAATTTCATTGATTTATCAAAATGAATTTATTTTCCAAAACATTGCATTGACTTCTCTTGAGTTGTTTCTTCTCCACTAAAGAATGATGATCTTTTATGCCAAAATATGATCTCCCATTATCATTTGGGAACCTTAAAGGATATTCCGTAAAGTATTATTTATTACATCCTAATTAAACCCACTCATTTATATAGTTTTATTTCTTGACTACGATTGCTATATATTGTATCTCAATGTGGAATGCATGATATTTAGAATTTAATGATGTGAAAGGTGGACCTAAAATAGTATAGACTTATAATAAATTAGGTAATGTGATATAAATAATGATATTATTTTTATTAAACATGAATGCGATTTTATATTTGTTCAAAACTATGATATTATGATTTATATAAATACCTTATTCACGAACATGATTATAGCTATGTTGAAAACTATATGTGGTATTTGACCACTATGTTATGGTGTTTCATTATGATTCATATGAAACTTTCCATTACTTTTTAAAATTATTCCTTCATGCTTATGATGATTATCCCATGATTATGATATAATGTTGATGTTTATTATCACCAATGTACTATTGATTCACATCTCTTATTCCTTATATGTTAACCCTCCCCTTACTGGGATTTTATATCAACCCTTTCTTTGATGTATATACTCAAGTTAATATATGTACTAAGGATAACGTAAGAGATTCTAGAAGTAAAAAAACCATTTAAATAATTACGGACAAGTGATTCATGAACCTAATGTTCCTATGATAATAAAAATTTGTAATCTAGAATGTATTACTATTATGTTGTTTATCTTAAAAATGATGTAATAATAATGTAATAAAAATTTGGGTCACTATATATGGTATGATAGAAATGAATATTTAATATTAAAATTTGGACTAGAAAATATTAGTGAAAACCATAGAGATAATTATGAGTTTTAAGGGGAATATCCTAAAGTTTATGTAAATTATAAGATCATGTGGTTTTTGAGAAATGAAATTTCTGTCTAGATAATACAAGTGGGTACAGTTCTGGAATATATGTACCAAGAGTTAATAAACTCAGAAGGGATCATTGGGTATTAACTCAAATTGTAAATGGTGCACGATAAAGATGATTTGTTTCACACCTATTTTGACACTCCGAGGGGATATGCTTTAGTTAAGAACTAGCTCTATACAAACTATTATTAAGGATATATAACTAAAGTAATTATTTATTTTAAAGTCAGAAAATAATGAAATATATGATCCTAAAAAAATATTTTGAGATGAAATATAGTCTAAACATATTTATCCCATAATATATGGATTTAGAATTGATTTGCGCATGAAAATAAATTATTTATGCTATATTTAATTATGTTTTTTGAAACATTTTTGATTTTAGAAAAATTTGGGAGCTATGAGAAATTACACCATAAACCATGTGAGGTTTAATTCAATGATTCACTAAATTAAATTCTAAATGAAATTGGGGGTGGAGTTCACAAATTCAAGGGGATTTTTACCCAGCTATCTCAGGCTATGAATAATAATCTAAACCATGTGGAACATTAGCCTCTACCTGAGAATGAGAAACTAGTCATAAAGTCCTTTATACTTTGATGAATATTAAAATTTAGTGGACATTTTAATCTATTTATCATGGAATATAGGGTTAACTCATTGGAGAACATTCTTTCTATATTTAACTTTTCTAAGAAAGATAAAGTTACCTTGGATGTCTATCATTTAGTTGGAGAATCTCATAAATGGTTGTAATTGATCAAGAATGCAAAGCTGAACAATGAAATGGAAGAAATAGAGTGGGAATACTTTAATATAATATTTCTTAACAAGTTTATCCCTTTAACTCTTCAAACAAATTTGGAGAGATATTTTATAGTGGTTAAGTAAAAGGAGAGTGAATATATCATGAATTTCAATAAAAATTTCACAGGGTTTGCAAGACATACCTTGAGTTTTTTTATCAATAATGATAGAAAAATAGATAGATTCTTTAGTGGTTTAAAACTACAACCATTAAAGGATCTAGTTATTTGAGACTTTGAATGTTATAAAGACCTAATTAAATGTGATATCAAATTAGATATGGAGTTTGAATAATAGTATCATGGATATGGAGGTAATAAGGGAAGAATAAAGTTTCAAGCTAGAGAACTAAACAAAAGAGGTGAAAAGAAGATAAAACCAATCACATATTAAAGGTTTAGGATAAATAATCACTATAATTTCAAAAAAGGTAAGATGAAATGATTTATGTATGGGAGAGAAGATGAACAAGATCATAAATACTGAAGATACAAGAAAAAGGCTACCAAAATAATGGAGTAAATGAAGGAACCTCCAAATGAAACACCCATGGTTCACTACTTCAACCGCAAGGATCAAGCGAACTATGAATGATATTTTAGGAAACCATAGTTTTTCAAGGTTAATAAATATCAACAACCACTAAATCTGAGGGAGAAAGGGAAATACTATTCCATAATGACCACTGAGGTGAAACATAAAAATTAATTCATACACGGTAAACCTACTATTCAATAAAGAATAGAAAAGTTTTATTTTATGGTTATATGTATTTTTTTATATCCTATAAGTTTTCTATAAATGTTTAATTAGATCCCTAATACCTTGAAGTAGAGATATCCAAAAAACCCCTTGTGGTGCAATCATTTCAACCAAAGTGTTTTACTCTTTTCTTATTAGCATTTGTGTGAAGATTCTTCCAAAAAAAATCACACAATCCTTCCCTTGGGGAAATTTTATACTATACTAGGCATATATTAGCTCTCATTATATATAGTTCACATCACCTATCAGGAAAATTTAATCTCTTTCAATATTCTAAAACATTACATGCTCTTGTATAAATGAAATCAAGATAATAAATCTCCATTAGAAAATACCTCAATGGTGTGGGTGTTGATACCCAGTGAAGAAGTATATCTTGAAAAATGTTTTTCAAAGTAAAGAATCAACCTTGATATAATTGATATTGTGAGGGAAGAAACTGATGTATTCCCTAAAGAGTCACCTGAATTTCCCATAAACCACAAGTTAAAGTTCTCAATAGAACTCATACCCAGATCCACTCTTATCTCTAAAAGACACTATAATATATCCCCAATAGAAATGGAGTAGTTAAATAATCATCTTCAAGAGAATTTAGAAAAATATTTCATATTCCCCAATGCATCACCTTGGGTTGTGTCGATTCTCTTTGTCAAGAAAATTAATGGATCAATGCGACTATGCATTGATTACCTAGATATTAATATGATCATCATAATGAAAAAGTATCCCCAACCAAGGATTTATGGCTTTTTCATTCAAAATTGATAAGATTATTACTTCTCAATGGTGTATCTTCATTTTGGATATCATCAAATGAAGGTGTAAAAGGAATATATTAATGAGAAAACCTTTTGTAAAAGACATGGACACTATTATTTCATATTTATTCCCTTAATATTTACTAATTAATCTATAATATTCATGGATTTGATGAATAGAGTCTTTAGTGACTACCTTGATAATTTTTTTGTAGTCATTATTAAAGATAATCTCATTTACTCTAAGAGAAAGGAGGTAAATGAAGAGAATATAAGGATTATGCTCGCAATATTAAGAAAGGAAAATTTGTATGATCTATTCAAAAAGTATGTATTTGGGATACCCTAAGTCACATTCTTAGGGAACATGATCACAAGTGAGAGAATTTATATAGACCCTTCAAAAAAATACAATTGAGGAATAAACTAAACTTCAAGTGTCACCGAAATTTGTAGTTTGATTATATTATCTTGATAATACTGATGATTTGTGAGAACTTTATCATGATTTTCTAGCCCACTAACCAGGTTTACATGGGGAAAAGTATGTCTAGATAGAAGAATGTGAGTAAATATTTAATGAGATCAAGATGAGGATAATCACTATGCTTGTACTTACACTACCCTTAAGTGGAGAAGGGTGTCTGATATAAATTTATGATACAAATAATGGTTGGGGTTATACTGATACAAAATTAAAAAGTGATACAATATGCCTTATGAATGTTAAATATCCATGATTATTATTACCCAACATAGGATCTGGAGTTATCAACTATGATATTCACTTTTAAGATATGGAGACACTACCTCTATGGAGAGAAGTGTGACATATATACAGATCACAAGAGTCTCAAGTATATATTCACATAGAAAGACCTCAACATGAATCAATGGATATGGTTAGATATAATCAAGGACTATGATTACTCTATTCACTACCATCTTGGAAAGGCGAATAAGGTGGCCAATGCTCTTAGCATAAAAGAACATGCTATAATATGCATGGTGCAGATTGACAAAGAGCCAATATAGAAGGATATGAAAGGGATAGTTCTGGAAATCCTAATGATATGTAAAAAATCCTACCTAATGTATCATTTCCCAACCATATATCCTGAATATGAGTAAGGAGGCACAAAAAGTTTATTTAGAGCTCTAGAAGAAGGAAAATGATGTAAAGGAAGAGAATAATTATGAATTCCACATAAATGAAGTTGGTTTCATTCAGTTTGAAACTAGAAATTATGTGCCTTCATCACCTAATATAAAGAAAGATCTATTGGATTATTCTCATAGGTCATCATTGTCCATACATCTTGGAAGTACCAAGATGTGTCATAATCTTTGAAAGAAATTCTGGTTGGATAACAAGAAGAAGGAGATTTATGAGTAGACCATGAAGTTCTTGGTATATATTCAAGTTAAAAAAGAGTAATAAAAGTACATGGGATTGATTCAACCATTGGATATACCCATAAAGAATTGGGATAATATCACCATGGTCCTTATCATAAGTTTCTTAAAGACATCCCAAGGAAGAAATGCAATATGGGTTTTGGTGGACTGATTCACCATGAATTCCTACTTCATCACTATTTAGGAATATTTTACACTTGAAAAAATTTCCAAGATATACATAAAGAAAGTGACTAGGATGCACAGGGAACCAACTTTGATCATTTCTAATTATGACCCAAGGTACAGGCTCAAATTTTGGATAAGTCTGCAACATGTTCTGAATAATGAATTGAACTTCAGTATGACCTATCATCCCCAAACTGATGTAAAAATTGATAGGATCATTTAGAAACTATAGAACATACTGATCACTTACCCAATTGAATTTAAAGGAGGATATGACCAACATCTCCTACTAATAGAGTTCTCATATGACAATAACTACTACTCAAGTATTCAAATGGGTACTTTTAGAGCTCTATATGGGATGAGATGTAGAACAATAAAAAAATGGGATGAAGTTGGCGATTCAAAGATCCTTGGACCCAGTCTTATAAAATATATTATAAGGTTAAATCTATCCAGAAACATATAAAAGTTGCTTAGAGTCATCCGAAGAGTTATGCTGACAACCTTCAAAGGGGCATAGAGTTTAATGTTGGGGAAAATGTGTTCCTTCTAATATCACCATGTAAGTGATTAATAAATTTTGGAAATAAAGAAAATATTATCCTTAGGTAAAATTTTCCATTTTAGAGCCTTGATCACATAAGATCAGTGAACTATCAATTAGAACTTCCACTAAACATGGATCAAGTTCATGATATGTTCCATGTATCTTTCTCTAGGAAGTACATACCCAATCCATCATACATATTGAATCAATATGTGTTACAACTAGAGTATGAAATCTCTTACGAGGATAATATGGTGATGATATTGGATCTTAGAGGTAAAGTTTTATGAAATAATATAACTCACCCACTTAAAGTGATTTGGAGAAATCAAAAGTATAAAGAGGAAACATGGGGACCTAAGGAGGCAATGAAGTAAAAGTAACTCCATCTATTTTATTCCAATTATATGACTTGAATTTTTGAGGATAAAATTTATAAAAGGGGAATAATGTGACATCCCAAAGGATTATATATATTGAAATTTTCTTTTGAATAAACAATTCTTGTCATAATTAGGTATATAATATAGTTTAAACACATAAAAAATGCAATTAATTATTTGATTAAATGAGAGATTTTTATTTACAAAATAAATATATCCATGATAATTGAAAATATTACAATGGGTAAATAACTATAAAAAGGTAAAATTACAAGAATAGTAAAGTTTGGATCATCTTGATCCCTTGGAATCATCATAATAACAAACAACCCTGTAAAAAAATACAGTGCATTGATAACCCAATCAACATTTTAGAAATGAAATATATAGAACCTTTAAATAAATTGATGTGAATAATGAAAAAATTAATGAATATATATTTATAATAACTTATATTATAGTTTGGATATTGATAGGATCATTGGAATAATATCCTAACTTTTTAGGAATTGTAACCCGACTATTAGAAATAGTAACACAACCTTTTGAATAGTAAATTAAACTCCAAATAGTACAATATCATATAAATTTTATTTATCATTATTACTTTAAGAAAATTAAATTATTATAATGCTATCAAATAAATATCAAGATTAAAAACTCAAAAAAATATAATCACATTTTTAATAAACTATATTTTAATGTATTTCATAAAAATAATATGGTTTATATTAATAACTAGAATTAAATATATTAGAAAATTATTATCATTAAATGAATATATTTTTTATAATCATCACATCTAAATTATCTAAGTTTTATTTTTTTTGGTAATTTTCAAAAGTACTTCAATTTTTAAGCGAATAGTAAAAATATAGTTTTATACAACCTTTGATCTTAATTACATCATCCAAGAGGTAGTAATGAAATAATAATTCCTAAATTTTTTGGATAAATATAAACTCATTTAAAATGATAAAATTGACATTTAAAAATAATAAACTTAAATTCAAAACCATAAAAGTGTTTTCTAATGTCTAATATTATAAATCATTCCATTAAAATAACAATTTGTAATATTTCCACCGCCCTTTTTAATGTAGTATTGAATTTGGTTTTGGAATGATTTAAAAGTCCTAAAATAATCTTATTTTATTAAAAAATGACTTGAAATATCAATAATATCACTATTATAATTTTTACTATAGAAATTATTTTTATTCAATATTTCACTAAAAAATACATCCCCTCAAGTATGAATACCCCCATTCCCTCCCCTTGGAAAACAATTTCTAAATTATTAAAGAAAAATATCTTCCCAAATTTATAATATTAATCCCCTTAAAATAATTTGGGATTTTCTAGAGTTTCTCAACTATAATAATTCGCAGATTTTAGTTCCATAGAAAAGAAGCAACACTGAAAAGAGGGTAAGGTTTTATAAACTTTTTCTCTTATTTTCCAATTTTCTTCCACATTTTCTATATTACTTTCAAACCCAAAACTTGAAAAATTAATTAAGTATTATTTTTTACATTATATAAATGATTCTAACATACTATAATTTTTATATTTATGACATAATATATGTCATACCTTTATTCCTCCTCTTTTGATAATGTCATGTTAATGATCAGTTTACCGCCTATGGGGACATTTCCAAAACTCTACTTAAGAACACATTTATGGATGGTTATGATAAATTATTTATAGTATATAAATGTATAAACATATTTTTTAATATTATACTTGATTTAATATTAATAATATATAATTATAAATAAATCATGATCATTAAATCAAAGTAAGATGGAATATTTTAAGAAAAATATGATATCAAAATGTCTCAACTTTAACAAAGGTAATTAAGAAATTAAATACAATTATTATAATCTATCAAGAGTGAAACAATTAATATAATTAAATTCTTCTTCTATGTTTTAATAAACCTAAATTCATTATAAAAGAGGCATAAAAGTGATGAAATAAATCAGGATCTAAGGTAAGGGGAATTGTTGAACCCAACTATTTATTTTGAGTTATCTCCTCTTTCAAAATATTTTTACTATAGATATTCCTATAATTTTCTTAATTTATATTTTCATTATTCTTTCACTTTTATTTATAGGGATATACATGTTTCTACCTTTTTTAAATGATTTATAATCTAATTTCAATGTGTTTTCAAAATGAAATAATTTTTGAATTGTTTGGTATGGTTTTATATTTTTATTCTCATATTATCAACCCCTTATGATCTTTTTATTCGTACATATTATCAATGAATGATACATCCCTAGTTTCCCCAATTTAGAATTGGAACTCACCCACTATTCTAATTTAAATTCCCATGGAAATGATGAATTTTTTTTTGTATAACATGAATAAGAAATGAAATAAATATAGGGAACATGGTGGGGGTGATTTATTTTTTTATGATACATTTTTTCTATATCTACAATTCCAAATATACGATAATTATGTGATATATGAATGAATGATTATGATATTTAATTTTTATTAATCTAATAAGTTCTTATAATTATGAATGTAATGTATAAGTTTCTTCACTAATGTCCCCATTTTATGTCAATATATCACTAAATTTTTTTTGTTATGTTAGCTCTATGTTTTATAAAATGGGTCATTATTACTTATTAAAAATATTTTTATTTTATTTTTTTAATATTACAATATAATACATTTTATTATTTTCATTATAAGATAATTAAAATTTCTCATAACAATTCCATGTTTATCCCAATACTTTTCAAAAAATATCATTCATATTTAAATTTTATTTAATTATTATTTATTTACTAATTTTTATATTTTTTAATTAGACAAAATCTATGTTTATTCATATTTTTTTATGAAAAATATGTTCATATGAAAATAAATAGACTTTATAATTGATTTTCACATGAAAATAAATTATTTATACTTTATTAACTTAATTTTTTTTCAAATATTTTCTATTTTAGAAAATGGTGGGAACCAAGAGAAACTAGACCAACAACCAATATGAGGGACAATTTAATGAATACCCAAATGATATTCATAAAGCAATGAGAGGAAGAGTTCAAAACATTAAAATTATTCTTACCTAGTTGTCTTAGGCTATGTATAATAACTTTAACTATGTGAAAAGTTCACCCATGCCCAAGAATGAGTAACTATTAATTGATTCCTTTATATAAAAATGATCATTGACATTTAGTGGATATTTTGATCCACCAGTCATATAACAGTGGACTAACTCAATAGAAAAGATGTTTTTAATGCTTAAATATTTTGAGAATGATGAAGTTACCTTGGTTGTCAATCGTTTAGATAGATAAGATGACCAATTGGGGGCATTGATCAATAATTAAAATTAAAAATATGAAATTGAAGGAATGGAGTGGGAAACATTTAAGAAGATATTTATTAACAAGTATTTCCCTCAAACTCTTAAAAAAATATGGATAGATAATTTCTAGAGCTTATGTAAGTGGTTATTGGATTATTCATGACTTATGAGGAAAGTTTCAAAAGGATTTCAAGATATTCCTTTAATTTTCCATTAATAATCTTTAAAAAATAGATAGATTATTTAGTGGTTTAAAACCACATCTTAAAAACTAACAAGTTATCAAAGACTTTAGTTCGATTTAATCTCAAAGTAAATACATATTTTGTAGAAAGGACCCATAGATATAGAGATAAGAAGAGAAGAAAGGAATTTAAATCTAGAGGGTCAAATAAAAAACGAGGAAAGAAGATCCAAAAAATACATTTCAAAGGTGTGGGAAGAATAATCATCATAATTTCCTCAAAGAGACAAGGAAATTCTTTAAGTTTTGGAGAAAAGGATACCAACAAGATGAATATTGAAGATTCATGAAGATGATAACCAACAAAAATGGAGGAAAGAAATGCACCTCTAAATTCACCACCCATGGTTCAATGCTTTATCTATAAGTCTAAAAGGTACTGTGAAATCTAGTGTACTAAACTATGGGTTATCTAGGGTAATCAATGTCCGAAAACACCATCAAGTGAAATATTATTCCGTCAGCACTGCTAAGGTGGAACATGAAAATGAATTCATACAAGGTACTCTTAATATTTAATCAATAATTGAAAAGGTTTTATTTTATTCATATTCAATGAATTATTTTTATCTTGCAAGTATTCTAGAACTATTGAATTACATCCCAAATACCTTAAACTAGTAATATCCACTAAAACCTAGTAGAATAACCATTGTGAAAAAAGTGTTGGGATATTCTCTAGTTAGCATCATTGTTAAGATTCTTCCAATGAATCTTGAAATCCTTCACTTGGTAGAATTTGATGCTATACTAGGATGGATTGCTCCCATTATAAAAATCTCATGTCAACCATCAATAAAAATAAATCTATTTATATATTCCAAACCATCCCATGATCCTATACAAATTTAAGGAATATCTTGAATTTCCTTTGGAAAATACCTCAACAATGTGGGTGATGATACCTAGTGAAGAAGAACATTTTTCCCAAATGGTTATGTCAAAGGAAATAATCAACCATGAATAATTTCTTATTTTGAGAAAATATACCGATGTATTTCTCAAATAGTTAACCAAACTTCACCCAAATAATGAGGTGGAGTTCTCTAAAGAAATCATACCCAGAGTCACTTCTATATTCAAAATACACTATAGTATTGTACAAATAGAGGTGGATGAGTTAATTAAGTATCTATAATAGAATCTCGACAAAGGGTTCATATGTTTTAATGCATCACCTTGGGGTGCGTTGATGCTCTTTGTTAAGATAAAAGATAGATCAATGCAGTCATGCATTGAATACAAAGATCTAAATAATATCATCATAAATAAAAATTATCCACTTCCAATGATTGATGACTTATTCAATCTACTTTTAGAAGATCAAATCTTCTCAAATGTGTATCTTTATTATAGAGATCATCAACTGAAGGTGAAAAAGGACAATATTTAGAAGATAAAATTCCATGAAAGATGTGTACACTATGAGTTCAAAATGATTCCATTTATACTTAATAATTCCCCTAAAATATTTATGTATTTAATGAACATAGTATTTAGAGACTACCATGACAAATTTTTGGTAGTATTTATTGATGATATTCTCATTTACTCCATGATTAAATAGGAACTTGAAGAGTATATAAGGATCATTCCATCGATATTAGTAAAAGATAAGTTGTATTATATGTTTAGAAAGTGAAACATCTAGATATAGAATGTCAAATTCTTAGGGAATGTGATCAAAAGTGATGGAATTTATGTAGACCATTAAAAAATAAAGGTATTTAAGGAATTCCCTAAACAATCAATTGTTAAGGAAATCTATAGTTTTTGGATTAGCTGAGTGATAATTATAATATTTGATAAATTTCTCATGATTTTATGTCCCAATAACTAAGTTAACATCGAATTGGGTAAAGTTTATCTAGATATAAGAATATAATGAAATATTTAATGAGATCATTATTTTCCTAATCACTACACCTATACTTACACTACCCTCAAGTGGATAAGGTTTTGTGATATAAAATGATTCATTAAATAAAGGCTTTGGTTTTGTAATGATGAAAAATTATAAAGATATAGACAACACCTCAAGATAGTTGAAGATATATGTCTAGAAATACCCAACACATAATCTGGGGTTATTAGTTGTGATCTTCACTTTGAATATTTTGAGGAACTTCCTCTATGGTGAGAAGTGTGATATATATAAAGATCATGAGAGTCTAAAGTATAAATTCCCACAAAAAGATCTTAGAATGCATCAAAAAAGATGTTAGAGTTGATAAAGGACTATTATTTATCTATTCCTTACCACATTGGAAAGGTAAATAAGGTAGCCAATGCTCTAAATAGAAGAGTACTCAATACACTATCCATGATGCAGATTGAGAAATACCCTATATTCATTGATATGAAAAGTATGGATCTGGAAATAATAATGACATGGAATAAATCCTTCCTTGAACAAATGATTACCAAACAATTTATCCAAAAGAAGATTAAGGAGGAACTAATAGATTATTTAGATCTTTCGAAAAAGGTAAATGTAGTAAATGAAGGGAATTTGTATGAATTTTATGTTGATGAAGATGATGTCATTTGATTTGGATCTAGAATTTGTGTTCCATCATCACCTGAGATAAAAACGATCTATTAGATAATGCTCATAGCTCATATCTCTATATTTATCTCGGTAGTAATAATTTGTACCATGATATTTGAGGAAACGTTTTGTGGGAAAATATGAAGAATGAGATTTTTGAGTACACCTCAAAGTGAATGGTATGTTAGAAAGTTAAAGTAGAGAAACACCATTAAGGGGATATTGAAACTTTTGAATACAACCACATGGAAATAGGAGAACATCACTTTAAACATTGTTACTGGTCACCTGAAGACATCCAAATAAAGTAATATGATATGGGTTATGGTGGATCGACTCACTAATATTTCCCACTTTATAGCTATTATGGATGATTTCTCGTTTGACCTAATTTCCAAGATATATGTAAAGGAACAAGTGAGGCTACATGGAGAACCACTTTTGATCATTTATGATAGTGATCCAAGGTTCACATATAAAATTTTGAGAAGTTTGTAACATACTATAAATATTGAATTGAAATTCAGTACAACCTATCACCCCTAAACTGTTGTAAAATATGAAAGGACCATTTAGACACTCAATGACATGCTGAGAGTTTTCTCAATGCAATTTAATGGTTTATGGGATCAACATTTCCCATTGGTTGAGTTCTAATATGGAAGTAACTGTTGTACCCCTCTCTCTTGGATTTTAATGATCACAATCACTCTCATCGTGTTCTAACTTGTTTTCTAGTGTTTTGATGCTAGAAAAAAGGTTGCCCAGGAGTTGGCCCAAGAAGGATGATAGTGGACTCTCTGAGTCCACCGGCCAACCGTTGGATTCCCACCGGCCAGCCGGTGGTCTCTGGCAGAAGCATTGCTTTCTGCCAGAGCCACCGGTCAGCCGGTGTTAGCGCACCGGCCAGCCGGTATGGGCACCAGCCAATCGGTTCTTGCCCACCGGCCAGCCGAAGGACCCAGGCAGTAGGCTTGCCCACTGCCTGGTGACACCGGCCAACCAGTGGATGACCACCGGCCAGCCGGTGGAACCCAGACAGAAAGCCTGCTCTGTCTGGACCACCGGCCAGCTGGTGAGACACCACCGGCCAGCCGGTGTGCCCAGTCAAACTAGCCGTTGGGCTTTGACCAGACTTGTACTTTTGACCCCCAATGGCTCCGGAAGCCCTCCAACGGCCATATTGAAGTGTTTATGGGTATTTATCCTATAAATAAGAAACCATGGATGCCGGGAACACACATGAAATATATTTTGATGTCTTGACGCTCTAACGACAAATCTCCAAGGCCTCTTGTGATCCATTGCCATCCTTGAAGCTTGAGCTCCCTCTCCATCAGCTGCTCTCACACTTTTGGCGCTCAAGGCTTCCGTGTGTTTGTATTATTTTATTTGTTTAGTTCTTCATTGGGTTTGGATTAAAACAAACCTCTCATTTCCATTCTTTCTTTCAATTGGGTTTCTTGCTACAACCATAATAAAAAAGCAAGCTGTACGAAGGTGTTCTAGCCTACCTTAAAACGGCTAGTGGGTTTCTTGATACAACCATTAAAAAGCAAGCTGATGTATTAATCTCTCAACGATTCTTGTTGGGAGCGGAGACGTAGGCTTGGGAATTAAGCCGAACTTCGTTATCAAATTGTGTCTTGCCTTTTTTTTATATCCGCTGCATTGATAATTGTTTTAAATTGTTAATTATTTTTGAAAAGGAAATTCACCCCCCCTCTTGCCATCCTCTACGACCCAACATTTGGTATCAGAGGGAGCATTTGTGTAATAACTTAACCGGTTACAAACTTAAGATCCTTAGTGATGGCTAATTCCTCGCATGCTCCCGAAGGGTATTCTATGACTCGGGCTCCATTCTTTGATGGAACCGATTACACATATTGGAAAACTCGCATGATTAATTTTCTTAGAAGCATTGGTTATCCTATCTATAGGATTGTAATGCAAGGCTATACTTTATCTAACAAGGATGAGTCCAAATGGATCCCCGAAGATGTAACGCCCCGACCCCAGCTACCCAGAGCCAGTGCATTACTTCGTAACATTGGCATGATCACAAAAGATCAAGTCTCGAAAGACCGATTAGTTTAGTAGCCTTGGAAACACTAGATACATTCATAAATGTCACATTACATCATAAAGTGAAAAACTAATAACAAAGTCTTCATAGTCCACACTCATATCCCCTTTTGACTATCCCTGCAGGTCATTCATAAAATACTTCTTCACATCCTGGAAAATATTAAAACATTGAAAGGGGTGAGTTCAGATGCTCAGTAAGGATAACAATAATGCGGAAGCTTTCGTAAATAAACATTAACATTTAAGGCAATGTATAACTAAAACAAAAGCCTTTTAAACATGAACTTCAACATAATATGGCAAAAATAAAATTACATAATTCCATTTACTTACTCACATGTATATTCTACTAGTCGAATAATCACATGCAATATCAATAACCACTTTCATAATGAGGGAATGTATAATGCCGGACATTCTGAAACATTTTGTCAAGGCCTCGGCCAAGACGTCTAAAATGATTAAGGCCTCGGCCAAAACCATAAATCAAATTGGGAAAGGGCCTCGGCCAATTCCACGTCTAGTTGTCTCATGAGACCTACCGATGCAATTTTTTAGAAGATACTTACGTTTAAAATTGCTCAAATATAATCCAGTGTTTTTCTGAAAACATTATGTAACCTTCTGAAAACAAAATAACTAATTCTGAGACTTCTCGACTAATTACAGGCCATGATGGGTCCATGCCCAATCCCTTCCTGTCTACCACACTCGAGAGTCGGGTTTTCTGAAAACATTTTTAAGCTTGCGTTAAATACATATACATTTGAACTGGATTTTCATATATTGGAGAGAAATATCCCTTTTTTGAAATCATTTAAAAATCACATAATTATAAAAGAAAACCTTTTGAATAAACGTAAAAGTCAAAGGGGTTTATACACCGTATACAAGAAATTTGTGTATAAAACAAAATATGCCTTAATGAATGGAGATAGAGACGAAGTCCTTACAAAGATAAATTTTAAAATAAAATAGATCTATTATGTGTATTCACTATAAGTAAACATAAATAAAGTACAAATACAAGATAGTACATAATAATATCATGACATAATTTGAAAGTATGAGATTAACCCAAAGAATGAAAATTGGGTTAAGAAATTCCCTTACAAATAAAATAGATCTATTATGTGTATTCACTATAGATACACATAAAGAAAGTACAAATACAAGATAGGACATAATAATATCATGAAGTAATTTGAAAGTAGGAGATTAACCCAAAGAATTGAAGTTGGGTTAAGAAGTTCCCTTACAAATAAAATAGATCTATTATGTGTATTCACTATAGATACACATAAAGAAAGTACAAATACAAAATTGTACATGATAATATCATGACATAATTTGAAAGTAGGAGATTAACCCAAAGAATGGAAGTTGGGTTAATAAATTCCCTTACAAATAAAATAGATCTATTATGTGTATTCACTATAGATACACATAAAGAAAGTAAAAATACAAGATAGGACATAATAATATCATGAAGTAATTTGAAAGTAGGAGATTAACCCAAAGAATTGAAGTTGGGTTAAGAAGTTCCCTTACCTTGTGTCCGACTTGACTCAACCGTTCTTTAACCTCCTGAATAATAAACTAGAGTTAATATCTACCTTATTAAGAACCATTTTAAATTTCATTATCCTTTTTATATCACTTATTACAATGTTATGAACATTATGTAATTATTTAATTTAATAATGGTCGTTTTGTCGATCTTTGGTACTTGAGTCAACAATAAACTTCTTATAATTACAAGTTGTTTATGTGGTTGAATATCCATTGTCTCCAGAATTATATTCATGATTTAGATGTCATATATATCTTATATATCCAGTATATACATTCATTTATAATATTACGTAACATATAGAGGTAAGAAATGAAATGCACCGTTCATGGAGACGGTAAGCCGTACGTACGCATGAACGCTACTTTCATTTAAATTTCATATTTAATGAAACAAAATCATAATGATATAAATTTATAATATAATTCCAGTATAATATAGTGTATAATACCATTTACTCCATCCTTTATACATCCCACATATGGCATTAACGATTCAAATCACTTTGAGGGGGCGGTAGTCCGCACTTCCTAAAATGAAATTATCGCGTTTTACCCATAATGGAAATCATAAAGTATGCCATAAATGAGAAATACAGAAGCATAATTAAAACATAAACATATTATATATCATATATAAAAATAGTGACATCTTAATGTCCACCTTTGAAGGTGTTATATGAGTGTTGAACAATCATCGTTTCGTGAGGCAGAAATTCGCCATCCACAGAAACCGTATGTTCTTTAACCATTAGATGTAGGTGTGTGTAAGTGTATCTCGAATCCTTCTTATAACAACATCCTAGTATATTGAGGATACTGGTTTTGTTACAAAAGAAATGAATAAAAAGAGTTTAGGGGGTTGGAGAAGAAAAATAAAACAAAACAACATTAGAGAAGACATTACCTCAAAATCAGGTAACTCTTTTTGATTTGAGCCAAAGGCTTCCTTGGGAAGAGTTATTCCCAAATTTAGGTTTCTAGGAGTAATAGTGGGAAGTTGGGAGAGTATTTGGGCAGAGGTTGGCCGAGCCAAATGGCTTGAAGGTGTGAATAAGGTGGGAGAGGTGGGGGCCTTTTATAAGAGGAGAGGAGGGGCTCTTTTGGAAAGATTGAAATGTTACATTATTACACAATGCTTTTCGGATTCTAAAGGTCCCACACTTATATAATTCGAGGCTAAGGTGATAAGGGTTCGAAATCTCCTCATCCAATTGGCTTTGGACAAGTGTAAGCCTTGGATTTTTCATTATCTTCCCATTTTATTTAAATCGTTAAATAATGAGGTCATCGCTGCATCATCATGATGTCATAAATAATTTAATTTATTTAATGTCTAAAAATTATAAAAAAAATACTATGATGTAGGAAATCTTTTTAGATTTCTAATGAATATTTATAATCAAAATTTGGACTTGTGTAACCCAACTTAAAAACTGTTTTAGTAAAACAACTCATGTTTGTGTCAATTTAATTTTAACATTAAATAAATATATATTAATGTCATTTTCCAACTAAAGTGGCTCCATGGGGTCCCCAAGTTGACCCATGTGTTGTATTGGTCGTCCATGACTCATCCAATAGGAGTAGTACAAGTGTCATGCTCATATCATATTATTAAAACATTATTTGTTCCTTAAACTACACTAATTACCTCTAATCGCGATTAAGAACTTAAAAGTTACTATTCACCAAAAATTATTTTAATCTCATTGAACCACATTTTACTTCTTAATGACAACCATGTATGTCGGATTTTTGAAAATCAAATCACATAAGTGGCAACATTTCATTTAAACGAAAAATCAGTTATTTAACTACCACTTAGTGGTTTCACTATTCATCAAAAATTGAAGTTTTTCAGAACAATGCCAAAATTTCACCCTAAGCTATAATTGATATTCCGAATTCAAAAATGATGTCTATTTTACAAAATTCCAAACATATAAGTTGCATTAATTAATTTTATAATTAATTCCCGCTGTCCCAACAAATAGCGTGTTTTTAAGAAACAATTTATATCAAAAGATTTGCAATTGTTTATGTCCAATTTCAATGTTAAATTAATTCTAATGACCACCATTGGATAAAATGGTAAAAATATATTCTAATTATACCTTAAAACCACTAAGTAGTATAATTTATCACTATAAATTATTTTGATTAAAAAAGTTGTTTTTAAGTAATTTTCACTATTCATAAAAAATTAGAAGTTCTCAGAAAAATACCAAAAATTCAACATAGGCTAATTTCAATATTACGAATACAAAAATGAAGTCCATTTTGAAATATAAAATTTCTATAATTTTAAAAGGTGGTTATTACTATTCATAACGGCTACTTTGATTAGTCGCGGTGTTTTAGAACTCGAACTTGCGTACAATGCAAGCTATTTCATTATTGAAAGAGAGGCATATCGTGGAAGCTCGGGGTGTTACATTATACCCTCCTTTAATAAATTGCGTCCTCGCAATTTGATATTTTTCTTTGAAAATAAAAGGTTGAAAATAGAAAATACCTTTGTGGAAAACCCACATCGGAAATAAGGTTAATAAAATTTAGCCTTAATAAGAGGGAAAGGGAAATGAAAAAGTCACCACCCAATTATGATCTTGATTAGGAGAACATTGGTGGAAATTAGAGACATATAATTGGAGGGAAAACGTAAATATTCGTAGGGAGTGATTGAGGTCATCAATCACAATCAACTGTCAAATTGAGGGCCTCAAAGCCTTCAATCTATGTTGATTTAAAATATCATCAGTTCAACAAGACATAAGGTATTAGGATAACGCATTTTTTTGTTTTAATATCCCTTTAATAAAGTTTAAGAATTAATTTATTCATTGAATAACATATAGTTATATATATATTTATGCCTGACAATTAGAGTTTCAACCTTCAACTCACCTTTCACTCAAAAAGATAATAAAACCCAAAAATATTATACTTTTCCTAATTGTATAAGGTTCCAAATGTTAAAACATACAATTTAGATTAGTAAAATTATTTTCTAATAACCAGGGACTTCCTGTAGGCTAGTGGTAGGAAATAAAGGCCTGTCGCACTATGGTTGTGGGTTCGATTCCTGCAGCTTTGTCCGACGCGACGGGTTATGCCCCACCCTGCAGGTTGTCATTTTCCTAAAAATATAGTACTATACTATTCCAAAAATAATCTTCATAAATGTTTTAACCTTAAACAATACTATCCAAAGATCAACTTAATCCATTCCAACCTTAATAGTTATCCAAAATACCTCCGTCCAGACTTTCTCTAAAAGGTCTCTAAATTCCAAAATCAATTGTAACATCAGATTCCCCAAACAAAGAAAAGTTTCTCTTATTGTCACATACTAAAAATATGATTACCTTAATCATATTAAAACCTTACTGAAATCAACAAGTACTGCAGTACAATCCTTATATATATATATCACATTATTCTAATAACCAGAATATAATCCATGAGTCCAAAAGCACCAATACATTAGTTATTCTGCTTCAACTGTAGTAACAGCATAAGATTGTCCTTGATCCCTTGACCTTTTCTGAGGTAAGTTTCCTTGACGCTTAGGACATTCATTTGCATAATGCCCTGTTTCCCTACAATTGTAGCATTCAACTTTGACAGCCTCTTTATTTCCCTTGCAATCACGAGCCTGGTGACCCTTTTCTCCACATTTATAACAAACTCCCATTCCTTTTAGGCAAGTACCAGGGTGATTCTTCCCACAATTATCACATAATGGAAAATCCTTCTTTCCCTTTTTCCCTTTATCTGTCTCTTGTTCCACCGTTCTCTTCTTCTCTTGCTTTACTTTTTTGTCATAAGACTTAGAGAATTCATTTTCTGTCTTGATAGCACACGAGACAATATCTTCGTATGATGAGAAGGATTGTGATACTAAAGATCGATGGAGAAATGGTTTTAACCTATCAAAGAAACGATCAATCTTACTCCTTGGGTTACGTATATAATCGGCAGCATGCCTCTCTAACCTTGTAAAGTTAGCCTCATACTTTGCGACATTCTCATCCTCCTTCTGCCTCAAACTCAGAAATTTCCTTTCCATATCTGCTCGATGGTCACGAGGAAAATATTTTTCTAAGAAAATCTCTTTGAACTCCCTCCATTCCATATTCGATACATCATCATCTTCCATTGTGTTTTGAATCAGCGACCACCACTGATCGGCATCTCCAGTGAGGCGGTAAACTGCCATGACAACCTTCTCCCTTTCACTACTCCCCAAGGCATGGAATATTTTCTCTAAGGAATTTATCCATTGCTCAGCTACTGTAGGATTTGTACTCCCATTGAAGGTTGGTGGTTGTTGCCTCATGAAACGGTCTAGCATTGATCCTCCACGTTGCGGATCAGGGTGCTCCATACGAGTAAGGTTATTATTCATAACCTGCGTGAGTTGTCCCAGTACGGTGAGAAGCTGATCAGCACCAGTTGTATCTACAGATCCACAATAATTATCTTGAGCAGGAGGGCAATCCCTACACGGAGTTCGTGCATTGATACGGTTTCCATTCCTTCCACTAGGCGCCATTTCTAAACAATGGCATAAACTAGATTAGTTTATGAATCAAAATACATAATCCCATACTTGTTAAACACTTTACATAAATTGAACTATTTATGGATATAATCCATAATCATAAAAAGAAATGTTTTCTTTGAGGAAGTATATACTCATAACCTTTCATAGTGGTTTGTAAATAAAATGAGAATTATCCTAAGAATATCCCCCGGGAGTGTCGTAACCAAGAGTGCAGCAAGGCCCGTTGTCGTGCACCAGTTCCCGTTCGAGTCTAGCTCAAAGCAGTGTTTTCGGGTTTTACCCCTAGGTACATCTGTGCCAGATCCGCCTCTACCTGCTCATATCCAGACAGGGATGTATTGCTCGGAAAACTCATAACATCTCTATAATACAAAAATTCTAGGAAGTTCTTCTATACTAATCCTCAAAGTCTATCTTTGGGCTATGTTCTCTAATCAGAGTTTATCTAAATCTAGCTTCTAAGGTTAGTACTAAACTACCTCTGATACCAACTGTAACGCCCCGACCCCAGCTACCCAGAGCCGGTGCATTACTTCGTAATATTGGCATGATCACAAAAGATCAAGTCTCGAAAGACCGATTAGTTTAGTAGCCTTGGAAACACTAGATACATTCATAAATGTTACATTACATCATAAAGTGAAAAACTAATAACAAAGTCTTCATAGTCCACACTCATATCCCCTTTTGACTATCCCTTCAGGTCATTCATAAAATACTTCTTCACATCCTGGAAAATATTAAAACATTGAAAGGGGTGAGTTCAGATGCTCAGTAAGGATAACAATAATGCGGAAGCTTTCATAAATAAACATTAACATTTAAGGCAATGTATAACTAAAACAAAAGCCTTTTAAACATGAACTTCAACATAATATGGCAAAAATAAAATTACATAATGCCATTTACTTACTCACATGGATATTCTACTAGTCGAATAATCACATGCAATATCAATAACCACTTTCATAATGAGGGAATGTATAATGCCGGACATTCTGAAACATTTTGTCAAGGCCTCGGCCAAGACGTCTAAAATGATTAAGGCCTCGGCCAAAACCATAAATCAAATTGGGAAAGGGCCTCGACCAATTCCACGTCTAGTTGTCTCATGAGACCTACCGATGCAATTTTTTAGAAGATACTTACGTTTAAAATTGCTCAAATATAATCCAGTGTTTTTCTGAAAACATTATGCAAGCTTCTGAAAACAAAATAACTAATTCTGAGACTTCTCGACTAATTACAGGCCATGATGGGTCCATGCCCAATCCCTTCCTGTCTACCACACTCGAGAGTCGGGTTTTCTAAAAACATTTTTAAGCTTGCGTTAAATACGTATACATTTGCACTGGATTTTCATATATTGGAGAGAAATATCTCTTTTTTGAAATCATTTAAAAATCACATAATTATAAAAGAAAACCTTTTGAATAAACGTAAAAGTCATAGGGGTTTATACACCGTATACAAGAAATTTGTGTATAAAACAAAATATTCCTTAATGAATGGAGATTGAGACGAAGTCCTTACAAAGATAAATTTTAAAATAAAATAGATCTATTATGTGTATTCACTATAAGTAAACATAAATAAAGTACAAATACAAGATAGTATATAATAATATCATGACATAATTTTAAAGTATGAGATTAACCCAAAGAATGGAAATTGGGTTAAGAAATTCCCTTACAAATAAAATAGATCTATTATGTGTATTCACTATAGATACACATAAAGAAAGTACAAATACAAGATAAGACATAATAATATCATGAAGTAATTTGAAAGTAGGAGATTAACCCAAAGAATTGAATTTGGGTTAAGAAGTTCCCTTACAAATAAAATAGATCTATTATGTGTATTCACTATAGATACACATAAAGAAAGTACAAATACAAAATTGTACATGATAATATCATGACATAATTTGAAAGTAGGAGATTAACCCAAAGAATGGAAGTTGGGTTAAGAAATTACCTTACAAATAAAATAGATATATTATGTGTATTCACTATATATACACATAAAGAAAGTACAAATACAAGATAGGACATAATAATATCATGAAGTAATTTGAAAGTAGGAGATTAACCCAAAGAATTGAAGTTGGGTTAAGAAGTCCCCTTACCTTGTGTCCGACTTGACTCAACCGTTCTTTAACCTCCTGAATAATAAACTAGAGTTAATATATACCTTATTAAGAACCATTTTCAATTTCATTATCCTTTTTATATCACTTATTACAATGTTATGAACATTATGTAATTATTTAATTTAATAACGGTCGTTTTGTCGATCTTTGGTACTTGAGTCAACAATAAACTTCTTATAATTACAAGTTGTTTATGTGGTTGAATATCCATTGTCTCCATAATTATATTCATGATTTATATGTCATATATATCTTATATATCCAGTATATACATTCATTTATAATATTACATAACATATAGAGGTAAGAAATGAAATGCACCGTTCATGGAGACGGTAAGCCGTACGTACGCATGAACGCTACTTTCATTTCAATTTCATATTTAATGTAACAAAATCATAATGATATAAATGTATAATATAATTCCAGTATAATATAGTGTATAATACCATTTACTCCATCCTTTATACATCCCACATATGGCATTAACGATTCAAATCACTTTGAGGGGGCGGTAGTCCGCACTTCCTAAAATGAAATTATCGCGTTTTACCCATAATGGAAATCATAAAGTATGCCATAAATGAGAAATAAAGAAGCATAAGTAAAACATAAACATATTATATATCATATATAAAAATAGTTACATCTTAATGTCCACCTTTGAAGGTGTTATATGAGTGTTGAACAATCATCGTTTCGTGAGGCAGAAATTCGCCATCCACAGAAACCGTATGTTCTTTAACCATTAGATGTAGGTGTGTGTAAGTGTAGCTCGAATCCTTATTATAAAAACATCCTAGTATATTGAGGATACTGGTGTTGTTACAAAAGAAATGAATAAAAAGAGTTTAGGGGGTTGGATAAGAAAAATAAAACAAAACAACATTAGAGAAGACATTACCTCAAAATCGGGTAACTCTTTTTGATTTGAGCCAACGGCTTACTTGGGAAGAGTTCTGCCCAAATTGAGGCTTCTAGGAGTAATAGGGGGAAGTTGGGAGAGTATTTGGGGAGAGTTTGGCCGAGCCAAATGGCTTGAAGGTGTGAATAAGGTGGGAGAGGTGGGGGCCTTTTATAAGAGGAGAGGAGGGGCTCTTTTGGAAAGATTGAAATGTTACATTATTACACAATGCTTTTCGGATTCTAAAGGTCCCACACTTATATAATTCGAGGCTAAGGTGATAAGGGTTCTAAATCTCCTCATCCAATTGGCTTTGGACAAGTTTAAGCCTTGGATTTTGCATTATCTTCCCATTTTATTTAAATCGTTAAATAATGAGGTCATCACTGCATCATCATGATGTCATAAATAATTTAATTTATTTAATGTCTAAAAATTATAAAAAAAATACTATGATGTAGGAAATCTTTTTATCTTTCTAATGAATATTTATAATCAAAATTTGGACTTGTGTAACGCCACTTAAAAACTATTTTAGTAAAACAACTCATGTTTGTGTCAATTTAATTTTAACATTAAATAAATATATATTAATGTCATTTTCCAACTAAAGTGGCTCCATGGGGTCCCCAAGTTGACCCATGGGTTGTCTTGGTCGGCCATGACTCATCCAATAGGAGTAGGACAAGTGTCTTGCTCATCTCATATTATTAAAACATTATTTATACCTTAAACTACACTAATTACCTCTAATCGCGATTAAGAACTTAAAAGTTACTATTCACCAAAAATTATTTTAATCTCATTGAACCACATTTTACTTCTTAATGACAACCATGTATGTCGGATTTTTGAAAATCAAATCACATAAGTGGTAATATTTCATTTAAACGAAAAATCAGTTATTTAACTACCACTTAGTGGTTTCACTATTCATCAAAAATTGAAGTTTTTCAGAACAATGCCAAAATTTCACCCTAAGCTATAATTGATATTCCGAATTAAAAAATGATGTATATTTTAAAAAATTACAAACATATAAGTTTCATTAATTAATTTTATAATTAATTCCCGCTGTCCCAACAAATAGCGTGTTTTTAAGAAACAATTTATATCAAAAGATTTGCAATTGTTTATGTCCAATTTCAATGTTAAATTAATTCTAATGACCACCATTGGATAAAATGGTAAAAATATATTCTAATTATACCTTAAAACCACTAAGTAGTATAATTTATCACTATAAATTATTTTGATTAAAAAAGTTGTTTTTAAGTAATTTTCACTATTCATAAAAAATTAGAAGTTCTCAGAAAAATACCAAAAATTCAACATGGGCTAATTTCGATATTACGAATACAAAAATGAAGTCCATTTTGAAATATAAAATTTCTATAATTTTAAAAGGTGGTTATTACTATTCATAACGGCTACTTTGATTAGTCGCGGTGTTTTAGAACTCGAACTTGCGTACAATGCAAGCTATTGCATTATTGAAAGAGAGGCGTATCGTGGAAGCTCGGGGTGTTATAGAAGACATTGCCAATTTTGAGCTTGATGGCAAAGCCATGAATGCTGTTCATTGTGGGATAGACCGTAATGAATTCAACTGTGTTTCTACTTGCTCCTCTTCTTATGAAATTTGGAAACTTTTAGAAGTAACCCATGAGGGCACTAACAAAGTCAAAGACACTAGATTAGACATGCATCGCCAAGATTTTGAAAGTTTCACCATGCACCCACACGAATCAATTACTGAAATGTTTACTCATTTTACTGACGTTTGCAATGGAAGAAAATCTCTTGGTGAGGATGTTTCTGCAGAAACGATGGTCAAGAAGATTCTTTGGGTCCTACCAAGCTCATGGGCACCAAAGGTGACCGCAATTCAAGAAGCAAAAGATGTCAAGAAAATGACGGTTGAAGAGCTAATTGGATCACTCATGACCTACGAGATCACCATGAAGAGGAAAGACGATAAAGAAGGTAAAACCTTCAAGGAGAAAAAGAACATTGCTTTCAAAGCAAAGGAAGAAAGCTCCTCCGCTGATAGCGAATCCGAGATTGCTCAACTAGCAAGAAAAATGAGCAAATTCATGAAGAAAAAGAAGAACTTTCGAAAGGCACGAAAGGAAGAGCCCAAAGCGGAGAATGAAGTTACATGCTTTGAATGTGGAAAGAAAGGCCACATCAAACCAGAGTGCTCCATTTTCAAGAAAAGGGTAAAAGAAAAGAAAAACAAGAAGGCTTTCAAATCATCCACATGGAGTGCAAGTGATGACTCCATGTCTTCAAGCGACTTAAGCGATGAAGGTGAACAATGCCTAATGGCATTTGATGAGGTATCTTCTTCCGACTCATCTTCCTCATCTTCCTCTTTCAATAATGACATGTCCTATGAAGATCTCCAAAATGCGAGAGATCAATTAGAGGAAGGTTTTCACGAACTTACCTCTAAATTTATGGATTTGAAAAAGAAAAATAAAATTCTCATTTTTGAAAAAGAACAACTTCTCAAAAAGAATGAGGAACTTACCCTTAAGATCCAAGATATTCCAAATGTTGATTATTTGAATTCAACCATTAAAGATCTAAGGGAGTCTCTTGCCAAGTTCACCCAAGGTGAACAAAATTTGACCAAATTACCTGGTTCTCAGCGTTCGGCTAGAACAACACATGGACTTGGCTTTAACAAACAAGCTACTTCTTCTAGAGCACCCACTACTTTTGTAAGGGGGAGCTCTTAATATAAATTTTGTAATTATTGTAAAAAGACCGGGCACATGATTTATGAGTGTGATTGTAAAAATGCAAGGTATGGAAGCCCCAAAACCATTACCTACTCGGATGAGTATTTTAGATGGCAACCCTCTAGAAAAATATGGGTTCAAAAGTCTCTTTTAGCTAATCTTTCCGGACCCAAACTTATATGGGTACCAAAATCTATTCTCTCTTGATTCTGTAGGATAAACGCCAAAGAAGTAGGACTTAGAAAGGCTCGTGGTATCTCGACAGCGGATGATCGAGGCACATGTGTGGCGATCTCTCCGAGTTCAACTCCCTTGAAGAATTCGATGGAGGATACGTCACCTTCAGTGACAATTAAAAAAGCAAGATCGTCGGAATAGGTACCATTGGATTTGGTAGCACCTCTTTAATTAAAGATGTTTTATTTGTTAAAGGTTTAAAACATAGTCTAATTAGAATTAGTCAACTTTGTGATAGTGGGTTTTCGGTGAATTTTCAAAATGATTTATGCAATGTGTTTGATTTTCAAAACAAATTGATATTTTCTGCTTCCCGTTTTCAAAATGTTTACATTATTGATTTAAAGTCTTTAGCTAGCCAAAATGTTAAATGTTTAAGTGCTCTTGACAATGAGTCTTGGCTTTGGCATAGAAGGTTGGGGCATTGTAGCTCTCATTCACTTCTAAATCTTAATAAGAACAAGCTCATCCGTGACCTTCCTAAACTTAAGTTTAAGAAAGATTTGATTTGTGAGTCATGCCAACTTGGCAAGCAACACAAGTCTTCTTTCAAATCTAAGAAGGAAGTGTCCACTTCAAAATCTCTTGAGCTCCTACATCTTGATCTTTTTGGTCCTTCCCCTATAGCAAGTCTAGGTGAAAAATCCTATACCTTTGTCCTAATAGATGACTTTTCTAGTTTCACTTGGGTATTCTTTTTAGCTCATAAAAATGATGCTTGTAGAACCTTTTTGAAATTCTCTAGGAAAGTAGAAAACGAAAAAGGATATAAAATTATATCGCTCCGCAGTGACCATGGAGGTGAATTCGAGAACAAAGAATTCGATGAATTGTGTTCCTCTCAAGGATACAATCACACCTTCTCTGCCCCTAGGACTCCACAACAAAATGGAGTGGTTGAAAGGAGAAACCGAACTCTCCAAGAAATTGCTCGAACCCTCCTTAGTGAATTCAACCTCCCTCAATTTTTCTGGGCCGAGGCAGTTAACACTGCTTGTTATACTATCAATAGAGTCCTTGTAAGACCCCATCTTAAGAAAACCCCCTATGAACTTTGGAAAGGCAAATTGCCCAAAGTTGGTTATTTTAAAGTGTTTGGTTGTAAATGATTTATCCTTAACACAAAAGATAACCTTGGGAAATTTGATGTCAAATCCGATGAAGGTATTTTTCTTGGGTACTCCAACTCAAGAAAAGCCTATCGTGTCTTCAAAAAACGTTCAAAAACCATCGAAGAATCATCTCATGTCAAGTTTGATGAAAATCTTCCAAAACCCCATCTGGTCATTGAAGATGTTGAAGATAAGCTTGATAAACTTGAATTAAATGATTCCTCTTCTCCTCTCAAGGAGGATGATGATCATGAACCTTCTTCACCTTATTTTCCTTCCACCTTGACTAAGGTTTGGAAACCTTCTAGAGACCATCCATTAGAAAATGTTATAGGTGATCTTCAAGCCGGTACTCAAACTAGAAGATCAATTCTCAACGAGGTTGAACATCAAGTCTTCATTTCTCACCTAGAGCCTCAAACCATTAATGATGCCATTAATGATGAGAATTGGGTTCTTGCAATGCAAGATGAACTAAATCAATTCTCTATAAATGATGTTTGGACTCTTGTTGAAAGACCCAATGATCATCCAATTATTGGCACCAAATGGGTTTTTAGGAACAAACTTGATGATCAAGGAAATATAACCCGGAACAAGGCTTGCCTAGTAGCTAAGGGATATAATCAAGAAGAAGGAATTGATTATGGTGAAACCTTTGCGCCCGTTGCTAGATTGGAATCCATTAGGATCTTGTTGGCTTTCGCCGCCCACTTAAATTTCAAACTTTTTCAAATGGATGTTAAAAGCGCCTTTTTAAATGGTTTTATTTCAGAAAAAATCTTTGTTGAACAACCTCCCAGTTTTGAAGATCCAAAATTTCCAAATCATGTTTTTAAATTAACCAAGGCTCTATATGGCTTAAAGCAAGCCCCTCGGGCTTGGTATGAGCGGTTAACAAAATTCCTTTTAGAAAATGATTTTTAAATGGGTCAAGCTGATTGTACCCTCTTTTTAAAACACACTTCAAAAGATCTTTTAATCGTCCAAATCTACGTCGATGACATTATCTTTGGTTCCACCAAAGAATCACTTTGTACTGATTTTTCAGATTTAATGAGAAAAGAATTTGAAATGATCTTTATGGGGGAATTGAAATTTTTTCTCGGTTTTCAAATCTTTCAAAATTCAAAAGGTATTTTTCTAAGCCAAGGCAAATACACAAACGAGCTCTTAAGTCGTTTTGGTATGGATCAAGTAAAGGAAATTAGTACCCCCATGAGTACTTCCTGTAAGCTTACGTTAGATGAAGTCGGGAAACCGGTTGATAACAAGCTTTATAGGAGTATGATCGGGAGTCTACTTTACCTAACTGCGACCCGTCCTGACATCATGTTCAGTGTTTGCCTTTGTGCTCGTTTTCAAGCCAATCCCAAAGAATCTCATTTTAAATCGGTCAAAAGGATTTTTAGGTATTTAAGAGGATCCAAAAACATTGGTTTATTTTATCCTTCTAATACTTCTTTCGAACTTTATTCATATTCGGATGCTGATTTTGGCGGATGTCAATTAGATCGAAAGAGTACTAGTGGAACCTGTCATCTTCTAGGAAAGTCCCTTGTATCGTGGAGTAGCAAGAAGCAAAACTGTGTTGCTCTTTCTACTGCCGAGGCCGAGTACATAGCCGCTGGGAATTGTTGTGCCCAAATTATTTGGATGCAGCACACTCTCTTGGATTATGGCCTTTCCTACGATCATGTCCCTATTCGGTGTGACAACACTAGTGCCATTAGTATTTCTAAGAATCCAATACAACACTCTAGAACAAAGCATATAGACTTAAGGCATCATTTCCTTCGTGACCATTTTCAAAAAGGGGATATCACTTTGGACTTCATTTCTACTGATTTCCAATTAGCTGATATTTTTACCAAACCGCTCCCGATTGAACGTTTTGATTTTATTAAGGGGGAGTTAGGAATGATTCGTCAATGAGCACTATTAAATATTTAACTCTTTTTTATTTTAATTCATTTATTTTGTTGTTTATCTAATTTCTTCTCATTTTTTTTCTTTTCTTTTTCCCTCCTATTTTGATAATCCCAAAGGGGGAGAAATTTCTCTGTTTACTAGTTTCATATTTCAATTGATTAAAGTGATCTTTTTAAAAGTTCAATTTTTTTTTAAAACCGGTAAGTTATTGATTTTGTTCCTTTTTTTTTAAAAAAAAATATAAAAAAATGACCTATGGTTACAATTTCAAAATGACTCATTCTCTTTAGATTAAGATCATTTTCAATACATGGTACATCTCTTCAATTTTTTTTTGAAATGATCTCGAATATATTTTCATGTCCAAAATTGTTTATTTAAGTTTTCAATTGGCATATCCTTTTTAAAGCTTTCTCTTTTGTGATTGTGATCATCAAAATTGGGGGAGATTGTTGTACCCCTCTCTCTTGGATTTTAATGATCACAATCACTCTCATCGTGTTCTAACTTGTTTTCAAGTGTTTTGATGCTAGGAAAAAGGTTGCCCAGGAGTTGGCCCAAGAAGGCTGATAGTGGACTCTCTGAGTCCACCGGCCCGCCGGTGGTCTCTGGCAGAAGCATTGCTTTCTGCCAGAGCCACCGGTCGGCCGGTGTTAGCGCACCGGCCAGCCGGTATGGGCACCGGCCAACCGGTTCCTGCCCACCGGCCAGCCGGAGGACCCAGGCAGTAGGCTTGCCCACTGCCTGGTGACACCGGCCAACCGGTGGATGACCACCGGCCAGCCGGTGGAACCCAGACAGAAAGCCTGCTCTGTCTGGACCACCGGCCAGCTGGTGAGACACCACCGGCCAGCCGGTGTGCCCAGTCAAACTAGCCGTTGGGCTTTGACCAGACTTGTACTTTTGACCCCCAACGGCTCCGGAAGCCCTCCAACGGCCATATTGAAGTGTTTATGGGTATTTCTCCTATAAATAAGAAACCATGGATGCCGGGAACATACCTGAAATATATTTTGATGTCTTGACGCTCTAACGATAAATCTCCAAGGCCTCTTCTGACCCATTGCCATCCTTGAAGCTTGAGCTCCATCTCCATCAGCTGCTCTCACACTTTTGGCGCTCAAGGCTTCCGTGTGTTTGTATTATTTTATTTGTTTAGTTCTTCATTGGGTTTGGATTAAAACAAACCTCTCATTTCCATTCTTTCTTTAAATTGGGTTTCTTGCTACAACCATAATAAAAAAGCAATCTGTACGAAGGTGTTCTAGCCTACCTTAAAACGGCTAGTGGGTTTCTTGCTGCAACCATTAAAAAGCAAGCTGACGTATTAATCTCTCAACGGTTCTTGTTGAGAGCGGAGACGTAGGCTTGGGAATTAAGCCGAACTTCGTTATCAAATTGTGTCTTGCCTTTTTTTTATTTCCGCTGCATTGATAATTGTTTTAAATTGTTAATTATTTTTGAAAAGGAAATTCACCCCCCCTCTTGCCATCCTCTACTACCCAACAGTAACTTCCACTTGAGTATTCAAATGGCTCCATATGAAGCTCTATATGAGATGTGATTTGGAACACCAACATGTTGGGATGAAGTTGGTGAACAAAATCTCATAATTCCTAATATTGTATAAGATATGACAAATAAGGTTTAATCCATCCAAAAACATATAAAACCTGTCCATAGTTTGAAGAAGAGCAATTATGACAACTATCCAAGGGACCTAGAATTTGAAGTTAGAGGATACGAGTTTCTTTGAATATCACCATGGAAGCGAGTCATGTAGTTTGGAAATAAAGGAAATCTTATATTTAGGTATAGTGGCCTATTTTTGGATTTTTGATCACATATGATGAGTGACCTATCGGCTAGAACATCCACCAAAACATGTATCAAGTTCATAACACGTTCTATGTATCTCTCCCAAGGATGTACATACCCAATCCCTTACATACACTAAATCCATAGGAGGTACAACTAGAGAATGGCCTCTCTTATAAGGAGAATCTCATGAAGATCATGGATCATAGAGATAACATTTTACACAATAAGACAAATCACCCTATTAAAGTTATTTAGTAAAATAAAAAGTAATAAGAGGAAGCATGAGAACCTAAGGAGGAAATAAAGCATGTGTACCATAATTTATTCTCAACTAAGGATATGAGTTGAAATTTTGAGGATAGAATTTATAAATGGTAGAAGTCTGCGATATCCAAAATTTTTATATATATTGAAATTTCCCTCTAAATAAGTAATGCTTGCCATAATTATGTATATAATATAATTTAAACACAAAAAACACATAATGATTTATTTCATTAAATGGGAAAATTGTGTTTACATAATAAATATAGCCATGATAATTGAAAATATTACAATGGGTAAATAAATAGAAACAAAAATAAAATTACAAGAATAAGAAAATTTGGATCATCATGGTCCCCTCTATACATCAAAATAACGAACAACACTATAAAGAATATACAGAATATTTGTAATCCAATCGATATTTTAGAAATGAAAAATATATAATATTAAGATAAATTGAGGTGAATAATTAATGAATGAATGAATATGTATTTATATAAAGTAATATGACTATTGGATTAGTAGCTTGACCATTATGAATAGTAACATTATTGTTAGGAATAGTAACTTGACCATTGGAAGAGTATATTGAACTCAAAATAGTACATCATAAAATAAATAATATTTATCCTTAGTAATTTAAGAAAATATAAATATTTTAATTCTATAAAATAAATATCAAGATTTAAAACTAAAAGAAACTATAAGAATGTTTATAATAAACCGAATCTTAATGTACTTCATAAAAATCATAATATTTATTTTAATAATTTAAATTAACTATGTTAGAATTTTTTTTTATAAAATAAATATCTTTTTTAGAATCATATCATTGAAATTTTATATGGGTTATTTGTTTTGGTAATTTTCTGAAATACTTTAATTTTAAAGTGAATATTAAAAATACAGTTTTTACATAAATGATGTATTTTAATTACATCATCAAAGAGGTAATAATGAAATAATAAATTATAATAATTTTGGATTATATAAAAACTCATTTAATATGATAAATGAGTCATTTAAATGAAATAAAATTAAATTCCAATCCAAAAAAGTGTTTTCCAAATTCTAAAATTATAAAGTATTTTATTAAAATAATAATTTTTCATTTTTTCACTTTATTTTTTAATAAACTAATGAATTATGATTTAGAAAGTTTTAAAAGACATAAAATAATTTAATTTTACTTATTTTTTAATTAAAATTTTAGGAATATCACTATTAAAAATTTTACCATATAAATTATATATTTTTTAATATTTTAACTCAAAATACCTCTCTCCTCAAGTATAAATACCCCCTCTCACTCCCCTTGGAAAACCAATTCTTAGTCACCTACAAAAGACAGATATCTACCCAAATTACCTTTATTAATCTTCTTATAATCCTTAGGGATGTTCTATAGCCACTTAATGATAATGATTAAAGGAGTTTATTTCTATAGAAAAAAGCAGCAACGACAAGTGGGTAAGGTTTCAAAAGCTTTTTATCCCATTTTCCTCATCGGTTCCTCAGTTTCTCTATTAATTTTAAAAAAACCTTATAAAATTAATTGATAAGCATGGTAACAATAAATTAATGATTCTAAACCACTTTAATGATGATATTTATGATATATTATTTGTTATACTTATCTTCCTCCTCTTTTGAGAATGTCCATTTAATTACCAGTTAAACACCTATGAGGACACTGTCAACTTTCTTATTAAGACTGATATTATATATGGGGATGATAAATTATTTATAATATATAAATGAATAAATCTATGTATTTATAATCTTCACGTGTTAATCATAATATTGTATAAGTTTCAAAAAATCAAGATCACTAAATCTATGAAAGACGTGTTATTTTAAGGAAAATATAAAATCAAAACATTTCACCTTTAACAAATTGAATTAAGAAATTATATCCAATGATTATAATTAAGTAATAGTGAAAAAATTAACACAATTCACTTTTTGTTCCTAGTTTTAATAATTCAAAATTCCTTATACATTTGGTGGAAATATGGAAGAATAAATGGGGATCTAAGGTAAGGGGAATTCTCGAACCCAATTCTGTATTTTGGGTTATATCCTATTTAAAATTATTTTAATGATGGATATTCTTATAATTTATTTAAATTTTTTTTTCACACTTATTTCTCTTTTTTAGGGATATAAATGTTCCTACCTTGTCAAAATGATTTCTAAGAAAATTTGAAATATTTTTCAAAATGTATTTATTTTACAAAACATCACATTGACTGCTCTTAATAAATTGATTCTCTACTCAAGAATGATGAAATTTTATTCCAAAATATAATCTCACATATCTATTTCATAACCTCAAAGGATATTTTATAAATTATAAAATCTGACACCCTTATGAAACCCATTTCTTTCCATGGGTTTATTTCATGACTATGATTGTTATATGTTCTTTTTATATACTATAGGAATTATTATGAGAATTTTATGATATATCGAGTGGGATAAAAAAAATTTATCCCTAAAATGCATTGGTTTATCATCCCCAAACCATATTCCACTTTTAAACAATGCTCCGGGCTGGAGGGCTACTAGGCCTTGGGCACAACTCCCCAAATGCCAAAGGTTGCTGACTAGTAGAGAGGGTGTAAAAGAGGTATAGTGGGGGGATATACCCTCTAGTAATGATTTAATACTAGTCTGAGTAGATAAATATAACATGTAGTGAAAAAGTACGACTTATCAGACTCAAAATAGGCACGAAAATATTGGAAGCACATATAATAACAATACATACCAGAATCAATATAATCAAAAGCAGTGAAAAATAAATAAACATCCCAACATACCACTTGTAGAAAAAAACTAAAATAAGAATTAATATCCAAATAGGTCATACATATCAATATAAAAAAGAGGTCTCCGATGGTATACCATAGTACAAATCATATATGCATAACATACTGATGCAAAAGAAAAAAAAGTAAAACTAAAATAGGAATATCTAACCAAGGAAATACCTCAAGGTCCCATTCAAACATCTGATGTTAAAAAACACTATGATCTTACTCTAGAAGATGATATCTTACTTGAACGTAAAGATATAAAATCTATACGCATACTGAAGGGCCCATGTAGTGTGTGAGACCATGTCTCAGTAGGATACCACTCATGTGTGAATACCCAACATATGTTTTTAAGCAGGTGTGAACTATAATAAAAAGTAAAGCAGCAGATGCCTAAAATACAAACAAGCTTCCTAGGTGATCAATAGCCACCTAGAAGCCATAACCTTCCTCGACCAATGTTAGAATATCTAGAGAGGTGTAGGGCCTTGGACTATGACCCAAGATACCTATGATGTCATATATCCTAGGTGAACCCATAGGTCCCACCTTAAAAAGTAACATGATACCATGTGCCTCATGAAAGCTCATGTATCAACCAAGTACTGATGTCCCAAAGGCATGACCAAACCAAAGTAATCAGTCCTCAAAAATCTTATCTAAATCACTTTCCAACTCATAGAACAATATTCAGAGGAACAATGATATTTTTACTTCACAGAGTCAACCCGTGTGCACACAATTCAAATCAATGCTTTGGCCATCACAGGTGAGTGACAATCACCAAAATAAATACCCAATTCACATCAAAAATGGAACCTCATCCCCTTGAAACCATGTTTCTCAAGTTAGATGGCCTCTCCATCCAATAATATGATCCATTCCCTTAACAGATGATGGCCTCACTTCCTCAACTGGCATCCGTGATTCTTAACCTATGGTAAACATCACCAAAGAAAATCTAGGCCAAACCCAACTAGACGATCAACATCGCCTCAATCCTGATGGCCATTCCATCCCAATTTTTCAGGCTGAGCCCATCACGATCCCACAAATCTCATCTCATTCCATACATCATAATAATTTCAAATATATATAAAATAACTCACTCTATTAAATAGTTCAATTTAATACGATTGAATTGTATAATTTCAATAACATGAAATTCAACTCATTGTAATTGTATAACTCAATTCCATATAATCAATTCAATTTAAATAAACAACAATTCAATCTAATTGAATTGAAAAAAATGAAATTTGATCAGCCAACTTAAATTAAATTAAGAACACACCCCTACCAAACTACCCAAGGTGGTTGATGACATATAACCTAGGCTTGAAGACTTGAATTAGTCTTGGGCATTCATAGAGTCATCCCACATGGTCATATGTTAAATTTAATTTGAAGCAGTAGGGTCTTTCTCAAAACCCAATGACGCACTAAAAATTCACACCCCCAAAATGACCATGAAAATACAAAGTAAGGATTGCACCACCTACCTTGGACTCATAAATACAAACACAACCGATATTGAGCTCTAACTCGAAGAGGATTAAAATAGATACAAGTTCCAATCGAAATAACTGAAAATAGGGTAAAATGGATCAGATAGAATTAGTACTCCATGAGGTGGGAGCAAAAGAGGAAGGAAGAAAAGATGAGGATAACCTTACCAACGGGGTTACAAAGTCACCAATGGATATAAGAACTCATCAAATATAGAGGAGATAACTCAAAGAAAAGAGTATGAGGAGAAGAGGGTTTCCCTCTTGATGTGCGCACTACCCATGGGAGAAGAAAGGTAAAAAAAGAGAGAAATAAGAAAATAGAAAATGAGAGAAAAACCATAATTTTCTACCCTTATTAAGCTGCATGGTTTACTCAAATTATTTTCTAAACCATTTGGAAACTATGAAAGCTACAGTGCATAGGTACTGCCTAAGTGGCTGTACCCATGCGACATTCCACATGCTTTTCCCTAACTGTTTTCAAACCATGTAGAAGCCTATGAAATTACATTATATCCACTCACATAACCCTGATTACTCCTTGAATGGTTTACCAAAACCATGTGGTAGTTAAAAAATAGGCCATATAGTTAGCTGGAATGGGCCCCATGGTTTACCCCAAACCGTGCACCCTGACCTGCTATTCTAAAATAGGCCATTCAGCCTCCGTTTCTCCCAAAACCATTCCAAAACACCCAAGTCACTCTCCAAGCCTCTAGACTCATCCAAAAAACATGATATAAAGATTATGCAACTCTAAGAATTTAGTTCCAATGAGAAAATTAGAAAAATAAATAGCTAGTAATTGAAAATTTTAAAATGAGAGAAGTTTTCAACCCAATTCAAAAACCTAGGATGTTACAATTGGGTAATGTGATATATATTAGGAGAGTATATGTATCATGCATGAATATTATTGTATATTTTTTGAAAATTATGATGTTAAGATTCATTCACATATGTTATATTGGACATGATGCTATATTTATTTACAATTATGTGTGGTATTTGAACACTATGTTTTTATGTTTCATTATTATGCATATGCCACATTCCATGACATTTTCAAATGATTCCCTCATACTTATGATTATTATACCATGATTATGATATGATGATAATGACTATGCTCACCCATATACAATTGATTCATGTCCCTTATTCCTTATATGTTGTCCGTCCCCTTATTGGGATTTTAGATAACCCCTTTCTTTAATGTATATCCTTAGGTGAATACATGTACTAAATAGAACATGAGAGGTTTTAAGAGGATAAAAAAGGATTTAAATAGTTATGTAAAAGTGATGTATGGACCTAGTATTTCAAAGATACCATACCATTCAATTATGGAATATATTACTGTTATGTTCCTTATCTTAAAAATGATGTAATAATAAAATGATAAAAATTTTGTTTTCTATATGATGAAGTTTGATCACAAAAATCTAAAAATATGTGAGTGGTGTGTTTTTGGGAAACAAAATAGGGAACCTTTCATCTTAAATATATAAAATATTAGATCTTATAATCTATAACTAGTTCTCTCAAACATTTGGGGATCTACTATTATTAGATATCATATAGAGTCACTTTACTTTGTAACTTTCATTAACAATGCAAGGAGGAAATCACGAGTTTACTTATTGAAGAAAAAATTGATTCCTTTGTGGAATTTACTCAATGGATGGTCACAAAAGACAGGGAAAATACTTGGGAGTTATAATTCCAAGGAATAAAAAATGGTAGTGAGTAAAATGGAAAAAAATTCCAAAACATCTATTAGAAGTGTGAGATCAAGATGGAGAAAATTATTCCTTGAACACCCTAGCAGCCTAGTGTGGCAGATAAAATGGATCAATCATTAAATAATAAGGAACAGAGAAATATAGTTCAATTGGGAATGCACAAGGAAATTTGTGTATAACTAGTGAATATTAGTACATACCTCATTTATATAAGTTTATTCACTACTTTGGGATAAGAAGTGATAGAATAACTAAGTTTTAGAAAAAAACCAAAATTTATCCATCTCAATGTTTTTAGAATCATTTCTTATGTTCTTATGGATTAAAAAAATCATAAAAAAATAATTAGGTATAAAATATTTGTTTCTTGGGGGTATATATTGATTAAAATTATAGATTCCATCTTTGGTAAAATGATCAAAGGAATATAATCTAGCGTTAGGTTTTAATCATCAATGAGAAGGTTCTGTGGAAAGTCCATAACTTAGATGAGAAGGATGTCGAGAGTAAGGAATCAATATACCAAGTCCAATTTGATCTAAACTGGGGTACCAAATGGGGATAAGTTCTAGTTAGTTTATATGTATGTTGTAAAAGTACAAAAAATATACTAATGGAAGATATTACAATGATCTCTAGGAATGTAGAGGCTTGAGTGGGAGAATCAAAATTTAGGTATTTGGATGTTTTAGCACCAGAAGATACATTATCAGATAAATTTAAGCCACAAGTTGAATTGAGGAGATCTACGAGAGTCAAAAGAAAGGTTTAATGATTTGGAGTTAAAAATATCTTCTTACTTCTTATAGATATTAGGGAGTAAAAAAAATCCTAGAAAAGGTTTCCAATCTTAGTGACTACAGAAAATTATCCAATGATGAAGAAATAAATATGTTCATTGAATTTGAATAGAAAATAGAAGATGACTAAGTTACCATAGTTTAAGAGATAACTAGAGAATAATTTAGTGTTCCAAATGAATGAATAAGTTGATAGAAGGAAGAGGTATATGGTGTGACTGGTTATGGAGGGATTTTATTTAAAGGAAGAAATTTATTTCTCAAAATGTTATTACCAGTTCTAAAGTATGATACTATATGGATAGTGATGATAATTGTTTCATATGATGATCTTTATGTAGAAAAAATGGATATAAGGGTAGAATTACTTCATGTTTATTAATAAGAATAAATTTACATGAAAAAATTTATGGGTTTTGTAGATGACCATAACCATAACTTATTGTATAAGATAAATAAAAGACTATGTTTTGAAGAAAGAGCCAAGATAGTGGGATTATAAGTTTTATTTATTTATGGTTAAAGAAGATTTCACTTAGTGCATTGTGAATAATTTTTTATTTAGAAGGCATGGGATGATGAGGGCTTCATCATAATTCTTTTGTATATGGACGATATGTTTCTTTCAAGACTCTACATTATAGGGATCTTGAAGCCGAAGAAAGATATTTTTAGAAGGTTAAAAATGAAAGATCTTGTACATGCAAAAAAGATATTGGGAAATAAGATTGAGATAGATAGGGGATCCATGAATTTGGTACTATCTTATAGGGACTACGTATATAATGTCATCAAAAGTAATGGGATGAAGAAATGTAGATCAATCTAAAATCTATTAGACAAACACTTCAAATTATAGAAGGATAAGTGTCCAAAAATGTAATATAAGGTTTGTTACCTAGAATAGATTCCATTTTCATTAGCCAATGGTAGTTTTATGTACACCATGATGTGTATTCAAATATAAATTGCATTTATAATTGGAGTTATGGCATGTATCATCTTTAATTATAGAAGAGAACACTGGGAGACTATGAAATAAATCATTTAATACTTTAAGGGATCATAATATAATACTTTTTTATTTATGGAAGATGACCTATTTTAAGGTTAAATTTTTTTTGAATTTATTATGGATTTATACACACTAAAGAACACCCCATGTTTTTTGTTTACCTATAGAGTAATGACAACGAGTTGAATATCACAGCTATAAAAAGTGTCTTCTTTATCCATAATGGAGGCTGAGCATGTTGCTACAACATAAGTAGGAAAAAATATGGTATGGTTGATGTGGTTAATGAAGGAGCTCAGAAGGATTCATTTGGTTGAAGTGTTATTCTATGATAATTAGAGTGTGATTCACCTAGCTTATAATCTATTGTTCCAAGAAGGGATGAAGTATATTGAACTAACATATCAATTCATCCAGAAACTACTAGTGGATAAGGTGGTTGAGTTATGGAAATATGTTTAGATAATTAAATCCTGCTGATATGTTTACCAAGGTGTTATTACAATAAAGTATGAGGCAACACTGTGGAATTGTTGGACTAGGGTGAATTGAGTGAGAATGGAGAACATTACTTGAAACATTTTTCATGGAAGGGTGAGAATGTGTCTAAGTGTAGGAGAGTTTCTAGAAGTTCTTAGAATCAAGCTTCAAGTTGGAGATTATTGGGATGTGAAACCTGTTTCAGTTCAACCAAATGGTGTGAGTTGGATGTTACATTGTCTAAGGGGTGTGGGTGATAATAATATAACTCTTTAGCAGTGACATGGAAATAATACAGTGATATTTTTTGATGGATTTATGCAGGGTAAATGATCCATACAGAAGGAGAAAGAATTTTATTGATATAAGTGTAGTATGGGTTATTTGTTAGGAAAATCATTCATGTTTATAGGGATACAAGAGATCATTTATCACTATTATAAGTGGGGGGACCTCCATAACGATATAAGGTCAGTGTGATAGGAATTATTGGCTGAGAAATTCTATAAAGGGAATTAGGGACCTCATGCACTATAGATAGGAACAAAGATTTAGATATAACATTGACCAAAGAATTACTAAAGTGTTAATTCCTATAATTAATTTTTAATGATTGTTTTTTCAATTTAAATCATTAATCTTGTAACTTTCAATTATAATGTAAAGATCAATAATGTTTCTCTTATGGATGTAGAACACATTGTTCAATCCATATAAACTCTCATGTCCTTTAATTTACGATTTTTTTATATAATTAATATGAGGTGTAATTTTTCTTGAGTGTGTGTGATGAAAAAATTAGTTTGGTGAGTCGGGTATGATTCTTATTATCATATGGTACACTATGTTGAGGGATTCCATTTGGATGATCAAGTTTGGATCTATGGCATCATCTAGAGGATTATGTCTAGTGATCATACATGGTCGATAAATCCAAATATATAATACCTTATGATTAAATAGATAATACTAATTTTGAAATATCTAATCATAAAATATGATATAGAAATAATTTTCATGGTTTTTTTAAACCATGTATTATAATATACCTATATCACTACTTACTATATGGACACAATGCATCACATGCTCCATGGATTTATGGAATATATCCTTCAAGATGATGATATGTGATTCATGGATTTTTTTTCTAGGTCTTATGTTAGGACAATTATTATATTATATGTCATGAGATTTTCATAGGACTCATATGAGTCATTTTTTGACAACTTTGTTCATTGATTGATGTTTAGAGCTTCCATTATCACTGTTTAAAGTAAATATTTGAGTTATTAGGTGACTTTTTTAACACATACTTATTTATTATATGTATTGTAAATTATATGATTGAATAATTTAATATATTTACACTATTTATATATGATAATGTTAAAATATATAATATGTTTGGGGTTGTGGTCATTTTTATGGTATTTTTTTCACTCATTATATGAGTACAACTTGTGTGTATATAGATTATTTGTGTGATATTGTAGGTAAAATAAAGAAATACCAGTAGGTGGGAGTTAATATTAGGAAACAAATTGATGATAATTCTTTATGTGTTTGGGTGCATGTGGAGGAACTGTTCACATGTTATTTTACTATTTATTCAAGTTGTATTATTAATGATGTAATACTTTAGTTTTACTTAGATTCACGTTTGTATGTATGATACATTTGGGTATTTATGGGATGTTTTATGAACATTAATGAGGATGTTATCAATAGTTTATAATTTTTATTGACATTTTATTATTTATTTTAATGTTTTTTATTCTATCGGAACACCAAAGGGTAAGTCTATTAGGACCAAGTTGATGATGAAGGTGTTTTGTATTCAAATTATGTATTTTGTTATCAAGGTAATTTTTGAAGAAAGGAAATCACTTCACTTTTTTTTTGCGGAAATAATTGTTTTGGGTTTTGTTTTGAAAATAATCAGACCCATGTTTTCTAACAATTGGACTCATGTATTCAGAAATATTATTCTCAGGATTAGAAGGAAAGAAAGAAACTTGAGTGAATAGAATGTTATGATACTTTCTGATGTAATTGTGATGATTCTTTGATGATTTGTAATTTATATAAATCATGAGTTATATTGAGAGCTTGTGATGAAATCTTTATAGAATAAAGGGGGAGTGAAAGAGATGCTGCCAATCGAAAAAGAATCATTTTCAGATTTATCATGTCTAGATGGCAGAGAGAAAGAAGTGGTACTGATTGTTTTCCAAAACAATTGTATCCATATTGAAGAGGCAGTGCTGATTGAATAATTCATACCAATAAGAAGAGAAATAGAAAGTGTCAATATTTTTTCAAAATAATTTGTTTTAGGGTGGAAGTAAAATAAGTGGTGCTATTTTCACTGTAGAAGATGTTTATGATTTCACTACAGCATCTGGTTACGATTACACTACAAAAGGTGCTTACAATTTCACTATAGCACCTGGTTATGATTTCACTGTAGTAGATGGTTACGATTTCACTGTAGTAGCTGGTTACGATTTCACTACTACAGGTGCTTACGATTTGACTATAGCAGTCATTTATGATTTCACTATAGTAGTTTGTTACGATTTCACTATAGCAAGGGGTTCCGATTGATAAGGTGATGCCGATTGAAGAGAAAGAGATGGTGCAGATTATTATTTTTAGAATGATTGTATCAAGAAAGGATCATACACTAGTTTGTTTTCAAATGACTTCATCAAGTGTGTTAAGAGTTGAATTGTTTTATGTTTTCTTTATGAGAAATCTCAAATGGGTGAAGATCCATCATGATATAAGGGGAAGAAGAAGTTTTTTTTGAAGTTGATCAAGAGTTTTGTGAAGAAAAGAGTTTACTAGAATGAATGGAAAGTTATGATACTTTTTAATAGAAGTCAGACGATGCTAAAGCTAATCCTCAATGAATTCAAATTCATGAAGGTAGTCATGATTCAAGTACTAGTTTTTGAATAAAGTATTGTTTATCAAGTTATTCAAGAGAAAAGAAAATAGAAGAAGATTGCTGAATAATTTTTCTAGGGGGAGCTGAACTTTCATATACAAGATTTTGATTCAAATCAGTTCTGAGAATCATATTCAGCAATTGACATGAGGAATATAACTCAGTTGATTGGAACCATGTATTCATGATAATTGAAATTATTCTCAGTAATTTAAATGGTAGTCTGAATAAGAAGAGGTGAATATTTTATAAGTTTCAATAAGAATCAAGAAGAGGTGAAGAAGTGAAAATACATTTTGAGACTTTAGGGTAAATAGAATTTTGGGTGAATTTAGGTGAGTGGGAAAATGTTTTGGGATTCCCACCAAAACCTATTTTGGGTAACCTATAAAATGTGAAAGTACTTTGTACTTTTTGGTGATTAAATTGTTCACTGTAGAAGCGAGAGAAGCTTTGGGTTTCTAGAGAGAAGAATAGATCAATTATATTTGTCTTGGAAATTTTTTTTCAGGTGGTGCCAATTCATTTATATTCTATTCTACTTGAGAATTGTATTCAGTAATTGAAGTGGTGCCAATTCTACTCTATTACCTTCTATTGAAAGAAAATAGGGCTGAGAATATTTAGTTTAGTGTGAATCAAACTCGAAGGAATCTTACTAGGAGAAACAGACTCAGGCTAATCATACTAAGTTTTATATCAAAGTCTAAGAAGTTATTACCTTTATTCTGGGTAAGGAATTGATGAATTTTATTATAATTGAATATATTTGGTGAATTGAAAAGAGGCGCAGGTAATATGAGATGTTACAAAACAATTGAATTAACCTGTTGTGCTAAGAGGATTCAAATGCAGTAGTTGTATTGTTTCATAGTGATACATGATTGAAAGGGTACATCCTACTCATTGTAATCCAAGGATTGATTTATAGTATATTGTATGGTATTGGATCATTTCCAAAACATACAAAGGATGTATCTATTCTTATTAAATAGTGAACCTTGTAAATCTTTGTATTTCTTAGGATGTGTATTGATTTTTTTAAAGGTTGGGGCCGAAGCCTCAATTTATTATTAAAGCAAAGACCTCTTTAGTCTGGGTAGAGGGTGACCCATTACATAGCCCGAAGCCAAAGGCCAAGTGGCCTGCATACAGGGCTAGAAAACCTATTTTTTGTCCCAAAGGACCCATTAGTGAACAGTACTACTACAATACCTGCACAGCTACAGTACCTGCTACAGTACCGCTGCCGCTACAGTACCCTGCTACAGTCCCTCCGCCGCTACAGTGCTACCGCTGCTACAGTCTGCCGCTGCTACAGTGACCTGCTCCAGTGCTGCTACAGTACTGCTATAGTGACCTGCTACAGTGCTACTATATTATCACTAATTCACCCCTCCCCAACTCAGTGATATAATACTTCAACTAGGAACTTTCAATTGGCATCAGAGTAAGGTTCCCTTCACTATTCTTTACTGATGGAGAATTTGAACTATGTGAATAGTAAAGGTATTTCAGTATTTGATGGAAAGAACTATCATATCTGGAAAGATATAATGTTTCCATATCTTATGTCTATTATTTATGATGTTCTTGATGCTACAACAATTGGGTTTCCTCCCATAGATGATAGTGCTCCACTTACACATATTGATAAGAAGTTTTTTTAGAATAATGGAAGGGACAAGAATGATATATTATTATCACTTTTTAAAAGTGAATTATTGAGATTAAAAGGTCTTCGGGGGCACCTCAAGGCCTTCGGGCCACTTGAAATTGTGCTTAAATGATCAGCCAGACTCAACAAGGAGTAGACTTCAGATGGAGATTTAGAGCAGGCGCATTCACCAAAGTAGAAGCTAAGAGGATTTATCAGAAAATAGAGGGTATGAAATTGCCATTGGGACTAGCCTATGCTTGAATGGGAAGACTAACCGAATAGCCACATGAAGTTGGAGAGCTAATATCGCAACGAAGAAGCTGGGAGGAGTTCCAAGTATAGTCTGTATATTTCCTAATACCTATGGGTCATGTAATATCTAAGCCTACAGGCCTTGTAAGGGTTCCAACTCATCCCTTGAAAGGGGGGTTATCCAAAATCAATAAAAAAGAAGGCCTTCAGGCCATTCAAGAAAATGTGTTGGCACAATTAAAGCTATATGGGATAAATTGAAAAATATATAAAAGACAATACAAAAGTGAAGAAGGAAAGGTTACAAATATGGAGATTGAAGTATGAAGATTTGAAGATGGGTGAGCATGAATCTGTTGGGTAATTATTTACTAGGGTGAATGACATTGTGAGTACTATCAGATGTCTTGGTGAAAAGAGGAATGAATCTACAATTTTTGAAAATATCTTGAGAATCCTACCTGACAAATTGGATGAAAAAGTTTTTTTATTGGAAGATAGAGATCCGGAAACATTATCTCTTAATGATTTACATATCACTCTTATCACTTATGAAATGAGAAGAGAGAATGATATGAAGATAAAAAAATGTTTTTAGAGAAGTTTCTTTCAAGTATATAAGGAAAAAAAGTTAGAGAAGATTGTTATTGGAGATGAAGCTGGTGATTCTTACTCTAAAAATCAGGTATGTAAAAATCTCAATGAAATCCTCTCCTTTTTTTCTAACAATGTGAAAATAGGTACATGGAATTACACAAGGAAAATTCCCTTGAATTGTTTTTAATGTGGAGGTATTGGTTACTTTGCAGCTAATTGTCCTCGAAGAAAGAAATAAGAGGATAGTTATATTGAATAAATAAATACAAGAAGATCATGGAAGAAAAAGGGAGACACAGGAAAAGAAAATAAATTCTTCAAATCAAAAATAAGAAGTTTCATTTACAAAAATTATGAAGGAGAAGAGAGTGATGATGAATCCAAAAAATCCATTGAGTATGGTATTGAAAATACTTTTATTACAATAGTGAATGATGAAGAATTTGGAAGCAGTAGTTATGAAGAATAAGAAACTCAACTTGAACATCATTTTAAAGAAGAATCGAATGTGTGTCTGAAAAAGATTCGAAGGCTTGAAAAGCAGAATAAAAAGTTGGAAGATAAATGTTCTTCAATAATAGATCTAGAATGTTTTTTTTGATGAAAAACTGAAGCTAGTGAAAGAAATTGATAACTTTAAGAAATCTATTTAAGAAGAAAATAATTGTAATGAGAATCTAGAGGTGAAGTTGAAAGTAAAAGAATAAGAGTTGGGACTTTCTCAACAAAAACTCTTAGAAGATGAATTGAGAAACGCATGTTTTCAAAAATCTATCACTTAGCCTAGTGAATGTTCTTGACAAGAGAATCCATAGAAGGTTAAGAAAAAGTTACCCTCAATGGGAGATAAGTAGAATGAAGTTGTTTCTGCAAAGAAGAATACTGGAAATTATAAAGTCTTATGGAAACCTAAGTCTGAAAATGTTTTGAAACAATATAAATATGAGAAGGCTTCAAATAATTATGAATCCAATAAAGTAGAAAAAAAGTAGAATAAACTTGTTGATAACAGAAATTTTGGCGGCTTCATAAATAAAGTGGCTAAGAAACATATTCATGATCCTGATTAGTATCAAAGATTCAGAGAAAAATAATCTTTCTATGGGTATTGCTAGTATTGTGGTGGATTCAGGCACACAATAGATATTTTTTGGTTTAATAAATATAATTTCTATTTTACCACAAGTTATGGAAGGTAGAGATTGAGGGGGAGTCAATATACTCAAAGAAATAAAAATGAGAAGGTTGTCTTGAAGAAATCTGAAAAGAATGAAGTGAATATTGAAAATAGGTTCCAATCATTAGAAACTATTTGTGAAAGGTGTGAAAAACCTGGACACCTTGAAAAATGATCTATTGTTTTGTTACCGGCTCAGAAAATATTCTCAATTATCAAAATCTTAAGGTGAGGAAAGAAAATAATGGAGAAAAGGTGCTTGCTGTTGAAACTCAATTAAAATCCATGAAAGGAGAATGGCCCTTAGTACTTTATAGTGGATGTTCTTCTCACATGATAGAAGAAATGCAATTTTTGAAGAATGTGAAATATTTTAAAGAAGGCACAATGACATTTGACAATAATGAGTCCTTTAAAATCAAAGGTGTTGAGTCAACCATTATTGGAAAAGAAAAAATGAATTCCAAGAAAACTTTTCATGTTGATAGGATGAAAAAAAATCTGCTAAGTGTTTCATAATTGTGTGATAGGGTAAGAAAGTTATCTTTAGAAAAGATGGGTTTGTTTTGAAGAGTTAAGTAGATGAAAATATTATTACAAGAGGACAACATAAAAAAGAGAATTTTTTTCAATTTGGTGAAATACAAAACTCTCATTACATGAGCATGGTGGAAAATAATCAATTGTGACATGAAAGGATTGAACACATGTGTCAAATAAACCTAAGAAAGTTATCTAAAAGAGAAGGTGTTCTAGACATTCCTAATTTTCTAAGAATAAGAGATTGGTGTTTCACTATCTTCCATAAAGGAAAGATTGCAAATAATATTCATTGGAAAGTTGATATTTTTTCAAAACAACCCCTGGAGCTAATACACTCTAATATATTTGGGCCAATGAGAAAAAAATCAACAAATGAAGATAAGTATTTCATTACTTTCCTTGATTATTTTACTTGTATTAATTGTGTCATGTATATGAAACCTAAATCAGAATCTTTGAATTTTTTTTAAAGTTTTAGAAGAAAAATAAAGAAGGAATGTGAGTATTATGTGAAGAAGTTGCGAACAAATAATGGCAGTGAATAAAAAGGTAAAGAGTTTAAATATTATCTTGATAAACATAGAATTCAACATAAATACAGTTCCCCATACACCCCAACTAGATGAGGTTCCTGAAATAAAGAATATAATCTTGGTGGAGATGGGAAGAACCATGTTACTTGAATATGGCCTTTCGCATCACTTTTGTAGACAAGCCATGAGTACTGTTGTTTACATCAAGAACCATTTTTTCTATAGTCCTCAATTAGTTATGACTCCATATTAATTTTTTTTTAGAAAAAATCCAAGTTTGAAACACTTTAGGGTTTTTGGGAGTCCATGTATTATAAAGAAGAAAGGTGGAAACTATGGTAAGTTTGAGAAGAGAGGTGAAGATGGAATATTTCTTGGATATTCTCTAGAAGGAAGAGGATATCGATGCTTTAACAAAGAAATAGTAATAATTGTTGATACTGATTGCAAATCATTTTTTTTGATTTTATAAAGGCCAGTTTGAGGGTAGCCGGTTCCCATGGTACATTTCAGAACATCCAAAATTTAGAGAGAAAACCACATTCAGTAGAGAAAATCCAAATTCAAACTTAAATCGAACCACACGTCTCCCCGAGCCATATGCCACCTCGAGACGTGTTCCACGTGGCCACCTCGATCCGCACACCACCTCTAGAAATGAGTCGACGGAAATCAAACCGCCTCCAGCCATGTCACCGGCGAGAGATTCCGGCCATCATCATCCATCGACGTCGTCGAAAAACAACAGATCACACCATTCAGACATCTCCACAACACCAGAATGCCGGTGAGCTTCACCGAAGCCTGTCATCATGCAATCACCCGCACTGGCGACGAGAAACAGAGCGTATCACCGCCGGTGGAACCCTTCACCGATTTCAACGAGGGAGAAACCCTCGTCACTGGTAACAGTGAGGTAGAACCCCACGACCCAACGCCAAAACATTATAGCCAAAACAAAACCGCGAGAAACTACCGCAAAATGCAAAAAAAAAAAAACACAAAAACAAAGAAAACACCCAAGGAACGAAAGAACCCTCCGTGACCAGACAAACCTACCACGTCATACAAAGGGATACCCTAGCAAACTCACCTGGGAGGAGGCATGTCACACTCGTCGTTTCTAATTTATTTATTTTACTAATTTTCCATGCGTCGGGTAGTTAGGGTCGAGGCCCGACATAAAATTTCTATGTTCTTATTTAAAAACGTGTGTTTTGACCTTGACTGCATCCTGCGTGCTGCGGTCGAAGCCATGTGGCCTCGCTTGGGTCGTCGCGCGACCCTGCCTGGTCGCTGCATGCCTTGCCGATGTTCAATTAACAAAATAAGATGAATTCAGAATGGTTTTGATACTAATAATATTATTAACATCACATGAAAATACTATTATTATTTCTATTATTATTATTATTATTATTATTATTATTATTATTATTATTATTATTATTATTATTATGACTGCATCAGGTTTAGCATCACCGGATGCACGGGCAGGGAACGGTTCTGAGACCGCGCGGTCCGCCTGACTTTTAAAATGAGTTAAAAACATAACCGGATAATGAAATAATAATGAATAATGAGTTTTAAATAAAATGGAAATAAAAAGTTTAATAAACTTTAAAAAATTGTTTTAATTATAATAATAAAAATATTGTTTCAGATTAATAAATGTTATGGTTAAGATTATGTGATGCTATTACAATTTTTCTTATTATTATACCACTTATTTCTTTTATTTCTGTTATTGCTTATTTGTTTATTATTATTATTATAGGTATTATTTTATTTTTATTTCATTTATTTTAGGGTTTCATTGATTCTTTTTTTCTTTTATTATTTTTCTCTCCCTCCCCACACTCTCTCCCATCGAGCCCCTCCCCCATCCCTTTTGCGTTTTCCCCCCTGGAAACCCTATGCGCCACGCCATCCTCTCCCTGCGGCCTTCTTCCGGCGAACCCCCGATGCCCCCTGCTCCTGCTCCGACTCTCACGTCCGGCCACCGCCTCCTGCTAGGACCGCTTCCTCCACCTTTGGCGCACCTCCTTTTCCCGTCGCGCGCCCGCTCATCGGACCAGCCACACCCCCTTCCCCTTCGCGCGCCGCAGCTCGGATCTCCCTTGCTTCCTTTGTCTAACCAAGGCGCAACCCTCCCGGAACCCTTGCGCCACACCCCTTGTTGCCTCCTACTCAAAATCGGGCCGCATACCATGGTGTACCCCTTCCCCTCTTCTATATTCTGTCACGCCCCAGCCCCCATGGCACACTGCCTCCCCGCTCGGACCCGCACAAACACCCCTCCAACCTCCTCCTTCCGCCTAAACCCTTCGCGATGACTCACCCCCCCTCCTCACCGGACCTCCACCGGCGCAGCACCACCATCTGGCAAACCACACTGGTTTGTGCATTTGATTTTTCCTCTTTTTTTTATTTATTTCATTCATTTATTTTCTATATTTGAAGTTTGGTTCTACAATGGGTTTTGATTCTGGATTTGAGGTTTAATGGTTTGTTTTGGGGCTTTAATTTGAGGGTTTTGGGTTTGGATTCATGTTTTTTTGGTTCGTGTTAGGTTCAATGTGGTTCAAACGGCACGCGATTAAAGTTGTGCGCTGCAATATGAAGTTTTCACTCCAATTTTGAGGATTTATACATGCCGGTAGGTGGTTCCATGTCATACCATCTTTAGATAATTTAATTGCTCATTAATTAAATTATAATGTGTTCTAGTGATAAATTGCGTGATGCGAAATTTATTTGTGGACGTGCTTCGATATGAATATTGATGAATTTGAGTTGTTTTTAAGTAAATGCCAATGTTTTTCTTGTGCATTGTATTGTTGGAATTTTCAGACGTGTTATAGTTAATTGTTTAGGGTGTACAAATTGTGTATTCAAGAACGCTTGAGGTACGAATTTTATTAAACTGAGTTTTTCAAAAGAAGGTAAACTATTTCGACGTGTTAATTTTTTTTGTGAATATTGAGTATGTTTTAGGGGTGCGAATGATGTTTTAGAGGGGTTGGGATGTGCAATTGATATTCAAATGGTCCTGGCATCTAAAATTTGTGTGTTTTAAAGTGAGGTCTTGTGGTATGAATATGTGATGTTTTATTAATTGAGAAATTGTTTAATTACATGTCTTTTGAGATGTGGAACATGGTTAGGAAGGTTTTCGTGGTTGTTTGGAAGGTGCGGAATTTGTTTTCAAGTTCTTTGAGGTGTCTATGTAATTAAATTTAGATTTTCAAAGAAAACGAGTCACTAGGGGTCTGTTTGTCGTGTTGCGTACTTTTGGAATTAAATTGAAAATCTTTTGAACAATGGGAAAACATGTTTTGGTTTGTATAAGCTGCACTTTTGGTTTTAAAGAGATGTTATTATATGAAATCGAGTTCATCTTTCCTATTCAAACCTTTGCTTTATAATTTTAAGTGTTTTATAAATTGTTAATCTCACTTATTAGATTATCTGTGGAGTGCGAGAGTTATGTTTGACAAGATTATGTGTGAGTTATGTTTTTAAAGGGATTCTTACATGTGAACTGGGGCATGCCTCATGTGCAAACTCTTATTGTGCTATTTAGAAATGTTCTTCAAATTGTTTAAATAGTTTACCAAGTCATGAAATTGATCCGAACTATGTTATAAAATGGTTTTAGTGTGCGTGTGTTTTCTTTTAAATGGTCTTTGGGTATGCAAGCGGTGAGTTGTATGTGTAAGGTTTTGTTTGGTTCGGTATATGTGAATGTGATGTACCTTATGTGAATGTGAAACTTGTTTGAGCACAAGAGAAAACCCTGGGTATCTAGGTGGGCGAACTAGAACTAGTGCGCTAGTGAACCGAATGGGTATCGTCCCTGTTTCACTTAGCTGGATTGACGATTGCAACACTAACTAAACATATGATATCTGAGGGTCGTGGCCTTCTAATCCACGTGTTCTGAAGGTCGTGGCCTTCTAAGCCACGTTTTCTGAGGGTCGTGGCCTTCTAAGCCACGTTTCACCGAGACACGAGGTTCTAGGGTCCCACTTGAGCTAGATGATCCTTAGGGGATTTACCTATAGTGCTCTACCATCGATGGCGTGGTGCCTTCCGTCGGCATATGGAGGACCACCTGTGTGTGTGTGTGTGAGTGTGTGTGTGTGTGCCCATAATGAACCTTCCTCTTCCTCTTCAAAATCATGTTTGTGAAATGAGTCCCATTTTAGTGTTTTTCTTTAGCATTTAGCTTGTAAATGTTTTCTTTAAAATCATTTTTAAAGTATAATTTTGAATAAGCACTTTAAATTGTCTTTTGATGTTGTGTCATGGAACCATTTCTCGGTGGCATCCTACTGGGATTTTAGCTCACACCCTACATACACCCTTGGGTGTATGTAGATTCTGTTTCTTCTGTATTCCAGGTTGCGACTTCGTGCTCAGTGATGGTGGTTCAGGTTGCAGTTGGTCTTCTCATGCAGACTGGTGTTGATGTGGCCTCTCTTATACCGAGAGGTTGAGTATGAGTTTTAGTTTCCGCTGTCGTCTTTTCTTAATAGTTATTCTTTCGAGTTGTAGACTTCAAACTTGTTCATAGTTTAAAGGCACGTTTCGTTGTCTATTTCTAATTTCATTTTATCTATCTTGTTAGTTGTTTTTACGTCTTTTATTTTGGGTAAAATGATTCCCATGTGTTAGTTTTGATACCCGGGCACTTGTGCTAGCCGTGGGGATCGGGAACGCCCTTCGGGTCTTGCCGCGGACCGGGTTGGGCGGTGGGTCGGATGGCGACCCAGCCTGGTTCATGACAAAATGGTATCAAAAGGAAAGGTTTGCTCTCTTGGGTCGTTTTCTTTTGGGATAGAGTCAAGGTGGACTTGAGTTAAGGTTGTCAGGACTTGACGTCCTGGCTACGTGTTAGGTTCCTGGCCAGCACTCCTCATGGCGGGACTCCAGTTACCAAAGTGTGTTGAGGTTTTTCGGTGTTTTTGGTCATTGCGGTTAATCTTGTCTATGGGAAATGGAAAAAGGGGTAAGGTCAGTGGTCCTAGTGAGCTCGCAGGGTCTGGCAAGCCATGTGGAGCCGGGGACGCTGTCCTAGAATACCCTTCGTGGCAGTGGCATGACTGGTGTATGGATGCCAACCATACGTTCCAGTCACCCGCTGACACAAGTTTTCTCTTGTGTCATTTCTCGTCTCTTTGTTTTGGATTCGTGGAAATTTGGTTTTTAGGTAAAAATGATTTTGTCTTGGAAATTGTTTTGGAAAATGTTTTGAAATAAACCACTTTAAAAAGAAAATGAGTTATTAGGTTTGGAAAGTGTGGATTGGATGTTTTGGTTTTGGAAAAAAATTGAAAGTTTGGTTTTGATCCTTGGTGCTCTCATGGGCAACCACATGCATGAGTGTATGCGAAAAAAGAAATGGTTAATGGAACGAGTGGATGGGTGCCTGGATGGACATGAGGTGGGTGCCAGTGCGGCATGAGAACATGCATGTGTTTGGCCCATCAGACACCATTGGTGTTTGTGCAACCCACTGGGTTTGCTTATTTTCAAAATGTTTTGTTAAAGGGAAAAAATGGTGTTTTAGTAAACATTGTTTCTGTGGCATGTCCTTGTGTTTAGGAAATGTCGGTTGTGAGGTGTTTTGATCTGGGGATCCTTTCTGAATGACTTATGTCCTGATTTTGAATTATTATTTGTAAGACGGCATGCAAGCGTGTGGTTAATAAATTCTTTTAAAGAGTACATCGGGGATCCCTTGCAGTGGTTTCCCCTGCATGTTTGGTGTTTGCTTGTGGTACATCTTGACCGTTGGACCAGTTTGGTTGGGTCCATGGTTTTCTTTCTTAACGAGTGTATTCCCCCCGTAAAGCGTTGACATGTGATTGAAGTGTGGCCACAAGAAACTCGCTTTTGGCCGACCCTCCAGTTGATCCGAGGAATCTCTTCTTGAATTATAGAATTAAACCCACCTCTCTTTTTTTTCCGACTAAGCAGATTCTCTCACAGCGGGATGACAGATGCAATGAGAGTTGAAGGGAGTTTTGGTATTTGGAGTGTCTGACTCGTTGGGTGTGAAGTTTGACACTATTGTGTTTGAAGGTTCCCCTGGAAACGGTGAAGGAGATTCTAGTGGGGAAAGGTGGAAGAAGCCTAGAGTGGTCGGTGCAGGCCACTATTTGAAATGACCTTTGGTCCTTCATGGTTTCGTTTAAGAAAGAGTCTATGTTGGGCCACTAGTGTGGTAGAACCAGTCACATGGGGGATACTGCGGTCGTTTTCATGAATCACGTGTTGTTTAAGACGCAGTTTAAAGTCTTTCTCAGCGTAATGTTTCTCTCGACAATCATGATCGTGCTCGGTAATGTTTTGTGGTGTCGTGTTCTCATTCAGTGTGACAAAGGGTGATGTGCATGCACCATTTTAGCTCTTGTGTTGGTGAATGTTCCACGTATGATCAGTCAGATGCTGTAATGTGTCGTGTTTTCTGGTGTTGCCTCCGTTGCAGTGTGGTTGCATGTGACACCAAAAGGAGAAGCTCCATTCAGGAGTCTTCAATGCCTAACTGCGAGGCAGTATATGCTTCAAACATCAGGGCTCCAGCCATAAGCCCCGTAGTGAAGCTTGCACGTGGTCAAGAACCCCTAGAGTGTATGAGACCCCGACCTTATTTCTGTCATCGGGGTTAAGAGTGGAGTCAGTTTAAATTGTTTTCTATGGTTGTTTCGTTTCAAACGAGCCATCTGATTGCACAAGGTTTTTGTGACCATGTGGAGGAGTGTTCGTCTCATGCATTAAAGTCTTGGGGGTCACGTTCCACTGGATTTAATGGCTTTAGTGGCCTTATGGGGTTTGTTGAGTAAATCTATCTCAAATCTGAATAATTCTCATCCATGAATGTGGAAATGCTGGTTTGTCTTGGGCCATGCTTTGGACGCCCCGGTAGTCGGGCCCCTCCCTCCCCGCCCCTTATGGTGGGGTGTTTGGTCACCATCAAGAATTTTTCAATGTTATGTATCCTCTTTTCATTCTAATGGAGGCGAGACCCATGACGGGTCTCGCACAAAGGTCTCTTGAATAAATCAGTGTTGGCCTTTCCTTAATGGTGGGGAGTCTGCCCAGACCTCCCCATATTGGTTTTCTAGTCTCATCCTGGGCGTTGGTAGGTTCTTAATGGTTGGGAGACCCACATTGGGTCTTGCACGAATATCTCTTGAATGAATCACTGCTGGACTTTTCTTTAAGGGTGGGGAGTCCACTAGAACCTCCCCATGTCGGTTTTCCAGTCTCGCCTCGAGCGTCAGTGAGTTTCTAATGGTGGGGAGCCCCTCTGGCCTCCCTATGCTGAAAATTTTCTTCTGTTTTTAAATATGGTTTGGTGATAAGTGATAAGTATGTTCCGTCGACGTGATCTGACTTTGTCTGATGATTCCAACTGAATGGTGCGGTTTTTGTTTGATAATGTTTTAGTTGTTTCATATGATGAGGTTGGTTTTCGTGGGTGCGAGAGTCATTTTCCTTGATTAGTCAACTGGAGGTGTTTTAACCCTTAGGGGTGGGCGACACATATGAGGAAGTCTTTTTACGCATTTCATGAAGTCGCAATTAAGTCACTCTCTCTGAGCACGATTTTTTTTTGCCTCTCTTTGCTTGATGTTTGTGGGGAGCCCCTTTGAATCTAAAGGGAGTGTAGATTTCTGCTGTGGGGATTTGTTCTGGTTGTGGCTTTCTGGGGACGGAAAGCTTTATGGTGGGGAGAATTGTCACACTCGTCATTTCTAATTTATTTATTTTACTAATTTTCCATGCGTCGGGTAGTTAGGGTCAAGGCCCGACATAAAATTTCTAAGTTCTTATTTAAAAACGTGTGTTTTGACCTTGACTGCATCCTGCGTGCCGCGGTCAAAGCCGTGCGGCCTCGTTTGGGTCGTCGCGCGACCCCGCCTGGTCACTGCATAACTTGCCGATGTTCAATTAACAAAATAAGATGAATTAAGAATGGTTTTGATAATAATAATATTATTAATATCACATGAAAATACTATTATTATTTTTAATATTATTATTATTATTATTATTATTATTATTATTATGACTGCATCAGGTTTAGCATCACCGGACGCACGGGCATGGCACGGTTCTGAGACCGTGCGATCCGCCTGACTTTTAAAATGAGTTAAAAACATAACTGGATAATGAAATAATAATGAATAATGAGTTTTAAATAAAATGGAAATAAAAAGTTTAATAAACTTTAATAAATTGTTTTAATTATAATAATAAAAATATTGTTTCAGATTAATAAATGTTATGGTTAAGATTATGTGATGCTATTACAATTTTTCTTATTATTATACCACTTATTTCTTTTATTTCTGTTATTGCTTATTTGTTTATTATTATTATTATAGGTATTATTTTATTTTTATTTCATTTATTTTAGGGTTTCATTGATTCTTTTTTTCTTTTATTATTTTTCTCCTCCTCCCCACACTCTCTCCCGTCGGGCCCCTCCCCCATCACTTTTGCGTTTCCCCCCTGGAAACCCTATGCGCCACGCCCTCCTCTCCCTGCGGCCTCCTTCTGGCGAACCCCCGATGCCCCCTGCTCCTGCTCCGACTCTCACGTCCGGCCACCGCCTCCTGCTAGGACCACTTCCTCCACCTTCGGCACGCCTCCTTTTCCCGTCGCGCGCCCGCTCATCGGACCAGCTGCACCCCCTTCCCCTTCGCGCACTGCAGCTCGGATCTCCCTTGCTTCCCTTGTCTAACCGAGGCGCAACCCTCCCGGAACCCTTGCGCCGCACCCCTTGTTTCCTCCGACTCAAAATCGGGCCGCATCCCATGGTGTACCCCTTCCCCTCTTCTCTGTTCCGTCACACCCCAGCCCCCATGGCACACTGCCTCCCTGATCAGACCCGCACAAACACCCCGCCGACCTCCTCCTTCCGCCTAAACCCTTCACAACGACTCACCCCCCTCCTCACCGGACCTCCACCGGCGCAGCACCACCATCCGGCAAACCACACTGGTTTGTGCATTTGAGTTTTCCTCTTTTTTTTTATTTATTTCATTCATTTATTTTTTATATTTGAAGTTTGGTTCTACAATGGGTTTTGATTCTGGATTTGAGGTTTAATGGTTTGTTTTGGGGCTTTAATTTGAGGGTTTTGGGTTTGGATTCATGTTTCTTTTTGGTTCGTGTTAGGTTCAATGTGGTGAAAACGGCACGCGATTAAAGTTGTGCGTTGCAATATGAAGTTTTTACTCCAATTTTGAGGATTTATACATGCCGGTAGGTGGTTCCATGCCATACCATCTTTAGATAATTTAATTGCTCATTAATTAAATTATAATGTGTTCTAGTGATAAATTGCGTTATGCAAAATTTATTTGTGGACATGCTTTGATATGCATATTGATGAATTTGAGTTGTTTTTAAGTAAATGCCAACTTTTTTCATGTGCATTGTTTTGTTGGAATTTTCAAACGTGTTATAGTTAATTGTTTAGGGTGTACAAATTGTGTTTTCAAGAACGCTTGAGGTACGAATGTTATTAAACTGAGTTTTTCAAAATAAGGTAAACTATTTCGACGTGTTAATTTTTTTTGTGAATATTGAGTATGTTTTGGGGGTGCGAATGTTGTTTTAGAGGGTTTGGGATGTGCAATTGATTTTCAAATGGTCCTGGCATCTAAAATTTGTGTGTTTTAAAGTGAGGTCTTGTGGTATGAATATGTGATGTTTTATTAATTGAGAAATTGTTTAATTAAGTGTCTTTTGAGATGCGAAACATGGTTAGGAAGGTTTTCAGGGTTGTTTGGCAGGTGCGAAATTTGTTTTCAAGTTCTTTGAGGTGTCTATGTAATTAAATGTAGATTTTCAAAGAAAACGAGTCACTAGGGGTATGTTTGTCATGTTGCGTACTTTTGGAATTAAATTGAAAATCTTTTGAACAATGGGAAAACATGTTTTGGTTTGTATAAGCTGCACTTTTGGGTTTAAAGCGACGTTATTATATGAAATCGAGTTCATCTTTCCTATGCAAACCTTTGCTTTCTAATTTTAAGTGTTTTATAAATTGTTAATCTCACTTATTAGATTATCTGTGGAGTGTGAAAGTTATGTTTGACAAGATTATGTGTGCGTTATGTTTTTAAAGGGATTCTTACATGTGAACTGGGGCATGCCTCATGTGCAAACTCTTATTGTGCTATTTAGAAATGTTCTTCATATTGTTTAAATAGTTTACCAGGTCATGCAATTGATCCGAACTATGTTATAAAATGGTTTTGGTGTGCGTGTGTTTTCTTTTAAATGGTCTTTGGGTATGCAAGCGGTGAGTTGTATGTGTAAGGTTTTGTTTGGTTCGGGATATGTGAATGTGATGTACCTTATGTGAATGTGAAACTTGTTTGAGCACAAAAAGAAAACCCTGGGTATCTAGGTGGGCAGACTAGAACTAGTGCGCTTGTGAACCGGATGGGTATCGTCCCTGTTTCACTTAGCTGGATTGACGATTGCAACACTAACTAAACATATGATATCTGAGAGTCATGGCCTTTTAATCCACGTGTTCTGAGGGTCGTGGCCTTCTAATCCACATTTTCTGAGGGTCGTGGCCTTCTAAGACACGTTTCACCGAGACACGAGGTTCTAGGGTCCCACTCGAGCTAGATGATCCTTAGGGGATTTACCTATAATGCTCTACCATCGATGGCGTGGTGCCTTCCGTCGGCATATGGAGGACCACCTGTGTGTGTGTGTGTGTGAGTGTGTGTGTGTGTGCCCATAATGAACGTTCCTCTTCCTCTTCAAAATCATTTTTGTGAAATGAGTCCCTTTTTAGTGTTTTTCTTTAGCATTTAGCTTGTAAATGTTTTCTTTAAAAGCATTTTTAAAGTATAATTTTGAATAAGCACTTTAAATTGTCTTTTGATGTTGTGGAATGGAACCATTTCTCGGTGGCATCCTACTGGGATTTTAGCTCACACCCTACATACACCCTTGGGTGTATGTAGATTCTGTTTCTTCTGTATTCCTGGTTGCGACTTCATGCTCAGTGATGGTGGTTCAGGTTGCAGTTGGTCTTCTCATGCAGAATGGTGTTGATGTGGCCTCTCTTCTACCGGGAGGTTGAGTATGAGTTTTAGTTTCCGCTGTCGTCTTTTCTTAATAGTTATTGTTTCGAGTTGTAGACTTCAAACTTGTTCATAGTTTAAAGGCACGTTTCGTTGTCTATGTCTAATTTCAGTTTATCTATCTTGTTAGTTATTTTTCCGTCTTTTATTTTGGGTAAAATTGTTCCCATGTGTTAGTTTTGATACCCGAGCACTTGTGCCAGCCCGTGGGGATCAGGAATGCCCTTCGGGCCTTGCCGCGGACCGGGTCGGGCGGCGGGTCGGATGGAGACCCAGCCTGGTTCGTGACAAGGTAGAAGGCCACCGACGCATGATCGCATCCCTCAAATGCGAATAAAACACCATTGGATAGTAGACAGCTGCCGATATCTGATCCATGGGTGCTTCGAAGAGTATTCCGTCACCAAGACCGGTCTTGCACCCATGGACCAGAACTAGCCACCACCGACGCCCGAGAGCATCTCACCACCAGAATTGTTGATACAATTGATGAAAAAGTTATTGAATGTTTCGAGAAAGATAAAAATGTTCATGAAGACAAAGAAGTTGAGCAAGTTGAAGAAGACAATTCTAATAAGGATACAAATGATTGTAATCATAATAAAGGTGAATAATTAGACTCAACTATTTCCAGTGATGAGGAATAAAATTGAAAATATTATCCAAGGATGAGGAAACATGTGGAAGAAAAAAATATAATTAGTGATCAATATCAGAAGGTTCAAACAAGAAGAACAACCAATTCCACTACACATACTTCTTTGTATTCAAAAAGTGGAACTGAATGATGTGAAAGAAGCTTTTTAGAATCTATAATGGGTTCAAGCCATGAATAAATAATTTCATCAGATTAAAAATAATAATACATGGGAACTCATACCCAAGCTTGAAAACAAAAAAATCATTGGAAAAAAATGGATTTTTCAAAATAAGATTAATAAAAAACGTGAAGTTATAAGAAACAAATCAAGATTGGTTTGTAAAGGGTATTCAAATATTTAGGGTATTGATTTTGATGAAACCTTTGCTCCAATTTCAAGACTTGAAACTATCATAATATTTCTTTCTATTACCACAAAACGATGATACAATATCTTTCAAATAGATATTAAATTTGCATTCCTATATCGTGATCTTGAAGAAGAGGTTTATATTAAACAACCTTGTGACTTTGTTATTAGAAAAGATGAAGGTTATTTGTAAATATTAAAAAAGGAATTGTATAGCCTAAAACAAGATATTAGGGCATGGTATTCCAAATTAGATACATGACTAAGAAAGATGAATTTTAACAAAGTAAGAGTGGATAACAATATTTATATTAGATAAAGTCAAGAGTATTCCCTCATTTTAATTGTTTATGTTGATGATATTATCTTTTATGGGAATGATGAAGGAATCTGTGAAAGATTTTCTGAAGAAATAAAGAATATATTTGAAATGTACATGCTAGGAGAAATGAAATACTTTCCTGGGTTACAAACCTGGAAAAAGAAAGAATACATTTTCCTCTACCAAGAAAAGTATGCAAAATAACTTCTCAATAGGTTTGTCATGGAAAATTCAAAACCTATTTCCACACCAATTTCAATAAGAACAAAGCTGAGTAAAGATGGAGAAGGAAAAAGAAGTTGATCAAAAAGAGTATCAGAAGCTGATTGGAAGTCTATTGTATTTGAATACCTCAAGACCCAACATTGTGTATGTTGTTACCTTATGTGAAAGATTTTAAAGTGCTTCAAAATAATCAAATTTACTTTCTAAAAATATAATTCTTAGATACATCAAAGGCAAAAAAACTTTAGAATCAAATATGATAGCTGAAATTTTATTGAATTGTTTGGGTATTCAGATGCAGATTGGGTATGAAACGTTGATGATAAAAGATCCACATCTGGAGATGTATTCTTTCTGGGAAAGAATTGTGTTAGTTGGAATTCAAATAAACAAAATTCAGTAACTCTTAGTACGACTAATACAGAGTATGTTGCTTATAATTAATCCACTACTCAACTTATATGGATGAAAACACAATTGGAAGATTTAATTGTTGAAGTGAAGTTACACTTGCTATTGTGTTGTGATAATCAAAGTACAATCAATCTCACCAAGAATCTTGTGCAACATTATCATTCAAAACATATTGATATAAAATATCATTTAATCAAAGAGCATGTGGAGAAGATTTAATTAAAGCTAGAATATGTTCCAACATCGGAACTAGTTGATGATATTTTCACAAAACCTTTATCAAAGGAATCATTCTCTAAAATGAGGTTGAACAAGGGTTTCCAACCTCTTTCTCTTCAAGGTTGAGGTATGTGTATCTGTCCCCACTCCCATCTTACATTTGGAGTTTTTTTCATGGGGGAGAATTGTATTGTTTCATAAATCTTTTTTATAAAAGAGAGAGTTGTGGGTAAGCTGTGAATTCAGTATTGTGTTTTGATTGAACCATTATAACTATTTTTTGGAGTGGTTGTAGGAAATGAATTTTTTTCCAGGTAACCTAAAAAGATAAAGTGATGGGAAAGAAGAATGATTTTTTAAGGAAGAATGTTTGTACAATTTGGATTTTCTATCAATGATTCTTGTTTCCTAAAATGAGCTAGCACACGTAGGCTAATAATTATTGATTTGTAACCCATTACTTTAGGTTATAAAGTTCAGTGATTTATAAAACCTAATTGACAACAAAATCCGAAGGGGGAGATTTTTAGGACCAAGCTGATGATGAAGGTGTTTTGTATTCAAGTGTGGTATTTTATTTTCAAGGTAAGTTTTGAAGAAAGGAAATCAATTGACTTGGTTTTTTTGGAAATAATTGTTTTGTTTCTTTGAAAGGAATCGAACCCATGCTTTATAACAATTGGACTCATGTGTTCAGAAAGTTTGTTCTTAGGATGAGATGGAAATGAAGAAACTTTAGTGAATGGAAAATTATGATACTTTCTGGTGTGATTATGATGATTCTTTGCTGATTTTCATTTCATATAAATAATGATTTGTATTGAGAACTTGTGATGAAATCTTGATAGAATAAAGGGGGAGTGAAAGAGATGCTTCCAATAAGAAAATAATGGAATTTAGATTTATTGTATCCAGATGGTAGAGATAAAGAAGTGGTACTGATTGTTTTTCAAAAAAATAATATCCACATTGAAGAGGCTGTGACAATTGAAGAATCCACACTAATAAGAAGAGAAAGAGACAATATTGATTGTGTTTCAAAAGAATTGGATTCTGGGTGGAAGTAAAAAAAGTGGTACTATTTTCACTGTATCAGATGGTTATGTTTTCACTGTGGTAGTTGGTTACGATTTCACTACAACATGTGTTTACGATTTCACTATAGTAGATGATTATGATTTCACTATAGAGATGGTTATGATTTCACTGCAGCAGCTAGTTATGATTTCACTACAGCAGGTGCCTAAGATTTCATAGTATCAGTCAGTTACAATTTCACTATAGCAGGTGGTTATGATTTCAATGTAGCTGTGTGGTTACAACTTCACTGTAGCAGGGGGTGCTGATTGAAAAGGTGATGCTGATTGAAGATTAAGATATGGTGTTGATTATTTTTTTAGAATGATCGTATCCAGAAAGGATCGTACATAGGTTTGTTTTCAATTGACTTCAACAAGTGGGTTTAGAGTTAAATTGTTTTATGTTATCTTCATGAGAAATATCAATTGGGTCAAGATCCGTCATGATACAAGGGGAAGAAAAAGTTTTTATTTGAATTTGATCAAGAGTTGTGTGAATAAAAGAGTTTACTGGAATGAATGGAAAGTTAAGATACTTTCCAATAGAAGTCATATGATGCTAAATCCGATCCTCAATGAATTTAAAGTCATGAAGGTAGTCATGATTCAAGCACTAGTTTTTGAATGAATTATTGTTTCTCAAGTGGTTTGGAGAAAAGAAAAGGGAAGAAGATTGCTGAATGATTTGTTGAGGGGGAGATGAACTTTCATATAAAAGATTTTGATTTAAATCAATTCTGAGAATTGTATTAAAAAATCGGCATGAAGAATAGAACTAAATTGATTGAAACCATTTATTCCTGACAATTGAAATCAATCTCAATAATTGAAATAGGAGTCTAAAGAAGAAGAGGTGAAGATGGTAATTTTTTTGAGAAGAATCAAGAAGAGGTGAAGAAGTCGAAATGCATTCTGAAATTTCTGAGGAAATATAATCTTGGGTGAATTTAGGTGAGCAGGAAAATGTTTTGGGTTTCCCACCTAAACCTATTTTGGGTCACCTATAAAAGGAAAAAGTACTTTGTACTTACTAACACTTGAATTGTTCATTGAAAAATAGAGAGAATCTTTGGGTTTCTAAACAAAAGAAGAGATCATTTATAATTGTCTTGACAATTGTTTTCAGGTGGTGATGATTCATTCATATTTTATTCAGATTGACAATTGTATTTAGGAATTCAAGTGGTGCCGATTCTACTCTAGTGAATTCTATTGAAATAAAATTGGACTGAGATGATTTCGTTCAGTGTGAATCATACTTAGAGGAATATTATTGGAAGAAAAGAAATCAAGCTAATTGGAATAAGGTTTTATATCAAAGTCTAGGTAAGGAATTGATGAATTTTATTACAATTGAATATATTTGAGGAATTGAAAAGATGCAAAGTTAATATGAGATGTTACAAAACAATTATATTAACCTGTTGTACTAAGAGGATGCACATGCAGTAGTTTTATTGTTTCATAGTGTTACATGAGTGAAAGGGCACATCCTCCATGTTGTAATCCAAGTATTGATTTCTAGTGGATTTTATTGTGTTGGATCATTTCCAAACCATAACAAGGATATAAATATTATTATTTAACAATGAACCTTGAAATCTTTGTGTTCCTATGGATGTGTATTGATTTGTTTTTTAGAATGAAAGTGAAATATTTAACAAGATGAGAAGGTTGTTTCAATTAAAAAGGATCATAATAGAAAAAGAGTATAACTGATTCACCCCATCCCCTCTAAATGATACAATACTCTGACTGGGCACATTCAAATTCACTCCCCAAGCGATACATATAAATCTTCATCACTGGTTCTTGACTCCTAATGATTGGGGGGCACTCTTGAGGACATGTGACACTTTTCCTCAGTGACATGGTTATGACAGGGAAAGATGTAATAAAATGGAATCAGATCCCTTTTCTTTTATGAGTTATTTTTATTTAGGAGGTTGATAGAAATGGAAATATGGTATGGGAATAGAAACTGAACTATAATATCCCAATATTTTAGATTATATTTTCCTTTAAAACCTAATGTGTTTACTAGTTTGCTTCACACGCAACACCGAACAAAAAAAACCATGATATATTATATAACTATTAAAATATAGCAATTTAATTGGTAGTTAAAAATAGAGGTGGACAAATTATAGAAAGTTTGTGGAAATAAAAAAATAATGTTCATTATTAGCATTATAATAATGATAAAATAAAAATTTTAAAGCTAAATAAAAAATAATATCATTTATGCTAAAAATGTATTTTTATTAAATTTGATTTTATGTGGTTGATTTTTAGATACTAAATAAATTATGGATATAATATATTTTTTTATATGAATAGTATATTAAAACCAATTTAATTAGTAATTGATAAGAAATAAAAAAGAGAATAATTAATTTATTAAAAGTTTATTTTCTAATGTAAATAGTTTCATTATATTTTTATGTTTTCATTTAAAAGTTAAATTCTAAATGTTTTAATTTTTTTAAAATGAAATTCATTTTTTAATTTATATTTCCAATAATACATTAAAGTGATTGTTTTTGGAATTTTTCTAAAAAAATTGATTTATATGTGAATAGGCAGAAATATAGTTTTTACTAAAATCATAAAATTTAAGATTATATCAAGAACTATGTATTACTTAGAAATTTTTAAACATTATTATTAGAATATAAATATATTTAAGGATTAATGCAATTATTTTAAAATTATATTTTGAATCTATAATACCTATGCTTAAAATTATGGAAACTTAAGTAACATTTTATTCTAAAAACATTTTTTATTCTAGTGAAATAAAAATTAGTTTTCTTCACTAGTATAAATTAAATATAAAAGAGGATTTAAAATTTTTTGTCCGTATGTTCAAATTATTTAATTAGGTGAAATTCATTTTTAGGTTTGAAATTATGATTACTAAGATTAAAGTTAATGACTATGATAACGGGGGAAGGGTTATTTTCGGAGAACCGATTTATTAATGTTTTGTAAATTTTGTCAAATAATTTAAATTGATCTAAATTAAGTAATTACTTTTATATGATTTTAACCTAAATATAAAAATATATTATTACTCATTTTACAAGAAATTAAGTTTATATATGATTAAGAACATTTAATGGTGGAAATAATATTATATTACAAAACAGTTTTTCTATATATTAAATTCACTAATTTAAAGGTTAATTTTCTATTTTTAGAAACTGAACTAAATTAAATGGAGGTTAAATTTTGGTTCATAACATCAAAATTTTGTAAGAGTGGTTACCTTATATTTTTAATAATATATAAATTACTTGGGTAAAAACTAGTAACTAAAGTAAAAACTAGTAACCAAGTTAAAAACCAAAATGGTAAAATGTAAAAGTCTAGTGGTAAAAGACTTGAATCATGTTTCAAACATGTGTGAAAATAATGGTATAGGATTTATCGATCTTATCTTAGCCCGTTCTTTATTTTTTACCCCTTTTTGGGACATTGAACACTGAATAGTGTCATGCCATCATTGAAAAAGTAAAAGATATTTACAAAAATGCTATTTTTTAAATTATAATAAGATACCATTTCAACCAAATTAATACATTCATTCCAAGGCATTAGATAAAAAAATATCTAATATAGTATCTATTAAAACCTATATAGACACCCTATAATCCTTTTCATGAACCAACCTAGGTTGACCCTGAACTAGTCACCTGAGATGGCCCATAACAAGGCCTGAGAGGCGTTCTTGATTGTACTGGGCTAGAAACTAGTGCCAAGAATCAATGTAAATAAATTGGGAATGATTTCCCCAATTAAAAGATAGATAAAAAAAATAAACTACAACTAATATTGGGATTGGAAAAGAAACATGCAATTGAAAAAATGAAAGTAAACACCGAAAAAACTCCATGTAACCTCATGGGTCACCACTAGACATAGAACCAAACTCTCTAAAATATTTTACCCAAGATGGGTAGAACTTGAAACTAAAAAATGATAAAGAAAGTAGGCATGAGGAACAAGATGGTTAGTAGGGATTCCAAAAGAAGAACCATGTCCCATGCCTTACCTTTAAGGTGAAAATCATTTCAAGATAGTTTAAATATACACATTTATAAAAATATGGTTTTCTATTTATTTTTTAAAAAAGTAAAAATATCAAATTTATTGTATCACCCTGACCCGAGAACCCCTCAATCAGTGCTCCGTTGGAACCTTAGGTGTACCTCCCTATATACAAAAGGATTGAGACTAGTAGCAAAGGTCTATTAGTTGATATTATGGAGACTATAACCTCTGGAGATGACAATAATAATTTTCATGAAATAACAACATTGTGAAAGAAACAAAAAACTTAACTAATGAAATAAATAAAACAATGGAAATGAAAATCCAAAGGTAACAACTATGCATATAAGATAAAATATACATTTTAGATAGTCATAAAAAACATGAAAATTGCCTGGAGTCCTATCATATTAGAACGTACAAAAAACTAGTGAATGAAATTACATATTGATGTAAAGAACTCCCATTTTCCATTTTCCATCCATCCCATGTAACTATGAATCCCTGATCCCTATGGTCCAGAGCATGATCCTGGTCCTTGACCTAATATCAAAATAATATAGTGTATATGTGTGCTGAGGGGCCTGTATAGTGTGTGAGTATGAACTTAGTATACCACCCAAAATGTGTGACTCTCTAACATCCATATTTATAAAATTTTATTTATAAAAAAATAAAGATACATTATAATTGATCATATAAATATATAAATCGAATTACTCATGCTCAAAAACAATGTGGGAACACCTACCTACTTCATCCAGCACTAGAGTGGAATGATGTATCCACAGTCATTCATACTGTAAGAACCTTAGTATCTAATCCAAACATGTTTCACTTGATAGCTCATTCCTTCCAAAACCACATCTAGAACATATAGAATAATACTCGCATCCCATCATCCAACCCAACCAGTATCTCACCAGTCCCTTGGATTTCCATTTAGCTAATCATTGTCAGCTCATCAGACCAACATCTGAATCAATCACATGTCACTTAGAAATTATCTTGAACAACCATCATCAGCTGAACAATATAATATTCTTTGGAATAGAGATATCCATCCTTCAATTAATATTAAATCACTATTGACTCAATATCTTGACATTCAAAGTCAGGGAACGGATCATCATCCCATCATCCTAGCCCATTGACAATCAAAATCATAGTGATCCTTAGCCCCTATAGGATAGTCTCCCTCACCATCAAAAAAGGATTTCTATGGTGAGTACCTCATCCATAACTAATGGTCAACACCATCCCCTTAGCCAGTAAATCTGTGGAGGCCTCCACTAATAATGAATGGTCAACACCACCTCAACTGAGTCCTTATCTGTGTGCATATGAATCCAATGGAGCTATTGTCCAATCATAGAGAGTAAAATTTGCTAACATTTCCTAATCCAAACCAACCAGAAATTGTGTTTCCACATTTAAACATCATCACCCGACTACAGAATAGTCATTACCATCCACCCCAACATGATGATAAAATAACCTCAATTATATTGGTGAACACCATACCATATATCTCAGGCCATACCTTCAGACTCACAAACATTGTTGTATCAATCCCAGTGATCATCATCACTACGTGTAATCTGTACCGTGTCCAACATATTCCCAAGGAACCATTTCAGTTAGATCACATTATAATTAATCAATTTAAAGCAACCAACATAACTTACCAACTATCTAAAAGACCCAAACCCATATCAACATAGTTAGAGAGGAAAGAGCATTCTCATCGACATCTCACAAGATCATTGAAATGATTTAAAGAAAATAATTAATTTATTAATGGTTTCACATAGACAACCCACACATCAATGTTTAGGTACACATCACATAACATGCTTATATTTAAGGAGAAACCTAGGAACAATCTACCTTAAGATTTTAAGTGCTCACTTGTCAAATAACAACTTATAATAAAATCCTAACTGAGAGAAATCGAAGAATCAGACAATGTCCTTGGAAATTAGAAAAATTAGCTCAGATAGAAATAAAATTCCAAACATTGAGATAAAAGAAGAAAGGAAGCAAGAGGAGTTGAGGAAATACTTATAATCCCCTAATGCACCAAACAGTGTCAAAATGGATCTTGAACAAGGGAGAAAGTATAAATCCTTGGGGAGGAATAATGAGATCCCATGGATGCTGGGGGGGGGGGGGTATAGGAAATGATAGAGATAAAATGGGAGAAGAAAAATAATAAAGGGAAGGGTATAAGCGTAATTTAACACACTTTAATGAACCACACAGTTAGGCCATTCAACTTATCTAATCATGCACTAACCGCGTGGTACCATTGTCGAAAGAGAACCCCATTTAAAATGGGTAACATAGTTTGACTGCAAGGTTTGACCAAACCATGAACCAACTGTGCACAATCACTATCTATGTGGCATTAAGTGTGCAATCTAGGTCACATGATTTTTCAAACCATGTGTAGCCTATTCCCACCCTCTATAATTTATTTTTTGTTCCTCATATAGTTTTCTAGCCACCTATCATGGTTTACTATAACCATTCTCTAGTTCAAATTGGCTTCATGACTAGCACTAACCGTGCACCCAGTGCTGTGTTTCATAGACTTTGGTTTCTGAAACTCATTTCTCTAAAAAACAATATAGAAATCTGATACACTTATTGAGCCTTAAAACTGATCTAAAAATAATTCCTTTGATCATTCAAACTCTTATAATTAACATCTTAATCCCAATTTTAAATGCGACTCATCCACCAAACTTGAAATTTAAGATTACCCAAGAAATTCGATTCGTTTTAAAAACCTGAGTCATTACAACCACTCCACCTTAAGATAGATTGTCCCTAAGCTATGCGTTCTTATGATAAGATTGTACTCAACACAACCATCTCATAAGCATCACCCTGGTCTACACTGGTTACTCAATCATAGGTCAATTCCTCTCATAGAACTCCCTCCCTTAGGAATTACCTACCCTATCACTTCCCAACCGAACCTAACATTCCTATGGTTCTTTGACAATCCCTCGAACATACATGTCCCCAAATGACAAACCATCATTCCTTCACCTCATCAGGTTCTCAATCACACTTCATCATACCTGACACCCGTGAGTCCTGTATCCAAACTGATTCCAAAAAGTCATGCATCACATTAATGCTAAAAAAACTTGCATTATATATAAACACATGAATTCCCAAAAAATTCTTGATGCCTATGCGTCTCATACAAGTCAAACATCATACCCAATTTCCACAAACTAACCAACACCTGGTTATTTCAATTACAAAACATGCACCTCATGCACCCATATCAGTCATATCCAAAAACAAAAGGAAACACTATGGTGAAGGCATACCTCTAACCATCGTCATATCCCTAGCCTTCTCTGACCCTACCAGATAAAAAACATGCAACTAGGTTGAAGCATAACTACTCAAGGCCTAACCTACCTATGGATCTGCACTAGCTAATGGCCACAGACCCCACTACTGGGTAGCTCTCTCTGCCACAACCTCCATGCATAGTATAATCCTTACTACTAGCTCCTGGTACTACTTCTGGTCCAAAATTAGATCATTGATTTTAACATAGTCCCTAATGACCAAATATTCTAGAAGTATTACTAAAGAATATCTCTAAGTTCCCCATCTATACACATGCCCAAAACTCCTTTAGAGGTCTTTGACATTGGGTCTAAACATGTACTGACTGCCAATATTGGGAGAACACTATCAATGACACACTCCTCAATGTTCTTCATGAATATCTGGACTGAATACCTTTTTGAGACTCCTCATTGTCTCAATTCTGACTACCTGAGGAACCTCTTCCAGTTCTACCTATAACTACGACCCAACTCAAATAAGTATTCTATTTCAGATTCCCTTGGATATCAATTCCTGATTCCCCACTTATGAGAATGAGCTTAACCTGAACATATTTACTTGCACCCTGATGAAATACCTAAAACCATCCTGAAACAATATCATACTGGTAATGTCATTCCCTACCATAGAATACCCAAATTAGAAAAATTCTTGAAATTATCCAAATAATCCCTAACGGATATATAACCTTGCATAAAGTTCATGAACTCATAGGATCGATCCTCTTTAAACATCAGTAGAAAGAGGTTCTAAAAGAATATGGACTTGAAACCCTTCCATTACAGTCCCTCTTATCAACTAGCCTATACCTGTATGTCCTAACAACACTTTATCTATCCCATGATCATGTAAATAGCTATATTTACCCTATAATATAGGGGTGTCTCAAGATGATTGAATATCATGTGCATAGACTCGATCCAGTTATTTACCACTTATAGTCCACCCTCACCTTGAAACAATAGTGGGTGATGAGACTAGAACTCCAAAGTTAAATAAGACATAGAAGGATCATCTACCTATGCTCCCCTATTAATAGTATGTATGATTCATACCAAGATTGACTTGAACTACTTTTCTAGACATGGCATAATATCTTTGATGTGTTGTGGCTACCCCTACTGCCTCAATGCCTCTACCAACAATTCATGATCAATTAGGACCTTAGAGGCCTCATCCCATGCATGATCTAGAAACACCACATCCATGCCCTCCTAATTCTCCACTTGATCCCATCTTGGTGGCATCACTCTAAAGACAAAATACCATTGTCAATAATAGAAATAACAATCATATATATCATAAATTAGAAAAACTATAATAGGTAGTGCATCTCACCACCCTTACATTTCTATACCGCATCCATCTCATTTGTCATCCAGGATCATGACCCCATACCTACCATATTAGAGTCAAATATCACATATCATGCATATCTTATATCACCAGTCTAGGGTGGATGAGTAGAATTCCACCAGAAGGCTATGTAGAAAAAAAAACGGTTTAACTTTTTGTTGAAATTTAAAATATATCATCCCCTTTCATTATTCTAGCCTAACCATATTAGAGTTAGGACTATATATTCTATATACACATAACCTCTCATAATGATCTCACTAGGAACCACACACCGAGGATGGATAAGTATAATTCCCCCAAAAAGATATGTAGGAAAACACTATTTATCTATGGTTTTGAACTTTAAACAACCCAACCCCCTTCATTTATTCCAAGTTCCCAATGATAATCAAAAGTACATTCACATATAATATGAATCTAAGTGTCTATCATGATTCATAAATACTCCTACCTTTCTATACCAGGCCAAGGGTCAAAACCTCATAATCTAATAACATCACACCTAAGTGTTCCACTCATGGTGGAAATCTGTCAATTATAAAAGTGAAAAGAAAAATATAAATTTCCCATCCCTGGAAACATGGTCTATCCCCAATGAATGGGGTTTAAGACACCCAGACTCGAGGTCCTAACTCAATTCCAACTAGATATTAGTCTCAATTATACCATAACCAAAATAGAAATAAATAATTAAAAGAAACACCTATAATACCACTTTTGGCACCCCAAACTAGGATCCACTCAACCAGTTATCCATGCTAGAGGGACACTAGGCCTTAGGTGTTCCTTAATGTATGAAAAAGGCTATTGTTTAGCAGTGAGGGTTTATTAAGTGATAGTGGAGAGACTATAATCTCTAATGATGATAATAATAAAGGTTATATAATACTAGCATTGTGAAATAAATGAAAAAATCGGTGGAAGAAATAAATGAAACAATGAAAATAACAAGAAAAAAGAAACATCCATACATATCAAATAAAAAATACATGTTATAAAGTCATAAAAAACTTGCAAGATTTCCTGGTGGACGATCATAGGGGAATGGACACAAAAATCCTAATAAAAACTATAACTCAATGAAAAGAATATCTGTGGTCCATTATTCATCCATCCCATGCAATTTTGAATCACAAATCACTATATTCTAGAGCATAATCTCGATCCCTAACTTGATCTCAAAACCATAAAGTCTACATGCATCCCTAGGAGCCCGTGTAAGGTGTAAGTATGAAATAAATAGGACACCAATAACATGTTCCTCTCTTACATATATATTTATAAAAGTGTATACATAAAAAAATAACAAGTATAATCGAGCATGAAAATAAATAACCCTCTTTACTCATGCTCAACAACCATAAGATTGAATCTAGCTTCTTCAACCAAAGCCAGAGTGGAATTATGTAACCACTATAAATCGAACTATAAGAACCTCAATATCTCATCCACATACATGTAACCCCGCACCTTCTTCCATATGATACCACATCCATAACATATTGAGTAATAATGGAATCCCATCAGTCTGTCCAATAAGTATGACATCGATACCTTGGAATTCAATTTTATAAATCACAATCATCTCAACATACCAACGTCTGAATCAATCACAAGTCCCTCAAAATTGTTATTGAACAACCATTATCAGATCAATATCTTGACATTCCAAGGTATAGTGTTATCCATCCTTCAGTGAATAATAAATCACCATCATCTCAATAGTTTGATGTCCTAAGGTATGATGAGACATGTCCTCCCATCATCCTAGCCCATCTAGAATTAGCATTAGGATGATCCTAATCCCCCATATGATGGTCTAACTCACCATTAACTATGGATTTTTATGGTGACAAACTATTCCATAAATGATGGTCAATAGCACCCCCAAAGATACTAAATCTACAGAAGGATCCACCCACAACTAGTGGTCAACACCACCTCAACTGAGTCCTTATATGTGTTCACACAAATTTAACACTACTTTTATCTAATCATGGTGAGAGAAAGTCACCAAAATTTTATAATCCACACCAACTAGAAACCAAATTAACACATGCGAACCTCATCCTGACAATTAGGTCACCTCAATTACAATGATCAAAACCATCCCAAATATCTCAGGCCGCATCCTCATCTTGATGAACCTCTTCCTATATGGCTTAGTGATCATCACCACCCCATGTAATTCAGGACATGCCCAAAACATTCCCAATAAACCAATTTAGTCAAATCACATTATAGTTAATTAAGTTAAAGTAACCATTATAACTACCCAACCATATAAAACATCACAAACCTAGATTAACATACGTATAGAGGAAAGATAATTCCCATCAATAACTCACAATATTAATTAAATTATTTAAAGACAAGAATTAATTTATTAAGGGTTTCACCTAGACAAACCACACAAGTGTATTTAGGTATGCATCCCATATAATTCATATATTTAAAAATAAATCCATGAACCGAAGACCTTAAACTTGTAGGCATTCACTCATCAAATACCAGCCTCAAAATTTAGTTAAAATTAGAGAAATCAAAGAATTAGAAAAATACCCAGGAAATTGGGAAAATGATCTCGTATGAAAATAGAATTCCGAACAAAAAGATAAAAGAAGAAGGGAAGAAAGAGGAGCCATGGACTTCCCTCTTTACTTCCAACACACCTAATGATGTCCAAAATTAATCTCAAATATGGGAGATAGGACAAATTCTCAGGGAGTAAGAAGGAACTACCATGAATTCTCGAGGAGGCGCACGAAATGGGAGAGAAAAAATGGGATAATAAAAATAAAAGAAGGGAGGGAAAAACCAGTAATATTACCATATTTAATGAGACACTTGGTTAGGCTACATGGTTTAGAAAACTGTGCACCAACAATGTGGTTCTACTATTCAAATGGGAACCCCCTATAAAATGGGTTACACAATTTAGCTAAATCATGCACCAAATATGCACACTCATTGCCAAAGTGGAACTAAGTTCATGGTCTAGGAAACATAGTTTTTCAACCCATGTGTATCCTGTACACACACTATAAAATTTATTAGAGGTTCATCACATAGTTTTCTTGTCACCTCACATGGTTTAATATAATATTTATCTAGTTAAAATGGGCTACATGGTTTGGGCCTCACAATTAACACTAACTGTGTTCCCACTATACACCCATTGTTATGTCTCTTGAACTTTATTTCTCAAAACCCTACACTCTCAAAACCAAAATGGACACATGAGATACTTACTGGGTCATAAAACCTATCTAAAAACAATGTCTTGGAGCATTCAAGCTCCCAAAACTAATGTCCTAATACCAATTTAAAAATTGACATATCTAATAAACTATAACTTCATGTTTACTTGAGAAATTAAACCCCATTAAAAAACATGGGATATTATATTTATTAAAATCCATTTCCATTTTTTATTTTGAAAACCATTTATAATGAATAATAATCTTTCAATAATCCATTTATAAAAAGGGGCATGCAATGAAAGAAACATTTCAATATGAAATCATAACATTATGTGCTATAGAATAGGGGGAATTAAAAAAAGATTTATATTATTTTATACTTAAGAAACGAAACTATGACAAGGATAATTTTAAAAATAGTGACATATAAAATAGGATTAAAATGAGATAAAACACTATGGGAAATCCATAAGTATCTTGGGTAAGTGGGGACCTAGGATCCTCTCACTGTCAGTGGTTGACCATGGACGTGAAGGTTTTTTTGTAGCTCGAGCCAACTAATCCTCATCATCATAGTTTAGTTAGTATTTTATCATAATCATACTATGTAGGGAAAACTATGACTATCATACTTATCCTAGTATTACCTCCTAGATACTTTATATTCCCAAGTGTATTTCCCTATTTCTAAAACATGGAAATCCCCCTATTATCAAACAATAAAAAAATCCACTTTCATTAAAATCCAACCTCTACTTACCAATGCACCATCTTTCAACAATTACATAGGTAAAAATCCATTTTAAAACCATTTCACACACATTAGAAAATCCTTGAAAACACCCATTTCATATTCAAAAAAAAAATTAGGAAACCACTTTTGATATCTTTAGGAACCAAACATGCCATTAAGCGTTTACGGAAAAACTATCCAAAATGCCAAAATAACATTGAGAATTTTTAATAAACAAGTTATAAATCAATTGAAACACATTTGATCATTTAACATGTTAAATTTTTTGAAACAAGTTTGAAATAATTTTTAAAAAGAATACACATATCAAAACATATGTGAAACCATAAAAAAATGGAACGTCCAATACCAATAATTTTATATCATATACACTATATATAATAAAAATAAAATATTTTAAAAACCTCCAAGAAATAATAGTTTTCAAACTTAAGGTTTAGATATAGGTAACCTACATCAAAACATGTCTTCATAAATGACAACTATTAAACACTTACACACATATGCACCTTTACATATATACAAGAACACCTTTCCCCAAAGTATATATTCACACTTCCATGAATGAATATATACAAAGAGGTTACTTATATATATATATATATTACTATATGTGTATATATATGAAAGTCACCTTCAAAGAGTCGCAATTCATCGCTTTTGATGAACACCGTAAGGAAAAACTTCAAATCAGGTCATAAAAAAACTAGGAACCAAGAAACAACCAAAATAAACACCCAAATAAAGTTAGTGTTTGGTCTAGGAATCACATAATGAGAGGGAGAAAATGAATCCAAGAAATAGGGGAAAAATGGAGGAGGAGGGGAAGAGAAACTTAAAAAATATGATTACACCAGAAATCAGGGACGAAATCAGCCACCCGTAAGGAGGGAGGATAAGGGAGGTCATGCATTCCAGGAGCCCCTCTAGGAGATGATTAAAGAGGGTGGGGAGGGGGGTCAGTTTCATAAGAGGGAAGAGAAGGAATGAGGTTATTAGTTTGTTATTATTATTTTTATATATTTTAATTTATTTTATTATTTTATTTTTTTAAACCTAGTTGGTTTCATGATGTGGCTTTATGATTTTATAGACTATTCACCAATCATACTGAAGTTTCTATAAAAAAATTCCTAGTGGTTTGGGTTTCATGGTTTCCAAAATCGTGCACCTAACCACTTGGGGACTTATTTCCTCTTCTTTATTCTACATGACATCCTGAGAAAGGTCGCAAACATGTTCACCTAAACATTCATGATCACCAGTGCCTCTGTTAGGGAAGCATAGTTTGCAGAGGGTTGGCGCCAAAAATAAATAAAATAAAAGATAAGTGTTGGGTCAGGTGTGTAATTCCTCTTTACCATTAACACTTTCTTCCCCCTATAATTTCTAAAATATTCGGTTGATCGATATATCAATCAAGGATAAAAATCCTCCCAAAATGAGTCTTCTCCCAAAAAAATATTGAAAATGAATAATTCAACTTCCTTTCAAAAGTCAAAAGTCCAAAACCTAAAGAATCTAGTAAGATCATCCTCGATGGACCATTTTTCCAACCGAATAAGTAGATAATGAGATCAAAGTACACAAACCGATGAACGAAAGGACCAAGAAAATAAAATCTTATTTCCAAACAGCACTCAACATTTAACACCCAAACCCCTAACCTAGAAACAAACATATAAATTCAACATGTCCTATTTTGGATCTTCACAAGTATCAATCACATGACCCGCTATCAAAGACACTATGTTTGAGGTTAGGAATTGTGGAAACAAATAATCACACTGACAACTAAAATTAAAAATTCTAAAAAAATAAGCATATGTACTTGAAGACTAGGTTCTCCATGATATTCCTTTATGGTTCACTCCCCACCATTTTAGGAATCTATCAAAAAGATAATTTATCAATCCAAAAAAACTCACAAATCGAGAAAAAACCACTAACATTGGTCTGACCTATTAACTCCCAATGTCACACTTGACTAACTTAAGAGGAGACTTAAATGAGACCCATAGTGGGTCACCCCAACATTAATAAACTAAATATAAAGGAAGTTTCACTGAAATTAATGGTCAAAAAATACCATAAAAAGGACCTAACAATTGAAAATAAAACCAATAATTGAACCAGAACAAGATTCATATTTACCCAAGATAGAATACCTCCAATAAGGCTAAACCCTAAGATAAAACCGTTTTAAAGAAGGATAACCATTAAAGAGATCTAATCCACATGGAACAACCATATAAATTCCAATAAAATATGTCCACCATGTTATTTTAACAAGAAGTTTCAAAAAAATACACTCTAACCAGAAACTTAAATTGTTTCCACTGAAATGTTAGAGACAACATGTTGGATGTAGATCCCACACACAAAGAATATTATGCACTACAAGAAAATTCTCACTCCAAGGCCTCTAGATAGAGAAATGATGTCTTTAAGTATCTTATTCCCCATAATCAAGAGAATATAATGAACAACTAAAATTCCACTTTTGGTGGTATGACTTATAGGGCATATTTAGGTGTCCTAAATGGCCGCGCTGATGAAAAGCCTCCAAAGGACTATGAAAAGATTGCTTAGAATACCCAAACCGAACACACTAGAAGCAAACAAGTGAGTGGTATAATGAAGAAAAAGAAGGATCTAATGAAATATACTTCACTAGAACATGCTCCTCCAGTTTACACACCTAACTTGATAGGGAACCTTTAAACACCAAGAGAAACTGAGTTTCCAACTACCATGGACTTTTCTCTGAGAACCATCTTGTCTAGAAACACCTATTCAACTGACTTCTTAAACAAAAATTTCACAGATAAAAGAAATTAATAATTAATCAATGGAAAGAGACCCCACACAAATATAGGATCTCATATTAGATCATTCACAACCACCAATTTGGAAAAAGTTACTAGATCATTTAAATGGTCAACATAGCCCTCCACCTTCTATTGGCCTTGCTGAACATCCATGAGTTACACTATTTTATTCATCTTCACATCCTTATAAATAAACAATTTAATGAATGTGGTCTTAAAAATATCCCAAGAAATCCCATCTTTTAACGAGGTTGGATTGATCACCTTACAATGACCATGTCCCAATCCATTAAACTAACCAAAGAAAACTCACAACCACATGACATTTGGAGTTCACAAAAAACATAAAGAAATTATCAACTTCCTAAAGGCACTATATATCCTCTAAAGGACCTAGATTAATATGGATAATAGGATATAATTTAATGGATCTTTTCTCTTAAACTCCACCAGGAGTCTAGATAGGGACAAGGATTGGAAGCGACTCAGAAACCTTCTGGGTATTTTAAGGAGGCATACACTAAATAATATGAAATCAAAAAATCAAAAAAACCCAAATGAATCCTAAACTCAAAATAATTACTAAATAAACCAAAAATACATCACAAAAAAGAATCAAATCACTATTTTTAAAACAATCATTTTCCATTATGCATTAAAAACCATTCTCCCACTTCCAAAACCATTTCGAACATTAAAACTATTTCCAAATTCAATTTCTCAATTAAAGTCCTATTAGAACAAAAACATTCCAACATGTACACTTAAGAATTCAAAAAAAACTTCACATTTCCATTTTAATTAATAAAAACCATTAGAAAAATAATCCATTTTCTAAAAAAACCCATTTCTAGAAATCATTTTCTTTTGAAAATTGATTTTCATGACTCTAATTTTTTTTTCCAAAATCAGTTACCTTTCCAAAACCACGCAAACCAACCAAAAATAGACCAAAGACCCCCCCCCCCCCCAAAAAAAAATTGAAATAGAGAACTAGTGGTCATTCATAACCCGACCACATGGTTTAGAAAACCATAAACTGAACAAGAACCCACCACTAGAAGCCAATTGAGCCATACACTCGGGCTCCACATGGTTCTCTATACTATGTAATCTTACCGTGTAGCATAATATCACTTATTCTTTCATCCCACAATATTAATAAGCTCATTAAACTAAAAAAATACCAATAACATAAAACCAAACCCAAATCAGAGACTCAAAACCATACTACCCATAGTGAGTTAGGTCTCATTACAGGTGGAGGTGATCATGAACCAATCCATAACCAATATCCTAAGTCTTGATAGTCCTATATATAATACAACTGAAAACCCAAATAATAAATTGACCATTTGATTCAATTTTTACATGATGAAATTTGGTTTGAGCCTGAACCGGTCACCAGAGCTAGCCAGCAATAAGATCCAAGAGGCATTCATGATCCTCTCTAGTAAGAAATTAGTGATAGGCATCCAAATATCTCCATTGGGAATGATTTATCCCATGAAAAATAGATTGGTAAAATAAAATAAACCAAAACTAATATTTTAAATGGAAAATAAACAATAAAATGAAAAAATGAAAATAAATTCCAAACATACCTCCATGTGGCCTCATAGGTCACCACTAGCCACATAATCACACTCACTTTAAGAGATAACCTAATTTGGGTGGAATATTAAATTGAAAATTGATAAATAAAGTAGGTGTGAGCACCAAGAATCTTGGTAGGGATTATAAAAGAATAACCTCTCAATATTCCTTACCATTAAAGTGAAAACCATTTCAAGATAGTCTGAAAATAAAAATCTGTAAAAATAAGATTTTCATTTAAAAAAATAAAAATAAAAAATGAAATTTATTAAAATTCATTCCCCCTTTTTATTTTGAAAACCATTTATAATGAATAATACACTTTCAATAATACATTTATAAAAATATATTTCTTGGAGCAGTGGTGGAACTCCTGCACGAGATTTGATATGCCAGAAATGATATTATTCATAATAAGCACTCATTCAGTCTCAATACAGAAAAAACTCGAATTCTCATTGCGATCCATGAATCTGCTTCAATTCAAAAAGGTTGTCACAATAACTCTGTTGGTGACTTTGGGATCCTTCAACATATCCACGTTCCAGGTATTTTTCTGCAGCCCAGACATTCCTTTGAAGTTTTCTGGCAATCACTGATGCTAGGATAGATCAAAGTGAACGTTGATGGTGCCTCAAAGGGAAACCCAGGACCTTCCAGTTGTGGAGATATCTTTAGAGACTCCTCTAGCCAGTGTCAGGGTTGCTTCTATGGGGGATGTTTTCTTTCTTCATCTTTGGAAGCTGAAATTCTGGGAGTCATCCACGCAGTTGATTTCATGCTTCAAAGAGAATGGATAAATCTTTGGATTGAAAGTGATTCTACCACCATTGTCCATTACATTTGGAATGGTGTTATTCATCTTGCCTAACCGCTTACTAATCTCTGGATGAATTGCATGAAATCTCTCCATGGGATTTACTACATAGCTACTCATGCCTTCTGTGAAGCAAATGTTATTGCTGATGCCCTTGGCAACAATGGTGTTCATCAGAACATGACTTGGCTGGATACCCTTCCAATTGATTTATTTCATCTTTTTGATAGATATTCTAAAATAATCCCATCTTTCCATATTCTATAAACTTTTGTTTATTTAATTAATAAATGGTACTTTGGTCTTTGACCAAGGCATTACCTTTTAAAATAAAAACCATTGGAAATCCATAAGTATCTAGGGTTAGTGGGGACCTAGGATCCTCATACTCTTAGTGATGGACCATGAATGTGAAGGTCTATTATCCTAATCAATCCAAACAATCCCCATCATCATAATTTAGTTAGTGACGTATCATAATCCTACTAGGTGGGGCAAGTCATGACTATTGTACTTGTCCTAGTCTGTCCACCTAGATACCTAGGATTCCCAAGTGCTTTTCCCAATTTCCAAACATTAAAATCCCCTTTTATCAAACCACACACAAATAAAATTTAATTCAAATCCAATATTCACATTCCAATGAACTATATTTAACAAATACATAGAGGAAAATTAATTTTAAAAACATTTTAGACACATGAAAACTACCTTGAAAACACTCATTACAAATTCAAAACCATTTAGGAAATCACTTTTTAAATCTTTGGGAAACAAACATGCCATTAATAATTTATGTAAAACCAATAAAAAAGGACAAAATACCTTTGGAAATTTTTAATATACATATTATAAATCATTTGGAACATGTTTGAGCAATTGAAATATTGAAAATTTTAAAACAAGTTTGAAAGTATATTTAAATAAAAAATAAACATGTCATAACTTAGTGGAAAACATAAAAAATAAGTTAATGTCTAATACTAATGATTTCATATCTTATATGACATATATAATAAAGAGAAAATGTTTTGAAAAACACTAAAAAATAATAGTTTTCAAACTAAATTATCATACATAGGGTAACCTACCTCAAAACATGCCACCCTTGATGACAACTACTTCATACTTACACACATATTCACCTTTCCATATATATAAACTTTCATATCCCCAATTTATATATTCACATACCCATGAGTGAATATATAAAAATTGCGTGCTTATATATATTCCTATATATTCATATATATTTAATTTAACTTCAAAGATCCATAAGTCATCAGCTTCAATGAACACCTCAAGGAAGAGTTTTAAATCATTTCTCCCAAACCCTAGTAAGTAAGAGAAAACCAAAATAAAAACCCAAATTTGGTTAGGGTTTGGTTAGTTCAGGAACATTATAAGGTTGAAAAGGAAACCATGAAATAAGGAAAAATGAGGAGGAGGAGATGAGGATAAACTTACTAGAGAAGACCACACTAGAAATTAGTGAATAAATCCGCCACTCTAAGGGAGGGGGAGAAGGGAGGTATTGTTCGATAGGAGCCCCTATGGGATTTGAGAAAGGGCATGGGTGATAGGTTTCATAAGAGGGAGTGTAAGAAGAGGATTATTATGTATTATTATTCATTATTATTAATTTCATTTATTTTTTTAAATCTAGTAGGCTATATGGTTAGACTACATGATATTCCAGGACATGCACCAACTGTGCAAGTGTTTCTATCCCAACAAAAAGAGACCACATTGTATAGGTTAAATGGTTATTAAAACTATAAGACTAACCATGAGAGGTCCTTATGGATCTGACATAAGCCACATAACCTCCCAAGAAAGGTTAGACACCCATGTGCCTAATCCGGTATGATCACTAGTTCCTCTTCCCATGACATGTAGTTTTCAGAGGGCTGGTGTATAGTTTCCCCTAACCATATACAAACCGTGCACCATCTACTGCTGAATAAATATCTCCAACCTTCAAGTAAATACTGTAAAAAAAGCATGAAATAAAATAAATTCCAAAAATAAATAAAATAAAAGAGGAGTTTTGGGTCATTGTGTGAAAATACTTGTTCTTTCTAAAATACCAAGCTAAGCAGCCTTAAGGTGTTACCTAAGGGAGAATATCCAAAGTGAGAGGTAATATTCTCAAATGAACCTTCTTCCTTATATTTTTATTCTACCCCATAAAGCCTATTATATCCATGAAATTATGAAAAAAATAAGTATTAGTAATGTTATGAAATTTTACTATAATAAAAAAAATATTTTCTAAATTCCTCCAAAATGATTGGAAAAATGAATATGTCGCCATGCGTACATGCGAAATACTGACTCCATGAATAAAATGCTTATTTTTTCATCACCACCTTACATTAATGGTTATAAAAGTCTATTTAAAGGATAAATTTGTTTTTTTACATTATTAAGGTTCTAATATTATAATCCATTCCCTATCACCCTCCTCATCTATAGAAAATGAACAAGTCACCCGTGCATGCGTATAGAATTACACATCTATGAAAGTGGTGTATTTCATTTCTCACAATAGTATATTATTATTTATAAAAATATATTATAATATTATTCAATACCTTAATAAAATATAAATAATGTTATCAAAATTCTATAATAATGATATTATTCTAAATGAATCACTTTCTTAACCATACTCACGCTAATATTATAGCTTGTTATTTTCTGGTTCATTTAACCACCTATATGAACAATGATATTGATTTATATCATGTATAAATGAGGAAACATAATTTATAAGGATTTTTTAAACAAATAATAAATTAATTATTTGTATTTGTTTATGCAATGGTAATGGTAATATTTAACCCATTATTAAGAAACTTCCTCTCGTTTATTAAAATTACTGAAATAAGCTCACAACTAACTTGATCATCATGAATCATAACTAAAATAATAATAACATGAAATTATAACATTATAAATCATTATAAAAATATATTTAAGTGCCTAAAATTATCTTAGAGTGATAATATTTGAATCAATAAACAAGAATCAACACCGCCATTATGAAACTAGTACTAAACAAACAATCGAAACTAATAATATTCAATGATGAAAAAATATAAGAAACATTATATCTAAGATAAATTATTATAAATGAAGTCTATAAAAGGTTATGAGTATGAATAATGTTAAAAATTAGGTATTAATATAGTTATTTTATATTTTAGAAGATAGATCATGTCACCTAAGAAAGAATAAAGGTAACTATTTCATAGTTGAAATTATGAATCTTTGAGACATGTTATATTTTGGGAAACATTTTCATTTTATATAGTTTTATTTTGATTTAATTATAATGAAATTATTCTATTATATTTTTCATTTAATTCATGGTGTTTAAAAATACCAATCAAGATCCTTTATTCATTCATCATTCGATTAGATTGTTATCCAAGCTGTAAGGGTTTTTTGTAAGAATGAGAGGGTATGGAACCTGCCATCAGGACAAGCCTGTGCATGCGTGAGAAGGCCTAGTCGAATAGCCATGTGAAGGTGGAGAGCTGATTTCAAGATGAAGATGTTGGGGAGGAGCAGTTCCAAGTAGTTATTCTAGGATGTATGTAATGTTTCAAGCCTACAGGAAATGAATTCCTCTATGGCCTATAGGCCTTGTAATACTTATGCCTATGGGCCTTATAAGGGTTCCAAATCACCCCTTGAAAGGTGGATTATCAAAAATTCATAAAAAAATGAAGGCCTTCAGGCTATTGGATGGATATAAGGGTTTTTTGTTAACTCAATTTTTATTCATTGAGTTATGATTGTTCCTTTTGAACTTTATTCTTATAATTTGGGATATTATTCCATATTATTGTATAATGATTTATTTTCTATTTTTTATAGGATTTACATATATGTCTTATGAAATACCTTTACAACTGTTCTTCCTTCAAAATGTGATGTCTTTAAGGATTTTTCATAACCCAATTTATTTTCATTGAGTTATTATCATTATTCCTAAAACACATTACAATATGTTAAATAATTTTACACTATGATAATATAAGATATTATTTCCAATTATATTTCTATGGATTTACATTTAACACACATGGGAACTTATTTTGACGGATCATTTCTTATTGACATCCTTATACTATAAAAGCACTGCTCAATAATACCTTGTTATCAAATCTTTGATAAGGGAACTTTCCATTATATCATGAATATTACTATTATTTAATATTCACCTAGTTATCGAACTTATTACATTAAATGGGTAAATATCAATAATATATATATCTATCATTTCTATACTGATAACTATTGACTACTTAGACATGATTAAGTATGAGTTTCCTTAGGAAATATTAGGATATGCGTTTTTTAACCATCCACCTTCTTTATATGGATGGATTATGATCATATAATTTTATTTATTTATTTGGAAAATAATTTAATTAACCATATACCCATTACTCTATATGGTTTTAGTTTGAGGTATTCTTACATAGATAACCATTCCATTTAATTTTTGAGGAAATGTTGATAATACGTATAATTTTCATTTCAAGATGAATGTTTATTGATTATTAAGGCATGTTATTTACATATTGTATATTATATTAAATAATTTATATAATTAATTAATTTGACTTAATTAGTAATGGGTGGTAATTTCAATATCCCCTTGATTCATTAGTAGGTTTCATCAGGTGAACTAGCCTTAGTATTTGGTGTATGTGTACCAAATTATTTATGATGTTTTGGCATAAAGAATTGATGGTATGTGTATGATGTCTTGGAACAATGATTTAATGGTAAGATTATGATGTCTTGAATTATGATTTTTTTCATTATTAAAGCAATTATTTCCATCCATGTGATTATTTTAATTTTATGCAATCCATGGATTTGTTTCAAGCTCATGTGATATGTTATATATAATTATTTTATTGTCACTTATTTATTTTCTTATTATTTATATTTTTCTTATTATTTGGTTGAATGTAATATATTATTTATATTACTCAATGTTTATGCTCACCCTTCTTATGTTTTATTTTCCCCAGGTTATGAATAAAAGTATTGTACCTGATATTTATAGAGGAATAACATGTGTAGAGTATTTAGGGGAGATATTAATGAATTATTATGGTTTATATAGATTCTAATATAGTGGGAAAAATTTCCACTTTATAAGAAATACATGTGAAATATTAGTTAATATTTTTTACTAATTATCTAAATACATTAACCTAAAATATCATGGGAATATATATAATGAAATATTTTCAATAAGTGAAGTAATTATGGAATGATTACATTTGAGAAATCACAGTTGGTATTAGATCATATTTAATATTACTTTAGAGGTTAGGATGTTAGTTGGGGATAATAAATGTTTATATATACCATAATGGGTTAGTATGTTTAAGTTTGATTTTAATTTCAAAGGTATAGATAACCCTTAAGGTTGATTGGGGTTATATTGAATATTTTATGTTGTTTAGTGAATAAGATGAGATAATTTTTGATAAAACCCTAGGGATCAGTCTAAGTATAGAAAAAAAACTCTAAATTTTGGAAAAGTTGTGAGTTTTTGGCCTATGGGAAATTATACCCCTCTTTGGATATTGGAAAGTGGATATGACTGTGGTATTGATTCACATAAAGGTAACTAGTCTGTAAATGATTGGTTGATTATCAAATCACTCTTTAATTGGTGTATGATTAGTGGGCCTAAGACTACACACCGAGCTAGAAACTCCCATGATATATGATTTGGATGAATCACATACACCTTATGAACCATTAAAATGGATTTTAATATATTTTTTGAGAACCTAATAAGATAATGATCACAAATAACATATATTTAAAAGCATAGATTAATAAGGTAAGGTATATATTAACTTATATGCATTTTTTTTGGATAATGAGTGATTTTAATTTTTCAGGAAAATATTTTAATGATTTTTATGTTTAGAATATTGAAATAATGTTTATGGTAATTTGGGACAATTTTTTTGAGGATTAAGAGGATTAAAGAACTAAATCTTAAGAAAAATAGGTTGATCTAAGACTTATATATCATGAACTGAAAAGAAATATAAGATAACATGATGGTGTCATTGAACGGGACATTTTGAGGTTGATTTTTTATAATTCTATTATAATGATAATTATCTATCACCTATATTAACTCTTTTGGTTTTAGTAATTACAAGATCTAGGAAGAACCAAGTTAAAATTTGATATGATCAATAATTCATTGATGGTATTAATGAGAAACCAAATTGTATAAGAACAAGACTAGGATATCTTGTTATTATGCCTAACCAGATATCTTGAATTATGATTAATGACATAAACATTTTTGAATTCTAAAAAACAAAAAATTAGAGAAGTATAAAGTCTTATGGATGTATCAATGGAAAAGGTGATGAAGCAAATAATACTAAATTTCCAATGGGTAAAAAATGTTAGAAAAGGCAATGAGTTTCCAAGGAAAAATGAAACATTTAGTTAACATAATCAAGGGAAAATATGTGTTTCCTAGTCAAACCTAAGATATTATAGTAACACCACATTTGAAATTATATCTTCAGTTTGGAATATCTTTTAGATATACTTCACTAATTTTATTAATATGTGACAATTTAAATTGTGACAATGCAATTTATTTAAGGGGGATAATGTAAAACCATAATATTATAAATTTTATTTTCCATTAAAATCTACCATGTTCACTAGCTTTCTTTACATACAACACCATACCAAAGAAAAAAACATTATATAACTATTAAAATGTAGACACAAAATTAGAAGATAAAAATAGTGACTAAAGAATTATAAAAAATACAAAGAAATAAAAAAACTAAATATCATTATTAATACACATGAATTGATAAAATTTGATCAGTATAGATAATTTTCTAATAATATCATTTTATGCTTAAATTTTATTTTTATAAAATTTGATTTTATGTGATTTATTATTAGATAATAAATATATCACATATTAAAATATATTTTTAATATTAATAATATATTAACACCAATTTAGTTAGTAATTGAAAGGAAATAATAATGAGGAAAATTAATATTCTAAAAATTTATTTCCCCATGAAAATAATTTTCATTACATTTTTAAGTTTTTATCTAAATGTTAAATTCTAAAAATTTAGAATTTTAATTTTTTAAAATGAAATTAATTTTTAATTCATCATGTGAAAAATAGAATAGGGTGATTTTTTTATTTATTTTGAAATAATTGATTTTTTAGGTGAATAGTGAAAAATATAATTTTAACTTAGAACATCACGTTTATGATTATATCACGAAGTAAGTGTAAATAAAAAAATTATAACCAATTTTATTATAATAATTTTTTAAGCTGTAAATTAATTCATTTATAATATTACATTGAATTTATAAGACCCTTGTTTAACATTTTTAAAATTTAAGTATTATTTTACTCTAAAAACTATTTTTATTGACATGTATTAAAAACTATTTTTAGTAACTTATTGAAATTAAATATTATAAAGTGTATTTAATAATTTATATCAACACTTTCATATTATTTAATAATATAAAATTATTTTTTAGTCATAAAATTATGGTTACTAACATTAATGATAACGACATGATAATGGTAGAAAGGTTATTTTCAAAGAATTGCTTCATTAATATTGTGTGTTTTTTAACTAAAAAATTAAATTAATCTATTTTATATTATTAAATTGATATTAATTTTACACATATGTAAAGATATATTATCACTCATCTAATTTTTAATTAATTTTATACATGATTAAGAACACTTAATGGAGAAAAAAATTCAAAAAATAAAATTTTCCATCTATTAAATGTTTTAATTTAAAATTTAATTTATATTATTTATAAATTTAATTAGATTATATAAATATGAAAATTATATTCATTGGATAAAAATTTGGTAAAATTTAAATTACTTAGTTAAAAACTAGTTACCATGGAAAAAACCAAAATGGTAAAATATAAAAATATTGTTGTAAAAGACTCAAAACATGTTTAAAACATGTGTTAAAATAAATTTTAGTGGTTTTGTTGATCCTATATCACCCCTAAATTAATTATTTCGCACTTTTGGATCCATTTATCCTTGAATAGTGTCTTTCTATCATTGAAACAGTAAAGAGTATTTATGAAAATGCCAATTTATTCACTTATAAATGGAGACCATTTGAATCACATTTCTCCGCCCATTAAAAAAAATTATATTAACCAAAAATCCACCCAAATCTCTCATAAACCCTATCCACATGTCATAGAATCCTTGGTATTTCCAAAATACTTAGATAAGGAGCCTTAAGTTGTTACCCAAGGGAGAACATCCAAAGGGAGAGGTAATGTTATCAATTGAGCTCTCTTAATTCTATTTTTTTACCCCTAAAACCTATTCTATACATGAAAATATGATAAAATTTGTATTAATAATATAATTAAATTTTATTATACTAATTTAATATATATTTTCTAACTTCCTCCAAAACGATTAGAAAATTAAAGACATTGTCATGTGTATATGCAGAATACCACCTCTATGAATCACATGATTGATTTTTCATCACCTCCATGCATAGATGGTTATAAAATTATATTTAAAGGTTTAATATTAAATTTATATAATTATTATTTTTATGATGTTATAATCCATTTCCTATCCACCTCCTGATCTATGGAAAAAGAAAGCGTCGATTGTGAATACCTATAGACTACCACCTCCACAAAAGTGACATATTTCATATTTCAGTATAGTCATTTATTATTTAGGAAAATATATTGAAATATTATTCTAGGAATTAATTATATCAAAATAATATCATTATATTTGGTAATAATGATATTATTCCTAAAAAACCACATTTTTAACCATATTCACCATAAGATTATAACATGTTCTTCTTTTAGGTTGGTTTAAACACCTATAATTTCTTTTTATAAATTTATATCATGGATAACTAAGGAAACAAAATTACTGATTATATTTGAAAAAATTAGTAAATTATTATTATTTCATCTATGTAATAGTAATGGTAATATTAAACCCATTATTAAGAAACTAACCCTCATTATTAAAATTACTGAAATAAGCTCGACACTAACTTGGTCATCAATAATCATAACTAAAATAATTATGTAATAAAATCAGTAAATTTTAAATCATTACTAAAAATATATTCCAATACCTAAAATTATCTTTCAATGAAGTAATTTGAATCTATATACAGGAATCAACATCTCCATTATGAATCTACTTCTAATAAAACAATTGAAACTAACAATATCCCATGATGAAAAAAATATAAAAAATTAATATATTTTAATAAATTAAATTTATAAAACATTATAATTATGAATAAGGTCATAAAATAAGTGATTAAGATATTTATTTTTCTTATACAAGAAGTTAGAGAGTGTTTTTTTAATAATAAATAAAGAAAATTGTTTCTTTATCAGAATTTTAATTCTTTGATATATGTTATATTTTGTGAAACATTTTCCATTTTGTATGGTGTTATCTTGATTTAGTTCCCTTGAAATTATTCCACTATGTTTTTCATGTAATTCATGGGATACACAAATCCAAATTGAGTTCCTTTATTCATTCATCTTTCAATTCAAATGTTTCCTATATTGTAAGGGTTTTTGTCAAGTCAATTCTTGTTCATTGAGTTATGATTATAATTTTTGAATGTTATTAATATACTTTGGTAATTTTATCCCTTATGATTATTTTATAATTTATTTCCTATATTTTTTATAAGTATTTACATTTATTTCTTATAAAATTTATTTTATAATTATTCTTCTTTCAAAATACAATGTTCCTAAGAGTTTTTCATAACTCAATTTTCATTCTTTGAGTTATAATGGTAATTATTAAACCCCATTATTATAATTTGAATTATTTCACCCTATAATTGTATAAAAAAATACTTTCACTTCCATTTTTATGTTCTGAAAATTCAACCCCATCAACTCTTTTTTAGGATCATTTTTTATTGATATTCTTACACTATGAAAGTAATACTAACTACTAAAATGTTACCATTAATTTGATAAGGGTGATTTCTATTATATTGTGAATATTAATATTACTATATATTTTCCTATTTATCTATATTTTTTCATTTAATGGGTAAATATTGATAATTTGTATATCTTCCATTTCTATATGGATAACCATTGAAAACATATCCATGATTATGTATGAGGTTACTTAGGGAACATTAAGATACGTGTTGTTTAACTATACACCTTCTTTCTATGGATGGATTTTGATAACATAATTCCATTTATTGATTTATAAAATCATTTACTTAACCAGATACCCATTACTCTCTATAGTGTTAGTTTGAGGGATGCTTACATAGTGATATATTATAGTTATTGATTGTATAAATATTGAAAATCTATATACTTTTCATTTAAATATAGATTTTTATTTATTACTAATACATGTTGGAAAGGTATTTTATAGTTTATTAATTTCTTAATATGATGAATTCATCCAAAATAATTAGTGATGGGTGGGGCCTGAAATAGCCCCTCGATGAATCAATAGTTGTCATAAGAAAAAATAGTTTGAGTATTCGATGTATGCCTACCAAATTATTTATGATTTCTGAGAATGGGCCCTTGAAGGTATGTGTATGATGACTTAAAAAATGTCCTTTAATGTAATATTATTATGTATGTGATTATACCTTCTATAATTATTTAACGAGTTATTATTATCCATGTGATTATTTATAATGTTATGTCATCCATGTATTTTTTTTCAATCTCATGTGATCAATTATATAGATTTATTTGATTATCATTTATTTCTAGCATTATTATTATTTCATTATTTATTATATGGTATCTTTTGGTACACTTTTTCACTTATTGAGTTTTTGATATCACCCTTACTATCATTATATTTTCCAAAGCGATGAAGAAAAGTATTACACATGATATGTCTAAAATAATAGAATGTGTGGAGAATTTATGGGATATATTGAAGAATTATTATATATTATTTATTTCCTAATATAGTGGAAATTTTTTCCATATTTTGATAAAATAATTTGATATATTAGTTAACTTATTTTCATAATTCTCTAAATATACAATCCTAAATGGTTGTGGGAATGTATGTAGTGAAATATTTTCTATAATTCATGTAATTATGGGTGGTTATGTCTAGGGTGTCACAAAAGTTGTGCGTTTGTCCCTGATCAACATAACCAATACAGAAATAAAAGTTACCAAGGACTTATGAGAATGTATTTTGTTATTTTATTAATTATATTTTAGTTTTTCATTCTCACTTCAGTTTTGAGGGAGTAATTAGATTATTTATGCATAATTTTAGTATGTAAGGACCTTTCATATGTGTGTGATTTTGATTATTATTGATTAGTAATTTTATTTTAGTTAATTGATTGGATTATTAAAAAATTAATTAGCATTTTTTGGAATAGGTTATTTGTAATAGATCAGTTAACTGAAATATATGAACTGAACTAACAATACAATGTTCTTAATTTTATTTGATTTATTCCATTGTGATTATATACAAGTAGTGTTGCATGATATGTTAATATAATTAAAATTTTGATGTTGATTATTAATTGGTATGTTGATTTTTTTTAAAATTGTAGAACCAAATAAGCATACTGATGAGTCTCATAGAAGGAGTTAGAGAAAAAATGATTCAATAAAGGGTATATATAAGGAGAATTTGAGCATGTTCCCCCAATAAGAGAGTATAATATTTTAGTAAAGAATAATATTAATGAGATCCCAATCAAAGTGATTCATAACATAGAAGGGAGACCATCTTAGGAGGTGACATTGGTGACTGATTTGGTTCAAGTTTTTTTGAGTGCAACATCCTTGTATTTATTGGGTAGAATCTAGGCCTTATGGAATAAATGAGTGGATATGTAATAACCCACATCATTGTGTATCAAGAGAGTCTAAGAAAAACTGGGTTCAAATGGAATTTGAACCAAATTTGTTTTGGAAATTTAAAAATTGACCAGGAATTAGATAATTTAGACATGTTTTAAATGTTTAAAGTTGTGTTTTAGAGGTGTCCAAGTTAGTGGAAAATTTTAGGAATGTAATTTCATTATGAGTCAGGAGGATCCGTTTTGGTGAATAGTAGTAGAAAGCTAATAAAACTTTAGTGGTAGTCTATTGATGTTTCTATGTGTTGATTAAATACCACTATAAGTTAGGGAAAATGGAATTGTGGGGGGGGGGAGGGGGTTGTTTGAAAACCCCTCAAGAATTTTTTATTACTTATCTATCCACAAGATGAGGGGATATCACCCTTAGTTCTTTCCATCTTAACTCTCAATTCCCATTGATTCATTGAATTTGGAAGTTGTTCTTCCATTGATTAAGATTGATTTATCTCTAACTACCCCTCCCCATTATCTTTTTATTAATATATTTTTTATGGATCATATAGGAATTTGGAAGTGTGATTACATTAGATCATGGTGAAATTACATCAATATGACCAGGATTATATTGAATAATTCTAGTGGTGTCTTGAGAAGGAAGAACACACATGGCTGAATGCTATTATGATAGAGGTAAGCCATTTCTTGGGGTTTCTTATACTTTTCATCAAATTGGAAGAAAACAATGGATGAATTGAGATATGAATTTGGGGACTTTTCCTTGATTAGGTATGGATACATTTTGGGGATAATTACCACTCCCCTACATGAGCTTCTAACCCATGGAGTTCTCTTGATAAGTTTATTAGATTTTCACCAAATTGAATTTATTAGAAATAAAACCTAATATTAATTATAAATGATTTTCAATTAAAATGGGTGATATCTTGGATGAGGGAGGGGATTCTGGATTATTAAAGTTTGATGATGGCTTGAATAGGGATATAGTTGGATTTTATTATGGGTTTGACTCTAATATAAGGTTGGTGGCCCCTAATATTACTTCTATTATATGTGGTTTCATTGATTGTTTAATTTTAAGTGGGTGGAATCATATATGTTTTTAGAAAGGTTATTATCATTATTACATTAAATTATTTCTCTTAGAGTGTTTTGATGAATTTTTATATGATAATATTAGACATTAGGTTATCTTAGCTAATGACACTAAGAATAAGGCATTGAGGGTCAGACAATTATTACATTTAGAATATCGTTAAGTTCTACTAAATTTAATATTAAGAATAAATATTTTTCTTGGCTTGTGGGATAATAATTATTCATGTTATGTTGATTTCAAAAATTTAATCACCAAATATTTGATTTTAGAATATGATATTTGAATTTTATCTTAAAACCGATCATTGTATATTCATGTTTAGAATATGTGAGTTGAATTTGATCTCTTTTTTATTATACAAAAGATAATAAATAAATAAATATTTATTCACTAGTTTAGTGAATAGATTAATATAAATATATATATTTAGTTATGTGAATATTAAAATAAATATTTATTCATGATTTAATGAATATAATATTTATTTATTTATTGTAAAAATAATATTTATTTTCTTAATAAATATATTTTTTTATTTCAAGGTTTGATAAATAATGTGAAGGATTGATGGGATGAGTTAAAGGTATACTGAAAATGATATATTTTATTTAATATCATTTAAATATATATTGAATGATTAATTTAACAGGTGGTATTCAAATATGCACATTTCAAGTGAAATAATTATAATATTATTATTAGACCCAAGATATAACTTAGAAATATTATTTTATAAATTTATTTTGTGCTATCATCAAATATTATCCTTAATTATATGTTATGATTTATATCATTTTAGACTTAATGTTTCTTTTTAGAATAAATGAACTCCTGATAATTCCCTCAAACTCAGGATAGAACCTCTCAGAAAATTATCTTAATCCCTAGAGATAAAAATCATCCTCCCTCTCTCAAAATAATAATAGAGAACATGATAATCCTATCATTTTAATCAATGAAGAAAAATATAAATCACTAGTTTCTTCTATTATAATACCCAAAATACTAAGAGTATTGATTATAAATTCACTGAGCATGTGTGGATTCAACTATAAGAGTTCTATCAATGATTCTACACCACAAAAATTATATGACTAGATATTCCTCGAGATTGATCAAGAATAATTTTCACATTTTAATTAATTTGAGTTTAAAATTTTTTGTAAATTAAACGTAAAATATTATCTTGAGAAGATTATAGGGTTTCCCTCACCAATAATTTATATATTATCCATTAAAATTAATAAAAAATAAAATTTTGGAACCATACAACCAATTTTTTATACCCCATTGTAACACCATGCGATTTTGTGAATTATTTTTTTCAAACTAATTTAATCTATTTATATTTTTCATTTCAAAAAACACTGAATATAGAATATATATATATATATATAAGAACTATGTTTAGCTTAAATTATTTGAAATAGAAAGTTAGTCTTTCTCCACACACAATAACTAGATAAGCTTTCAGTACACGAAATACTATGTTTGGCTTTTATTACACACAATACTGAGCCCCTTCGATAGATTTCATACCATCTAAGGCCAAGTTTTATCAAACTACTATATACCATTAATATTATTATAACTATCACTTATATATTGGAATGGAAGTCACTAATAAGATTAAATAAATTATAAAAACATGATTGATACATATATATAAAATGAATCCTTTGGTTATAAATTAGTATAAGTGAATGAAAGAACTAATGGAAAATAAAGAAATTACTTTTATAAGAAGAAAAATTTTATATGTAGAAACACAATTTTATCTCAATAAATTAAACAAAACACTTTTTATTAATGTTTTAAATAAAATTTATATATTCTATCAATATTTTTGATACTCATACAATATATTTTATTGGTATAAGATAAGAATAAATCCAATTTTATGAATAAAAAGATATATTTTTCTAAAAGGTAATTTTATCGCCTTTTAATGACGAACCCATTTTAAATATGATTTTTTATACTTCTATAATTTTTAGTTGAAAAAATAAACGTTATATTTGAAATCATAATATCAAAATTTACTTTGGATGTTTTTTGGTATTTTTATAAGATGTTTCATTTTTTGTTGAATAGTGAAAAAAACTAAATTTTAATTCAAAATTGATTTTTCATCTAATTTATTTATATATTTAAATTATGTTTTAATTTTTTTTGAAGTATAATTAGTTAATTTATAAATAAATTAATAACATTTAGGTAATTGGAACCAATTTCACAATGAAATTTGATAAAAAAACATTTCAAACTTTTGGACATTTTCGTTTTAAAAACCTGCATTGTCGTCCTATCTACGAGATTAATTATAAATTAATTTCTACCAATTATGTGATTTAAATCTGAAAAAATGTATTCCCTATTTGGAATAAAAATGATTTATAATTTCTAATCAGGTAAACTTTGTTTTTTTCTAAAAATATTTGTGAATGTGATTAAAATTAATCACAGTAATTAAAAGGAAAATTATCTTAACAAAGGAATAATCCATAAAATTAATGCCAAAAATGACATTGAAACTTTTAAAAATACATTTTATATTCATATTTATACCCAATATGCAATTTTATATAATTTTAACCATTATTAAAGCCACTTTACATGGGGAAACTTGGGTGAAATTCCATTTTAAAAAATTTACAAGAATGACCCTCATCCTCCGCTATAAAAGGCACTCATCCCTCCAACTTATTCACACATATAAATCCTTTTGGAGTGCCAAAAATCTATTCATATAATTTTAAAAAATCCCCACCATCATCCTAGAATCCTCCTATTGGTGTAAATCCAACCGAATAATCCCTTTGGTGCAAACCAAGAGGAGTTACCCAAAGAAGAGGTAACATCCTTCGTTAAGATCTTTTGTTTTATTTTTATTATACTCTCACTAAAATATTATTATCACATGATTATATAATAACATAAGTATCATAAATATAATTATATGTTGTTATTATAATTTTTAGGCCTACACTTACACACAATTTAATCTAATTGGTAATGAACATACCATTCTTGTGTATGATGAACTATCGCCTAATGAAATGATGTTGTTAATTTTTACTTTACCAACTATATTGGTTGGTAATTATGATAGAGCCTCAATTTTTATATGATAGATATGATATTTATTATGTATATAAATTTATGGAATTATTATATGAAACATACCTTGTTTCTTTCCATATTGTGCAAATATGGTAACTTTGCCTGTGAAAGTGCAGAATACTTCCTCCTAAAAGAGATATGATTCATTCACACTTTACATGGAATATATTAAGGATGGATTTAATGAACACATATGATATATATATATATATATATTAAATAATAATTATACTTTAATGGGACGCACTGATGGAAAAGCAGGAGGCGAAACGAAAGGCAGAGCGGGAGGCGCCGCTCTCCAGAGATGGTGGATGCTAGGGTTCTAGGGTTATTTGGAAATGGATATCCCTCACTACTTCAGATTTAGGCTTCTCCCTTCTTTTGGGCATGCCGTGTAGATAACTCATGTGAAAGCCCCACCTTCACTGATTCTCACTTCGGACATCGCTTCGGCTCTGAGGAAATCTGAGGTCGGTGGATTGAAGGAAGAATCTTTGATAGTGACACCGGTTCTGGGAGCCAAGTCAGTTACTGCAACAGCATATGATGCAATGCGGGTTTCGAACCCCGGATTTGCTGATATGGCTGTGTGCGATGCGTCGAAGGGTCCGTTCCCCAGATCTAAGTTTTCAACAGGTTTGGGATTTTTTCAACTTCAACTCGTCGCGAGCATTTGTTCTCTAATGCGTGCAAAGTGAAGAATACTTTGAAGAATTCTGGTGATGAGGGTTCGTAGTGGGAATCACTGAAGGGGATTCATGGTGATGTTCCATTTGGTTCACGTTCATTTGTTGATGTGATGAAGGATTCCATTTCAGGGCATAAAAAAGAATGAGGCTCGTTCGCTGCCTTCTTCCAAGGAATCTCATCATGGAAGAATTCTTCGCAAGGGCTCATATGCTCATGTAGAGGCCAACACCGATGTGCTTGCTGAGATATTGGAGATGGGAAAACATTCTTTAATTGCTCGCATTGTTTTACCCAAATGTGCGCAACCTTCAAAACTTTTGGACTTGGTCAGTAGAATTTCGATGCTATGGGGTTTTTCTAGATGGAAATGTATCTCACTTGGTCGAGGATTTTTTCATTGCTTGTTTCCATCGGATGACTTAAAGCTTCATTCTTGGATCTTTGGTTCTCTATTTCTAAAACCTAGGTGGCTTCATCTACATTAGTGGTCTTTGGATTTTAATGTCTCGCAAGCCAAAAATTATTTTTCTCAAGTATGGGTTCATCTAGATGGACTCAATTGGATCCTTTGGCATCCGAGGATTTTGCATGAAATTGGCACGACAATAGGGTCCCCCATCCGACTTGACAAGTAAACTGAATATGTCAGATATGGGCACTTCTCTAGGATGTTGGTTTAAGTCGATCTCATCTCCACTATTATTGAAAAGGTAACACTCTCCACTCCCTTAGATAACATTTTAATTGATGTTGAATATGAGAAAAAGCCTCTCTACTGCACTAAATGTATGACTATTGGACACTCTTTGGAGCTGTGTCGAAAGAACGCTGCTTGTAAGGAGTGTGGTATGAGAGGCCACACCTCCAACCTTTTCCGAATAAAGAAAACTGCAAAATACTCATCTTTGTCTAAGTTTGCTGACAAGGACAATGACTGTCCTAAAGAGCCAACACATTTTGTTGCTGATGCTTTGACTTCGGAGAATCTTGTATCTCATGTGTCTTTTAAGGGAAAAGAGATCGAACCTGCAGCACCGATTCCTATGACCTCCTTGGTGGAAGAAACTAAAAAAATGATGTTCAACAAAATTTTTGTTATCAACAGGAAGTCCAGAAGCTTTTGCATTCTTCCCTAGTTACTGGTAAATGGGGAAATGTTTCTGATGATGATGGGGTAAAGGCTAGATTCACTAGTTCGGGTAGTGGTGGATCTATCTCTTTCATGGATGTTGTCCAAATTGGTGAGGCAAGAATGACTGATGGTGAAGATGTTTCCTCTGTTCCTTCAAAGAGGAGACCCCATAAGGACTACTCTCAGACTCCTAGGAACGTGTCTACTAGAGCATCTTCAAAGATTCCAAGGAAGGTTGAAGCAAACTACCTAAAGACTTTTAATTCAGAAAAGTCTCAATCTAAGTGGGAAGCTGGAGACTCTGATTATGGAAATGATATGTCATATTATGATTTCGAGTTTTGATGAATGATGGCATTTATGGTTGTATGACCCCGTTTGCCGTTTCTTGTACTTTCTTTCACTCTTTTAATAAACGGTCAGAAGATTTTCTTCTGACTAGACTTATTTTAAAAAAAATAATAACTATACTTTAATTATAATATATATATATGTATAGATATATACATTTATTTCATTTACTTTCTTTATTTCAATACATCAATAAAATGGAAACAACGTTCATACTTATGTATGACCTACCGTCTCCATGAACGGTGTATTCCATTTTATACTTATATATTTTATAGATTATTATAAACAAATATATAATTAATATATATGATATTGATACCATGTTTTACATTCTTTAAATAATAAAATCATGATCTAAGTGATATGATCAAGAATAATAAGTCAAAACATATATGAAGAATAAAGTGGATATTACCTAAAACATAAAATTAACATGGATTTGTTAATTGATGGGTAATATAAAGTCATAAAAAAATAATATATGGTATTATATATAATAATATGGTTCTTTGGTAGCTTTATTATAAATATATATTTATTATATAGGAGTTTTTAACATGTATGAAGAAAGTAAAAACTTAAGGTAAGAGTTTTCTCATATCACTTCTTATATCTATCAAACACGTGACTTATTCAACATTAATTTTTTTATGGTGTATATAATACACATGGATTAATTATATTGTTATTATACTTAAATCTATGGGTATTTACATTTACATTTTATGATATTTCTTTCATGAGTTTTATGTTTCAAAAGTTACCAAATCAGTAAAGTAATTCTGTCTCATTTTTCCTTCTTTAAGACACATGTCATGTTATGCAACTATATTTTTCTATAAGGTATATATACTAACTCTGAAATGTTATATCATTAATATAATTACTTTTGTTTATTTCAAACTTCATGTAATTATTTCTTTTGTATTATGATTCAAAGTTACCAAAGTAGTAATGGTTTATTTTAATTATCTCATTATTTATCGAGATTGTTTATGATTATGCTTCCATTGATGAAATATTATGATCCATATATCAATAACTCTCATTAATTTTATTAAAATATGTTTATTAATGTTATATATAATAAATGGTTCCATTTTACCACTCTTTTTTACTTAATATAATTAAGAAAATGTTTTTATAAAAATCTGACTTTATTTCTCCTTTCAGTTAGAAATATGTGATCTTAAAAAAGCATGTTTTATAAAGCTATTTTTAAAAATGATTTAATATTATACTATAATGTTGAAAGGAAATATTTGACCCATATATTAATTTTTAAAAAAATTATTTTATAAGGAATATTCTTTTCATTTTCCGACTGAATTACTATTCTAAACTTTTAAGGTGAAAAATTAATGTTCGGAATGTACGGGCTTACCCACCACTGTGACTATAATTTACTTAATGATTAATTTTTATGTTTACAGGGATATATTTTTAAAATATTATTTTTAAAATATTATGGTTTTTTTATTTTAATTTTTTTTCCAAGAAAAAGGGTTTCTAAAAATTGCTTTATGTTTAAAAATCGTTTTAAATGGTTTTCAAAGCTCCATTTATATGTTTTCGAAAGGTTGTTTTAAAAGAAAAGGATTTCAATGATCTCAAAGATTATTTTATAATATTTCAAGGAAAAAAATTTCAATTTTTTTTTCAAGTTTCTTTATATGTTTTAAATTTTATTTTCAAGAAAAATGGTCACTGAAATGATTTATTTTTTAAAAAACATTTTTCAAAGAAGAAAGGATATTTTCCTCAATATTTTTTTAAAAGATGTTTAGAAATTATTTTCTATCTACATATAAGGATTTATGCATATTTTATAACTTTTTATAAAATTTTTGTTGTGATAAAGTCAAATGAAATGACCTATCATTCTATTTATGGATATATCATGATCTATTAATGCTCCAAGAATGAAAAAATCACTTTTATTTTTTGGAATAAGAGATGAATTGAAAGTTTATCAAGGAACAAAAAAGGGTAAGGTTGTAATAAAATCATTTAAGTATATATTTTCATAAAAATTAATTAACTTTAGGAAAATGGATCTTAAAACCCAAAACATTATCCTAGTACCTTCATTTATAATGAATCAAATGACCCCTTAGATCATCATAGATTTATGGTTTTCTGTTTTTTAAAAGTTTCCTCATAATGTTCTCTATCACTCTATATTAGGACATGATAGTTAGATTTCTATTTTGTTCCTATGTTTTCACTTCCCACCTATATTATCCAATATGTAAACCTAGTTATCCATTAATTTGGATAACTATTATACTTTCATCTTTCCCTTTTTAAAGGAAGTTTTAGTATTCATTTTTATGATATGTGTTTCTAAGAAAGAAACTTTCAAGTATTAATCCTATGATAAAGCAGACAAAATTTCATGGCAAAATTCATTTTAAGGGGGGTATAATGTAACACGCCAAGATTTTTTGAATTTTTTTCTTGAATTAGTTTAATATTTTGATATTTTTTATTTCACGAAACACTCAATATAGTTTTTCAATATTTAAAAGAACTATGTTTGTATTGAATTATACACAAGACCAAGTTAATACTGAACCACAAGAAATAATTAGATTATATTGAGGTACACACAAAACTATGTTTTTCTTGTATTACACACAATGAAAACTCTCTTTAATAGCATGAATAACATGAAAGACTGAGTTTTACTGAACTATAATATACTATTAATATTATTATTAAAATATTATTATAGATACCACCTATCCATTGAAATGGAATTCATGAATAATATTAACAAAATTTTAAAAATATGATTTATACATGTATATAAAATGAATCCCTTGTTTATAAATTAGTATAAGTGAATGAGATAAGTTTTTGAAAATAAAGAAATTACTTTTCTAAGAAACTTTTTTTCTATGTACAAGCATAATTTTATCTCAATAAATTAAACAAACCACTTTTTAATAATTTTTTAATAAAATTTATTTATCAATAAATATTTTTTTATACTCATAAAATTGATTTTATAGGTATAAGATAAGAAAAAATCTAATTTTATGAATAAAAAGAAGTATTTTTAAAGGTAATTTTACCACCTTTTAATGTTAAACCAATTTTAATTATTTTTTTAAACTTCTATAATTTTTATTTGAAATAATAAAATTAATTTTTTAAAGTGTAATATCAAAATTTACTTTAAGTGTTTTTTTGTTATTTTTTTGGGAAGTTTAATTTCTTGATGAATAGTAAAAAAAATTGAATTATAATTTAAAACTTATTTTTCATCTAATTTACTTTTATATTTAAATGAAGTTTTAATTTGGTTTTAAATTAGAATTATATCAATTATACATAATTTAATCAAATTTAGCTCATTAGAACCAATTTCACAATGAAATTGGATAGAAAACATTTCAAACTTCTGGACATTTTCACTTAAAAAACCTACATTGTTGTCCCATATGTGGTATTAATTTTAAATTGATTTCTTCTAATTATTTTATTATAATTTTTAAAAATTGATTCCATATTTTTATTTCTTTTTAGTTTTTGTAAATACAACAACTTCATTTGTGGACGTGTGGACTACCACCTCCTCAAAGCGATGTGATTCATTCAAACTTTTCATGGAACATATTAAGTATGAGTTTTGTGAAAGTATATGATATATATATATATATTAAATAATAATTATTCTATAATTATAATATGTATATATATACATATATGTCATTTACTTTTTTTCTTTCAATATGATAATAAAATGGAAATAATGTTAATGCGTACATACGACCTACTATCTCCCGAAATAGTGTATTCCATTTCATAATTATATATTTTATAGATTATTACAATTACATATATAATGAATATATATGATATTTATACCAGGTTTTAAATTATAGAAATAATTAAATCATTATCTAAGAAATAATATCAAGAATAACAAGTCAAAACATATACAAAAAATAAAGCAGATATTACTCGAAATGTAACATTAACACAGTGTTGTTAATAAATGGGTAATATGAAGTCATAACTAAATAATATATGGTTTTATATACCATAATATGGTTTTATATCATATTTATAATAAATTTTTATTTATTATACAATAGGTTTTAATGTGTATGAATAAATTCAAGAATTAAGGTAAGGGTTTTCTCATCTCACTTATTATATCTGTGAGAGACATGCCTTATTCACCACTCATTTATTTTGTGTGGTGTATATACTACCCATGTATGTATTTTATGATTATTATACATAACTTTATGGGTATTTATATATACATATTATGATATTTATTTCACAAGGTTTATGTTTCAAAATTTACCAAATTGATAAAGTAATTTTGTCTCAATTTCCCTTCTTTAACACACATGTAATGTTATGCACCTATATTATTCTATAAGGTTTATGTACTGAATTTGACATGTTATATCATGATTTTTCTTATTTTCATGATATTTTTATCTTCATGTAATTTTTTTTATTTTTTTGTGGTTCAATATTATCAAAGTGGTAACAGTTTATTGCTAAAATATCATAATTTATTGAGACTATTTATGATTACACTTCCCTTTATGAAATATTATGATACATAAATCAGGAAATATCATGAATTTTGTTAAAATATGGTCATTCATGTTATATTCAAGTAATGATACAATTTTTTCCACTCTTCTGTACTTAATATAATTGATAAAATGATTTTATAAAAATACGACTTAATTTCTCCTTTCAATTTGAAATATGTGTTCTTTTAAAACCATGTTTTATAAAAACATTTTCAAAAATGATTTACTCTTATCCTATGATGTTTAAATTTTTTTTACCCATGTATTATTTTTTTAAAAATGGTTTTAAAGGGAATATTCTTGTTATTTTCTGACCAAGGAACTTTTTTAAACTTTTAAGGTGCAAGAGAAATGTTCAGCATGTATGGAATTACCCACCTTCATGACCGTCATTTACTTTATATTTACTGAGTAAGTTTGTAAGGTTATTTTTTTTAAAATAAATTATTTTTACAAATATTCAGAATTTTTTTTATTTTAAAATGTTTTTCAAAGAAAAATGTTTTCAATTTTTTTGTTTAAAACATGTTTTAAATGATTTTTAAAGCTCCCTTTACATGTTTTAAAGCAAAATTAGAAGAAAATAATTACAATAATCACAAATATTATTTTCTAAGTTTTCAAGGAAAAAGGTTTTCAAAATATTTTCAGTATTATTTTATATTTTTTCAAGGAAAAAGGTTTTCCAAAGGTTTTCAAGATTATTTATAAGTTTTTGAAGTTATTTGGAAAGAAAATGTTCTTCAAAATGTTTTATTTTTAAAAAAATTTCAAAGCATAAAACATATTTTCATCCAGAAATGTTTTTAAAATATATTTCAAAATTATTTTTCATCTAAGATGACATATGTTGGTGTTACTCTTTCCTTTCTAGGGAAATCATCCAAAGGTTCCATTTATATTCTTTTCTGAATGGTTTATGTTTTGATTTCATCATGTTTATGAAACCCATTTTTTTTCATGGGTTATATTTTTATGAAACCTGCTTCTTTTCTTGGGTTATTCTTTGATGAAATGATTATAAAACATTTCTACTTTCCATAGGTTATGATATGATTACATGTTTATGATAACCATTTCATTTCATGGGTTATGATATGATTGATTATGATATTTTGGAACACATAGGTATGATTTAATTATGAGATGGGTGGGACCTATATCCACCCTCAAATTCATTGGGCAAATATTTATTTCTCATGAGATAGATATGGATGGAACAAGGAGTGAACTCAGTTCAGTAAAGGACTTTGTTCACTAATATGATCTTGGGAGTGAACCCTAACTACTAAGATGGTGATAGAAGTAAACCATAACAACCATGATGTTTTAGGGAGTGAACCCATACTACAAATATGGATTTTTAAGTGATTCCTTGAATGCTATGTAAAATTTTTATATTCTTATGTGTCTTCCACAAATTATATGCCTTATTCTTATACTATGGGCTCATGGATTATGATATTTATTCCCTTATGAACTATTCATTATGAACTAAAAATATTTATGCCATGACTCACGTATATTATCTTTGATATGCAAGGTATGATCTTCAAATGTTATTCTCATATTCTTATACCCTTATACTCATATTATTCTTATGCATCTCTTTTGTTTACCCTTACTGAGCATCTGAGGTCACCCCTTTCTTATGTTTCCTTTCACCAGGTTATTAAGAAAGGTTTTAAGTAGAAGTACTAAAGGGCAATATCTTTGTGGAAAAAATTGAATATCTTTCCCCAAGATATAATATTTTGTTCCAAGTTTACAAAGACACTAAACTATTATGGTCCTCATGAATGTATTTTTGTAATGTGATGAATATTGATCTAAAATGATGAAATATCAATGCATGTTAATCCTGGGTCCCTATACCCAAAACCTTCATGTTTTATCAGTGAATTTAAATTATAATTTATAATTATTTAATTTTTTTTTATCATTTTCCATGTTTGGTTTTCAATATTCCTTTCCAGTTTTTTATTATTTATCCAAAAGTTGAGATAATGCATTCGTTTGAATTAATATGACTCTGAATAGACCAATTAAACATGAAGAACTCTCAAAGATCCCATCCAAAGGATATAAGGTCACTAGATATATGAAATAGATATATGCCATGCAATGATAAATTACATTTCGGGTACCCTTATTCAACCACAGAAGGCTTGTGCTACAAAAATAATGGCACGTTGTGTAGGTTAATATGTGGTTCCATTACACACTTCATATTGACTACCAATGAGACATTTGATTAGTTAGGGATTATAATGTGTGATTTTTGTGTACAAATAATGTAACCACACATGAAATTAACTCTTTTTAAATAATTAACATGGCATGTAATGATCATTATACGTGCCTTGTGCTTCATAGACATTTCCAGTGTAATGCCCCGACCCTAGAAGCTTGGGTCCGGTGTATTACTTAGTACAATGGAATGATAACAAGGAATGAAATACCAAAGGAAGGATCAGTTTACTAGTCTTGAAAAAACTAGATACATACATGTAACTCATATTACACTGTGAAAGGTAACAAAATACCATACATAATAGAAACTAATAAAGTGCATTCACGTGAACTCAATAAACGGTCTCCTATTCATAACCTATTGAAGGTAAACAAATGAAAGGGGTGATCTAAAATGCTCATTCAAGGTTAAAAATTTCATAATCATGAAACAATAAAAATTGAAACATAATCAAATCGGCATAGTCAATATGACACGATGAATAAATGAAAAACACACACTATTAATAAACTAAAATGAAACTGCATCCATAGATTTTTTTCATAGTGAAAAACTCATGGATAGTAATAACTAAAAATTAATAAATAGAATGATTATTAATTGGATGTCATGTATCTGGCACAAGATACCACTATATAGTTGAAATGATTTGAGTCTGTGGGGAGATACCTGTCTGATTTTGTTTTGGAAACAAACTCGAAGGGTTTGTCACCAACTAATTTGTCTCATGAGACCTATCGATGCATAGTGGGGATATAGTGGGACCCATCCATCACTTCATGTCCAAATAATTATTTATATATATATATTTAATAAAAGTATAATATTCCTTCTCAATATCTGTATAGAGTAGAGGATACAAATTCATCAATATTTCAATAGTTATAAAACATTCCAAATAAAAACTGTATATAAAAGTGTATACATCTTAAGCCAATAATCATATCCATGAAACTGGAATATGGATATAAAATATAAATATAATTTAAAATAAAAATTTATCTAAAATTGGTAGTAGGTACACCACATAAGAATTATTAGGTGCACAATACAAAGTATGTCACAACAAAATTGAAATTTAGACAAAGCTCGTTACCACATTGTAATCCATTATATCGTGTGACAAAAAATTAATAATAATCAAATGAATCATTGAATAACATGAATATAAAGGTAATAATGATATTATATATCAAATGTAATCACACACACACCACATATAAGAAATAAGTGGCGAATAATGGAAATTTCATGGAAATAAAAATGAGATGAGAAACCCCTTACCTTATGCCAAAATATGTTCTTTGGTTGATCTTAATAACCTGAATAATCAAATTTAGATTCATTTATTAATAATTAAAGAACTTAATCTACATTTAATTGATTTATTTAAACCTTATTAGGTTTATTCATTACCTTTTTGATGGGTTTAAGTGGTTCAATTTTATTGTTTTGGAAGCATTTTCTTCCTTAGTTTTCATGAACGGTTTTCTTGTATATTAGTATGGAAGTTCATGTAAAATAGAAATTGAAATATAGAATTAAAATTATGAGTTATTAATGATAATATATAATTTTAAATGATGATATAAATCCTTTGTTTATTTTGGGGGAGGATGAATCATTATATAAAATTTTAGTGATAAACGCTTGGATTATTTTGATGTTTTTTGATCACCACGAACTCATTTTATTTTATAATTAAATACCATGTATAAAAAATTATTATAGAACATTAAATAGAATATATTACTTATATAATTATCTGCTTTATCCATAAAATTTTTTCAAGGCCTTAATTGAAGATGATAATATAAATTGAAAACCCGTTGTCCTTGAATGTGATAAATTAACACATCTCGGATGGTGTTTTCATTTTTAGTATAAGAGGAGGGGGAAAAGAGATATGATGATGAAATATTCCATTAGAATTGTAAAATTATAGTTCATTTAGGGTACTATAATTATAATAGCATTTTGATGTGGGGAGGTGAGGAGAGAGAAATAAAATAATGGAACTTGTACAAGAAGTTGAAAGAAAAAAGAAGAGAGGTTCACCTCTTGAGTACTCCTCCTCGAGATTCTCATTAATGCCTTTGTTTTTGGCCTTTTGGTGAGAACAGAAGGTCTTAGAAGTGGGATTAGGGCTTGGGAAGTGTATTTGATAGAACTTAGGTAAGGATCAAATCTTGAGTGGTGTGGGAAGAAGAGGGGGTGAGGGGTGGTTTATACAGTGGAGGGGAGGAGAGTTTTCTTAATATTTTAATCATTAGTTTACTATTTTACCCTAATAAAAGAAATAGTGAGGATTAAATGACCTAGAGTAGTAATAAGTGTACGTGAGTTTGTTATTTTAGTGCTTACTTCACTCATGATTCTAGTAATAGTGGATTTAAATTGTAATGTATTAATATAGTCAATTAATATATTTTACTATTCACAAAAAATTCAAGTATTTTAGAAAAATCTAAAAAAGTCACCCTAACTATTTTTCGATTTGTAGAATCCAAAAATGAACTCCGTTTTTCCAAAATAAATTTCTAAATATAAAAAATTAAATTTTTAATCGAATTCATAATTTAATCGAAAAATACCAACATTTACAAAATTCATCTTTATTTTTAAGGTGCCAAAATTTTATTTACACTTTAATGGGTATAGTTATCATTCACAATAGTCATATTACTATTCATAAGGGTAAGTTACTATTGATATGTGTAATTTACTATTTATAAGGGAATGCTACTATTCATATAAAATTAAGTTGATTCTATCAGACTCCAAATATCACCCTGATCGCAATTGTGTATGTCCATTTTTTGAAATTCAAAACACAGAAGTGGAAAATTTAAGTTTAAAGGCTAGGTTATTACTTTCTCTAATAAATAGCCAATTTTTTTTCACATAGACTTAGTGAATTATGCAATATATTATATCTAATGAATTGAAAGTATTTAAGTGAAACATACCATAAAATGTTTGGGGTGTTATATTTTTCCAACCTTCAGAAATTTTGTCCTCGAAAATTTTCAAGTATAAATCCCTTTAAAAATATGTTGGTGGTTCTTCTTCATAAAATCCTCTGGTTCCCACATTGCTTCCTCCATTTTATGGTTTCTCCAAAGAACCTTTACTAGCAGAGTTTTCTGATTTCTCAATACATGCTCCCTTGTGTTAAGAATCTCAATAGGCTCTTCATAGTACGGAAAATTAGGTTCCAAATCTATTTCATCATAGGTGAGTACATGCATTGGATATGGAATGTATTTCTTTAACCACGACACATGGAACACATTATGAACTTTGGAGAGACTTGGTGGAATTTCTAAATGATATGCTACAACTCCAATTATTTCTAGAATATCGAATTGTCTGATATACCTAGGGCTTATTTTCCCTTTCTTACTGAACCTTAAGACACCCTTCCACCGAGACACTTTTAGAAAGACATGATCTCCTACTTAAAATTACAAATCCTTTCTCTAGTTCTCAACATAACTCTTTTTCCTACTTTGGGGTGCTTTAATATATGCTTGAACTTTCTTCACCTTTGTAGTTGTATCTTCAATAAGTTCTGGCCTTATAAGTTTTCTTTCGCCAATTTTATCCCAACAAGTTGGAGTTAAATAACTCTTACCATATAAAGCTTCATATGACACTATTTGAATGTTAGAATGTAAACTCTTATTGTAGGAAAATTCACCAAAGGAAAGTATTGATCCCACATACATTTAATGTCAAGAGAGAATGATATCAACATGTCTTCAAGTGTTTGAATGGTCCTTTTAGAGTGTCTTTCGATTTGGGGGTGATATGAAATACTCATATAAATCTCAGTATCCAAAGCCTTATGGAGAAGTTTCTAGAATTTTGATATAAATTGGGGATCTCGACTGGACAAAATCGATAGAGGTGCACCATGAAGTCTTACAACTTCATTAATATAGAGTCTTTCCAGGTACTCAAGTGGAAAATTATCTCTTATAGTAAGGAAATGTGCTAATTTTGTGAGATGATCCACAATTACCCATATTGAATCATTCCTTATAGGTATCCTTAGTAGTCCTATGAAAATTCCATCATAATGTCATCCCACTCCCACATAGGAATAGGTAGAGGTTTCATGACCCATCTAGGATGCTGTCTCTCAACCTTCACTTGTTGAAAAACTAGACACCTTGACACATAGTTAGCAATTTCTTGCTTCATGTTATCCCACCAAAAATGTTTCTTTAGATCTCTATACATCTTTTTACTACCAGGGTTTATAAAGAAATTTGAGCTATGATCATCAAATAATAATTCAATTTTTATCTCAGGTATTGATGGAACACATAACCTCTTCCTAAATTTCTAATCTCTATCCTCATACATGAAGTCTGCTAATCTTTCATCCTTAACAACTTTAAATTTCTTTTTTATATCCTCATCATCATATTGAGTGATTTCTGTCTTCTCTAGTAAATATAGTTTAGTAATTATTTGAAAGAGGAAAGATGTTTCCCCTTACTTAAAAATTCCCATATCCATCTTTAGTAGATAAATGAATATATAATCTCTCTCAATCCACATTTGTGTTATAAGTCCATGATCTTTCTTTCTTAATGCATCTTCCACCTTATTTTCATTTCCTAGGTGTTAGTGCATTAAACAATCATAATCTATGAGTAACTCAAGCCATATTCTTTGTCTCATGTTGGGTTTTTATATCTAAAAATGTATTTCAAAATCTTGCGATCTGTATATATCTCACATTTTCATCGTAGACATAATGTCTCTATATTTTCAGAGAATAGAATTTGACTGCTAACTCAAGATCATGAGTTGGGTAATTTTTCTCATGATTCTTTAACTTCCTTGATTAATAAGAAATAAATTTATCATTTTTCATAAGGAATCAACCTAACCCATTCTTTGATGCATCACTGCATATCATAAATCCATCATTTCTAGATGGAAGAGTCAAAATTGAAGAATTGACCAATATTCTTTTCAATTATTCAAATAATTATGGACATTATTTCATCTATAAAAACTTAACCCCTTTACGTGTGAGCTTGGTTAGCGGGGCTAGCCAATCAGGTGAAATTATGAATAAAACGCCGATAGTAACCTGCTAATCCAATAAAACTATGTGCCTTAGTTATGTTTGTTAGTGTAGGCCATTCATGGATTTCCTTTTTATTCATTGAACCAACTATGATTCCATACTTGGAGGCAATATGGATAAGAAAAGAAACTGATTGGAGCTGAAATTCACACTTTCTAAACTTACCATATAATTTTTTTCTTTTAAGAATTTTTATAATGACCCACAAGTGATTCTCAGGGTCTTTTTTTCTTTTAGAGTATACCAAGATATCATTGGTAAATACCAAAAGAAGTTATCAAGATATTCCTTAAAAAACCTATTCATTAAATCCATGAAAACAGAGGGAGCATTAGTTTGTTCAAAAGGAATTACTGTAAACTCATAATACCTATACCTAGTTTGAAATTCTATCTTAGGAATATCTTCCTTCCTCACACGCCACTGATGATATCCAAATTGAAGGTTAATCTTCAAAAAATATTGGGCTCCATGAAGTTGATTAAATAAATCAACAATTCATGGCTGAGAATACTTGTTATTTATCGCAATAGCATTGATTTTCCTATAATCAATTCATAGCCTCATGGAACCATCTTTATTTTTAATAAATAGGATAGCGCTTCCCCATGGAGAAATACTAGGTTGAATAAATCCCTTGCACTCAATTCCTCTAATTGTTTCTTTAACTCCACTAATTACACAGTGCCCATTCTATATATAGTCTTTGATATAGGTCGTGCATCCGGAATTAAATCAATAAAGAACAAAACTTCCCTCTCTAAAGGATGTCCAGGTTTGAAATAAATCAATATATTCTTGCACAATAGTTATGTATTCACTTTGAATATTTCTTTCCTCACAAATAGATATTATTTTTTCTTCCTCTCCAAGAATTGCATTTCGTAGATCTATTGGAGGTGGATCTAGATAAATATCAGATGGTGAGGTTTCTACTATAAAGATAAGGGATTATACGCCATTATCAAAAACGTAACTTCCTTCTTCTTGCAATAGATCTTCGCATCAATAATTTAATGATGAGAACCATTTTTTACAGTTAATTTTATGAAAAAAATTCACATTAATGAAAACCCTATGTTCATATCAATTATTTATTCAAAAAGCTAAATAGGATATAATTATCCATAATATAGAAAGGCATTAGTCAAGTGATTTTCTACATTTATATAATAGTGATAAAAATCTATTTAATTATAGTGGTATTATACTAGAATTTATTGAAGTCATATATCCAAATGCAGATGAGTTAGTATAGAAATACTAAACCCACAAGATTTAGTGGGAAGAGTTATTCTAGAGACACATATTTAATGGGAAGTTAATGTTAAGAGGTGGTTTTATAATCACCAATTTAGATGATATGTTACTGAATAAGAAAAAATAATCCTTGTAGTAAATAGTAAATAGAAACAAAAAAGGATTATAAATATTATATTAACTCAAAAATGGATTTTATATACTAAAATCCAATTCCATGTTTTGGTTTTTTCTGAAGTTTATGTAGATCCATTGGTGGGTACTCAAGAAGAAACTAGACATGTATGATAAATTTCATTCATAAAATTCATTATTTGTTACTTAAGGTTTCTAGTAGTTTTTAGACATATTCTATGATGAAACCTTATTCCACCAGTCTTCATGATAAAATCCATTAGAATTACACTTTTCATATGGACGTTTTATAATAATTTAATCTTTTAATTATGTTTCAAGACCACCTTCTTTAATGGAAACCCCATAGAAGATGTCTATATGAAATAATTATAATGTTTGGAGACACTAAATAAATCCAATAAGTAATTTAAGTTATAGAGATCCATTTATAGATTGAAGCAAGAATTGGGATAAAGAAATATTACTTTTGATGATTCTATAAGAAAATTTTGTTTTATCAGGAATAAAAGTGAGTCTTATGTATACAAGTGGTTAGTGGGAATTTTGTATTTTTATAATTCAAATATTTTGATAACATGTGGAGAAAAATTTAAGACTTATAGGTAGTTAAGAATATGATAAAAGTTTTTCTTCCAGAATGAATTAAAGTAGAAACCCAGGATCTAGGTACAAGTTATTATGAAATAAAATGATGGAGATACTTATATATAGTCATATTAAATACATTGATAATGTTTTGAAAAAAAATAAAAGTTATAATAATTAATGAGTGTGATTTTTACCTATGTCACATGGTATAAAATCTCTCCAAGAGGGAATGGAAAGATACATGAGGATATTATTATGATAAATAGAATTATTAATGATTAAGTGTTTTAATCTATCATATTTTTCATAATATATAATTAAATTTTTAATTTTTTATTCCTAAAAAACTAATTGTAACATATAAAATAGAACAAGGAGAACTAAATTAGGTAGAAGTTAGAATTATCCAGTAGTACTTGAGAAGGTGCAAAGGATAAGTTCCAAATAAATGGATAAAGGGGGAATACTAGTTATTAAGGGGGCACAAAAAAATATTACTTTAATTAAATTTGATCTTAATAATTCCAGTAAGAAAAAGTAAACATGTAATTGAATCTTATTAAATCCATTAAGATCCGCATCTATATAGACTGAGTATGTTGTGGATATGTTATCACTTTAACATTAATGTGATAATATAAATAGATTATTTTATCACCTGTTAAAGTGATAACATATCCATCCTACAATGAAAACCTAGAAATGCTATGAAAATATTCTTTAACTTATTTCTTATGGTCTAGATAATATTTGTTTGATGATATGTTGATAATGTTTGAATATCTTGTTTTGGTGGCTCTTAACACATTGATACTTATTCTAATGAAGTTATCACTTGAAAATATCAAAGAATGGTGGTTTTGAGGACCAACCAACCATTTGGAATTCCCCATTATATATATGTTATTGTATATTTCTATATATGGATGTGTTCATTGGTACTCAGAATCAAGATTATTATTAATGTATATCAAAAATAATATTCTTTGATGTATGGATGAAAAATGTGGTGATATATACTCACAAATAGGTAAAATAAATTGGGAGAGTCGTAAGTTATATGATATTAAGTGAATGATCCGAGGAAGTATTTTTTTTTGAGTTAATGGAAGAAGATATCTCTAGACATTTTATTGAAGTGAAACTACCTGACTAAATAAATGGACATTTAATTTTAGAGCTTCAGGGAAAGAAAAATAAATAATGTAGGATGATGATTCAAGTATGTATCATACATGATAAGATATCACGTCAATGGGATTATATTACATAATAGTTTTCAGAGTAATTTTTTTTATTTACCAAATTTTCTTATTTATCTATGGGAACCTCAACATGTTGCTAGATGCTGATCTTGGAATTTATATAAATTTACGTAATTTAACTAATAAAGAGCCCTTGAGGGTCACACACTATGTGTATCCAAAATCTCATTAAGTTCTATTGAATTAAATATTAAGAATAAATATTATTCTCAACTCATGGAATAATAATTATTGAAGCTAAGTTCATCAAAAATTTGATCACTTGATATTTGAGTTTACAATACATGAGTTGAATTTTATCTCTTGTTTATTATTCACAGGGTAATAAAAAATAATAATTCATTCATCAGTTTAGTGAATATGTTAATATAAAATTTATTTTTTTATGTGTATATTAAAATAAATATTAATTTATGAGATTTTTAATATAATATTTATTTATTTATTAAATTAATAATTGATGAGCCCAGTTAAGGGTCTGATTAAAATTATATATATATTTAATATCATTTAAATAATTAAATATTTATTTATTTAACAAATGATATTTAAATATATATCTGTCAAGATAAATAATAATAATAATAATTATTATTATAATAACATTATACAAGAGAAAAAACTTATAAGAATTATTTGATAAAGATCCATTACAAATTTTTTAATTATTAACCCTAAGTATATATTCCAATTTATATCATTTTATTAGAGTTTTTTTGAAGAAAATGAACTCTAGAGAATATATCAATCCCTAGAGAGAACCTCTCAAGAAATTATCTCAATCCATAGTAATGAAATAATCCTCCCTTCCTCTAAAGTGTCAGATTGGACAAGAGAATACTATTATTGTGATAAATAGTGAAAAAATACAAGTAGTAGGGTCCTCCATGCTAGCAACCCAAATACCAAGATCATTGATTAAATATTCATAGAGCATGTGTGGATACAAATAGAGTAGACTTATCTTGGATTATTCATTGTAATGACAACATGACTAGAAATACATTCGGATTAATCAAGAAAAATTATCACATTCTTAGTAATTATATTTTCAATTTTTTATAAATTAAATGTGAAAGACCCTATTTGGGAGATTCTAGGGTTTCCTTTGTCATACTCTTTAGATATTAACCATTTAAATTGATGAAAAATAAAACTTGGGCACTGACCCACTAGTTTATCTCTATTGTGAAATGTTCACACAATGTGTAAGCCTATGGTGGATGTTGATCATGTACCACTAAAATACAATTAATGTAAAGTTAACCTACATGACATGCCCCTGTAGTGTACATGATGCATTGAAGTAGAGTCTTTACCATGCGTGTATCCAAAAAAATTCACATCGTCTTGACATAAAAAATGAATTATTTGATTTTAGATGACATGTATAACACATATAGGGTTAGTCAACATGTACTATTAATTACTATCTCATATCCTTAAAGCCATAACATTATTATTAATTTTAAACTTCATTAATTTATATCGTAATTTTGAGTCCCCTATGATAATAATTAATAAATATTATTATTACAAATCACTTTATATCAATAAGTAATATCATTATTTTTTTAATAATAATGGTATACTAAACTATCATAATATATATTTCATTATATAATATTATTATTCATAAATAATATATTACACCATTATCAATAATTTAACATCACAACATTTTAGGAGAAAAAAAATTTATGACACATCACTTCGTCAAAAATCAATTATTATAATTTAAAAATAATAATGATATATATTTTTATCATACTTAATTAATAATAAGTTTCCTCACCATAAATATTTTACCCCCTTAATTAAACTTGTAGTTTCAAAAATATTCTCCTCTATGCACAAAAAAGGGATACTAATATTGAAAATTATATTTTTTAAAAATTACACACACACACAATAATAGTGACACTAATAATAATAATAATAATAATAATAATAATAATAATAATAATTTTTATTATTATGATTATACATCCTAAAATTTATTTATCATATAATTTCAAAATCCAATTATAATTGTTAATGTCATGTAACGTTTAAAAAACTATTTTAGATAAAAATGGTCCAAAACATTACAAACCTTTTTCTCCATTTTTTCTTAACATCATGGTGTTTTATAAGCACCTACCAAAAATCACGAGTCATGAGTGACATTGAAAAATAATCACCTACCATAAATTACAGACCTAATATTGTATATTCCTTAATTTTTTTAAATAAATATAATACCTAAATTTTGAAATATCCCTGATAATTATAAAATTTTAGTGTTAGATTATACACAATTAAACCTTAACTTTTGTATCCTGTAAAAAATTAAAATTATAAAAGAGTTTGATTTATTTTTGTTCAAGGTTAACTTGATTTTCAAAATTGACCAGAACATAATGAAAACCTATCAAACTTGTCAATGAAAACTAGTAATTATAGGATACATCTTGTCAATATTTATTTTTAATATGCATATATGTCATAAGAAACTATGACCTAAACTAAGATTGAATTTTAGGCGAAATCATATATTGTAGGGATTTGAAATATCAAATAATTTTTAAGAAATATAAATATTCTCAATAGACTAATTAATTACAAATCATAAAAATTATTTTTTATCCATAATAATAATAATAATAATAAAATCATTATTATTATCAATTAAATTTGATTACTAAAATAATCAAACTTGAATCATAAAATCATATTGTTTCCCATAAATTCAAAAATAATCAATTACCAATCATTGTAAATGGTGTAATTAATTTTACCACGATATATCCATAAAATAATCAAGTTTAATTATCACTTGATTTCAGTGTGTGAGAATCATATTTTTTAGCATAATCTTATAATTTGAGATTATCCAATTTTTTTATTCAATTTTAATATCTTATTTCCATCGAGAATAATTTTATAAATTTTTATATTAGAGAGTGAAATTGAAAAAAATAATAATTATGAGAAAAATATATATTTCATATCCTTACTTGATAGAGTATCACCATTTCTTTAACATTTAATCATTTCTCACACACATAGTTTGATCTTCATTACTCTAAGATTCATCATCGCTATGAGAATTATTTTTCAAACATATACCTACCACCAAAGAAAAATAGATAGTTATTTTTTGTAAAAATAGAGTGTATTCCCGTAAAAATATGTTACAACTAGATAGAATAATAATCTTCCAATAATATTCTTCCCCACATAATTTATCCTCATTGAACACATATGTAACCACCCATTAATCGATTTTTGACTTTAAATTTTATATAACTCATTTAATACCTCTAATAAGATAATTTAACTCACTTAAAATGTTTTTTACAATTTTTTTTTTGAATTTTAGGTCATAGGTCCCTAAAAAGGGAAAATGGTAATTTCATTATCTTAAAAGAAGTCATTTTTTTATTATTTTTTTGGTGATAGAACATGGTGTTTAACCTCAGGTTGAGATTTGGTAATTATTAATCCTACTTTATTTTTAAATATTAATTATTATGTTATCATAAGTAAAATGGAATCTCATTGATATGGCCACCCAGACTTAACATACATGAATAATATATCATTTTAGATGAATATTCATCATATTGCAAAAGTAAATTCCCAAGGACCATAATAGTTTAGTGTATTTGGATAATTGGAAGTCATTATTATAATTTTGTGGATGATTTTAAACATGTACCTTAAAGATATTCCCTAATAGAACTCATACTTAAATCCTTTCTTCATAACCTGGGGAAAGGAAACATAAGAAAGCGTGAGCTCAGATGCTCAGTTTTGGTAAATAAAGAAGATACATAAGTATAACATTAACATAAGGGTATGAGATTATGAGAATAAAATTTAAAATCATACCCTTCATATAAAGATGATATACACGAGTCATGTAATAAATATTAGAAGTTCATAAAAAATGAATCACATAGAAATCAAGAGATTTTTTCCTAAGAGCATAACATTGGAATAAACATAGACTTGTGGAATACACTTCATTTTATAACATTGTGAACATGTGTAAATATAAATAGTTTCACTCATTAAGTTAAGGACATTGAATCAGGATCTCGCATAAACTTATGGACATGAAACTAGGTCCACACATAACATTTGGAACATCTAATCAGGTTCATGCATAAAAATCATTCCCTATAAGTCAAGGAACATCGCCAAAACTTATTTGGTCACATCATGGGGACTACACCTACTAGTTAGGGCACACATTCATCCCCACTTGTAGTCCATTCCTTTAAGTGATTAGGTTTTCCATTCTTCCTATAGTGTATCAGGTTTCCCCATTTTCCCATAGTGGTCGTGTTCCCCAACATCCCATAGTTGATCGTTTTCCACCATATTCCCATAGTAGATTAATACCATTGACTTGAGTCCCATAATTATCTCATTAGATATAAATCATTTCCCAATGCATTAGAGGGACGTAAATGTCCCACCCATCACATAATAAAAGCATACATACAAGTCCTACTAGATAATAACACTTGAATCATATCATGACCCAGAAAAAGATATGGGTTTTATAAACATCATATCATAACCCATGAAATTAAATGGGTATCATAAAAATTTTATCATATCATTACATATAAAAAATTTATAGGTCTCATAATCATTTCATCAAATCATAACACGTGAAAAGAATAAGGTTTCAAAAGAATATAACTCATGGAAGAGAAACGAGTGTCATAAACATCATTCCATAAAAACATAAACCATTAAAGAAAGAATATGAGTGGTATTATTAGATTATACACCCATTAAAGTATAAATTATAACAAAGTATTTCATATTAGATGGAAAATTATTTTGTAAGATCACATGGAACATTTTATAAGGAAAATACCCATTATTTAAAAATCTTTTTCATAAAACCATTTTAAAAATACTTTTATTATGAAGAAATTTTTACAATTTCATTTAAATCATTTCTTAAGGAAAATATATTTTCATCTTTGAAAATTGATTTTTGTAAAACATAAGTCATTTTGTAAACCTTTTTATTTTAAAATAGCTTTGAAAACATATAGAGTATGCTTTGAAAATCATTTAATACACTTTTTTAACATAATACTTATTTGAAAACCCTATTCTTTGAAATATCTTTTAAAAATTATAATATATGATTTGAAAGTAATTTAATTTTTTTATAAATAAAATATTTTGAATACTTTTTTGTTTGAAATATCTTTTAAAATTTATAAAGGAATCTTTTAAAATCATTTAAAACACTTATTAAACATAAAACATTTTTGAAAGACTTGTTCTTGGAAAACCAATTTAAAAAAAAATTCCTAAATATTAGGAACAAATTTTCTTAAAAAATAACCTTGTAAACATACAAAGGAATTTTCAATGAAATTATTTTCTTAATATTGGGTAACTCTATACATTCCAAACATGCCTTTTACACCTTAAAAAAAATAGAAAAGTGACTTTATTATTAAATAAAAAGAACATTCCTTTTTAAAAATATTTTGTAAAAATGTAAAACATGGGTAGAAATTTCCTCAAAACATTATCATATAATAGTTAAACATTTAATGAAAATATATTTAGATTTTTTTGAAATAACACATATTTCTGACTGAAATTAGAAGTAAAGATGTATTTTCATAAAAACATTTCCTTAATTATCTCAATGATAAAAGAGTGGATAAATTGAACCATTGCATGGATATAACTTGAATAACAGTAGGAGAATAAAATTCATTGGATTATTTGTGATATGGATTATAATATTTCATTAATGAAGGCATAATCATAATAATTCTTGATAAATGATGATATTGTAGCAATAAAATCTTACCACTTTGGTAACTTTAAATCACAATCCATATGAGATAATAACATTAAATGAAGCTTATAATATCATTAAACGAATAATATTGATGATATAAAATGTAAAAGGGAAAATATAAACGCCTTATAAAAGAATATAAGAGCATAATATAACATGTGTATCAAATAAGGAAACTTGAGAAAAAATTAGCTTATTGATTTGGTAACTCTTGAACCCTGAACCCCACAAAATAGAGATAATTAAAAGGATGAGTAAATACAAATTAATTTATGTATAAGTATTAAAAACTAAATTAATTGGTATTATATATATTACACAAAAGAAAAATTGGTGAAAATGAAATTTATCTCATAGATATAAAAAGTGAAATGAGAAAACCCTTACCTTAACTATTGACTTTCTTCACACACTTTCAAACCTTCTCTTATATGGATAATTATTTTTGGTTTACAGTAAAGGTATTCATTGGTTCAATTTATACCCAAATTAATGATTCTAGGATGAAGGGATGGGAGTTGAGAGGAGATGTTTTAGGTTTTGGCTGAGCTAAAAGGACACAAGAGCTGTGATGTGAGGTGTATATGAGGCCTTTTATAAGTGGGGAAAAGGATATATTAGTTATTTTGGAAAATATTTGAGTTCTCCCAAAATTTTACTTGTCACACAAAGGTTCAAGATCAACAATTATAGATCCTTATAAGTGGCATGGTTGAAATATGCCCAGAGAATAATTTTCACACAAATGTGGGGTCATTTTTACAGCTTATATTCTAAGTTTAATTATTAGGTAGGCTTGTTTTTAAATTAGTCACTGTAATTAATTATAATTAACTTCACAAATATTTTTGGTCAAAAACTATGTTTATATTATTATAAATTATAAATTATTCTAATTCCAAATATAGAATTTATTTTCCAAATTTTAATCACATAAGTGGAATAAATTAATTTAAATTTAATCCCACATATGGGACGAGATGCTGAGTTTTTAAAACAACAATGTCCAAAAGATTGAAATGTTTTTATATCCAATTTCAATGTGAAATTGGTTCCAATGACCTATATTGTATTAATTTATGTATAATTTATTTAATTATTCTTTAACACCTAATTAATATATAATTTAAATATATAAATAAATTATATGAAAGAGAAGTTTTGAATTAATATTTAGTATTTTTTTCTATTCATAGAAACACGAAACTTCTCTAAAGAATGAAAAAACTTTACCCAAAGTAAATGTTTATATTAATATTTCAAAAATAAATTTTATTTTTCAATATAAAATTTATATAATTTTCAAAAATTAGATTTAAAATGTGTTATCTATTAAAATGTAGTAAAATTAACCTTTTGAAAAATACATCCTTTTATTCATAAAATTAGATTATTCTTATCTTATACCTATCAAATATATTGCGTGAGTGTCAAAATAATTTGATTTAATATGTAATATATAATTTCTTTTTAAAAACTATTCATCAAAATTGGTTTGTTTAATTTATTGCGATTAATTAGTATTTGAACGTAGAAAATTAGTTTTTTTAGAAAAGGAATTTCTTTATTCTCCAATAGTATGTACTTTCATTTCTAACTAATTGATAACCAATGGATTCATTTCTTATACATGTGTAAAAAACAGTTTCATAATTTATGAAATCTCATTAATATATTATATTATAATAGATAGGTGTTAATTATAATAATATTTTAATAATAATAACAATAATATTATATTTTAGTTTGGTATTACTCAGCCTTACATGTAACACAAGATATCGAAGGGACTCGATATTGTGTGTAACACAATCCAAGAACAGTGTTGCATGTATTGAAAGGTACTCTATATGTTTTATGTAGCACAATATCAACTTGGTATTGTATAAAAATAAATAATAATTTGGTTATTTCATATAACATAAGATAAATTCAGTGATGCATGAAATATAAAATATCAAAAAGATTAAATTACTTAGAAAAACATATTTCAAAAAATCTCTGGATATTACATTCTACCCCCATTAAAATGAATTTATTCCTCCAAATTATTCTTGGTTGTTAAAGGTTTAATACATGAAAGTTCCATTCATATAAAACTAATCATAAAAAATAATACTAAAACTTCATTTAAAAACAGTTGGAGATATCACAGTTACCTAAAGAAACTCATAAATAGTTTCCCACATTGGAGAACATAGGTGAGAAATGAAAACATAGACATGGAAAAGAATTTTAACTATCAAAATATGTTGGTGAGTGAAAAAGAACATGGTCAAGAGAAAGTTAATGATCACAAATCCATAAATCTGTGATGATCTATGGGACCATTTGATTCAACAAAAATGAAGGTAAAAATATATATATTTTAGTTTAAATACATTTTTCTTAAAATTGAAAAATTTATTTCATAAGAAGATATAATTAATTGATTTCATTCCATTTAATAAGAAAAATCTCACCCCTTGGTTATGTCTTGACCAATTTCCACTTCACCTCTTACTCTAAAAAAGGAAGGTGAATTTTTCATTATTGAAGCATTAAAAAATCATGTGATACATGATAAGTCATCTCATCTATCTTCAGTTTCCATAAAAAAATTGCTTCGAATGGGTTTTCCAATATGTATAAATCCTCTTAAGACGAGTCAATACTTTAATATCAAAAATTTCATTCGAAGTTGAACTTAAAATTTCAATAAATTGTTAGCCTTATAACCCTTCCAAAAGCTGAAAATCTAATAAATTAGAAAGAAAGACACTAAATTTCTCAAAAATAGCTTATCATTGATCCCCAATATATCGTAAAGAATCTCTTGGTTGTAATATTCCAAACATATGAATAACTTTATCATCTATTCTCTTGAAATATGGTAATAAGCAGAATTTCCATACATACTTATTAAAACCATGCATTCTTTATTATTCCAATTATCATTTGATATATTACTTAAATTCCATAATCACCATCCATGGTAGTGAAAACCACTTTGCGCACAAATAATTTTTCAATTCTAAGTTTATAAATACTATCTAATTTACTTTATCCGTATCATCTTCTCTATATCCATACTAAATATCATTTTGTCATCCTTAGTAACCCAACAAGGGTTACCTTCCCTTAATCAAAATATAACTTTTCTATGTCTTTATAACAATTAAACATATATTTTTAATCCTTGATGAAAAAATTATATTGATAATACTTATAAATTTCTTGATTTTTATAACATAATCTTTGAATTCCAAAACATATACACTTCAATCATCCATATTTATTCTTACACCATTACTCTGGCTTCATCATCTTATTAATTAATATGAATTTCCTAAAATATGAAATATGAATCATGTTATAAGGTCCACCGACCTAAATATAATCATTCTTCTAATATTTAATATAAAAAATACTATTAGTTTATCCCATACCTTTCACATGCCATTTTCAGTCTCTTTATCCTCAGCAGTATAACCAAATACTCATACAACTTTTTTGATTATCTCCATGATATTTTAACTTAGGACATAGATTTGTATAATTCCCATACTTTCCATATTTGAAACATTCAATGTTAACTAAGTTCATTTTTCCCTCCATTGAAGAAAACCAGAAAGTATAGTGTGAGAAACACTTATCAAAAAGGAAAAATAAATAATCATGAAAAATCACCTATAATATGTCTAAATCATGAAACTAACTTATTTAATCTCTGACACCATAGGTTTATCTTAGTTTATTCATAGTCATCTCCTACTTAAATCCATCATTATGGTTTGTAAATAGTTTGTGATTTCCCAAAGCATATCTCTTAAGACTTTCAAACCAGGTGTGTAGCAAGACCCATTATCATCCACAAGTTCTCGATCAATTCTAGTTCAATATAGTGTTTTTAGGGTTTTTACCCCTATGTACATCTATTAAAAAGTTACATAAACTTGAAGTATCTAGATAAGGAGGTATTTTTAGAAAACCAATCTCTTAATCCTTTACCAAAATTCCAAGATGTTTTCCTAAACTTTGACTCATCCTTAGAATTATCTTTCGAGACATCCCAAGACATATCCTCACAAATAACCCTAGGGATATCACTAATGTTTTTTCATCATTATTTCCAAAGGTTAACTAATATTTTCCTTTGATACTAACTATAGTGAGCCAGACATGACATGCATGGATATTACATCATTTTAGATGAATATTCATCACATTACAAAATTAAATGTCTGAGGACCATAACATGTTAGTGTATTTGGAAACTTAGAACACATTATTCTAATTTGGTGGAAGATATTCAATATCTCTCTTAAAGATCTTACCCATTAGTAATCCTACTTAAAATAATTCTTCATAACCTTTGGAAAGGAAGCATAAGAAAGGGTGATACCGGATACTTAGTAAGGGTAAATAAAGGAGATGTGCCAGAATAATATGGACATAATGATATGATATTACGAGAATAAAATTTTAATATCATACCCTGCATATCAAAGATCATATACATGAGTCATGGAATAAATATTAGTAGTTCCCAAATAATGAATCCTAATGGAATCAATATCATATTCCATGAGAGCATAATATTGGAATATAACAAATAATTATGGCATATACATCATATTATAACATTGTGAACATGTGTAAATAATAAGGGGTTCAATAATTAAGTTAAGGACATGGAATCGGGCACTTGCATAAACATATGGATATGAAATCATGTCCACACATAACATTGTGAACATGTACTCAGGTTCACAAATATAAACCATTCCCTATAAGTCAAGGATTATTGTGAAAACTTATTAGGGAAATTATTAGGGACTACACCTATTGGGTGGGACACACAACCATCCCCAGTTACTGTTCTTCTTTTATAAGGGACCAGGTTTACCCTTATTCCCATAGTGGATTAGGTTTCCCCATCTTCCCATAGTGGATCAAGTTTCCCCATATTCCCATATTGGATCAAATTTCCCCGTGTTCCCATAGTAGATCAAGCCCATCAACTTTATTCCCATCATTATATCATGATATATAAATATTTACCCGATGCATTGGAGGGAGATATAGGCCCCACACTTCACATAATAATATCATACATACATGTGCCACAAGATAATAAAACCTCTATCATATGATGACTAATAAAAAGATACTGGTTTCATAAAAATCATATCATAACCAATGAAATGAAATGGGTATCATAAACATTTCATAATATCATTACCTATAGAAAAATAATAGGTCTCATAATTATTTCATCAAAGCATAACCTATGAAAAGAAGTGGGTTTCAAAAGAATATAACATGTGGAAGAGAAACGAGTATCAAAAACATCTTTCCCTAAAAACATAAACTATTCAAGAATGAATATGAATGGTATTCTTGGATTATATACATAGCGAAGCATAAAATATAACAAAGTATGTAATTTTAGATGGAGAAGGATTTTGGAAGTTTACATGGGACATTTCATAAGGAAAATATCCTTTCTTTGAAAATCCTTTTAATAAAAAAATTTCAAAAATCATTTTCTTATAATGAAATATTTACAATTTCATTCAAAACAATTCCCGAGGAAAATATATTTTCCTCTTCAAAAAATGATTTTTTTAAAGCATATAGAATTTTTAAAACCGTTTTATTTGAAAATAGTTTTAAAAAACTATAAAGGAAGCTTTGAAAATAATTTAAGACACTTTTTAAACATACAACATTTTAAAAACCTTTGTCTTTGAAATAACTTTGAACACATGTAAAGGAAGCTTCAAAAATCATTTAAAACACTTTTTAAACATAAATTTTTTTGAAAAACATTTTACATTAAATAGATTTTAAAACTTATAAAGGAATATTTTAAAATTATTTAAAATATTTATTAAACAAAAAACATTTTTGAAATCACATTTCTTTGAAAGCCACTTTAAAACCAACAAATTTCTAGAAATTAGGAAAAGATTTTCTTTAAAAATAACATTAAAAACTTACAAATGAATTTTCAAGTAAATTATTGTCATTACTGTGGTTAAGTTTTTATATAACACCCTAATATTTTACAGTATATCTATTTTTAAATATAACTTCTTCAATAGCTTATGTTTCATGCAAAACTGAGTTTAAAAACACGATATACAATTTAGAATGTGACCATTATTACCTTACTGTTAAATTAACTATAACGAATAGTATTAATGAAATTATGAAATTTATATATTATAAATTCAATAAAATATTTTGAAATTCATCTAAGTGATTTTTATATTCAAAAGATAAAAAGAGTGTCCAATTTTACTCCTAAAATGCTATATTTTTTAAAGGTAGTTTTACCACCTTTTAATGGTTCACTTATTTTAAAAGAAATTATGAAACATTTATAAATTCTATTTTAAAAAATAAAAGTTATTTTTAGAATTGGAATTTTAAAATTACCTTGGGGTTAATGTTTGGTATTTTTATGAAAATATTTATTTTCTAGTGAATAGTTAAAAATACCAAATTTTATAAAACTATTAATTTCGTTATATTAAAAGTATATTTATGATTTGAATTTGATCTCAATGTAATATAAATACTATTAAATTTTTAAAAATATAATATATTTCATTTTAATCATTATTATACCTTATCTCAGTATAGATACATTTTTGGGCTTAAAAAATACATTTTCAAGAAAACTATTTTTAGTTGTGTTTTATCAGTTTAATTTTAAATTAAATTTTGAAACTTCAATGTTTTGAATTTTGAAAAGTGGATTCCATATTTGGAATCATAAGGGTCTAATTTATTAAATTGGATCCTTTTATATTTGTCCAATATGAATAGAAATATTGGTAATTTTTTTTACTATAGTTAAGGGTTAATTGGGTAATTTAGGGTAAAAATAAAATGATAAGGATTAAATAATGACCCAAAAATTTTCACAAAATTTTTTGGATGATTTATATTAGACCCTTAATAACTAAGGTTATAATTTGAGTTATTTAATGGACACTTTTTTATGAGAATGACTTTCATATTATTTAAATTAAAGAAACTAAAAAATGTCAATTTGCCTTATATATCTTTTATGTGTCCAAATGGGGAGAAAGGTAGGTTGTGAATGAATATGTGTGTCTATTTTTAATTAAATACAATTATTTATATGATATAGAATTATTTATGATTTTTGGGAACCATTTGAATGAGGTTATGATATTTATAATATTTTATTAAATGAAAAGAAAAAGATGTCACATCCATATTTTAATAAATATATTATTTATAAAATGGTATTATTTAGAAGATATATTTGACTATATATATTATTTTGAAATACAAAATATTCATCTATATCATGGTATTTTATTTTTAATTTCAAGTGAACAAATAATTATTTTATATAATTATACAATGATGATGAAATAATTATTTTATTAACGAAACAGTCAAATAAATGAAATTAAAAATATTAAAATAAATAAATTTTGAATTAATTGAGGCAAAAATGTATTTTATGGATTGTTATGACATATTAGAGGTGTATTAAATTTTTTTGTTTGAATTTTTCTTGATTTCTTGTATTCCTTAAGGCAACAATAATGAATAGTTTCATAATTGGAACCAATTATATTTTATTAAGGTAATATGTTATTAAATTATTTAGAAATCATAAAAAAATATTTAAAAATTAAAGTTAATTATTATTTGGTATAAAAGGTTATAAATTATTCATTTATTCTATAATTGATATTTTATATGTAAAAATTACCACTTTTAATATTAAATAAATTATTAACATAATTAAAATAAAAAATATGTTGACTAATATCAATCAAAATGATATATTTTATAATAAAATCAAAACATGTCAAAATTTTATTGGATGATGTTATTATAAAATTATATCATCATATATTCTAATCCTTTTCCTTTTTGTAGTATTTGTATTTAAAATTAATTTATTATAAATTAATATTTTTGAGGATTTCCAAGCGTGTCCCTCACCTAAATTACAAAAGGGAACTCCTTCCTTAATTTAATTTTAGAACCATAAGCCTTCTATATCAAAAAAACACTATAAATTAATCTTCAAAAATTCTTTATAAATTTTATGGTGGTTCTTTACCTTCCAAAATACCAACCCTAGATCCCTTAAGAAGACATCTAAAGGAAGTTCACCGAAGAAGAGGTAATCATCATTACTCACCTTTCCAAGTTTATTTTTTTTATTCTACATCCTCTTAATGAGTTTTTTCCATGATAAATTAAAATATATAGTATAATATATATAATTAGATGTTATTATCATTATGGGACAACCATATTTCAACTTTTTATCCATCATACTAAAAACGAAAGCACCGCACATGCATACGTATGACCTAGAATCTCCACGACAGGATGCGATTCATTTTCCATGTTTATAATTCAAGAATGATATATATAATAAATATATATGGTATCTATGACCTTAATATAATTATTTAGATGATGTAACTATATCATATGTAGAAGAACTGAGGCCTATATGAAAAAGAATCATAGAAAAATGAAGTAGTTAAGACACAAAATAAGGGTAAAAACGAAATATTATTAACAAAAATGTAATAAAATGATACAAGAGGATAAAAAATGATATTATAAATATATATGGATATTTTGTAAATTAATAACTTGATTTAAACCATTATAATGGAGGTTAATTCACTTTCCATTAAGGGAATGGGCAATGTTGAGGGGTTTCTAATCCCACTTTTATTTCTACGAGATATGCCTTATTCACCAATTATTTCTTATCTGTGGTGTATGTATACTTCCATTTCATATATCATATTAGTAATATATTTATCTTCATGGTATTTAATTTTTCATTTTATTATTATTAATTTTATGGTGTATACGATTCAATTGATTACAAGTGGTAAAGACTTGTTTTACAATCTCGTCATTATTCAGGATTGTTTATGTTTAAGTCTTCACTAGGTAATATTTATATTCCATGTTTATATGTTATAAAATGTACTAAAAAAGGTCTTTAATATTCTATTTCAATTCGTTAAAGTACTTTTTACCCACGTTTTACTTTTAAAAAAATATTTCTAAAAGAATATATAAGTCGCTTTGAAAATAGTGGTTGTTTGGATTTTAGAGAAAAGTGAAATAAATCTTTGTTTTAATGTGTACTTCATGAATGAAATATATAGAGATCATTACTAATCAAATGTTTTAAAGCATATTTTATAAATTTCAATGATTATTTTCAAATAAAATCATTTTTAGAATATTTTTTGAAATATTAGTTTTAAAAAGTGTATTTCAAAGTGAAAATGGATATTTTACTGAAGAATGTTTTGAAAGATATTTTTAATCATCAATGAAACCAACCTATGTACTTATGATCCACTAGGGATATATTTTATTAGTATTATCCTTATTATTTCTATGTATAGTTTATGGTCATTTTGATTGGGAAAAGTATTAATATTTCTTGTTACCAGTTATTTCAATATAAATAGTTTAATGTCTTTTTTGATAAGGTTTATTAATTCATGAATTAAATCAATAATTTTGATATATGAGGAATGAAATATACATGAAATTATTAGATTATTGACATGAAGACTTGATAGTATTAGATTCTTGTCATGAATCCTTGATAGTATTATATTACACACGTGAAGTCTTAATAATATTAGATTCTTAGCATGAAGCCTTGATAATATTAGATTCTTGGCATGAAGCCTTGATAGTATTACATTCTGGACATGCATCCTTGATGATATTATATTCTTGGAATAAATCCTTGATGGTAAGTTTCAGATGACCAATATTATGCATTCCATCACTATGATATTAGTTATTGATTTTCCATATAATTATTTGACTTGTAGAATATCCGTGGTTATGTTTCATTCTCATGTAATTATTTATATATCATTATTTTGTCATTATTAATTCTTTCCACATTATTCTTATCTTATTTGTTTAATGGTATGTATTCAGTTATTTACCTTTCAATAATTGTTTATGCTTATTTATTATACCTTCTACTACATGCATACCCTTATTGAGAATCTGAGCTCACCACTTTCTTATATTTTATTTTTCCCAGGATATAAGGAAGTGTTTTGTTATTGATATATAGGGTTACACAAAGGGGAATAATGGAACACTCAAAAAAATTAGTTTAACATTTTATGTTTATAATGTATTATGAATTTGAAGTATATATCTACTTTAACAAGACTATTAAAAATTCTGGTATTTTGGGATGCGATTCCTTGTACCTATTCCGATGTAATAAAGAAAGGCACCGGCTCTGGGATACTGTGGATGAGGTGTTTACAGTTGGTATCAATGAAAGTTTAGAAGAAACATTTGGAACTAGATTTAAGAAATCATGGATTACAAAACATAACCCTATAATTGGCTTTCAAGATAAGTCTAGGTAAAGGATATCATTATAAATATTTGTTAATACCATTGATAACCTATGTTAAATCTATAGACTCATAGATTAATAAGAATATTTCATGATTTAGACATCCTATAAATGATTCCTCAAGACTATATCACTGTGGTTATTGTTGTTCATATCGTGATTTGTGTTTTGGTTAATGGTTAGAACCATAAAGTTTATAAAAGTAATGGTTATACTAATGAAGATGAAGATACTACAAAAGTAAAATGAAAGGAAGGAGGTGTTAATGAATAAGATGATGAAGTGTAGTTAATGGTTTAAGAATGAAGTAGAACGATTAAAGTTATTTTGTATTTTTATTCAATAATTATTTCATAAATGGTGCTATGGTTATAAGAATCATGATACATATAATGATTGTATTTCAATACTTCTTCTTTAGGGATTTGGAATCATGAAGGTTTTCATTATGGTTTTTAAGGTGATCACATATTTTTTGTGTGACAATAAGAGCTATATTATGTTGTTTGGGGAAAATATATTGTTAATTTTATTTTTGAAATCTAACAACCTTTATTCTAAATCATTGGCCTTTGAAATTGGAAAAAAATTATTTTGAATTAGTCATAATGTAAATATTTATGAAATTGATTATGTTGAACATTGGATATTATTGTTTGAGGTTAAAGTATGATTTTTCACATTAGAATACGTTTTCTAGCTATTTTGGTTTTGATAAATATTTAGAGGATAAAGGAATGAAATTAGGACCTTATGATTCATTAAAAGTTCTTCAGGTATAAAAAATCCACCATGAACATTTTTATAATGGTGTAAGGGTTGAAGTGTAAATAGATCGAAGCACAACCAAATTATAAGATTATGCTTATGACATGGAATGAAATCAAGTAAGTTTATTTTCAAAAGTTTCTATCTGGATAGTAAAGGAACCCATCATCTCTGGGAAAAGGATTTTAGAACTAAAACATTATCAATTTACTTTTCTTACTAAGAAATCAATTTTCTTTTAACTGATCACAAATTTACCATTTTGTGATGGTCGACTTTCTAATGACCATGTTCATTATCACTCCCTATTAGAACTTGATAGTTATATTTATCTTTATTTTCCATGTTTTGAATTCCTAATAATTTTATTCTATAGGAAAATCGAGTTTCTTGGTGTCCATCACATTTTTCTTTCCCTCCATTTAAGAGGAATTTTTATTAAACCTGCTGATGATGTGGGCTTTCCAGGAGGGTATTTTAAAAAGAAAACTCTATGATTACCAATGAAAAGATTAAATTATGGGGAAAAAATTTATTGGAGGAGGGGACAATGTAACAACCCATAATTTTATGTTATTTATCTTTTTAAATTTAACTTCTTTGATATATTATGTGTCATGCAACATCGAGTTTAAAACCACAAGATACTATTTAAAAATTGATCGCTGTAACCTAGCTGTTAAACTGAAGGGGATGAATAGTGTTAACCACATTATGAAATTTATTTATTATATATTTAATCAATTTTTTTCATTAATATAAATGTATTCTACTGGAATAAGATAATAATAAATCCAATTTTACGCATAAAAGAATATATTTTTAAAGGTAGTTTTACCGTCTTTTAATGCCACACCTGTTTTAAAAATAAATTGTGAAAATTTTATAAATTATATTAAAAAATTAAAACCCTTTTTTAAAAGATAAATATATAAATTATATTAAGTTTAAATTTTATTAATTTTATGAAAATATTTATTTTTTAGTGAATAGTGTAAAATACCGATTTTTATTAAACTTTCAATTTTGTTATATTAAAAGTATATTTATAATTTTAATTTGATATCAATTTAACTTAAATAAACACTATATATAAAAAATATAAACCATTTCATTTTAATCATCATTATGCCTTATTTTGGTGTAAGTACATTTTTGTTCTTAAAAACACATTTTCAAGAAAATTGTTTTTAGTTGCATTTTATCAGTTTAATTTCATAATAAATTATGCCAGTTTTGTGTTTGAAATTTTGAAAAGTGGATTCCATAAATGGAATAATAAGGTCCAAATTTATTAAATAGGATCCTTTTATTTTGGATAATATGAATAGATTCATTATATTTTTTTCACTACAGTTAAGGGTAAATGTGGAAATTTAGCTTAAAAATAACTTGATAAGAATTAGATAATTACCCAAAAAAATTCACAAATTTTATTGTATAATTTATATTTAACCCTAAAACATAAGGTTTTAATTTGAGTTATTTAATGTACATTCTTTCAGAGAATGACTTTTATATTATTTTAATTAAAGAAAATAATAAATGTCACTTTCTTTGTCTTATATATCTCTTATGTATCCATATGAGAACACAGGTAGGTTGTGAACAAATATAAGTGTCCATTTTAAATTTAATAAATTTATTTTTATGATATAAATTTATTATAGATTTTTGGGAACCTTTTGGATGAGGTTATGATATTTATAATATTTAATTAAATGAAAAGAGAAAGATGTCACATTCATATTTTATTAACTATATTATTTTTAACATGATGTTATTAATAATATATCTTATACTATAGATATTATTTTTAAGGTTAAAATATTTATATACATCATGGTGTTTTATTTTAAATTTTTAGGGAAGAAATAATTATGCTAAATAATTATAAAATGACGATACAATAAATATTTTATTAATAAAATAGTCAAATAAATGAAATTAAAAATATTAAAATAAATATAATTTGAATTAATTAATGGTATAAATTAATTTTATGGGTTATTATGACATTTTCGGTGTGTATTAAAGTTTTTTTTTCAAAGTTATATTACTCTCTTGTTTTCCTTAAGGCCAAAGTAATGAATAGTGTAAAAATTGACACTAATGATAATTTATCAAAATAATATTTTATTAAATTATTTAAAAATCATAAAATAACTATAAATATAAAAATTTATTATTATTTGTTCTAAAATTTCCTAAATTATTCATTTATGGTCCAATTGAAATTTTATATGTAAAAATTATCACCTTTTAATATTAAATAAATTGTTACTATAATTAAAATTAAAACATGTTAATTAAAGTCAATCAAAATGATATGGTTTAATGTAAAAAAAAAACATGTAAAGATTTTATTTTATAATTATATCACAACATTATCTCATCATATATTCTAATCCTTGTACTTTTGGTTATATTTGAATAGAAAATTAATTTATTATTATTTAATATTTTGAGGATTTCCAAGGGTGCCTCTCACCTTAATTACAAAACGGAACTCATTCCTTCATTTCATTTTAGCACCTTCAGCCATATATCTTGATGAAAATATATACATTTATCTTCCCAGAATCATTAGATAAGTTATGGTAGTTATGGTGCTTCCAAAAACCAACATTAGACGCCTTAAGAAGATATCTAAAGGATGTTCATCGAAGAAGAGGTAATCATCCTCACTCACTATTTCAAATTTAATTCTTATTCTACTTCCTCTTCATGATTTTTTCCATGATAAAGTAATAAATATAGTATAATCCATATAAATAAATGTTATTATAATTATGGTATAACAACATTCCATCTTTTATCCATCCTACAAAAAATGGAAGAACTGCATGTGCGTACGTATGACATACCGTCTCCATGACATGATCAGATTCATTTTACATGATAATAATTCAATAATGATACATATAATAAATAAATATGATATATATATATATATATATGAACTTAGTACCATTATTGATATTATGTAACTATATCCTATGTACAATAATTATGACCTTTTTTTTAGAAAAGATAAGATATATTACTAATCAAGCAAACCAGACCTACAAAGCCAATCGGGAAATGAGTCCACCCAACAATGATCACCCCATGATTTCCCAAAACGATCCAAACAATGAGCTTTCATATTCCCATCTCTCTTGACAAAAGAAAATTTGTAGGTAACGAAGCCTTCGGTTAATGACCAGATCTTCCTCAAGATAAGTTCATACGGTTGAGATGCATCATCCTTTGAAGATAGAGATTTAACCACTTCAAGGCAGTCAGATTCCAAAAAAACCTTGTGCCAATTTTTTGAATGGGAAAAATTGATCCCATGGAGGATGGAAGAGGCCTCTGCCACTACAGGGCTCTATGAAAAAGGCACAGCCCGACACTGAGCATCCACAATCTGGCCAAAACAATTATGATAAATGAGTCCAATACCGACCCTGGAATTAGCAAAGACATCAACATATCTATTGATCTTGAGGAAACCCTCAGGGGGGGAGACCAACAAGGAGTCGGCTTCTGAGTGTTTCCCAAAGAAGGCATTGAATCATTATTCTTCCAACCGTTCATCTATTCAATAGACCTATCCACCCAAAGACGATCATGGGTCACCTTCATTTGGAAAATGCGATCAATTTATCGAGTCCAAACTAACTAAGAAATTGTGCAGATCAACCCCACCACTCTCAGTTCAAGAGAAGCCACCCATTTAACCAGATTTTGGGCTAGCCCAATTGAAAGATCAAAGAACAAACTAAAACCCGGTTTCCATTACTTCCACACCCCTTCCACACCACGATAGTAAATAATTTTATGAAAAAAGGATTCCACCTCCTATAGTCACAATAAACAGGTGTCATCCTCTGACAAATGTCACCACACCAAAAATTCATAGGTTGGGAGAACCCCAGGGCAGACCTTCCACCAAAAAATTTTTACCTTAGGGGGGCGGGGGTAGTGAGTGCCTAGAGAATATTCCATAGATTATTAGGAAAGTCCTGAGCCACTCCTTGGACACACATTTTGTAACCTGAGCGGAAAAAATATCTTCCATGAGACTCCCCAGTCCAGCAAAGTTGGTCACTTCCCATCCCTGGTGTGAGAGTAATACTTAGGATGAGATAATGGTCAATCTCATTAAACCAGCTGTAAAGCATTCTGTGATCCCATTCCTTAAGCGAGTCATTGATCAGATCTCGTACCCTTGCATCTTCGAAACCAGGAACAATAGTCTAAGAGACCTTATGGTTAATTCCATTTTCCATCCAGGTGTCCTTCCAAACATGAAAATTATGCCCATCAACAATTCTCCAGATGAAGCCCATGTCAAGGAGGGATTCTGTGCCCTAGATGCTTCTCAAAAAAAAAACTCGGCCTTGTCCCCAATTGGGCATGAAAGAAGTCAGAATGAGGGAAATATTTTGCTTGCCGAACCTTTGAGAACATGGCATATAGATGGGAGAGGAGGCTCCATCCTTTCTTTTCCAGAAGAGCCTCATTAATCCATTTGAGAATCCTAAATCCAAGGCCCCCATGAAATTTTGAAATGCACAGATTCTCCCAAGACATCCAGTGTGAGTTATTTTTTCCCTCATAAGAGCCCCACTAAAAGTTATCCAACCAGAAGTAGATCTAATCGATGAGAGTTTCTGGGAATTTAAACATCGACATAGCTTAATAAGAGATTTCTTAGGCCACTGACTTCATGAGAACTTCCTTTCCCACCTTGGAAATCTTATTACTAGACCAAAGACAAATCAGATTATCTATCCTATCCATAATTGAGGTGAACACTTGTTTCTTTGACCTACCAACAAGGGTCTAGAGGCCAAGGTACGTAGGGTGTTGCTCAACTAGCGGAAAACCACACAATATCTGAAGCTCATCTCTCTTTACTTATGAGATGCCTTTACTGAAAGATATATCTGATTTCTAAGGATTAAGACGTTTCCCAGAATCCCTTTCTTACAGATTGATGATATGAAACATTGAAATAAATTCTTGCGGGGTAGCACGAGAAAAAAGAAGGCTATAATCTGCAAAGAAGAGATGGGATAGGGGAATTTCTACATACCTATACAACAAAACATGCAACGAAAAATAAAGTAGTTAACTCCCAAAACAAGGGTAATAACAAAATATTATTAACAAATACTAATAAAATGATATAAGAGGATAATGTATGATGTAATAAAAATAAATATTTATCTTTTATAAATTAACAACAAGATTTAAACCATTATATAGGAGGATAAATCACATTCAATTAAGGGAAAGTGCAAAGAAAGGGGTTTCTCATCTCACTTTAATTTTCATGAGATATGCCTTTTTCACCACTTATTTATTATGTGTGGTGTATGTATACATACATTTATTATATCATATTAGGAATCAATTTATGTTCATGGTATTAAATTTTTAATTAGATGATTATTAATTTTATAGGCCCTACAATTCGATTGATTACAAGTTGTAAGGACTTATTCCACAATCTCACCATTATTCGAGATTGTTTATGTTTAAGTATATGGTAGGTAATATTTATATTCCATGTTTATATCATCTAAAATGTCTGCAAAATGGTTTTTAATATTCTCTTATAAATTTTAAAGTCCTTTTTACCCATTTTTTCTTTTAAAAAATGTTTCGAAAGGAATCTGTATGTCTTTTTTTTAAAAAAGTGCCCATTTTAGTTTTAGAAAAAAGTAAAAGGAATATTTGTTTTAATGTGTACCTCATGAATTAAATTTCTATAATTCATTCCTACTCAAATTTTTTAAATAATATTTTATAAATTTCAAGGTTTATTTTCAAATAAAATTATTTTCATACCATTTTGTAAAAATTTAGTTTCAAAGATGAATTTCAAAGTGAATAAGGATATTTTCCATAAGAATGTTTTAAAAGATATTTTTACTCATCAATGACATAAAAACTTTAATGTAATTATGATCCAATTGGGATATTCTATATTAGAATTATCCTTATTCTTTATTTGGATGGTTTATGATTGGTTTAATTGGGAAAATTATTGATATTATGTATTACTAGTTTTTCAAATACATAGAGTTATTGATTTTATTGATAAGGTATATTGATTAATGAATTAAATCAATAATTTCAATATATAAGGAATGCATTGGAATTTAATGTATCATATTATTGACACAAATCCTTGATAATATTAGATTTTTGGCATGAATCCTTGACAATATTATATTCTTAGTGCGAAGCATTGATAATATTAGATTCTTAGCATGAAGCATTGATAGTATTTGATTATTGGAATGACTCTTTGAAATTATTAGACAAATGGAACAAATCCGTTATGATATTATATTCTTGGAATTAATCCTCAATAGTAAGTTTCAAATTTTAGATATTATGTATTCCATTATTATGAGATTAGTTAATGACGTTCCATATGATTATTCGACTAGTTTAATATCCACGGTTATGATTCATTCTCACGTGATTAATTATATGAAATTATTTTATCATCATCAATTCTTTCAACTTTATGCTCAATTTATTTTTTTAATGGAATGTATTTTAGTTATTTATATTTCCATAATTGTTTATGATTATTTATTATATCTTCTGATATATGCATACCCTTACTGCCCATCTGATCTCACCCCTATCTTATGTTTAATTTTTCCCTAGGATATGAGGATGTTTTTGTTATTAATATTAAGGGTTACACAAAGGGGGAATAATGGTGCCCTCAAATAAATTATTTTTATATTTTATTTTTAAAAATGTAATGTGAATTTCATGTATGTATATAGTTTACCAAGACTGCTAAACTTTTTGGTCCATTGGGATGTGATTCTTTGTATCCATTCCAATGTAATAAAGTAACACATTGGCTCAGGGATACTGGGGAAGGTTTATTTACACACTATATACTGAAAATTATTTTTTCACCTTAACAAGTTTATAAAAGTGCCTTGATCACAAAATGACAAGAATGTTCCATTTAAAACTATTTTTAATAGTTAAAAAATGGGTAAAAATTTATTTTAGACATCAAAGGATAATACTAAAAAAAATTGGAAACATATTTATAGAACATTTTTTTGAAAGAAAATAGATCTACAACTGAAAGGATAAATAGATTCGAATTTTCAAGGCCATCAACTATGCGATTCAACACAGTTGGACGCATATCTAGGTGGAATCTGATTCTACCACAGTGGTGAAAATTTTTAAGATGCGTTCAATGAATTACTCTTGGAAAGTGATTACATCATGAATCCCCTATCTTAGTGCTCTTGATCACTTGAAGTTTTATGTTAATCATGTCTACAAGGAGGTAAATCAGGCTGTAGATGCTCTTTCTAAGATGGTTATCACAAAGGTCTCCTTAAGATGGTCATTTATTACTCTAGACTTTTGATCTCATTTTTTTTGATTCAGATATGCATGGTTTGTGTTATTCGTATCTTTTTAATCCCTATTGTTCTGCCACTTTCTATTTTGTATTAATTTGATAGGGATTGGTTTTTCCTGAACCCTGAACTTTTTTGTTTGAGTACCAAAGAGTGAAAAAATGGTACCATTACATGGATATAGAATGAATAAACAGAGGATAAGAAAACTCATGAGAGTTTTTAAGATATAGATTATAATATTTAATCAATTAAATCATAATAAAAAAATATTGATAAATGATGATATTATATTAGTAAACTCTTGCAACTTTGGTAACTTTAAATCCCAATCCCCATGAGAGAATAACATTTCATGAACATTATAATGTCATAAAAAAAGAATATTCATGATATAAAATTTCAAAGGGACATTATACACAACTCATAAAATAATATAGATTCATAATATAACATGTGTCTCAAAGAAGGAACTTGATACAAAATTGCCTTACCAATTCGGTAACTTTTGAACCATAAAGCCCATAAAAGAGAGATCATAAAATGGATATGTAAATACCCATAAATTTATGCATAGGTATCATAGAATAAATTAATGGGAAGTATATAAAATACAAAAAATAAATAAGTTGAGAATATGGAATGTATCTCAGAGATATAAAAATTGTGATGAGAAAACCCTTACCTTAAGTCTTGACTTTCTTTATACATGTTCAAACCTTATATTCTTTGGGTAACTCTTTTTGGTTTGCACTAAAGGGGTTCCTTTATTGGATTTATGACCAAATAGAGGATTATAAGATGAAGGGAGGAGACTTTGGAGGAGATTTTGGTAGGGTTTGGCCGAGCCAAATGGGATTGAGAGGTATGATGAGAGGAGGCCTTTTATAAGTGGGGAAAATGAGACATTGTGTATTCTTGAAAATATTTGAGTTCTCACCATGTTTTACTTGTACCCTAAGGATTTTCAATCGACCATTATTGATCCTTATATGTTTCATGGTCTAAATATGTCCTAAATATAATTTCTGGATAAGTGTAGGTTCATTTTTACACCTTATATTCTAAAGTAAGATTGTTTTTACCTTAAAAACTGTTATTAATTTTAAATATTTTCACTAATATTTTTGGTCAAAAACTAAGTTGACATTATTATAAATTATAAATTATTGTAATTCCAAATATGTATTTAAGTTTCCTAATTTCTAATCATAGAAGTGGTAGAAATTAATTTAAAATTAATCCTATGGATGGGATGAGACAACAATTTTTTAAAGAAAAAAAGTCCAAATTTTTGAAATTTTTTTTATATTAAATTTCAATTTGAAATTTATTATGATGACATAAATTAGATGAATTTATGTAAAATTGATCTAATTATACTTTAAAACCAAATTAATCTATAATTTAACTATATAAATAAATTAGACAAAAAGCAGTTTTGAATTAAAATTCACTATTTTCACTATTCATCCAAACATGAAACTTCTCAGAAAAATATCAAAATTCTAACCAAATTAAATTTTTATATTATTATTTAAAAAATTATGTTATTTTTTTAATTTTAAAAATATAAAATTTTCAGAAATTTGATTTAAAATGAGGTTTCTTTTAAAAGGCGGTTAAATTACCCTTTTGAAAAATACATATTTTTATTAATAAAATTGGATTTATTATTATATTACTCCCATAAAATCTATTGGATGAGTGCCAAAAAAATTATTGAATATGAAATATATAAAACTTATTAAAAACTTTCATCAAAAGTGGTTTGTTTAATTTATTGAGATAAGATGGTGTTTTTACGTAGAAAAGTAATTTTCTTAGAAAATGAATTTCTTTATTATAAAATAATTATTACTTTCATTTATATCTATTTGATAACAAAAAGATTTATTTTATATAAATATGTAGACCATAGTTTCATAATTTAGTTAATCTCATTTATATATTCCATTCTAATGGCTAGGTGATAATTATAATTATAGTTAAATAATAATAATAATAGTATATTGTAGTTTGGTAAAACTTAGATTTGCGTGTAACATCATATATCGAAGGGACTCTGTATTGTGTTTAACAGATGAAAAGCATAGTGTTTTGTGTACTGAAAGATACTTTACATGTTATGTGTAGGACAAGCTCAACTTGGTATCACCTACAAATCAAAAATAACTTTGTGATTTAATATAACACAAGATAAATTCAATGTTATATGAAATAGAAAATATCAAAAGGATTAAATTAATTCAAAAAAAAATATTTCACAAAATATTGGGGTGTCACAAATGAATTATGGGTGGATAGGGTTCATGGAATATTTAGGTATGGTGTTAGGTAAGTAGTGGCCAGACATAGACTAATGATATCAACCATTGGAGTTTGGAATCGATGTTTGGGTAAGAAAGTAATGCCTGAATGGACCGAAGGCCTTAATTTTTATTGATTTTTGATAACCCCACTTTTAAGGTATGAGGGGTAACCCTTAAAAGGCCCGTAGGCTCAGTGATTACATGGCCCGTAGGCTTAGGAGATTACATGGACCGAAGGTCTTAGGGAATTCAACTAGACAATCTACAATGAACTAACCCTCCCCAGCATCTGCATCCTGATAGTAGCTCTCCACCTTTGCATGAACATATGACTAGGCTTCCTATGCAAGCATAGGCTGGTTCTGATGGCATAGCCCTACCCTTTCATTCTAACAATACATTTGGCTCTGCTCTGGTGAGTTCACCTGCTCCGAATCATCTTCTGGGGCTGCTCTTTTTTTTAGTGTGTCTGGGGCCTGCATTCATGTGGCCCGAAGGCCTTGGGGTGTCCCTAAGGCCTTAATGTGGCCTAAAGTCCTTGAGAATAAATGGCCCAAATTCCTTGGGTGGCTCGAAGGACTTGGGTGGCCCGAAAGCCTTGCAGGACCCGATGACCAAACCGGTGGCCCGAAGGCCCAGATGGATGAATAGTTCTGGCTGCTACAGTACCAAACAGTGCCTGCTACAGTACTGCTATAGTACCAGAAATATGCCTCCACCAGGATTTGAGCTCAGTTATCATGGATGCACCTAGCGAGTCCTCACCAACTGGGTTGAGGCTCATGTGCGGGTAAGAAAGTAATGATGTTAAGATTAGGTCATCATCATGAATCAAAAAAATTAGTTAGTTTAATGCTGAGTGGGACATTAAGTCATTAGAGACAGTCAACAAAGTGGGGTATTAAATAACGTGTTTCGTAAGTGATTTAGTGATGTGACTTTGGAGTTAATAAAAATACACAATTCAATCAACAATAATTATTTATCGGGGATAAGAGAGAGACAAATCTATATATTTTTAAATTACCTAGTTCAAGTGTGGAGGAGTATAACCAAAACTGGAATTATTTTTGGTAGAAGGAACAATCTTCATATCTTAATGATTTTAGGGGATCACTATAGATACATTATATGATATCTTGTGTATGAGAAATACTTTGTTGGGGAATTTTTAACACCTTAAACCATCTTATATTTGGTGATTTAGACACAATCTGAAACCCAATGAAATTATAATTAGTTTTATTTTTAAAATTTTAAAATAGATTAGGAATTGGATACTTTTAACTATTTTATATGTTCAAAGTGATGTTTTAAAGGTGGCGATGTTTGTGAAAAAGTAACTCCGTTGAATTTTATTGTGATTTGGGAGGATCGAGTCTAATAGAAAATTTTAGAAATCCTTTATAACACTAGTGGTAGTCAATAAGAAGTATGGTAGTAGGAAACCATACTCTCAATGAGTTTTATAACCCCCATTTTTTGTGGAGTGTATCTTGGATTGGGGGATTGTTTTAAAACCCCATTTGGATTTTGTTTTCCCAACCAATGAAGAGAGAATAGGAGCTTCTCATTAGTTCCTTCACCATCAACACATTATATAATGACCTAAAATTTATATACCTAGATATCTTCTATTAATTTATTAATATTCATTACATAACATAATGATCCACACATAAATTTTATAGGTCTATTTCCTTTGGAAAGTTGGACACATAAACAATTAGTTCATAAAAGATCAATATCATCACTCTATAAGTTCTTCATAACTAGAAATCTTAATAGGCATATCATACATAGTATGCTTCCTCATAGAATGGGGAAATTAAAAATAACAAAGGGTGAATTCAAATGATTAGTAAGGGTAAAAAATGGAAATATCAATGATACCTAAATCACAACTTGATTATAAGGGTATGATCACATCATCATAACATTTGCATATCACACCATTCATATCATCAATCATAATACTGAGTAATGGAATAAATTATGGTATATCATAAGACATGAATAATAAAATAATCAAATAAAATTATCCATGAGAAAATAACATCATCACAAGGCATACGTTTATAGATAACACACAAGAATAAAAAATCATTTCCTTATTAGTAAAGGATCATTTCTAAGAATATAGTAGTGGAATTGGTTTACTCCCAAAAACCATTGTAGTAGTCAAGGTTCAATCCCAAGACTATCATAGTGGAAGAAGTCCCTTTTTAAACTAGGTTAAATAATTATTAAATTTCTATTTATCTCATGATATATCAATATTTACCTAATGCATTCGAGGGAGATATAGGTCCCATCGATCCTTGGTTATAACATAACCACCATCCTCAGTGATAATGTAACCAACATCCTTGGTTATAACATAAAAACCATAATTTTTTATAAATTAACCTTCATCACATAATGAAAACCATACATATGTGTGCCACAAGTTCATAAAACATTCATCATATCATTTCATCATAACCTATGTAAAGGAAATGAATTTTAAAATAAATTTATCCATTCATCGTAGCATAACCCATGGAAAATAAAATGGTTTTATAAAAAAATCATCAACATAAAAATTAACCAACCATATAAATAATATGGATGCTTCTAGTAGATCATATATCTATTAATTCACAATTAACATCAAATGATGTTATAATTTATGAAAATTTCTTTAAAATATCAATGAACTATTTCTTTATGGAAGATATCCTTTCAATTTTAAAAATTACTATTAAAATTTAAAACAAATACCAAATATTATGGAAAAAATTTTCCTTGAAAATAACCCTAGTAAATTTTCAAGGAAGTTTAAAAATATTTAATTATCATGATGGTGAGAAATTTTGTTCCTACTGTATAAGTTAAAAGAAAATATTCCTTTCATATTTTTAATAAAAAGCTAAAAAGTACCTCAATGATAAAATGACAAGAATAATCCTTGTAAACCACTTTTTAAAAATTAAAACATGGGTATAAATGACTTAAAAAATTTATAGGATAATAATAAAAAAATTATTTAAAACGTTTTTTGAAAACTTTCATATGAAAAAAAGCTTTTCGACCGCAGAGCGAAATTAGAGTGATTTTCTTTGAAAATATATTTTCTATCTCTTGAGTACCTAAGGTGAAGAAAATTAAAGAAACAATTGTTTTTCATGAAATAAAAATAAGATAATAAAATTCATGAGTTTATTGAGATATAGATCATAATATTTTATCATCATAACTATTTCATCATCATAACATAACCATAAACAATCCCAATAAATAATGAAATTGTAACATAAAACCCTTACCACATTGGTATTGTTTGAATAATAATTTCCATGAAATAAAGAACCATATATGGATATTTATATCATATATTATTCAAGAAAATAATTATAAAATACATTAATGTATATTATAAACACCACACAAGAGAAATAAGTAGTGTATAAGGAATGTGTCCTGTAGAAATAAAACTGAGATAAAAATCCCTTTCCTTAAGTATGAAATCCTTTGTACATGTTAGAACCTCCAATATAATAAATATATATTTATTATACATATTTTAAAAAACTATACTTATATATACCATACAATATATGGTTTACTTATAACCTTTTATCACCAATTTGTTAACACTTCTTTATTAATATCACTATTCCATGTGATATCTGCTTCATTTTTTATGTCTGTTCTAGTTCAGTAGTTTTGGTCCTTTTATTTTTATCATGGTTACATCATCTCTATAATTTTAATCATGATTTAAATATCTTATATATTATTATATAAATGTTTATATTCATTTATAAAATATATAGATAAAAAATGAATGGCATCATTCATAGAGACGGTAGGTCGTACATACACGTAAATGATGTTTCCATTTTTTGAAAGATGGTATTAAATAAAGGTAAATAATAAATAAAATATATGTAATAATTATTATAGCATAAATATTCCTTAAATAAGTCATTATTACCATTTAATTAAAATAGAAATGAAAGAAATCACATCGCTTCGTGGTGATGGTACGCACAATCCTCATTTTAATTTTCCAATAGTTTGGAATGTAATAAGTTAGATATGATATTATCATTACATAAGTGAAATTATATAATTTTAATCATATATGAACATTAAACCCATCATAATATACATCCATAAAATATAGTGATAAGAAATGAATTGTATCATTATGTGGAGATGGTAATCATTTGTACGCATGAGCGATATTTTCATGACCTAAACCACTGAAATTCTTGCCAAAACTACCCCAATCCCATCTCTAATATGCTAGGGGTTAGAGAGTATCACTAAGAAGGCATATCACACCCATGGGATGTATTAGCTTACAGTACTTATACACATACACACATCTCTCATCCCATACAGTACTAAAATGTAAAACAACTGATAAAATGCTTGAATACACATATAATCCCATAATAATAATATGTAATAAAGTACAATAAAACATAAAAGGTGCCAAATTAAATCCCACTCAAAACTAAAACATAAAGTCAGACCTGCTCCGAAGTAAGAGACTACTGTAAAATGAAACACTGGTGTACACCTCAGTCTGTCTGGCCTAACTAAGATGCACCTATTTCCAGTCTTTCAAGGACTCTGTAAAAAGGTTCGTCAGCTGTATATGACATGGAATGCATAGAAATATCCCATGAAGGGTTGGTTATAATAATACTCAGTAGGATACCTCAAAATCACTATTTATAAAGCATCAAGAGTTGTCATCTCATCATAAGATATGTAAATAATAATATGAGACATAAACTAAAATATATAGATACACTCAGAAAGATGCCACACCCCATGTGGTCTTAACCACTTACATGCATGTAATCGTTGCGATGTTTCATGGTAATTCTCATTTGGGAGGAACCAATCCCTTAGCTATATTTCCCCTAACAACACTCATCCTAAAGGTCATGATAATCAAGTATAGTGATGAAATAAACTAACAGGATTCATCTGAGATACACACTCCATCAGATTACTACCCTATCAAAAATACCGTATCTTAATACACAGATAGGGGGTCAATTCCGAAGGCTCATGGGATACTAACCCCTAAAGGAAATATCTTCCTAGATAAGGGATGTATTACTATATAAATGATGGTCACACAAATTCTAAAAACCCATATCAATGGAAACATGGAGAAAATTTAAGATCTCTTCAGATCTATCAGAGGGATACATGATCCAAGACACTGAGTCAATAGTTGAAGAGGTATGAGAAAACTCACTCTAGAAAGGTAACTCTCCCTAACTTCATAGATTATTTGGAATATGTAGAGGGGTTACCCTATATAATTATAATGAGATGATGCACCAAACCCTCATAGGAATGGACCATAAGAAATAACTCAACCAATACTGGTCCGGGTAAGCTCACACAAGCTCACAAAAAAACAAAGCTAAGAAGAATATGAATCAAACCCATCCTGAAAGGAATACATGGTGTGACCCTATTGGTTCACGGTGTGTCTCAATAATCCAAGAACTTCATGCGTCTCATTCTCACATGGAATCCAATTTTCCAAAATACATGGTGTGTCCATGAGGTACACGACATGTTTATTTATGGGATGATATCCATTATGTTGCCTGCCTATTCCAATGTCCTTTCCTAAGTTCCTGGTGTATAGATTGGTGCATAAGGAACACATGTGGGTTCACCTGATATCCTGAGCATGTACTTGTTGTACAATCCAAGCCATCCTCTATGTATTTCATGGCATGTGACTTGGAACTCATAGTGTTTAACACTACATGGACTCCTAGGAATGTTCTCCTGATACACTCCAAGATGGTTGTCTTAGGGTCACATGGTGCATAACATGTTTCCCATGGCATGTGATACTTATTTCTTCATTGAAACCCCAACACTACACTTATAGATAGTACACAACTTGGGTTCTTGATGTACACACCATGTACATCATGATTTTCAAAAATTCTAGATATTTTCATGCATATTCACCCACACCACTTGATTTACTTAGAACTATAACCAATCTTTTTGAATAACATGGAACTCAATCCATATGAGATCACCTATAACCTTCATCCATATTCCTACCATTCCCATTTCTCAGGAATCTAACACTATCATGCCACTCTACTACGATACACCAAAACCAAATTAGGGGTATCTAATATGACCATGATCATCCACTATCATTATGCACCATGATTCCATCACCAATCCCAAAACTGGATATGTGGAAATGATATGTTGCGCTAAAGATTGAATTTGCAACAATCACTTTCTGTATATTTTTTAAATCTTTGGAAAAAAAATTTCAATGATGATCATGTGTAGAATGGAAGGGGAAAACCATGAAACATAAGAATTTTTAATGAACCCCAACCATGTTCGGATTTTCCATGATCTGTCGCCATTAGAATGGTGGTAAAAAATAAATAAAATAGAATACAAATGATCCCCCAAATCCCAAATAAACAAACCCATTCCTACAATATGAATGATCAGAAAATCAATCTACTATTCCATTGATTCACACTATCCATAGGATAATAAAATGGAGATAAAACCAAAAAACTAATTTCCTATATTTTTATAGATCAATCAATGATGTATAATGAATACATGTAGTTTTCATTGGAGTGATCCTCAAATTTTGATGGTGCAACAATTCTTGATCCGATCCAAAGTCAATGACCAAGAATGCTCTCCTCCAATGGTCTTCAAGGTATCTAGGGCATATCACACAACCTTAATAAATCCTCATAACTGTATATTCATAGAGGAAAAATAGGTTTCTAAATTAAAATTACAATATAAATAAATTAATAAATTTATTTTATTTTTTATTCCTGTGATGGATTTTAACCGAACACCTAATGCTAAAAAAAATTATGTCACACCTAGGGTAAATACCATGCTATGAGCTCAATGTTGGCCTTAGATTTATGATATGAGCCTCTATTTAGTATTTATTTCACTATTTTAGAAAACATTTTCATACATGATATTAATATATTTAATATATATCAAAAAATTTCTTTCAAGCTCACCAGGCCTCAGAATCTCACACTATCTTCGCGCCCGGATCTAGAAATATTCCCAGGAATATTCCAAAGTCTTTCATGGAAAAAACTTGGACATAAATTATTCCATAATTCAAGACTTTACCCCCTAAAAATAATAATATAAACAAAAATGTGGGGATACTGATCTCTTAACTGGGACTCCCACTCCCACGAATTATGCCGAAGATTTCTAGTGATATCAAAAAACATGCATCCTAGGAAAAAACTTTCCCATGGAGGGTGATTATTTTCCAATTATCAACACCACTAAATTCTTTAAAAGGGAAACTCTACTTTCATGATCCATCATACCCTAGTTGATATCTTATAACGAGTCATTCACATACCACCTCAGCTACGATAAGTGGAGGGAAAAAGGAAACCAAAACTATTCTGGCCACGAGATTAAGTGGTACACCACCTCACTATACTGACATATAAGTTGGAAAAGAAAGGTCCTAAAAACACCATAGACATCATATCACCCTAGGTAAAACTCTAAAACTATCTAACTCTAAATTCCTACATTTATATTATATAAATAACTCTTAACGTTTACATGGAAGTCTGCATCCTACCTAGGATGAACTGTACCCTTTACAAACATCAATATAAAAAAATAAGACCTAAGTGTTGTTACCTATTAGATCTAACCAATATAACAGTTTCATATAAGGTATCTCATACATTAAATAAAAAATGTGCTACTATGGTGGTGGAGTGGTAATCATCATGATATGAAAACTTCATCGATGTTAGATGATCCTCCTAGATGTGGCTGAAAATCGACATGAAACCCCAAAGCATGTTCACTGGAACCTGAACATCCCACTTTACTAGGACAAATGATTAGGGTAAAACACATTTCTAAACTAAAACCAAGTATCCAAAGTCTTTCCATATCCTCTACCAAATCTTTCCGTGAAGTAATCATCAAAGTCAATAATGATTATCAGTGGAATTAAACAAAGCCAGACAAACTTTTTCACACACAGGTGTATCAAAATATCCATAAATATATATTGGTCATCACCCATAGATAGGTGATACAGCAAGAAGATTAACTTGAAAACTCACTGAAAATCCCTTAGATACCCAAAAAATGCTAAGAGATCTCAATACATCCACACCTCCACCAGATGCACTACTACTGGAAAAAAATTCCACAACACCGCCTTCCACAATGTGATAGGTGTCACCATCCATACATGAATAGTTATTTAGATATTCTATCATTTAGAGAATCTATCAAGAAAATATCCAATGGATATCTAGTCGAGAAACATCTCACAATTGATATCTCTATGTTGTACCTTCCTGGATCTCTAAATAAGTATAGGGGTAAGAAATATTGATTGAAGGTAAACTACACAATCCCTTGGTGTCACATGTTCTAAAACATAGATACCAATAAAACATGTTTTCTATCAAATAATACAACTGTGAAATTTTCCATAAAGATTTAAGGATCCAATCTATAAGTATAATAATTATCTATGGCATATAACTCACCAAGTGTATCACTACTAACTAAAAACCACCACAGTGACTTTGGAAATCCACATCTAGTACATCATACTAAAAAAATAGAGTCGGTGATAACCTTTCTCGAGGTAAAACTTCGAGAATCACTTCACCCCAAACCAATGGTCTAAAAGCCATTAATTCTCAGTGGTGGGTACTTTCCCTTATGTCATCCGGTCTAAGTGACACTAAAACACACAAAAACTCAAGCACTCATCTACCTCTTAGGTGAACTAAAACTATGCTGACCAAGTGGACACACTGGTTCTTAGAAAACCCCTTTCTCTACAAACTCATGATTGTACCTTTAGCCAATGATTCTTTATGGGTTCCATTAGATACGATATTGGAAAAATCAAGAGTAATCCTTGATTATAGTCCTCGTAAATGTCTAAATATCGGTGTAGATATAAAATCGAAACATACCTAAGAAAGATATCCTTATACTCCACCACCACTGTAGTAAAACAAAGTGCTCAAAGAAACTACTACTCTAAAGTTAACACTATCTATATAATAAGAACGTGGTCATAACCTCAACCTGCTCTTCCTGGGATCACTCCTTATCAAAGGAGAAAACTTTCATCACAATAAACCAAAAGAAATCATAATATTAATGGTAGTACACATATGAGAAGGGATGGTTGGGAACCATTCCATACCACGATGAATATCATAGGGTCTCACCTTCCTATGAAGAGATTCTATGTGAGGCCCTCATTTTACTCCTAGAGTCTGGTCACACTGTTAGTAAATGATCCTCTCTATAAGATCCTCTAACATAGGGGTGGAGGATGAAGGTTCCAACAGTATCAGTAGTTCTCAAAATGGGATACACTCATGGATATGTGGCTCCTGACTATGTGTTAAAACTTCAACTAAGATAGCGAGGACACACTTCATACCTCTAACTACACTCAAATACACTATGAGGTCCTACTGTTTGGAACTAATACTTTACCTTTCCTAACTTTTTACTATAATCAGGAATTTATCTAACACCTTAGTACAACAAAAAACTTCAATCATATAAGTTAGGGAAAATCATACACCACACCTCGACACTAGTCTCTTTGGGCAGAACTAACTTTCCCACATAGTCTTGGATCATGTCTCAAGTATGTGTCCTATTAGAGAAATTTTACCTCTTTATTATATGTATAAATTCATGGGAAACATCGTCAATATAGGACTCTTCGACACCCCACATATCCCTGGGAAATAACTCAAACAAAGGAAGAAAAAGAGGACCATAACTTGGTCTAATATTACTATAAAAAGAGTATATAACACACAAAACATTACATAACACGCTCTTAGAGCTTAAAAATCTTATAGTGGTCCACCCGGAGGTGGGGGTGGTTGTACCAACCCAAGATCCTTCCACTACCTCCTACTCCCCTAGCCCCTCTACCATGTTTTCAGTCACACAAACCTCATTAATCTAGAAGATGCCACTTTCTAGGGGCTTTGTCGACCATCTCTCTAACTACAACACAAAGGATAATAAAATACCATGTGATATAGACTCTAACATAATAATCATATCAATTTATATGAAATATAGAACTAATCTTTCTTTAATATATTTGAAGAATCATCCTATTTCTTGACCTGTGACGTAAACCTACTATCAGCAGGTTCTGCTAACCCAACATCCTAGGTGATCCCTTCCTAAGAATCTCATGATATGTTCTCTATCTTTGCATATCATCATCCAACATCAATAGAGTTGTACAAGGATCATTATTACAAGTTGCATCCACCTGAATCCTCATATGTTTATCTATACACTACTCAATAGGTGGAGGCTCTAACGATCATCAACTCATCACTCTACCTACACAGTGCCCTCATCACTCATCTGGTTAAACGTTAAACCCTAATGTAGAAACCCCACTAACTATTATTATGAATAAATCATGAAAGAATACAAAATGTACCATTTTTAATTAGTATATCTGATGATTTGACTTAAGAAAGACATGGAGACCACAACACATTACTACAGGATGGATGTTCCAAATATTTCCCTTCCACCATTTCATATAGTTTCCATGTCAAAATTTAGGATAATAGGGCCCTGGTGAATGGATACATTGGCTAACACAACTACACTAGATATCCTAGACTGAGAGCCAAATTCAAAAAACTTTAACAATACTATACTAGTTCCCAATCCAAACCTCATAACTAGATAAAAGAAATATCCAAAATTCTATCCTAAACTGAGGAAGTTCCATAACACTTCAGGCTGGGAATTTTCCTTTGATACAATTCCACCATGACATGACCCACTGGGATCCGAGCCGCAACTTCTCCAATCCAACCTCTAATAGGCTAGGGGATGATGGTTAGTGGAAAGAAGGCATATCACACACTTGGGATGAATTATCCTAAAGTAATTGTATGCACACACACATATCCAAGCCCATATAATGTAGGAATGTAAAACAATTCACAACAATGCATGAATAAATATATAGTCCTATAATCATAGTATGATATAATGTATTGGAAATATAAAAAATGGGCTAAATAAAAGGCCTCCCAAAACTGGAAAATAAATTTTGACCTACTCAGAAGGAGGAGACTACTATCAAATACAAAATGGTATACACCACATTCTATCTATCCTAACTAATCTTCACCTGATGTTGGTCCTCCAAGGACTCTGTAAAAAGGGTATTCATCTGTATAAGACATGATATGTGTGGGAAGATCCCAGGAATGGGTGAGTATACAAATATTTAATAGGAAAAACTAAAATCACTAAGAATGAATCATTAAGATCAGTTAGCTAATCATAAGATATTCCAATCATAATATGATACATACAATAAAACATCCAGATATACTCCAAAATACACCATGACACATGTGTTCTTAATCCCTTCTAATCGTAGATTCACTGTGAGGTTTCAAGGTAACACTCATCGAGGAGGAACCCCTCACTGAGCAATATTTTGACTAACAACACTCATCCCATAGTTCACACTCATCAGGCATAGTCATGGAGGCAATTGATTGGTTTCATCTGAGATAAGCACTCTATTGGACTACTACCACACCATAAAGATTAGGTCTTAATATATAGATAGGGGTCAATATTCCGGGATTACTGGGGGGCACTAGATCATAATGAAATCATCCTTATAGAAAGGAGATTAACACCCATGTAAATATTAGTCATGAAAATTCAAACAAACCCTATATAAGGAAACATAAAGGAAACCAAGGATTTCTTTGGGCCTATTGGAGGGATACATGCTCCAAGATATTGAGTTAGTAGTCAAAGAGGTTTAATAAAGATCACTCAAAAAAGGGAACTCTCCCTCACTTCCAAAATCATTAAGAAGACAAAAAGGGGTCACCCACTATGAATAGAACATGATGGTGCACCAAACCATTATAGGAATGGACCAAGGAAACAGACTCAATTGATATTGGTCTAGGTAATCTCCCAAAATCTCACAAATAAAGTGATATAAGAATAAATAGGAACAAAATATTTACTCAAAGGATTACACACAAAGTCTCTAGGGGTACATGGTGAGTCTCACTATGTTTGGAACTATATTTTTCTCACACTCACATGACATGCACTTTTCCACAATATGTGGTGTGTCCTTGAGGTACACAGCATCTAGGTTCCTGGGATGAAACTCGGCATGTCGCCTACCAATGACCATGTCCTTTAATAAGTAGAATATGTGTATCCCTCCACACACAGTGTGTGGGGATACCTGATCTCTAGGAATGTACTTCCAGTATATGGATAGTCATCCAAAATATATTTGATAGCATGTGATTTAACACCCACAACATGTAACACTACATGAACTCCTAGGTGTGTACCCCTTTTACACACCAAGGTGGCCAGCTAAGGGTCACATGGCATTTGAAACATGTCACAATGTGTATAATACTTATCTTTAAATAAAATCTCTAGATCTCGACATATAGACTATATATGGCATGTGTCGTTGAGGTATAATTTGTGTACATCAAAATTTTACAGAATCCCATAAATCTTCATACAACTTCATCCACACCTTCAAATTTATTTGGATATAACTCCAATATCACTGATGAACATGGATATTGATCTATGTGAGCTCATATTCCTCCTCTCGATGGATTTAATCCATTCCCATTTCATGGGAATCAAGCACCATCACACCATTCCAATTCTACACACCAAAATGGAACTGGAGGTCTATAATCCAACCCCAATAACCCAACTTCATCACACACCATAATTCCATCACCAATATTGAATTTGGATTTGTGGTAATTATTAGTTTTACAAAATATTGATTGTGAAATGATTTATTTTTAGGTATTCATTGAACCACCAACTAAATGAAATAACGATGATGGTCACACATAGAATGGGTGGAAAAACCATAAAACACAATAATTGGGAATGAACACCAACTATGTTTGGATTATCCATAATCCTACTCAATTATAATTATTATCACAAATAAATAAAATATAATACCAATTATCAACCCAAATCCCAGATAAAAAAATCCATCCAATAATACGACTGATCCCTAAATCAATCCATTAGTCGATTGATTCACACTCACCATGGGATAATTAAATGATCACTAATCCACAAACCAAATTTAATACATCGAGATGGGTCAATATATGATGAAAAATGAATCTAAATCATTGTAATTAGCAAGATCCAAAAATTTTGATAGCGTAATGACCCTAGATCCAATCTAAAATCATCTTCTAAGAATGTTCTCCCCCAAAAGTCCTCTAGGTATCTAGGGTTTATAAGCCAACCCTAGGAACTCCTCATAACCATATATTTATAGAGGGAAAAAGTTAATACATCAACATAAATAAAATAAATAAATAATTTATTATTTATTCCTGTGATGTATTTTCAACAAACACCCGACACTGACAAAGTTTATTTCATGCCTAGGGAAAATCCCACACTCTAGGATCAATGATGGATTCAGATTTCAGATCCGAGTCTCCATTTAAGAGTTATTCAACCTTTTTAGGTAAATTGTTAATGTGTGATATTAATACATTTAATATATTTCAATAATTTATTATGGGATCATCATGAACCAAAATCTCATGATGTCTTAGTGTCGGGCTCTAAAAATATTTATAAAAATATTCAAAAGTCTTATATGGGAAAAAATGGGACATTTCATATATATTCCCTTCCCATATGATGCAAAGGTTGTTAATAAATGTGGATTGATAATCATTATAAAAATTAAGTATATTGAGGATACTGGAGTTATTATTTTATGAAAAATATAATAGATCTTTAGGAGGTAAAAGAATAATTAAAAAGAAAGTTATTGGTTAATGAAATTACCTATTATTTGGAATAACTTCGTCAGATATCCTATTAAGATATTTAAGGTTGGTATTTTTGGGAAGAAAATAAACTCTAGAATGTGAATAAATAAGTTTAGAATGGATTTTGGTAGGTTATGGTCAATCTAGAGGGCTCAAGGTTGTGTGAATAAGAGAAATGAGGGGTTCCCTTTTATAATTTAGGGGAGGCGTACTCTTGGAATTTCTTAAAATAATGAATTCATATAAATTAATTTTGAATTAAAAATGGATCCAAATTGATAATATTATATGCTATAATGAATATGTATTAAACTAATATCATATAATAAAATTTGGAAAATTTTAGATCATATTTTTACCCTTATATGTTTTTCTTGACCCTTCATTCACCCTTTTGACAATTACGATAATGTTAATGTTTTTACCCATAAAGGTTTAATAATGTCACTATAATATAAAAAAAACCCAAAAATTGACCATGAAGTTTGTTTAAAACCATATCTATTTATGTTTTCGAAATTTAATACTTTTATGAATTTTATATTACTTAAGAAACTATTTTATTATAAAATATCATTAATATCATTTTTAACACTATTCATTTTATTTGAATTTAAATATATAAATACAATGGATTAATAAGAATATAATTAGTCCACACCAGTCTAGTATTTAACACATATCTTTATAATTAATGTAACACATTAAATCACTCATATTATATTAATATTAATATTTTTAAATTTTTTTTATGTTTTTATTAATTTAATAAATACTATATTATCATTGCACCAAAATTTAAGGATATTATAAAATTTCTAAAAATTACAAATAAATTTATATCATGAAAATAATTTCATTAATATTAAAATAGATACATATATTCATTCATAAAAATATTTTATCTCTATCTGGACACATAAGAGATATTTAAAATTAAGAGAGTGGCATTTTGTGACATTTTTTATTTAAATATTATATTAGTCATGTATATGGAGAAAAGTCTATTAAAAACTCAAGTTTGAGCTTATGGATATGAGGGTTTAATTAATTTTATCCAATAATAATTATTATGAAAACAATATGGCCTTATCACTTATTTTTAACCTAGATTATCATTATTTACCCTTTACCAAGGTGATAAATTTTATCACGGTTACTATACATATTCAACAAAACTTAAAGTGGAATATTTACGAAATTTAAACCTCATAATTAAAAATATGGAATAAATTTTATCAAATTAAATAAATATAAGTGGAATAAATTAATTTTAAAATAAGTGTGCAAAATGCGATGAAAACTACATTTTTGAAAAATATAGTTTTAAAGCATAAAACTGAATTTATTCATATCCCATGCTGATAAAAATGTTAGGAAAATGTTAAAATATTTTTTTGAGTATATAATTTATATTTTTTTTAAAATCATTCACTAATAGCAATAAATATAATTTATTAAGATAAAAACACATTACATGCATAAAACATTTTGCAGGTAAATACCTTTTTACCTATAAAAATGTTTTTAGTACTTAATTAAAATATAAAATTTGTTATAATAGATATAATTGTATTATTTAAAATTTAATAAAAATAATTTTACTTTAAAACTGTTTAAAAAAAGCAACTTTGTACATACATTTTTTTAATAAAATCAAAATTTTCTACTATTCACTGGAAAATTAATAATTTTAAAAAATTCCCAAAAAACCATCCTTAGAAAATTTTAATATGAAGATTTAGAAAATTATGGTCATTCTCTAGAAAAAATTATATAAAAATTCCAAAAAATAATCATAATATTTTCTCTGAAAAATAAATAAAAATATATTTTTAAAGAAAACATATTTTTGAAGAATAAAATGAATTTACTAAAAATTGGGTGATTATTTACTAATAATTTATCAATAAAATTAGATTGAGTAATATATTTATGTAAATTTAATAAATTAGTTAATGAAATTCATAATTTTCAATTTAACTACCAAGTTATAGCTATCATAAATAATAATATTTTAATATTATATCACAGTAGGTTAAATGATGGTGTTTTGCTGGCTATCAAAGAAATTAATTTTTTAAAGATAAATATTTTCTAAAATCTCAGGTCAATACATTCTACCCCTTTAATAAATTGCATCGTCACAATATTAACTTATTCTTAGTAATGAAATGTTTGATATTTGTGAATTTTTTTTTTTTTGAAAAACCACATCATAAAAATGATTCAAAAAACTTACCCTTAAAAAGAGGCTAAGGGAAGTACACAGATCACTGCAAAACTAGGTTTATAAATAGAAAAATATTAGTGGGAAGTGAAAATATGGACATTAAATATAAAAATAACACCCAAGGATTAATAGAGAGTTATAGATGACATTTTCAAGGGAGTGTCATAAACCACCAAACCATGAATTTGCGAGGGGTTAAAAGACCATATATTCATCGGAATTGAAGGTTATATGATTTTTTTGTCTTAAGATTACTTTCCTATAGTTTATAAAATCCTTAACCATATAAACTAAGAACATAAGGAAATATAATTACTTAATAAGTATAATTTCATCCTTTAATTAACTCCCTCTATAATATAATCTTTATTTACAAATGATAGTATTCAAAATGATTTTTTATACCTGTAGCACTAAAATTAAATTTTAAAGGATCAAAAAATTACATCAAGATATCCCTCATATCTTTTTCCATTAAATAAAACAAAAAATTGTTTTAACAATATAATTCTCAGAATGAATAAACTAAAATATGATTAAATACATCATTAATCTTCAAAATCATAATTACCTCAATAACCTCAACATTAATCTTGAAAGCTATAACATACCTTTAATCCAATATATTCAAAAAATATTAATTCCATTATTCCTAAATAATCATTATGGTTTACTCACTTGTTAAACTAAGGGTGAATTATAACTCAACCTAATAAAAATCTCCCAAATACCATTAATCACCATGAAAAATTTCTATACAATATTATAAAATAGTAAACATAAAAAAATATCATGAATCAAATTTAGATACTAACCTATAAGGTCATCCTTAAATTGACCATAAATATCTATGAAAATATTACCTTTTCAATGAATCACTTTTCACCCATCAATATTATCTATATCCAATTACCCACTAGTCAATAATTAACTTATCATCAAATCCTATAACAACTCTAAATGGTATTTAAACATCAATAGAATGTCAAAATACCATCACATAAAACATTAAAAGGGGGTGTTTATGTCTTTTAACTATCTGTCAACTATAAACTTATAAACCCATTATTTTATCCATAAAGTTTAGGTTATCCTTTCATGAGAACATTTATGGTTCACAAAATTAACAAAATTATTATTCCTTAAATAAGTTCACAACTAGTGAACATTTTCCATAAATCCAAAAAATAAAATAAAGTTCTTCGAACATGACCTTACTTACTTTTTTATCAAATAAAAAACCAATTAAGAGGCTAAAAATACTATCAATGTTAATCATTTCTTTATCCAAACTAAATATTATTAACTCAACATCTTAAGTATATTAAGGTTTATATTTTTTCTTAATCGTGTGTTCTAAAAAAGTTACCTTACCACTAAATAATTTTTCATGGTTAGCAGTACCATTAAAAATATTTTTTCAAAACCTTAACAAAAAACTACTGTGAAAAAATCCTTAGATTTTTAATGATTTATATATAACTAGTATAACACTTATCAACAAAATTCTTGAATCCAAATAAATAAATACTTCAATAATCCCACTTAATTCTTAAACCATTAATTAGGCTTCATCATCTTATTCCAAAATAATTATTTCCTACATTATTAAATATTAATCTTATCTTAAGATTCATCGACCTCAATTTTATCCGATTTATTTTAACATATGAAATACTATTAAAAAAACCATACCTTTCATATGTCATTAGTAGTGTCTTCATCATCATTAAAAAAACCATTACTCAACCTTGCTAATTATCTTCTCAAGCTTTCCACCTAGGTTATAAATTTTTATAATTCCCTTACATTCCATATTTAAAAAAATAATTTGTTGAGGATAACAAAGGGAGAATATTATTCTCATTCATTACATTAACGAAAATTTTCATTTTCCTTGAAAATTACTTGTTTTGTGTCCTTATTTTCCACACTAAAAAATAACTTCTTGTTCTTCTATGATATTAATTTGAGTGATTCTTCTGAAATTATAGGCATGTAGGACTTAAATCTTGTTTCCTCAATGGTATTTATTAAACTCCATATTTATCTAATTAGATTTGTTAGGAAACTCACCAAAGTTGTGATTATGAATCATAAAATGATATTCTAATCAGGCATAATCACAAGTGTTTGAATTCAATATCTTATTTTAATTGGTTTCTAATGAGGGTAGTTATTCCATTGAATTCCATATTCAACATTAACATGATTCCTTCTAGGTTTATACCTTTAACTAAAACAAACAAGTATAGCGTGAGAAACAATAATTATATCAGGAAACCACATAATCATGAAAAAGCATTTAGTGGATGTATAAATTATGACACATTATTTTATAACACCATAGGGTTATCCTAGTTCATTCATGATCATTACCAAAACAATAGTATTTTATATTATAATTAGACTTATCCATAGGTTCCTCAATAAAGTTTTCTCATATTATTTTATAAAGGTTAACTAAACCTTACATTAACATTAACTATAAGGACCCAAACTTTTCATACATATATATAACATCTTAATGGATGAATATTAATTACATAATATAATGATCCATTCTTGAATTATATAGTTATAGTACCTTCAGAAAATTAGACACATAAAAAACTAGTTCATAAATGATCTACATTGTCTCTCACTAAGTTCTCTGTAACTAGAACCCTTCTTAGAAATACTATACATAATTCGTTTCTTTATGACATGGATAACGGAAACATAAGAATGAGTGAGCTCAAATTCTTTGTAAGGGTAAAAAAGGGAGATTTCAATGATCACTTAAGAATAACTTGAACATAAGGGTATAATAACATGAGAATAACATTTTAAAATCATACATTTCATATCATATATCATAATCTTGAGTCATGGAATAAATCTTTGAAATTCATAAGACATGAATCATAAAGGAAATAAAGGAAATAAGCTATAAGATAATAGCATCAGAATAATACATATGTTTTTTGGGCTAAACATAAGTATAGAAAATAATTTTCTTCATAGTCAATGCTTATTTCCAATACTATCATAGTAGAATGGGTTTATACGCCAAACCATCATAATAGTCAAGGTTCACTCCCAAGAATGTCATAGTGGAAGAATTCCCTCACTAAACTGGGTTTACTATCCATTATATTCCTATTTATCTCATGAGATATCAATATATAATCAATTAAGTGGAGGGATATATAGGTCTCACTCATCCTTGGTTATAATGTAACCACCACTACTAGTTATAATATAACCACTGTCCTTATTATAACATAATCATCTTCCTTGGTTATAACATAACTACCATCCCATGGTATAAAATTAACACTGTCACATAATTTAAACCATAAATATGTGTGATAAAATATCATAAAGAATTAATTATATCATCATATCATAACCCATAGAAATAAAATAGGTTTTATAAACATTTTATCCTTTCCTCATAGCAAAACCCATGGAAATAAATTAGTTTCAAAAAAATCTCATGATGAAAAAAATTAACCACACAGAGAAATAATAAAGAGAGTTCCATTGGATTATATCCCCATTAAATCATAATTTTCATCAAAGTATGTTATCATATATGAAAATTTATTTAAAAGAACCCTAAAATATTTATTGAGGGAAAATAACCTTTCTATTTTGAAAATAACTTTTAAAATAAAAAAAATCCAAAACTATTATCGTAAAAGTTTAATTAAAAAAAAACCTTTTTCTAATTTTAAGGGATGATTAGAAACATTAATTGGTCATGATGGTAAGAAATTATATTCATTCCATATAATTTAAAAGAAAACATTCATTTCACATTTTTCGGAAGAAGTAAAAAAGTACCTCATTCGAAAAATGAAAAGAAGATTAATTTTAAAAAAATTCATAAAATGTTATAAATGGGTAAAAATTATTTAAAAAAATCATATTATAATAATATAAACCTTCTTTAAATTTTTTAGAAAACATGGATATGGAAGAAAAATGATTTTTAATCAAAGATAGAAATAAAGAGGATTTTCTTTAAAAATATTTTTACTATCTTGAGTACTTAAGGTGATGAAAATTAAAGGAAATAATTTAGTTTCATGAAATAAAAAAAGGATAATAATTTTTTTTATTGATAGATATATCATAATATTTCATCATCATAGATTAACTATAGGTAATCCCGATAAATAAGAATATTGTAACATAAACGCTTACCGCTTTGGTAACATGTGAATCGTAATTCCCACGAAATAAATAACCATATATATATATATATATCCCATAACTATATTTTTAATAATAATAAAATAAATTAATTGTAAGTTTATACACCACACAAAAAGAAACAACTGGTGTATAAGTCACGTGCCACATAAAAATAAAAATGAGACGAAAATCTCTTACCTTAGGTATGAATTCCTTTATATAGATTGGAACCTCTGGTATAATAAATATTTTTTTTACAAATATATTACATAATAATACATATATATATATATAATCCCATTTATAATTTTTATATAACATTTTATAACTATTTGTAACACTTCTTTATTAAAATCATTGTTTTGGGTGATATTTGCTTCATTTTTTATGTATGATATGGTTCGATAGTTTTGGTCATTATATTTTTTTATTGTTTTAATAATTTTAATAATTTTAATAATTCTATAAATATAATTTATATATTTATTATTTATATTTTTATGGTCATTCATAAATATATAGATACAAATATGAATTACATCGTTCATGGAGATGACATACTATATGTACACATAAACATTATTCCTATTTTTTGATAGAAGTTATGAAAGAAAGTTAAATAATAACTCAAATTTATAGAATATTTATTATATAATAAATATAATATATATTCATTAAATAAATAATTATAACCATCCATCTAAAATAGAAATGAAAAATGAATCACATCATTTCATAGAGTTGGTAGTCTACACATACGCATGACCAACATTATCATTTTCCAATAGTTTGAAAGGTAAAGAGTTAGATATAATATTACCATTAAATAAGTATATTTATGTCATAATTATCATATATAAAAATTAATACCATCATAATCCTGTGCTATAAATAATGGTGATGAGAAATGAATTGTATCATTATGTGGAGATGGTAAGTTGTACGTACGCACAAGTAGTATTTTAGCATCCAATTTGATGGAAAGAGGATGAATATAGGTGGTTTAATAATAATAATAATAATTCAGTATATTTATTATCCTTAATTTATTATTTTATAATTAATATAACATATTTATAGGAGGTAAAGTAATAATTAAAAATAAAGTGATCGATTAAGGGAATTACCTCTTCTTTGAAGTAACTCCTTTTGATATCATCTTAAGGGATCTATGGTTGGTCTTTTGGGAAGAATGAAAACTCTTGAATATGAATAATGAAGTTTAGAATGTATTTTTTAAGGCCATGGTTGAGATAGAAGGATTAAGGTGATGTGAAGAAGCGAAAAGAGGGGTTCTCTTTTATAATTGAGGGGAGGGGCACTCTTAGAATTTCTTAAAGTTTTAAATTAATATAAATTAATTTTGAAGTTAGAATGGATAAAAATTGATAATATTTGAAGATAAGTTGGGTATTAGTTTAAATAATCTCATTGAAAGTTGGACAAGTTTAGATCACATTGTTAACCTTATCTTTTGGTTTTAACCCTTCGTTAACCCTTTTGACGATTACCATAATATTAAAGTTTTCTACACTTGGGTTAGTAATGTTACTAGAAAATGACACAAGCCTTGTAGATATAATATGTATGATTTTTAAAACCCTATAAAATTAATTTGGGATAATATAATATTTTTATGAACTTTATATCATTTAATAAAATATTATTTATTATAAAATATCATTAATGTATTTTTTAACTATATTAATTTAATTTTCCATTAAATACATCAAGAAAAAGGGGTAATCCAAATATAATTAGTCCAAACATATCTTTTATGTAATAAATATCTATAAACTTCATGGTACACATTAGGTCATTCAAATTATATTACTTTTAATATTTTAAAAATCATTTATTTTAATTTTATGTTTATTGAATAAACATTGTATTAAAGTTTCATAAGAATTTAAAGTCATTATATAATTTATAAAATTATAAATAAATTTCTATAATTAAATTTATTTCATTCATATCAAAGTGGAAATATAAATTCGTTCATGACATGCTTTGTTCCTTATGTTGACACATAATAGATATTTGAAATTAAGAGAATGCCATTTTATAACTTTTATTGATTTAAATATTATATAGGCCATTTTCATGGAAAAGTGTCCATTAAACAACTAAATTTTGAGTCTATTTTGATAAGGGATGAATTAAATTTCCAAATAATAATTAGTATTTAACAAATATTTCCTTATAGCTTATTTTTTACATAGATTATCATGATTTACCCTTTACCAAGGTGATACATTTTATTACGGTTACTATACATATTGATTGAAAATAAAAGCATACTATTTACCAAATTTCAACCCCATGATTCCAAATATGGAAAATATTTTATCAAATTAAATATCTATAAGTGGTAGTAATTAATTTTAATATATGTTCTAAAAATGTGGTGAAAACCACTTTTTAGAAAATATAGTTTTTTAATGTATAAAACCAGATTTATTATTATCCCATGCTTAATGAAATTCTAGGCGAATTTGAAATTTTTTATTGAGTTTATAATATATAAATTTCTTTAAAATCATTCACCAATAATGATAAATTTAATCTATTTATATAAAAACACATTATGCAAAAAAAAATAGTCATTCTGGAAATTGCCTTTTTACCTATAAAAATGTTTTGACACTAAATTATATCCTAAAATTAACCCAAATAGATATAATTTTGATTATTTAAAATATAATAAAATTAATTTTAAATTCAAACAATTTTAAAAAAATGTATATTTTTACATACAATTTTTAATAAAATATTTTTTTAACATTCAATGGATATCAATCTTTCATGAAAATTCTAAAAAATTCATCCAAAGTTAATTTAAATATGATTATTTCAAAACAATTCATTTTATAAAATAAATTTTCTATAAGTTCAAAAATTAATAATAATATTTTCTTAGAAAATAAATTAAAATATTTTTTTGAAGAAAAAAGTGACATTATTAAAAATTGAGTGATTTTTTAATAATAATTTTTAATACATTTATCTTGAGTAGGAAATTTATATATATTTTAAAAAATTATCAATCTGATTCATACCTTTCAATTTAACAACTAGGTTATATATATTATAAATAATAATATTTTAATAGTATTTTATGGTTCATTTAAACACGGTGTTGTGCAAGTTGTTAAATAAATTAAATTATTTAAATAGAATTATATTCTAAAATCTTAAGGTGCTGCGTTTTCCCCATTGATTTATAGCATTTTATAGTTTCTCTTCCACCAATTGAGGTTATATTCTGTCCTTTAATCCTCCTTCTCCAGCTTAATCCAATTTTTTTAAATACTATAGGGATTTGGATGTATGATTCCACCCAATAACGATTGAATCACATTAATAAAACATGGATTTTGTTGATAGATATAAGTGGGGACTTGATAAGGAGGAGCACTTCTGGTTTCTTGTTTTTATGATGGATGTGATATTCTACTTTGGTTTTCTTTAGTTTTTCATGAAATTAGACAAAATTAATGGTTGAATTAAGACAATAAACTTTGAAGTTTTCAAGGATTTAGTTTGAATGAATATCATGTGTGGTTCTCACAACATTACATGAGGTTTAATCCATGGAAGGTCACCTGGTTAGTTTATTAGATATGTACTTAATCGAATTGATTAGGAATGAATGGTAAAATTAATTATAAATTCTTATTGATAAAAATGTGTGAGTCCTTGGACAAGGTAAGACCTCATGTCACGACCCATACCTCAGGGCCCATGCTGTGACTACCCCAATACTTCCTTACAAAGGCTAGGGGCTGGTTACTAGTACTGAAAAGGGGAATCCCAAAAAGGGAAGACATTGCCTTTAAACCTGTACACACAGAGACTAGGTATACAATGAAAGAAAACCACAAAAAACAGCTGATAGTAAAATGAAGTACTGAAAGAAAGGGGGGAGGGAGAATACAATCCCTATATAAAAGTAAATATAGCTAAAAGGGAAAAAAACTCCTGAGGTCATTTACCAAGGATCCTACCTAAAGGGTAGGAACAACTCATCACTATGACTCTCTGCGTAAACTAGTCACCTCGATACACCATCTAGTCCAGGATCCCAAATCTTGGTCAAGGATTCCCGTTGTTTTCACAAGATAGAACAAGGTGCGGGCGATGCCTATGTAGGGGTGAATATAAAGATACCTAGTAGGGACCCTAAGACCCCCAAAGCTCTTCTAGAACTCCACAAAGGAAAAATCACAAAGCATGATCTCAATCAAAAAGTACAAAGTAAAAGACAACTCACACTAGGTATACAACTTAAAGAATACAAATAAAGATAAATAGTTATAAGGACAGATCATCTTATTCCATCGAGAGGCTTTTTCTACTAGACTGCAAAAGGTTGCTAGGTGTTGAACCACAGATGATCGCTAGGTGCTGACCCACAATGGATCGCTAGGTACTGACCCACGGAGGATCGCTAAGTGCTGACCCATATAGGGTAGCTAGGTGCTGACCCACAGAGGATCACTAACTGCTGACCCACAGAGTATCACTAAGTGCTAACCCATAGAGGATCACTAACCACTGACTCACAGAAGATCGATAGGTGCTTCATAACATCATAGCCAACCACTAGATTCCCACACATAGCATGCTTGATTCTGAAAGGATCCGATCATCAAGCCATTGTTCGCAGCTCAACCACTATGAAGTCCCACAAAGAAGTAACCCAAATAACTACCATGTCATATGGGTTCCAGTGCAATAGATGATGCATCAATCTGAATCCTAGTTTGTAAGTCATAGGCATTTTAGTGACGAGGGCCTGGTTGGATTCAAGTCCGATCCAACCCGGTTGTACTCCAACTTTCTCTAAAACCCAAGTGGAGTATTTCAAAAGGACTGCCTCATCCTAAGGGTTCCAGTTCCATAGACGGTATGTCAAATAGATGTTGGTTTAGGATTTATGGCCCTTTAAGCATAACTTGGTTAAACTGGGTTTGGTTCCGGTCCGACCCGGCTAGAACGACCCGACCTGACCCGGTCCAAGCCGACCCAACCCAGTCTGGGTTGACCTGAACCGGGCCGTCTCAGGCCGACCTAGCCCAAACTGGTTGGGCCTAACCCAAACTAGATGGAACCGGTCCGGTTTTCCAACTAGTTGTAGTCGCCAGTTGGGCATAGTCCTAGCTCCCCACTGAACGGACATTGTCTGTTCGGTCTTCAATCAGTGGCATCAGGCTAGCACTGCCCCTTCGGTTGACAGGTCCAGTAGACCTGTATAATGTGGGACCAACAGATACAGGTCCACTACTGCCATGACTAGAGCCGCGACGTCTCTTCCACGGTGCCCTTCTACAGTGTTCCTTCCGCCGTCGACGTGGTCAGATGCCGCCAGTCCACCGTGATTCCTGCAGGCCCCACCCCCTCCTTGCCGCCATCGGCCTCCACCACCGCCGCACTGATGGTTCCGCGCCAACGGCACTTCCACGGGCTACCAATGAAGCTTCGGTGGTCCGATTTCATCCCTTCTATTCCCACGAGCCTCTCGGGATGCCACCTTTACTGCGTGACCCTCAGTTTTGCATTGTCATTAAATTGAACATTCACCCATAAAGAACGCATCAAAATCGAGAGCGACAGAGGGTCCAGGCATTGTTTGGATTGGACTGTACCTCCATGTTAGTGTTTTAACAAGGAAAAGTAATCAATACTTTGCCCATATTAATTTCCCACATATTCATATAGATCGCATATCAAACCGTTAGTGACTTGATCCGCGTTCATCATGTAATTCAAGAATGAGGTAGGTTGAATCGATAATTCAATTAGAATAAAAAAACCCCTAACTTGAACATGTTGGATTCCATTGATGATGAAGGAGGAGAATCTTTTTTTTGAATATGTTCGTTGGAATTTTTAAATCTCCTAATTGAATACTCAATGACATCATTTGTTCTTCGTTGGAGATAATTTCTGCTGGTGCTTTGTCGAGAGTTCTCCTACAATTAACCAAACTGTTTCACCAACAATTTATTTAACATCCGATTTAAGGAGTTTAACTCTCTGCTCATTAATGTGATTAATTAAAGAATTAATTAATTGACTCATTAATTACCCGAAGGTGTAGTTACACAACCTAGTGAATTTGGTTATTAAATAACATGTTAAGTCTGCGGTCCTACCACCATTGCTCAGTGGTTTTAAAGAAAGAATAAAATAACTCCATTAGGTATTTTATAAATTTATTTTAAAAGTTCAAATATTAACTTTTTCATCGGACCCTTACTAATCAAAGTTAAGCTTTGCCTAAGTTAATCCCAGTGCTATGAATTCAATGGTTCCCTCATATTTTTAATCTGAGCACCGATTCGAAAGATAAAAATTCGTGCCCGCATGTTTACTGAACGTACCTTAAAAAAGGTTCAAAATCCCATTCCGGGCTCTCCAGGCCATGGAATCACATGCCATATATTTTTTCTGACTTGTAATAATTCTATATAATTAAAAAAAATTAATATGGAATTTTTTATTCTTTACATTCTCGCCACTTTAGGGATTTACGTCCTTGAAAGCCTCAAAAAAAGCTAAGAAATCAAATGGGGGTATTGAGTATGAATCTGAGCCTCCCTGTAACATCCCAGGTAAATAAATAATATTACATTATAAGGTTTATCAATATTTGTGAATAAAATGTTAATATTACTTTAAAGGGAATGCTATGCTCGATGGTGTACCCAATACGCAACAACGAGTTTCTTTGAAATCTTACGTTGCACACTAATAATATAATAATTTTATAATAGTTAACGCCTAGCTGTTGTAATGGAGGGAATGAACAGAAATAACTACAAAAATGATTACATATGTTTGTTAAATATTTTTACATTTATCCAATAAATGATAGTTGCTTAAAATTCAAATGAATCCAATTTTAAGAATAAATTCTCTAATATTTTTAAAAGATTGTTTTACCGCCTTTTGTTGGAGAACCTTTTTTAAATATAAATTTTGACAATTTTATAAGCTCTATTTGTTAAGATAATATTATTCTTTATTATTGGGATATTTAAATTTACTTTGGTTAAATTTTGGGTATGTTTCTGACAATGTTCATTTTTTTAATGAATAGTGAAAAATATTGCATTTCACACCAAAATTGCTTTTTTCATATAATTTAAATATATGGTTAGATTATATTTTTAATTGGTTCTAAAGTTTAATTAGAATATATTTTTACAATTTAATTCAACGGTGGTCATTATAATTAATTTCACTTTGAAAATGGACATAAACAAGTGCCAAACTTTCCATAGATATTGCTTCCAAACAACCCGCTATTTGTTTTGATAGCGGGAATTAACTATGTGATTTATTAATGAAACGTATATGTTTTGAATTTGTTATAATTGAAATAATTTCTGAATTTGAAATATCAAATATATCTTAGGGTTAATTTGTGGTATTATTCTGATAATGCTTTTTTTAATGAATAGTGAAAAATACCGTTTTTAATTCAAAACGGCCTTTTCATACAATTTATTTATATATTTAGATTGTCATTTTAATTGTTTTTAAATTATAATTGAATTATTTTTTTATCACTTAATACAATGTTGTTCATTGTAAGTAATTTCACTTTTCAATTGGATGTAAAAACAAGTCAATCTTTTGATAAATTTTACTTCTTAAAAATCCGTCTTTTGTTTTGACAACGAGATTTAATTTTAAATTAATTAATACAATTTATGTGTTTTGAATTTGATAAAATGGATTGCATATCTGTAATCATAAGGTCCAAATTACTTAATTAATACTCTTTTGTTTATGGACATTATGAATAGTAATGATGATAATTATCTTTAATTATTGTGTTTAATAAGTAATCGGGTAATTAAGGGTAAGCAAATAATATCATAAAAATATAAAATGACCCCAAAATGTGTCCTAATGCTATTGATGGTGTCATGGGAAACCATGGTATGCCTTGTGCCATCCTTGAGACCCCATGGAATCACTATAGTGTGATAGTGACCTTTTATCATATTTTTTTAAAGAAAGGAAAATGTAACCAAAGTATGTAACACCTAAGTAAAATAATTTTAATTTTGTCTACATAAAAGATATCTTAGACTATAAATAGTCATTTTAAATCTAAAAATATTTCCTACATCATATTATTTTTTTTATAATTTTTAGACATTAAGTAAATTAAATTATTTATGACACCATGATAATGCAACAATTACCTCATTAATGAACGATTTAAATAAAATGAAAATATAATGTATAATCTAAGACTAAAACTTGGAGAAAACCTTTTTTATGAGTATATATAGAACCCTTATCACCTTATCCTAGAAATATTTCAATGTGGGACCTTTAAAATCCGAAACTCTTTAAAATAAAGTAACATTTCTTGAGTTTCCATGAGTGCCCCTCCTCTTCTCTTATAAAAGGCCCCCACCTATACCTCCTTACCCACACCTCTCAAGCCTTTGGATCGACCAAACCCTACCCATTTCATCTTTCCAAATCCCTATCTTTATTATTGAAGCCTAACCTTATGCAGAAATCTCTTCAAGAAACCCTTTTGGTTCAAACCAAAGGGAGTTACCCAATTTAAAGGTAATGTCTTCTTGTATGTTCTTTTGTATTATTTTGCTTCTCCAACCCCCTAAACTATTTTTATTAATTTCTTTTGTAACAAAACCAGTATCTTAAATATACTAGGATGTTTTTATAATAAGGATTATAGCTACACTAACACACACATCCATATAATGGTTAAAGAACATACTGTTTCTGTGGATGACGAATTACTGCCTCACGAAACGATGATTGTTCAATATTCTTTTAACACCTTTAAAGGTGGCCATTATGATGTCACTGTATTTTATATATGATATATATGATATTTATGTTTTATATATGCTTCTTTATTTTATATTTAAAACATACCTTTATTCTTTGTATGTTGTGCAAATGCGATAATTTCATATGAGGAAGTGCGGACTACCACCCCCTCAAGTGATGTGACTTGTTCATGAAATACATGGAATGTATAAAGAATGAAATTAATGAAATTATGTGAACTATATAAAATATATATTATACTTTAATTATAATATATATATATCTCTCAATTATTTTTAATTCCATTAATATGACAAAGAAATGAAAGTCGTGTTCATGCGTACGTACGGCCTGCCGTTTCCATGAACGATGAATTTCATTTCTTTTTATCTCCAAATGTTATGGAATAGTATAAAATGAATATTTACTGGATATATATGATATTTAAATCATTAATACTATTCTGGATATGATGTACTTATAACTACATGGCCGATTCTTTTCAAACAAGTTCATTTTTGACTTATGTACCAAGCATCGACAAAAACATTTGATATGAACTCACATAATTAACAAATTATTATAACATTATAATATGTGATATGAATTGAATAATAAAATTTAAATGAGGTCCTTAAGAAATTATAAATTTAAAAAAGTTTATTATTCAGGAATATAAAGAAACGAACAAGACAAGTCGGACTTGAGGTAAGGGATCCTACCTCTCTCTTTCTTTTTCAGTACTCTTTTTATGTCACTTACTTTAATATCCTCTTTATTATGTTGGGGGATGTTATTTTATATTCTACATTCTGTAATTTTTTTGTTAATATGATTAGAGACCCTATTTTATCTCATCAATTCATTTTTGGAAGTTTTATGTGGCGCTTTTAGGCTGCCAAATTTTCATAAGGGGATTTTCATCTCACTTTTTATTCCCATGAGATTCATGTTACATTGGACACTAATTCCTTTTGTGTTGTTTATGTACTGCCCATTATTTTACTATTTTTATAATATACTCTCATCTATGGGTAGTTACATCTTCATTGTATGACCCTTCTTTCATGGGGTGTACGTTTCGAAAGTTTCCCAAATCGTTAAGGGAACCTTTCACACTCCTATTTTAAAAAGACTTATTTTTTTATGTCTTTTAATTTACATCTTTTTATGTTGGGATATATTCTTATATATCCTTATTTATGTAAATTTTATGTCTAAGTGATGAGATACCATTTTCTCTCTCATCAAAAAATGTTGTTAATTTTAATGTGACGTCGTTAGGTTGTCGAATTTTACCAAGGGAACTTCTTAACCCAATTTCGATTTCTTTGGGTTCAACTTGTAGTTATTAAATATGTCATCCTATGAATATATGTGAATGACCTCTGGTTGTTTTACACTTAATATCCACTTATATTTGGTGTATTTATATTTTTCAGACATAATTATGAGATTGATTTATCCTTAATTTAAGGATACCTTCTTTATAAGGGATTTCATCTCATTTTAGAATTCTATTGAGACTTCATTGTTGTTATGAACCAATTCACTCTTATATGGTGTATATAATGTCCTTTGGAATAATATATCATGAATCCCATTATTATCATGATATTATAAAGTTCTGATTAAATGATATTCCTCAATTATTGTATTCAATTGTCTCTCATTTTGTTAAAAACCCTTTAACTAAAATATTGTTTTAAATGTTTTAATGATTTATTCTTTAAATATTTCTCATTAATATCCATGTTTTCAAAATGGTTTTAAGGATTTATTTATATGGATATTAATGGTTTAAAATGTTAAAAGTTTCAAAGTGGTATGGGAAACTTTGATTCAAAAATCTCTTTATTAAATGTTTTAAATGGTTTTGAAAATGGTTTTTAGAATGGATTCATTATTTTAATATCTTAAAATGTTATATTGTTATTACAATGTGGGAATGTTATCTGTACTTTGTGATTAAGTTATGTTCTATGATTATGTTATGGTTCTTGGGAATTTTTTATGAATACGGGTGGTTCCGTGATAAACTATGGGAGGGTGAGCCCGATATAGCTCTCCAATGCATTGGGTAACATGAAGGAGTTAAATGTTAAGGTTTATCCGAAGAGATTTAGGGAATATACTGTGATGGGTATTCCAAACGCAACCATGAGGGTTACTCCCTACGTAAGAATGTTATGAATGCCTCAAGTTACCTTTATGACTTATGATTTCTATTGAGTTATGCATAAATATTATGATTTCATGAGGTATGTTAAATTGCTTAAGTTTTATGAGTAAAGTATGATTTCATTGATTCTTATGTATACATAGACTGATGTTTTCTTTTCGTTCTGTTATAAAACTTACTGAGCTTTTTATGCTCATCCCAAGTTTTTGAAATGTTTTCATAGGACATAAAGTTGAATAGGGTCAAGGATGGGATCAAGGAAATGTCAGGCTATCTAAAACAAGGAACTAGACATGACTCTTTTGTTGAAGAGTATTTATTTTGGGAAAAATGGCAACTGAGTAGATTTTTCTACTTTGTAATCATTGAGATGTAACAGCTATGTCCTAATTCTCTAAAACTCTAAACCTGAAAAGATCCTCAATGTGAATTATTCAATTTAAACCAAGATTAAGTAAGGTTTAAGGTCTGGTCCTTATACTCCCACCCCCATGTGCTCTCTTTGAGGTTCTCATGCTACTACCGAACTCTCACCAGAGGGATCGATTTTCCATGAAGGACCCACTCCTATCGATCCTCTATCTCCACTAGGAACTCCACGAATGTCTCCCCATCGTAAATTTCCAGCTCAACCCAGTCGATAACGTGTGATGGATCATGAACATACCTCCTCAACTATGAAACATAGAAAATATTATGCACCTGGTGAATTTATGGGGGGGGGGGATAGCTAGGCGGTATTCCACCTCGCCAACTCTACTGTGAATCTGGAAAGGTCCGATTAACCTCCGAGATAACTTTTCGCCCCAACCAAATCTATGCAATCCTCGTCCGGGTGAGACCCTTAGGAAGACATGGTCTCCCTCCTCAAACTATAAGGGTCTCCATATCGTTTCGGCATAAGAATTATGCCTGATCTATGCAATATTCATCCTCTCTTGGATGATCTTTAACTTCTCAGTGGTAGCCTGTACCAACTCAGGACCCATAAGTGCTGACTCTCCCAGTTTCTAGCATAGAGTTTATCTTCACAGTATCCCGTATAAGGCCTCAAGCGTTGCCATGCTTATGGTGGTGTGATAACTATTGTTATATGATAACTCCACCAGTTTTAGGTGGTCCTCTAAACTACAACCAAAACCAAGGACGCAAGAAAAAAGTATGCCCTCAAGTGTCTATATCATCCACTCTATCTGACCATCTATCTGGGGGTGAAAGGTGGTGCTCAAGCATAGCTAAGTCCTGAATGCCTCCTGCAATACCTTCCACATCCAAGATGTAAAATGAGTGTCATGATCTAAAATGATCATTGATAACACCATGTGAAGCCGTACAATCTCCTATATGTAAAGGCGTCCCAATCCCTCTACTGATCTCTGCTCTCAGATGGGTAGAAAGTGGGATGACTTAGTGAGTCGGTCAATAATCACCCAGTTGGAATCGTGGACCCTAGATGTACTTGGTAGTCCAGTCACAAAGTCCATAGAGATACCATAACACTTCTATTCTTTTACATCTAGTGGTTGAGCTAAGCCTACTGAAACGTGATGCTCGACCTACACTTGCTGAGAAGTGATGGATTGTGAAACAAACTCTTCCATTGTTTTCTTCATCCCTAGCCACCAGTACTGATGTTAGAGGTCCTGTCACATCTTCTTTACACCAGGATGTACCTTTAAAGGTGATGAATGGAACTCCCTCAACACCTCCTCTCATTGAGTCACTCATACCATGGTGCATCCTCTAAAAAGGATGACGTGCTCCCCACCATTGGAAAATTCTTCAGGATCCCGTCTTGAGGATATCTGAGCACGTTGGGTCCGGTAGTTAATGTCCCCAAGCTGTGCCTCTCAGACTCACTGAAGGAGCAGAGTAGTGACTATCATAGACTAGATGTAAGCTGATCCATCACTATCCATGAAGGATATCTGCAATGCGGTGATCTTCTCTGTCGCCTCACTTAGTAGCTATAAACCAGACCTTCTACTAAGTGTGTTTGTTACTACGTTACCCTTCCCAATAGTGTAGACTATCTCAAAGTCAGAGTCTTGGAGGAACTCCATCCAATGCCACTGTCTCAGGTTGTGGTATTTCTCTAAGAAGATATAACTCAGAATCTTGTGATCAAATTATATGGTAAAACATTCACCCATCAAGTAGTGCCACCACATCTTCAAGGCTAAGACCATTGCTTCTAACTCCAGGTCATGGGTAGTGTAGTTCAGCTCATGTTACCTCAATTTTTGTGAACTATAGGAGATCCCCAGTTTCTCCTACATTAGGACACACTTGAGTCTGGTCCCTGATGCATCATAGTAGACTGCATACCCAACACCCTCTTCTAGTAGCCTCAAAATGGGGGCACTCGTTAGTCTCCACCTCATCTCTTGGAAAATATACTGGAATCTCTCTATCTATAATTAGGTATGACCATTTGTTAAATATAAAAAGGGTTCCACTACTCTAGAAAATCTAGGTATGAATATCCGGTAGTACCCAGCCAACCCCAGGAAATTTCGTACCTCGGTCACACTCCTGGGTGGATCCCAAGAAAGCACAAACTCTTTCTTTGCTGGATCCACTACAACTTCAGCCTCCGAGATATTGTGTCCTAGAAATTGGACCTCCCATATCCAGAACTATCACTTTGAGAGATTTCCCTAAAGTTGGTGCTCTCAAAGTGCATCCAAAACTATCTGCAGATGCATAGAGTGCTCCCCTCCAACACCGATTATATCAAGATGTCATTAATGAAAACCACCAGGAAGTGATTGAGGTAAGGATATAAGATCTTGTTCAAGATCCCCATGATCAGTGCCAGAGTTTTGGTCACACCAAAAGGCATCACCAAGAATTCATAGTGGCCATTCCAGCATCTGAAGGCTGTCTTCAGTATGTCCTCATCCCGTACCCTGAGCTAATGATAGCCTGATCTAAGGTCTATCTTCAAAAACCACCATGTTCCCTTCAGCTGATCGAAGAGATCATCAATCCTTGGAAGATGATACTTGTTTTTCATGGTCACCAGATTCAGGTGCCGATAGTCCACAGAAATCCTCAAAATTCCATATGCCTTCTAGGTGAACAAAATCAGGGCTGCCCATAGAGAGACACTGGGTCTTACGAACCCCTTTCTCTACAAGTCCTCCAACTGTACTCTTAACTCATGTAGCTCTACGGGAGCCATCCGATATGCTGGTGTAGATATCAGTTTCATTCCAAGGTACAAGTCTAAGTAAAAGTATACCTCTCTACAAGGAGGTAGAACCGAAACATCATTCAGAAAGAAATCAGCATACTGGTTCACCACAAAAGGATAGCTCAGACTCTACTTATCCACTACACCGAGGGTGAGGCTAGCCAGCTGATGAGTGATCAGATACAACTTCCTCTAATAATTTACATCCTATGCTGCAATGGTTTTCCTCTCATTGGTGAAGGAAAAATTGGTCCCATCCTCATAGACACACCACACTTTGTGCCTAAAATAGTCTATCTGGGCATAGATTGTGGATAGCTAGTCCATACCCAAGATGACATCGTAATGCTTCAAGGATGCTACTAAGAGATCCAATATGAAGCTATTGCCTCCTAGAGTGAGCTTAAACAACCTGCACTAGTGCGTAATCGTCAAATCCATTCCTGTAGAAGTATCTAATCATAAGGATCGAGCCAACGACTCTATCAAAATCTTCGAGCTCTAAAAGAGAGTTGTGGAAATGAAAGAGTGACTACCACCTGTGTCTAAAATAACTGTATCTAGGTTAGAGTAGACATAGATCTTACCATGAATCATCTATGGAGGGTCATGGTCATAGGCCTCAGCTTTCTGTAGCTGAGATCGTCCTTGTCCATCCTACTCCCTGTGGTTGGGGTGGACCACATGAGGGTGGTGGTGGTAGAACCTAAAATCGTCACCCGCCACCTTCTATACGGCCTGAGCATATGCCACATCCACTTTCCTATGGACCTCCTCACTTGAGCCTTTGTCACTGACTTGGTGGTCCCTCAATTGTTTGGTGATCGTCCATGAGGGGAGTCAGACAGTCGCGAGCCATGTGCCCCTATCCACCACAAGACTAACAGTCTCTAGTAATCAAATAACCTCTTATGCCTCGCGAGCTCTGCACCTTCAACCCAATATCCTGCATTCATCCTATAGAATTTATGGCCCATTTGGGCCTCTGATCCATCTGCCTAATAGCTGCTACAGATGAATCGATTGCATGTTGTTTGGTGGTAACTCTTACTGTCGGTGCCTTCTCGACACGAAATCTCTCCACCAATAAAGATCTCTTTAGCACTCTAGCCTATGTCGTGATGTTGAGCGATATCATCGAAGCTCTATTCTCTAGTTAGAGACCCTAAACAAAGGTCTGGGTGCCGAATAATGGGTCCCATACCATGTTGGTGGAGTAGCAAGACAGGTCAGTGAATCTCACCGAGTACTCTTCCACTTTCAAGCTGCCCTACTTTCAGTGCAATAGCTTTTGAATATGAACTAAGTGTAAATTCACTAGTACGAACTCCGACCTTAAGAGGATCTAGAAGTCCAACTAGGAGAGTGTCACCTCCTCATGTGTCTGGAGTGTCAGGATCAACCATATCCCTACTGTGCCCTGGAAGAGGCTAGCAGCTAGGATTTCCATCTGGTCTGCTGGTGTCTCAACCAAGTGGAAAACCCATATCACAACCTCCATCCAGTCCTTAGCTACTGAAGGATCTTTCTTGCCTCGAAAACTCAGAGGCCTTTATCTATGGAACTCATGAAACACGGTCAATTAGCGTGCATGGTCTTATGGTGGGGCTGGTGGAATCTGCTTCCCTATGGGTAGTGGTGCTACTAGTACACCACCCCGAGGTACCAGCACCCTATGAGGGCCCTACACTAAAGCCTCATTGCTTGGTGGGACGTTATCAGGATCTCTCACTAGAATCCTGGAGAACTGTCTACATAGAGACATCCTATAAAGAAACAGATGCTCCACGATCAATAAGTTATACCTGGGGAGCTGACTCAAAAAGATCAAAAGTAAAACAACATTTTCAAAACACACAAAAATAGTGTTTTCATGTACTGAGTCAGAAATCAGAATTTAGGGTCCTGGTGTATGGATACATTGTTTGTCTCACTAACACTGGACTTCCTGAAATGAAACCCGAAATCAAGACACTTAACACTATTGATCCATTGAAAACATAGACTCTTAGTTATTCTGGTAGAACCGACCACCCTTTGATACCACTTTGTCACGAACCATCCCTTGGGGCCCGTGTCATGACTACCCCAAGCCTGCCTTCTATAGGCTAGGGGCTGGTGACTAGCATCGGAAAGGCGAAACCCAAAAGGGGAATATTTTGCCTTTAAACGTGTACACACATAGTATAGGTAGACAAAGAAAGAAAATGACACAAAAACTTTTGATAGTAAAAGTAAGTACTAAAAGAAAAGGGGGGATAGAATATAAGCCCAACTAAAAAGTAAATATAGAAAAAAGGGAAAAATAGCTCCTCAGGTTGTCTACCAAGGATCCTACCTGAAGCGTAGGTATAACTCGTCACTGCGGCTCTCTGCATCAACCGGTCACCTCCATACACCATCTAGTCCTGGCTCCCAAATCTCGGTCAAGGCTGCTCATCATCTACACAAGAAACAACAAAGTGCGGGCAATTCCCATGTAGGGGTGAGTATAAAAATACCCAGTAGGGACCCTAAGACCCTCGAAGGTCTCCCAGAATTCAGAAAGGAAAAACCACAATATATGATATCAATCACAAATCATAAAGTAAAAGATAGATCACACCAGGTATACAACTTAAAGAACATGAATAAATATTATTATTCATAAGGCTAGATCATCTTATTGTATCAGGAGGCTTTTTCTTCTAGACCGCACAAGGTTACTACGTGCTGAAACATAAAGGTTCTCTAGGAGCTGAATCATAGAGGATTTCTAGGTGCGGACCCATAGAGGACTGCTTGGTGTGGACCCATAGAGGATCTGTAAGTGGGTGATGACCCAAAGAGGATTGATAAATGATAAACCATATGAGATCGCTAAGATCTTACCCATAGAGGATTGCTAACTACTGGACCACAGAGGATCGTTAGGTACTTCATCACATCAAAACCAGCCACAAGTTTCCCGCACATAGCACGCTTGATTATGGGAGGATACTATCCTCATGTCATTTTTCATACCTCAACCACCACTAAATCCCAATAATAGGTAACTTGAAGAACCTCTATGTCATAAAGGTTCCAACTCAATAGACGCTGCATCAATCGGACGCCCAGTCTGTAAGTTATAGCCATTTTAGTGCCAAGGGCCATTTTGGATTGGAGTCCAATCCAAACTGGACGTACTCCAAATTTATCCAAAACCCAAGTGGAGTATCTCAAAAGGACCGCATCATCCTAAGTGTTTTAGATATGTATATGGTTCATAAAATAAATGTATGGTTTAGGATTTATAAACCTTTAAGCATAACTAGGTCAAACTGGGTCTGGGTCTGGTCCGACTCGATGAGAGTGACTCAACCTGACCAAGTCTGGGCCAACCCAACCCTGTCCAGGTTGACCCGACCTGGGTCCAAACTGGGTTCGACCCGACCTGGGATGACCCGACCCACTGGGCCCGACCTGGATCGGTTGGGCCCTACCTAGTCCGCATGGACCCGGTTCGGTTCGCTTGCTGGGTGCGAACACCAGTTGGGCGTGGTCCCAGATCCCCACCAAATAGACTCTGTCTATTATGTCCTCAACCGGCAATGCTAGACTGGTGTCTCCCCTTCGGTTGACCAGTATGGTGGACCTATCTAGGGTGGGACTAATGGATGTAGGTCCACCACCACCATGGATGGAGCTACGACGTCTCCTCTATGGCCGGAGATGCGTCATGTCCTATACAATCAGATCCATGAAGTATCCTCTGCGGCATGCTGCTGCAGTGCGCCATCCGCCCTCGAGGCGGCCGTTGTCGGCCCGTATCGAATGGCTGCCCCCTATGCACCGCAGTTCATGCGGGTGCCGGCAATTCCTTATGGCTGGTGATAGTGGGCCACTACCACCAATCATCGGTGCTAATGCATCAGTGGTGCGACACCGACAACACTTTTATGGGCCACCGGTGAAGCTCTGGTGGTCCGATTTTTTCCCGTCTGCACCTACAGGCCTCCCGGGATGGTACCTTTACTACATGACCATCATTTTTTCATTTCCTTCATGTTAAACATTCTCCCATGAAGAAATCATCAAAACTGAGAGTGGTGGAGGGTCCTGGACTTGTTCGGATTGGTCCACACCCTCCACACTAGTTTTTTAACTAGAAAAAGTAATCGATATTATGCCCAGATTAATTTTTTGAAAATTAAAATGAATTACAGATAAATCCATTTATTGGATGATCCACATTCATCATGTATTTCTAGAATGAGGTAGGTTGAATCAATAATTCGCATTGAATAAACAAAAAACCTACCTTGAACATTTTGGATTCCACTGATAATGAGGAGGATAATCCATTGTTCGAAGACATTCGTCGATGTTTGTCGATCTACGAATCGAATCCTCAATGGTGTCATTCATTCTTCGTTGGAGATGATTTCCACTAAGACTTCCTCGAGAGTTCTCCCACGATTCCCTAAACCCTTTCTCTAACAGTTTATTTAACATTATAGTTAAAGAGTTTAACTCTCCACTTATTAATTCGATTAATTAAAGAATTAATTAATTAAATCATTAATTACCTGAAGGCGTGGTTACACAACCTAGTAAATCCGGTTATTAAATAACCTGTTAAACCTGTTGTCCCACCACCGTTGCTCAATGGTTTTAAAGAAATAATAAATTAACTATATTATTTATTTTATTTTTTTCTTTGAAAAGTAAAAATATTAATTTTTCATCTGACCCTTTCTGGTCAAAGTTATGTTTCGCCTAACAGAATCCTAGCACTGGGAATTCAACAGTGCCCTCAGATTTTTAATCTGAGCACCAGTTCAAAAGATAGAAATCCGTACCCGCACATTTACTAAATGTACCTTAAAAAAGTTCAATTTTTTGTTTCCAGCTATCCATGCCTTAAAATCACATACTATTAATTTTTTATGACTCATAATAATTCCATACAATTAAAAATAATTAATATGAAATTTTCAGGTCTTTATACCTTATTCATGATGATATATTAGAAATTTCTTAGTTGATGATAGAGAATAATTTTATTTAGTGGAATACACTGATGTGAGATAGGTTTCCATGATTATTACGTTCATTATATGTGGTTTCATTTATTATTTGATTTATAATTTGGGGTATGTAAAGACCCAAACTTCTCAATAATAAATATTATATCTTAATATATGAATATTCATTATATAACATAATGATTCATTCTATAATCTTTGAGTTATAGTTTCTTTTGAAATTTGGACACATAAAAAATTGGTCCATAAGTGAGATATGTTATCTCCAAATAAGTTTTTTCTGAATGGAACCCTCATAAGACATGTCATACATAATACCTTTCTTTATATCTTGAGTAAAGGAAACATAATAAAGGGTGATCTCATATTCTTAGTAAGGGAAAACAAGGGAGAAATAAATATAATAGGAGAAAATGAGTATGAGAACTTGAGAATACCATTTGAAAACAATAACTTTCATTTTATAGATCATAAATGTGAGTATGGTAATAAATTTTAGAAGTTCATAAGACATGAATCAAAATGGAATCAAAAAAGACAAACCATGAGATCATAACATTATCATAAAACATAGATTTTTGGAATATAAATAATGATATAAAATATTTTGTCAAAGCAATACACTAATAGATTCATAACATGTTAGGCTTGGGCTAACCTCCCATGTAATTTATTTGGGTTTGGGACAACATCATATGATCCCACTTTTATGCTTGTAATAACCACCTATATACCCACTTTCAAGCATGACATTACCTATATTGTATCCTTTGAGCATATATAACATTAATCATTACTCATTGCATTGGAGTGATTTATAGGTCACACCCATCACTTAACGACAATAATACATATGTGTGCCACAAGATAAAAAATATTTCATTATATAATAACCAATGAAATTGAATGAGTTTTATAAACATTTCATCATATAATCGTGATATAACATGTGGAAAAAGGAAAGAGTTTCAAACATATCTTATCATCATAAATATAAAACATTTAGAGAAAGAATAATAATGGTATCCTTGGATCATATCCATAGTAAAACATAAGTTACATCAAAGGATTTTATCTTAACTGTAAAATTAATATTTTTTTAAATGTCTTAGAATATTTCTTGGGGAAAATAATATTTATTTATAAATCACATTTTAATTATATATATTTATAATATATTTAAAAAATATTTTTGTTTGAAAATTAACTTGAAAACATAAAAAGGAAGCTTTTGTAATCATTTAAAACATTTCCTATGGAAAATATTCTTTCCACTTTGAAAGAAACTTTTTTTTAAAAATAAAATATTTTCAAAATAAATTTATTTGAAAATAACCATTGAAACTTATAAAGTAAGATTTAAAACATTGAGTGTTCATGAAGTTTGGAATTTTTGTACATATTATAAAAATATTCCTATTACATTTTTAGTAAAATCCAAGTGGTCCTTTTTTTGAAAACTATATAAAGATTACTTTTAATATAATTTTTTAAAAAAATTAAATAATGTTAAAAATGGAATTAAAAAGTAATATATGAAAAAATTGAAAAACCTGGAAAATATTTTTTGAAAATATTTTTAGAAAACATAGATATGGAAGAAAAAATATATTTCAACATAAGAGAGAAATAATGTATATTTTATTTTAAAAATTACTTTTAGAATCATAAGAAAATAAAGGGTGGAAAATGATAGGAAAACATGTATTCTCATGAAATAACTATAAGATAAGAAAATTCATGAGTTTCTTAAGATACATATCATAACATTTCATCGATGAAAGAAATATCATAAACAATCTTGATGAATAATGAGATTGTAACATCAAACCCTTATAACTTTGGAAACATTTAAATCATAAGCCCCATCAAATAATAAAATAAATAGAAACATTAAATATCACGAATAAAAGGATATTCATGACATTAAATTTCAAAGGGGATTTATATACACCTCATAAATTAATATTAGTGGACAACATAATGTATGCCCCAAAGAATAATTTTTTTGACAAAAATCCCTTGCATCATTTGTAATCTCTTGAATCATAAGCCCCATTAAATAATAAATTTAAATAAAACTTTAAATATATATAAAATAAGTATATTAATGATATAAAATTTCAAAGGGATAGTATATACACCACAAAAAATAAACTAGCAGTGAATATGACCTAAGTCTCCCAGAAATAAAAGAGAGTTGAAATCCATTACCTTAAGCTTTGACTTCCTTTATAAATGTCTGAACCTATTGTATAATAAATATAATTTTATTATAAATCTATTACAGTACAATAATTATATATTCTATACCATATATTATTTACTTATGACCTTTTATTACACATTTATTAACAATTCCTTGTTAAAATCGCATTTCGGGTAATGCGTGCTTTGTTTTTAATTCGTGTTTTATTTTTTTTATTTTCATTCCTATTATTTTTATCATGATTATTTCATATCTAGAATATTAAACATGATATAAATATCTTATATATTCATTATATATGTTTTTAAGTATTCTAAAAAAGTTAGAGATATGAGATGAAATACACCGTTCATGGAGATGGTAAATCGTACGTACGCATTAACACTATTTCTATTTTCTCAATGGATGAAATGAAAGAAAGGTAAATAAAATATAAAATTTTCAGAATAATTTTTGATTTCATATTCATCACATATATTCATTATATTTAAAATTTTAGTTAGTGTTTTTTATTGAGTGGAAATGAACCCCTAATACAACATCAAAGGCAGGGTTCAAAACCCGCATGTCCCCATTTATGAGAAATTTATTGGGAAACCTGTTAATGGGGATGCTTATGTGGTAGGGGTCATTTTTCATGGTGGGTGATAAGTGATAGTGTTTCTGAATCCATGGGGTGATGTCAAAATCATTATCCTGGGATGACAATAGGGTGTCAGCAATAGAATCCTATCTAGTTGGGCCATGATGGTCAACAATGCTCAGGTAAGATAAGGGGTGTCACTTAAAGTAATATTGCTACTAGTGATGGGAGATTGAGGACTGGGAAGATAAATCAATATTTGAAGGGATGAAAGTTGAGTACCACTAACAATGGGATTATTGGGTATGTGTCCCATATTGATGAAAGATCTCACAGGCGGTAGGTCTTGGTGACCTACTGCTGTTCGAGGAGTAGGATATTCTTTCTAGGGCCATGGGGTAGATCATGTGTGGGACTTTGGGTGGGGGGTGGGGGTGGGGGGTCAATAAACTATACTTCTAGACTGTGAGTGCGAAGTTTGTGTGGGTTTGTTTTGGAATTTAATTTTACCCCTAAGAATCTAACATATATAAAATTTACCCTTATTACTTTCCATTCAAAGCATTAGTGAAAAATAAATCACATCGCTTTATGAGCAGATTCCCTTCTTACATACGAATGACATTATCATTTCACCCATGGAATAGAAAGTAAGAAGGTATATATCATATCATAATTCTATAATTATAATTATGTTAAAAATATCATATAAATTCATTTAATCTATCCTTATTACCATCCAAGTAAAATAGGAATCAAAAACACATCACAACGGTTCATGAGCTGGTTATCCTATGTACGAACGAGTGATATTATTGTTTTCCAATGGGTTTATTGGTAATAATATAGATATGATATTATAATTATAGAGGTAAAATAATATTATTAATATAATATATAAACATTAAATCTATCATTATATCCACCAATGAGAGGTGGTGATGGAAAACAAATAATATCAATTCGCGAGGAGGTAGTCCTCCGTATGCATGAATGATGAATTTATATCCCATTTGGTGGAATATAAGATGAATTTAGATTATTAAATCAATAAAATATCATATTGGTATATTAGAGATATTATTTTTATTATTTTATCATAGTTAGAAAAGATTTTAAGCAGTAAGAAGAAGAAGAAGAAAACAAAGATGCATTGTTTAAAACTCTACCGCTTCTTCAAAAAATCTCTTTTGGTTTAACCTAAATATATAATATATTCCCTTTATGATCTATACAAGGAATCTATTATATGGGGAGGGAATTAAGGAAGAATTACTTTTAGGTAGTGGCTGATACAAATGATTTTGGAAGTGTGAAGTGCAGAAGAGAGGGTGTGGACTTTTATATGTGTGGGATATGACACACTTGAAATTTTTAAAATGAATAATGTGTAAACATATTTTTCGCGTTATGAAATTCTAAAAAATGGGCCATTATTGAACCATAGAGATTATAATGTCAAAGTATGTATTTACAATGTGTGTTGGACAGATTTTTAGGTCATTTTACCCCTTATATTTATAGTTTAATCCCAGGTAATTCCATTTTAACCTTAACCATAATAATTATTTTTTACTTTTTTTAAAACTGAATTTGAAAAAAATTAAGATAAAATTAATATATAATATAATTTTTTTTATTAAAAATATTAAATCCATTTTTATATATTTTATTCAAATAAGTTTAAAAATAAAATTTAAAGTCAAACCCATAAATGTGATGAAAGGCAGGCTTCCAGAGAGAAAATCATCAAAATTTTATAATGTTTTTATATAAAAATTAAAAATTAAATTAATTATAATGAACTAAATTGAATTAATAAATTTTTATTTAACTAATTTTACTTTTAAAACCACATTAAGATATAATCTATCTTGTAAATTATTTGAATGAAAAGACAAGTTTTAATAAAAACCAATATTTTTCACTATTCAATCGAAATTTATCTTTCTTGAAAATTCTCAAAAATTAAATCCAAGATAATTTAGACATTATAATTTCAAAAATTAATTTAATTTTTTCAAATAAATATTCTAAAAGTGGAAAAAAATAATTTTAAAATAAGTACGTGAAAGGTGACAAAAGTACTTTTTAGAAGAAAAATACAGTTTTAAGCATAAAATTGGATTTATTATTATCTCATACAAAGGAAAAACATAAGATTTATGTTACAATTTTTATTGAATATATAATATATAAATTTCATTAAAATAAATCAACAAGAATTATTTATTTAATTTATTGTGATAAAACATGTATGTACACATAAAAATTATTTTTCAAAAAACAATTCCTTTATTTTAAAATGGTTTTTATTTATTTTATAATTAATTGGTCACCTGATAAGTCATTTTATATACATGTGTAATACATATAGTTTTATAATTTAGTTATTTCTATTCATACCCACCATTCCAACATCCAGGTGATAATTATTTTACAAAATAATTATTTTTATAATAGGATTTCAGGTTTCTTTAGAACCTGGTGTTGTATATAACACAAGATAAAATTGGTGTTGTGTGTAACATAATATAAAATCTGTATTTCATGTAATATAATATATTAAATAAATTAATTTTATTAAAAAATCCATTTCATAAAATCTGGGGGTGTTACATTCTACCCCCTTAGAATTAAATTTTCCCAAAAAATTCACTACTCTAATAAAATAACTGAGCATACTTCCACCTCACTATGTAATTAATGTTAACACATAACTTCCTCAAGATATTGGATTTACCTCAAAATATTGACCAAGTGAGTGGTCTTGTTTCATACACTTTATCTTAATGATCCAAAATCTAAAATGATTATTGCTTATAAGAAATTTGATGCTTTAAAAGTATGACATCTAAGTTCTTTACATGTGAAGAATTAGGTATATACTTCCCCAAGAGAGATACATGGAACAAATTATGGATTTGAGATTGGTTTGGTGCTTCTTTAAATTGATGGGTTACTATCCTGATTTGATCAAGAATTTCAAAGGGACTGATATACCTAGGGATTGGATTTTATTTATTTTTTAATCACAATTTTATCCTTTGGTTATGCTTCAATAAATTTCTTATTTGTATCTTACTCTAAGAAATAAAGATGAATTTGTTATACCTGAATCACTAATAGGTCATAATATCTGTAATATAATGATAATTCATCCCTTCTATATCTAGTTATAATAACAAAAAAAAGGTTATAAAAAATTATCCAACATCCATAAATCTTCATATAGTGAAGTAAAACATTAGTCTCTAAAAATCATCCAAAATTAAACATAAAAAATTCCATAAATAGTAAGCCTTGATAAACTTCCAAAATTCCAAATTTATATTTAAGGTATCTAAATTTCCCAAAATAAACCTAACAATTATCCCAAAAACATGAAGTGGCTCTTAATGTCACATACAAAATATGTGAACACATAGATCATATATTCTTAATGAAAACATACATGGTTCCAAAAATTTACTCTTTACTTGTTCCTTAAATTAAACCACCTGTTATTGAACATATTCCATAAATAAAAAAAATGTTGTAAATTCCATCAATGATAACATAAACGACTTTTTCAATATATCATTAATTAGTTCCAAGGCCGTCAATACTATCAAATTTATTTTATCCATATCAATCAATTCTTTATCAAACATAAATACCATTATCTGAACACCAGGAACATATTAAGGGATATATTCCATTAATCATGTGTTTTCTATTAAATATCACATTTATATTAAATAAATTTTTTCATTCATCGGTATCATTTAACATATTGTTGCAAATAAATAATAAAAAAATTCAACAGAAGAATACTTATATATTTCAATATTCATAAAACACAATTGTTGAATTCCCTTACACCAACACTTCAATAATTCTGCTATATTATTAAAACATTAACTAGGCCTCGCCATTTTATAATTTAATACCACCTTCCTATAATATGAAATATGAATCAACCTCAATTCAATCTTACTTCTTACTATTAACATTGACAATACTGTTTCGATAAACTACTCCTTTTATACATCATTAATGGTCTCTTAATAATCAGAAGTATACTCATTACTCATAAAACGTTGTTGATTCTCTTCATGAGAATTCCCCCAAGGAAATTAATTTTCATACTTCCAATAATTTCAATATTTAAAAGATTCATATGTTCATTATACTTTAGGGATAATAATTTTACCAACCATTATATTAGCTAAACATTTCATTTTCCCCTGGAAATTTGTTTCTCCATTCCCTTATTATCCAAAAATAAAACATATTCTCAGTCCTTTGAAATATTCCCTTGAGTGATTATTACAAAATTATTGACATATTATAAACTCAGTGTTCTTTCCTCAAGGTTCTCCACCACCTAAAATATCAATGAACTCTATCCTTGTCTTCTTTTGAGAGTCCAAAAGTTGGTTAAGGTGATTTTTTAATAATATATCATGATAAATGATTTAAAATATTCAAAATATACTTCACTCTAGTTATCCTACCATTTGGTTTCTCATCAAAACATTGTCTATCACATTCAATGTTAACCTTGTTCATTCTGGTTCTTGCCATTTACTAATACCATAAATCATAGTGTGAGTAACAAAAATCATTGTGGGAAACCATATTTTCATGAAAATTCATTTATAGGATTTCTAAAGCATGACAAATTTTTTAAATCCATAAAACAATTGGCTTATAATATGTCATTCATCATCATTATTAAAATCCTTCATGATTGATCATAAAGAGTTTGTGAATTTTCAAAGCATATATTCTGGGAGTATCATGTTAGGTGTGTAGTAAAACCATTTTCGTGTAACTAGTAACAATTTAGACAAGCACAATGAGCCTTTTTTATATTAAGAACCCCTAGGTACATCTCTACCAGAACTACATCCACTGATAGTATCTAGAAAGGGATATAATTTATTAGAAACCACTCGCTGCATCCTTCAACAATATTCTGGGATATTTTCATTTACTTGGAATTATACATAGATTTATATATTGAAATATCCCTCAGGAACTCACCAATGTTTTCTCATTATAACTTCAAAAGGTTAACTAGAACTCCATATAATACCAAATATAAATACTCTATCTAATCATATATAAATATTACATCTTAAAAGATGAATATTCACCACATAATATAATGATCCATGCTATAATTGTTTTGGTCTAGTTCATTTGGAAACATGGACACATAAACAACTGATCCATAAGTGAGCTACATCATCTACCACTAAGTTATTCATAATTATCACCATTCTTAGAAATATCATACATAATAAAATTATTCATATCATGGGTAAATGAAAAATGAGAAAGGGTGGGATCAGACACTTAATAAGGGTAAACAAGGGAGATATCAATATAAAATGCCCATATGGGTATGTGATCATGGTAATAAAATTATAAAAACTTGAAATTCTTGTCATAAATCATAAATTTGAGTCATGGAATACATATTAACAATTCATAATAGATGAATCATAATAGAATCAGATAACATGTTCCATGATAGAATAAAATTTGGTAAAGACATAGATATGTGGCATACACATAAGTATATAAAATCATATTTCAAGTCTCTCCTCCAAGATATTCATAGCATGTTAGGATTTTGATGACCACCTAAGTACTTTCTTTAGGATAGCGATAACCTCCCATGTACATTCTTTCAAGCTTGGGCTAACTGCTCATGTACTTACTTTTGGGATTGGGATAAGATCCCACATACCCTTTGATATCATAAATAATAATCATTACCCAATGCATTAGAGGGAGATAAAAGTCCCACCCTACACATAATTACAATCATATATATGTGTTCCACAATATCATTAAACATTCATCATATCATAAACCATGAAAATAAATGAGTTTCATAAACATTTCATAGAATCATCATAACATAACCCATGTAAAAAAGGTATGGGTTTCATAAAAACATTGTATTCATAATCATAAGCAATTTAGATAAATAATAAGAATGGAATCCTTGGATAATATCCTTATTAAAGCATAAGTTTTATCAAAGAATGTCATCTTAGATGAAAAATATTTTTAAAGAAAAAAGCATTGAAAATTTCTTGGGTAAAATAACATTTATTTAAAAATCAACCTTATAAATCTAGAAATTTATAAAAAATTTTGGAAATCCTTTTTATTGAAAATATTCTTGAAAAATTATAAATAAATATTTAAAAATCATTCAAAACATTTCTTTAAGAGAATATCCTTTCAAATTTGATTTTTTTGAATATAATTAAAAAAAAATTTCATTGAAGATTAATTTTCAAAGTTATAAATGATTATTTAAATAATTGATTGGTCATGATGGAATGAAATTTTGTACACATTAAAACAAATATTACTTTGACATTTCTAGTAAAACCCAAATGAGACTTATTTTCAAAATTAGGCAAATATTAATTTCAAATTAGTTTTGTAAAAAGTAAGAAATGGTAAAAATGTCATTAAATAATCCCAAAGTAAAATTAATTTTTTTAAAATGTTTCTTAGAAAAAAGGAATATAGAAGAAACAAATGTTTTTGGACTAAAGAGAGAAATAAATTTTGTTTTCTTTAAAAGCATTATTTTGGATTCATGAGTATGTAAATATAAGAAAATGAAGAGAAAAAATTTATTATAAAGAAATAACAAGAGGAGAATAAAATTCAAGAGTTTCTTGAGATATGGATCATAATATTTCATCATCAAATTCATAATCATAAACCATCCTGATGAAAATGAGATCATAACATCAAACATTCATGACTTTGGTAACTTTTGAATCATATGACCCATCAAATCACAACATCAAAATAATATTTAAATATCATTAATATAAGGATATTCATGATATAACATGTCAAAGGTTCTTTATACACAACTCATTAAATATGATAGGTGTATAACATAACATCTATCTTAAATAAGAAAAATTTAGCCAAAAATCCCTTACTCCTTTAGTAATCTCCTAAATAATAATAAAAATTAATGAATAATATCAAATAAAACCTTAAATATCATGAAAATAATTATATTAATGATATAACAAGTAAAATGGGCTGTATATACACTTCAAAAAATAAACGAGTGGGGAATATGGCATAAGTCTCCTAGAAATAAAAGAGAGACTAGAAATCTCATACCTTAAGTCTCAACTTATGTTGTACACATTCAAATATATTGTTTAATAAATATAATTTTATTATAAACCAATTATTTAATCATACTTATATATATAATATCATATATGATTTACTTATGAATTTTTATTACCCATTTATATATAATTAACTTTCAAATTCATGTTTTGGGTAATAACTATTTCGTTTTTCATGCATATTTTGATTTGTTATTTTTGGTCCTCTTAATTTTATCATAGTTAAATAATTTCACAGAATTTAAAACATGATATAAATATAATATATATTCATTATATATGTATTTATTTTAGTCCATAAATGTTAGATATTGAAAATGAAAAACATCGTTCATAGAGATGGTAGTCCGTACATATGCATGAACACGATTTCCATTTTCTCAAAATATGAAACAAAAGAAAAGTAAATAATATATTAAATTTATGTAATATTTTTTATTTTTTATATATGAAATATATTCATTAAATTTACCTTTATTACCTTACTTTTTAAAGCATTAGTGAAAAACAAATCACATCACTTTGTGAGGAGGTAGTATACCATACACATGAACGATGTTACCATATCCCCCACAGAATGAAAAGTAAGAAGGTATATGTGATAGAATAATTAAATAAGTATTATTATGTTAAAAATATCACATATTTTAATTTAATCTGTCCCTATTATCGTCCAATTTAAACATAAATGAAAAACACATCACTTCAGTTTGCGAGGTGTTAGTCCGCCATACAAACGAGCGACATTATTTTTTCTAATAGTTTGAAAGGTAATAAGGCAGAGATGGAATTATAATTTTAGAGGTATAATAATATTATAATTATTATATTTAAATATTAAATCTTTTAATATATCCATTCAAGATAGGTGGTGATGGAAAATGAATAACATTGGTTCACAAGATAGTAGTCCCCTATTCCCACGAATGATGATCTCATATCCCATTTGATAGAAATGGAGATTGAGTTTGGTTATTAAATTAAAAAAACAAAATATCAGTATTTTTTAGATATAATTTTTCTTATTTTTTAATGTTTGGAAAATATTTTAATTTTTCATAATAATTAGTAAACAACACATAGTTATACACATTACCACTTCTTTATACAATCTCTTTAGGTTTAAACTAAAGCATTATTATATTGGATTTATGATATAAAAAATACCTATATGATTTGGGGATGTAATTATGGAATTGTTTTGGGAATTTATTGCCAGAACCAAAGGTTTTTGGAAGTGTGAAGAGGGGATGAGAGGGGTGTGGCCTTTTATAAGTGGGGGAGTGGACAAAGTGGAAATTTTTGAAAAGAATAAAGTGTATCCACATTTTTATTATGAAAAAAGGATTATAAATGGGTTATTCTTGACATTAGAGATTATAAGTTCGAAATAGTTCTAGAAAATGGTTGTTAGACAAGTTTATAGTTCATTTTAACCATTATAGTTTTAGTTTAATCCCCCTTTAAACCCATTTTAACCTTAACTGTGGTCATTAATTTTTACAATTTTTACATTTAATTTTTACCAAAAATTAATTTAAAATTATTATAAAATATAATATATTATAATTCTATGTATGGAACCATTTTTACAAATTCCATTCATTGAGTTGGAAAATTTAAATTTAAAATTAAACTTGTAGGTGTGATGAAAATAGGTTTTTCAAAGAGAAAATATATAAAAGTTTAAAAAGTTTTTATATAAAAATTATATATGAAATTGATTCTGATTAAATAAATTGGAATAATAGATATATAATATAACTAATATAAATTTTAAAATATTATTAATTTTTTTAGGTTTAAATTTCTTTGAATAAAAAGATAGTCTTTTAATAAAAACTAGTAATTTCACTATTCATTGCAAATTTAATCTTTTCACTAAATTAAAAAAATTCACTATAAGATAATTTCAAAATTATGATATCATAAATTATGTCCATTTTTTCCAATAAATATTCTAAATGTGGAAATAATTAATTTTAATATAAGGGTGAAAAGCGTGACAGTGCTTCTTTTAAAAAAAATACAATTTCAAATATAAAATTGGATTTATTCTTATCGCATACATAGAAAATTAGTTATATGAATGTTAAAAGTTGTATTAAATATAAAATATATAAATTTAAATTAGATAATTCTCCAAAAGTTATTTATTTATTTTATTGAAATAATACATTTCTATGCCCATAATTTTTTTTGAAAAAGATTTATTTTATTTTCATTTGGTTTTTATTTTCATTTACAATTAATTGTTCACCTAAGAATTCATTTTATATACATGTGTAAAAAAAACATTTTCATAATTTATTTAAATCTATTTATAGACACTATTAAAACATCCAGAGAATAACTATCATATTAAATAATAATATTTTTTAATAGTATGTCATGTTTTATTAAAACTCAGTGTTGCATGTAACACAAGCTAAAATCAATGTTGTTTGTAATGTAATCTTTCAAAAATTAAATTTATTCACAAAAATATATCATAAAATATTCAGGTGTTACATGGTATTTTGTTGTGTTTAGCATGATTGTTATCTAAAGGGTCTATTTTGGTTATATAATACAAGGATAGATTAAGTCAGGATGTGGTACTGATCCTGTATACATTCCCTAGGACCTTTATGTTGCTCCATGTACCCATTTTATGATGATATTGGGTTTTAACGTGAGTATCACTATGATTTATGTTTGAACTCAGGTAATGTATTAATCATCATAGCGATATATTTCAATATCCATTTCATCAATTCAAATGTATTTTCTGAAGTATAGAACAAAGTTGAAACTTCTTGTCTTCTTCTAAGATATTCTGACACCCCCTTTATCCAAATAATATCCTTCCATACTACTGTTAAATAAATCTATTCTGAAACTATTGTTGAAACTGAAAATACTAATTAAAGCTTCTAAATCTATGTCAAAGTAGTCCCTATGAAAGTGAGCACATAACCAGTGGTACTCTTATGAGTTTCTTTATCTCTCCCAAATTTAGATTCATAGAATCCCTATAAGGGTTTTCCCATTATTAAGTAAAGTGACAAGATTTTGGAAACCATTTAGTATAAAAAAAACCAAATTTATTCATAATAAACTCTTTTAGGATTATATATGAATCTGATAACAACTCTCACTACTTGTGCAATGTTTTGTTTAATACAAACCACGGGATAAAAATATATTCTAACAACCAATGCATAAGGGAAATTAACTATATAATCTACCTTATATTCCATTCATGGTTCCTTATTATTTATCAACATTAAATGTTTGGATAGGGGAGAAATAACTAGTTTTACCTCATTTATCTTGAATCATTCAAACATCTTCTGGTTGTATTCATATAGAGAAAGGAATAAAGATATGGAACTTAAGTCCCTTATAATCTACATAACCAACATCTATTTAATTGGTCTAAGATCCTTTATCTCTAAAATTTTGAATAAACTATCATTCATATAACCACACCAGAGTTTCAAACATAGATATTATATCTTTTTAGATGAATAATCATTACATTATACATACAAACTCATGAGGATCATAAAGGTATAGTGCCTTTGGAAACATGGAAACATAAAAAACTGATTCATAAAATATCTACATCAAATCCCACTTGTTTCTTTATATCTAAAACCATTTTTGAAATATAATACCTAATATATTTATTCCTATCATAGGGAAAAGAAACATAATAAAATTGTGAGATTAGATTCTCAATAAGGGTAAACAAGAGAGATATCAATGATTTCATATGCATTACATGAGAATAAGGGCATAAGAACATGAACATAACATTTGAAAATTATACCATACATATCATAGATAATAATCTTTATTCACGGAATAAATCTTGGTAGTTCATAATATATGAATAATAAAAGAACATTATCCATGCAAAATTAACATTTGCACAAGACATGGAATTATCTATACACATAATCATAGAAAATCGTTTCCTTAGTAGTCAAGACTCTTTTCCAAGAATATTATAGTGGATTGGGTTAACTACCCAAACCATTTTAGTATTCAATGTCCACTACCAAGACTATTATAGTGGAATGAGTTCACTCCCCAAACCATCATAGTAGTCAAGGTTCACTTACAAAACTATCATAATCGGAAATGTCCCTTATTTAATCAAGTACGCTCCACGTTCCAGTTCTAAATATATCATGAGGTATAAATCATTACCCAATGCATTGGAGGGAGATATAGGTTCTACATGTCACGTAATTAAAACCCAACATATGTGTCCCACAAGAACAAAATAACTCATCATATTATAACCCATGAAAAGAAATGGGTTTTATAACATAACCTATAGAAAAAGAACATATTTAATAAATATCATAACATTATAAACATAAACCAACCATATAAAGAGTAAGGATGGTATCCTTGGATCATATTCCTATTAAATCATAATTAGCATAAAATAATGTTATATTAGTTGAAAAATGGTTTTCAAAGATCACTTGAATTAACTGTTGATGAAAATATCATTTCCATTTGGAAATCATTTTTTAAAGAACACACAATTATAAAGGAACACATTTTCATTAAAAACATTTGTATGACTGTAATGGAAGCATCATAATATTAAGGCATAATAATGGTGGGAAAATCCTCTCACTCCATATAAGTTAAAAAATATTCCTTCTATATTTTTTTCAAAAAGGTTAAAAAGAACCTCATCCGGAAAATATCAAAAAAAAATATTTTCATAACATTTTGTAAAAATTAAAACATGGGTAAAGATGATTTTAAAAAAATTTATGATAATAGTAAAAACCATTTTTAATTTTTTAGAAAACATGTACATGGAAGATAAATATTCTCCAGTGGAGACTTAAACATAGACAATCCTGAATAATGATGAGATTATGAAATAAACCCTTACCACTTTGGTATCATTTGAATCATAAGCCCCATGAAAGAAAGAAAATTATATGGATATTTAAATACAATAATTTTTAGGCTAATAATCATAAAATAAATAGAGGGGTAGTATATACATGACAAAAAGGAAACATGTAGTGTATAAAACATTTGACTCACAGAAATAAAAGTAAGATGAAAATCCATTACCTTAAGTCTCACCTTTTATCATTCATGTTCAAACCTGCTTTATAATAAATATGGTTTTATTATAAATTAATTAAATAAAATAAAATATAAAATATCATGTATTATTTAATTATATCATCTTATCACCCATTTATTAATAATTTGTTATTAAAATCACTAATCTGGATGATAATTGCTTCATTTTCCAAGCATGTTTTAGTTTTGCAGACCTTGTCTTTATAATTTGATCATGATACCATAATTTCAATGATGTTAATAGTGGTATAAAAATAATATATATTCATTATATACATAATTATAATCATTCATAAATATTAGATATAGAAAAATGAATTACACCGTTCTTAGAGATGGTAGACCATAAGTACACATGAATATCATTTCCATTTTTCATATGATGGAATAAAAGAAAGGTAAAGAGTAATAAAACATTAAAATTTTTATGTTTTATATAAATATTTTATTCATAAAATCCTTCCCTAATTACCATCAATTTTAAATATAAATTAAAAATGAATCACATCACATTATGGAGATGTTAGTCTATATGTACGCATGAGCGATGTTATCATTTCCTAAAAGATTGGATGATAAGATGGTAGATATGATATTATAAATATAGAAGTATAATTTTATAATAAATATCATATATAAACTTTATATACATGATAATACCCTCCATTAAATATGGTGGTGAAAAATGAACAGTATCACTATATGGAGAAGGTATGTCTTACATACGCATGAGTGATACTTTCACTTATTATTTGATGGGGAAGAGAGTATATAATGGTGTTTTAATAATCATAATAACATTTAAAAATATTTAATATACTAAATTTATTATTTTATGATAAATATAATATATTAATAGGTGGTAAAGAAGAGTATAAAAAAAAACAGATCAGTTAGAGTAATTACATCTTCTTCAAAACGACTCCTTTAGATCTCCTAGAAAGGGTGCTAGTGTTGGTCTTTTGGGAAGACCAAAACCTCAAAATTTTGTATATGGAATTGGGGAAGATAATTTTTTTAAGTTAATTTGATGTATGAGGCTCAAATATTTATAATTAATTAAGTTAGGAGATAGCCTTTTACAATTGAAGTGTGGGTTACTTTAGTAATTTCTCCAAAAATTAAAATATAATAAGACTATTCTAGGGAAAAAATTCATTCAAATAAAAAATACATGAACAGGGGATCAACTCTTCTAACTTATATCATTTTTTAATTATTTAGTATGTTTTTTATTTTTTAAATAATTTATCAAAATAATAATCCCATAAAATATCATCATTGTCCATTTTGATACTATTTATTACATTGACTTTAAAAACATCAAGACCAAAAGTAAAATTCAAAAAAACTATTTTATTATATCTTAAAAATGTCAAAGTAATATTTATAATTTTCTATAATCTTAATTTTTTCAAAGTATATTTATTTTCATATTTTTAATATCATTTATTTTATTTCTCATTAATTAAAAAATAACCGGATTAGTGTTGTGTAAGAATTTAAGGTAATTATTTCTTAACTAAAATTTAAAAATAAATTACCATTATAAATAAAATTATTTTATATTTAAAAATACTATTTATAATTTAAAATTTCCTTTGGGTAATGATATATTAAAAATTCTTTCAATTATTAAAAAGAAGAGTGTGACACACTGGACTTTTCATTAAACAAAATACTATAAAGTTCATTATCTTATACAGGTAAGTCAATTTTCAATAATGTTACCCTTAGATTATTATGGTATATATATACTTATAAAATAATATTTATTTATGTTTCTGGATCATTTAATAGTTCTAATTATTATATTTTTAACCTTTAATTATCCAATTTACCCTTTAACATGATAACAAAAATTACAAGGTTTATTATTCATATTATCCAAAAATAAATGGTACCTATTTTTAAATTGATATATAATGATTCCAAATACGAAATAAAATTTTAAAAATTCTAATAATCTAATTTTCATAATTTAATTTAAAATCAAATTGGAAAACACAACAAAAAAACATTTTTTTAGACAAAAATTCCCCTTTTGAATATAAATGTTTTTATGCCAAATTTAAGTATAAATTACATTTAAAAAACATAATTGAATCATTTTAAATTAAATTTTACTAATAAGAATTTGATATTAACCAAAATATAATTTCACTCTTTAAATACTTCAAAAAGAAAAATACAATTTTTAATAAAATTAGTATTTTTTCACTATTCATTGAAAATAATTCTTTTTATAAAATTATAAAAAATCTATCTAAAGATAATGATGATACGATCAATTAATAAATAAAATTTATTTTTTCAAATAACTTTTCTAAAACTCATAAATTATTTATGATATTTACTCATAAGAGAAGATTTATTGAAAAAAAGTATTTTTGAAGAATAAAATGACTTTACTAAAAAATTGTGATTATTTTATAAGAATTTTTTCAATACATTTGTATTGATTTGGTTCTATAAATTTATTTAATAAATTATTTGATCTAATTCATTATAGAAAGAACCAATGGATAGGGGATAATGGACACATAATATTTTAATTATTTTACGTGGTTCGTCTAAACTCGCTCTTGCATGAACCATGAGTTATTTAAAGAGGAATATTTCATAAAAAATAGGTTGTTACATTATAACCAACTTAAAAATAAGTTTAACCTAAAAATTCATCACTTGGATACATACATATGAGGATATCTCTACCTCATCAGAACCTCTAGTTCACACATAGCTTCTTCAAATTAGTGGTTTCACTACAAAACATTAACCAGACAAGTGGTATTGTTTTGTATAACATTATCTATACAATACATAATCTATTTTAGTTGTTCCTCATAAGAATTACATTTCTATAATGGAAAAAACTCTGAGTTTAGTACATGTGAATGATCAAGTATGTACTTCCTCCAGAGAGATACATGGAACACATTATGAACATGAAATAGATTCCATGGAAGTGAAAATCAATATGCTACGACCATGATACAATCAATAATTTCAAAAGTATTGATATACCTTGGGCTTATAATTACCTTTTTTCCAAATATCATCACTCTATTCCAGGGAGATATTTGAAGGAATACCTTGTCACCACTTCAAGCTCTTGATCTTTCTGATGATTTCGAGTAGAACTTTTCTATTGAGTCAGAGATGCTCTTAAGTGTTGTTGAATGGATCCAACCATCTCAACCATTTACTCAATTTGATAAGGTCCAAATATATTTCTTTACCTAACATCATTCCATATTGTTTGATTTATTCACTTATTACCATAGAGGTCTTTATAAGGATCCATATGAATGCTGAAGTGAAATCTATTTTCGTAAGAAAAATATACCAATGGTAGGTGTGGATACAAACCACATTTAAAATCTATAGATAAATCTATGAAAATTTATTCTAGACTTTTAATGTTACTTTGATACTATACATCTATATGAGGATGATCAGTAGTGATGAAACTTAACTCTTTATATATATTTTACGGAGGACTTCTCCAAAACATCGAGTTAAACCTTATATCCTGATAAGATGTAATGGAATGTGATACTCCATGAAATTTTACCACTTACTTAATATATATTCTGGATAGATGATCAAGAGATGATTCTTATCAAATATAAATGAAGTTTGTTGTCTTCATAAGGAGATCGACTTTAACCCATATAGCATTATGTAATTTAGATGTTTTGGGGAGTCTCACATCAAAATCCATGTTGTTGTTTTCCCACTTCCATTTAGTTATGGTCAATTGTTGTAATATTCACTTAGATTTATGTCTGTTATCCTTAAATTTCTAACAAACCAAGAAACAATAAACATACTCTACAATATATATCATTATTCTATCACACTATAAATAATCGTTAAGGTCTCTATCTTTGTTTTTTTTACTTCGAGGATGAATTGAGAATGATGAATAGTGAGCCTCATCTAATAGCTTTTTATTCAAATCTAATATGGGTGGGAAACATTAAAAGTTATTTAAGCTTATTATTCTACCATATTCAAGATTAAACTCATGAAAATTTATTACCTCCATTTTCAACTCTACATTATCCTTATGCACCTATTTAATATTTGCTTGGATAGATGGTTGAACATTCATTTGAGTCAGATAATGTTTTTCTACTTCTTTTAATAGTTCTAGTTCCATCCTTTATAAGACCATAAATATTGGATATTTTTTTATCCTCACCATAGTTAAGCTAGAATTATCCTTTAAACTCAAAGAATCTACCACATTTTTCTCTTTTCTAAGGCAGTAATGGAACGAGTAGTCATAATCTTTAAACAGTTCCAACCATTTTCTATGGTGCATGTTTCACACTTTTTGAGTGAAAATATTATTTAAAATTTTTATGATTAGTAAATATTTCACACATTTATCCATATGGATAATTCATCAATATCATTAATGAAAAAATTACTACAGATAAATCTAAATACTGAGTTGGATAATTTTTCTCATTGACCTTCAATTAGTGTGAAGCACTAGCTATCACCTTATTATTTTGAATGAGGAAACATATCAATTCCTACTTTGATTCATCACTACAGCTTATAAAACTTTCTCTACTATAGGGTAGTGTGTGTATAGGTTCACTGAACAACCTTTTTTTAGATCCTTAAAATTATGTTTATATTCCTCCATATATACGAACTTAACTATTTTATGAGTCAAATTGGCGAGTGGATTAGTTAATCATGATAAATTTTTCACAAAATATCGATAATATTAATCCAACCTAAGAAAAATATAGATTTCAGTTATTGTATATGGTTTAAGACATTTATCAATAGATTTTTCCTTTTAAGGATCTACTCATATACACTCACTTGAGATTATATGACCCAGAAATGAATCTTTATAAAGCTAAAATTTACACTAGGTAAACTTTTCATAAATATTATCATTCATTAGGGTATTTAGAACAATCCTCAAATAATATTCAGGCTATTCCTTTCTCTTTGAATACACAAGAATATCATCTTTGAATACTACCAAAAAATTATCATCATATTACCTAAAGACTATATTCATTATGTCTATAAAGATAGAGAGGAATTATTAACACCAAAAGGAATCACTATAAATTCATATTTTCCATACCTTGTATGGAATGATGTCTTGGGTATATCCTCCTTTTGGACTCTCAAATGATGATATTATGAATGAAGTTCAATCTTAGAAATTTATTGATATCTATATATTTGATCAAATAAGTCATCAATTTTCAGAATAGGATACCTTTTCTTGTTTTTTTTATTTTCCTGATATTCAATGTATAGTCACATTGATCCATATTTCTTCCCAACAAGAAGAATAGTTACACCCTAAGGTGATGCACTATGGCGTATAAAATCATTATCAATATTATCCTAGAGTTTCTTCTTCAGTTACTGAAACTCAATTGGGGCCATTATATTAGGAGTATTCAATATAGGCATAGAATCATGTATGAGTTCTACTGAAACTCAACTTCACTATTTGGTGGAATACCTAAAAATTATTTAGGAAATACATAAAAAACTCTCGTTAAATAGGTATATACTTAATGTAGAGTTTCTCGAAAACCATCTGATATAGATAACCTTAATTTATAGGAATTAAGTCCCATAATACTGTAGAAAATTATATTGGATGTTTATATTCATCCATTCATTGATAAATGATTATAGGTTCATTAATAATTTGGAATGTGACTTCCATTCATCAGAAATTAATATGGGCTCTGTATAGAGAAATCCAATCCATGAAAATAATAACCTAAAATTAATCTAAAGAGAGAATAATAATATTTATAGGAATTAATTTCCCACAAACTTCAATCAGAAATGAACTATAAACATGATATGTGACTGTTGTGTCCTTAGGAGTTTTCATAGCTAACTTGACATCCAGTTGTTTAGGTGATATGATGATACCCTTAGAAAATTATTTAGAAATAAAAGAGTGGGTGGATATAGAATCTAATAAGATATTAAATATTCTATTTTGGATCTAAATCATGACACCTTATTCTTTAAACTTTATGTTTAACCTAGGTCATTCTAAATTGTTTTCAAAACATTAGGATTTTACCATAAACTTGGACTTATCCCTCAAAGTTTTCTCACCCTAGTTTCTAAAGGATAACTAACACCATCATATAATACTAATTATAACAACCCAATATTTTAATTCATAAATATTAAATCTTTTTAATTGAATATTCCTTACATTAAATATGAATACACCTAAAGATCATAAAGGTATAGTGCCTTAGTAAACATAGGAACATAAACAACTGGTTCATAAAATATCTACATCATCTCCAAATTATTTCTTCATAACTAGGAAGTTTTTTGAAATATCATACTTAATAAATTTATTCAAATCCTATGGAAAAGACGCCTACAAAATGGGTGAGATCAAATGCTCAATAAGTGTAAACAAGGGATATATAAATGATTTAATAAGCATAAAATGAGAATAAGGTCATAAGAACATGAACATAAAATCTGAAAATTATATCCTACATATCATTGATCATAATATTAAGTCATGGGGTAAATATATATAGTTCATAAGACATGAATCATAAAAGAATATGATCTATGAGATAATAAAATTTGCATAAGACATGGAATTTTGGCATATATATAAGAAGAGAAAATCATTTCCTTAGTAATAAAGACTATCTTCCATGACTATCATAGTATATTGGGTTCACTACCCATACCATAATATTTTCCAAGGTTCACTCCCTATAATATTATAGTGGAATGGGTTCACTCCCCAAACCATCAAAGTAGTCAAGGTTCATTTCTAAGACTATCATAATGGACAATGTCCCTTATTGAAATGAGTTCACTTTCCATTCCAGTACGATATATCACATTAGATATAAATCATTACACAATGAGTTAGAGAGGGATATAGTTCCCAGCTATAATATAATGAAAACTATACATATGTGTTTCACAAGAACATAAGTTATTCTACATATCAAAATCCATGAAAAGAAATGGGTTTCACTGCATAATCTGTGGAAAAAGAACAAGTTTCATATATATCATTCCATCATAAACATAAACCAACTAGAGTAATATTAAGTATGGTATCCTTGGATAATATTCCTAGTAAATAATGAGAAAGTTAAAATAATGTTATATTATATGGAAAATTATTTTGAAAAATCACTTGAGATAACTCTTGAGGAAATTATCCTTTCCATTTTGAAATCATTTATTTTAAAATATTATCAATTATAAAGGAAAAAAATTTCATCAAAAGAAATTTGTATCCTTTTAAATTACACTTTAAATCATTAAGGTGTCCTGATGGTGGGAAAATATGATCATTCCATATATGTTAAGAAAACATTCTTTTTAGTATTTTTGTCCGAAAAGTCCCAAAAAACCTCATAAGCCAAAAACATTCCTTTAAAATTGTTTCCAAAAAACTAAAAAATGGGTAAAAATTATTTTAGTTTTTTATGGAGAATAGTGAAAACCTTTTCGAAAAACCTTTTAGAAAAAATGGACATGGAAGGTAAATTTCCCCCCATAGATACTTAAATATAAACAATCTAGAATAATGATGAGATTGTGATATAAACCCTTACTAATTGGGTATGATTTGAATCATAAGCCCCATAAATGAAATATACTTATATGGATATGTAAATACAATAATTTTCATTATAATAATCATGTAATACAATCATGGGGAGTATATTCACCATAAAAACGAAACAAGTAGCGTATGAAGCATGTGTCCCAAAAAACTAAAAGTGATATGAAAATCCCTTACCTCAAGTATCACCTTTCCCCATTCATTTTAAAAATACATATATAATAAATATGTATTTATGATACATTTATTTAATAAAATAAATTTTATCATACCATGTATGATTTAATTTTAACATATTATCAACCATTTATTAATAATTTGTTATTAAGATCACTATTTTGGATGGTAACTGCTCCCTTTTTTAAGAATGTTTCAGTTCCATAGTTGGGGTCCATATAATTTTATCCAAATCCCATAATTTACAGAATTTTAATCTTGTTATAAACATAATATATATTCATTATATACATATTTATAATCATTCATAAAAATTTGAGATAGAAAAATGAATTAAACTGTTCATGGAGATGGTAGGCTGTACGTACACATGAATGTTGTTTTCATTTTTCATTTGATGGAATGAAAGAAAGTTAAACAATAATACACCTTTAAAAATAATTACTCTATTATATATATATATTATATTTATAAAATCTATATTTCCATCCATGTTAAATATAAATTAAAAATGAGTTATATCCCATCATGGAGATGCTGGTCTAAACATGCGCACAAGTGATGTTATCATTTCCAAAAAATATTGAATGATAAGAATGAAGAAATTAAATTATCATTAAATAAGTATTAATATATCATTAATATAATTTATAAGAAATATATCCATCATTTTACCCCTACATAAAATATTTTGGTGAAAAATTAACTCTATCGCTATGTGGAGACGATAATCCATACTTACGAATGAGTGATACTTTCACTTCTTGTTTGATGGGAAATAGGGTATATAATGGTGTTTTGAAAATAATAGTAACATTTAAAAATATTGAGTATACAAAAATTTTTATTTTACAATAATTATTATATATTTTTGGGAGTTAAGGAAGAGTATAAAAAGAGAGTGACCAGTTAGAGCGACTTCCTCTTCTTTGAAACGAATCCTTTAGATATCCTCTAAAGTGTTATAGGGTTGACCTTTTGGAAAGACCCGAACATCTAGAATGTGTATAGGTAAGTGGATAATATAATTTTCATAGTATATTTTTGATATAAGTATCAAATTTGTGTAATGAATTTAGGGAGGATATGTCCTTTTATAATAGTAGTGAGGGACACTTTTGGAATTTCTTAAATGATTAAAATCAAATAGGACTATTCTAGAAGGAAATGATTCAAAATAGCCTATAAATGCACAATGGATGAAATTTTAGACCATATATTATCTTATTTATTTTTATTGAATATTTTTTTAAATAATTTAATAAAATATATAATCCTATAAAATATCATTATTGTCAATTTTTGATACAATTCATTACATCAACTTTAATAACATCAATAAAACAATTCAAATTAGAAAAAAATATTTTATTATATACTAAAAATTTCAAATAAAATCAATATTATTTTTGGATCATCTTAAATATCTCAATTTATATTTATTTTTCAAAAATATATATTATTTATCTTATTTTTTCATTAATTGAATTATTACTACATCAACATTGTGTAAGAATTTAAGATAATTATTTACTCAATAAAATTTAAAACCAAATTATCATGATGAATATAAAACTTTTATATTTAAAAAAAATATTCATAGTAAAAATAAAATTTTCATTACCACATATTAAAAATATTTTTACTATTTAAAACAAGAGTGACATATTTGACTTTCCATAAAATAAAATACAATAAAGGTCATCCTCTTATCTAAGTGGATTAATTTTTTGATAATTATACCCTTATATGATTAACGTCAAGATATACTTATACAATAAGATTTAGGTATGTGTTTGGGTTATTTAATAGTTCTTATAATTATATTTTTAACCTTAAATTACCTTATTTACCCTTTAATGCGGTAAAAAATTACTAAGTTTACTATTCATATTATCCTAAAATATACGGAAATTATTTACGAAATTTTTAGATCCTAGATAAAAATATGGAATCCATTTTTTATAATTCAAATCATGAAATTCAAAGAATTTAATTTAAAATCATATCAGCAAAACACAACGAAAAATAGTTTTTCAGAAAAAATTCCCCTTTGAAATATAAATGTTTTATACTAAATTCAAGTACAAAATATATTTCAAAATCCATAATTGAATTTTTATTATTAAAAAATAACTAATAAAATTTTAATACTAAACAATATATAAGTTTACATTGTAAGTACTTTAAAAGAAAAATATAGTTTTTAATTAAATGAGTACTTTTTCACTATTTCTGGAAGAATCAATCTTTTCAAAAAATTATAAAAAATTAAAATCAAGAAAATTTTGAAATGATGAATTCATAAATAAAATTAATTTTTTGTAATTTTTTGTAATAAAATTTCATAACTTAATTATTATATATACTCATAAGAATACCATTTTTCGAGAAAATGTATTTTTAAAGAATAAAATGAGTTTAATAAAAAAATGTGATTATTTTCTACGATTTTTAAAATATATTTATAATAAATTGGATCTTTATATTTATTTCAAAAATAATTTAGTCCTATTCGTACCCTCTAATCCAACGACTAGGCAATAACAAACACATGATTTTTTTAATAATGTTACTTAGTTCATCTAAACTCACCCTTACATGCAAGGCAAATAATCAAAGAAATAAAATTATTTAAAGAGAAATATTTCATAAAAATATGAGGGTTTTAAATTTCGTATCATTGATCATTTTCTCTAATAGACCAATAATAAGCATTGTATCAACATATATAAGGATGATGACAAATCTACTATCATTGAACACCTTCTGGCAACATTAATTTTTTAAATTACTTTGTATTATGTTTTATCTTGTTATAAAAAAATTAAACATATTGCTTCAAAACCTTAGTTCTTACTTCAATACATAACAGAACCACTCTAGTTTCCAAATAATATTTAGTTTTTTTAGATACATGAAACCTTTCAGATTATCTAGGAAAATTTATCCATCTAAGTCCCCGTGAAGAAAAGAAGTCTTTACATCCAAATGCTCTAGATAAAGTCCTCCCATTGAAACCATACTGATTACCATTTGAATTTTCATGTGATTAATTACTAAAGAAAAGATATCGAAAAAAATACACCTCTTATTTTGTTGAAACCCCTTCATTATAAGCCTTTAATTTTATTTTTTATTACTATATACTCCCCCCTTTGACTGATAAATCCATTTGTTCTGAAGAAATTACTCCAAAACAGGACTTTCCTTTAGGTCCCTTGTTTTGATAACATATAAGGCATCAATATAATAACTCAGTGCTATATCCCATTTATAAATGTCTTTATGATTTGAAACCTCTTCTAGGATCTCAAAATATCCATCATCTATGAGAAGAAAATTGTCAATCTACTTTCATAACTTTTCACTTGGCCCATAATCTTGGTAGATATCTATAGTTAATCATGTATCTCTAGAACATTTGGAATTACTACTTCCATAGATCTATCATCAAGCTCTTTCCCATGAGATTATACTGTTCTTGAGATCTATAACACATCCATTCATGGAAACTCCATTATAACTTTACCTCCTTCTAGAGCTTCATCCAATTTTTTTGGTGTTTCCAAATATGATATGTTCCCTAAATTTTACAAAACATTTGTAACTCCTGGATATACATTTAGTTGAACATCATTTTCTTATCATAATTTTATCTCATTGGGAATATCTACCTTTTTATAATCCATACACATGATTTTTCATTGAATATTCCTTTTAGGCTTCTAAAATCCTTCCAATAGTTATTATCAGAGAGTCATACACTAAGTTCTCCATCAACATACTCAACAATGGTACACACTCAAAACATAGAATCTATCTTGTAAATCTCTTTTCATTCCATGTGGATGTAGGAAAGTGAACTGAAGACTTTGATATGGTAAATATTAACCTTTATTTTGGACCAAAAAACTATTGGAAGTTCCAATTCCAATAGAGAAGGACTCTTGATCACCAATAAGGCTGTATAGTTCACTACTTTTTCCCAAACCATATTGGAGAATTTTTCATGAATACTCATTCTTCTCACCTTCTCTAATAAGGCCTCATTCTTACATTTCATGACTCTATTCTATTCCAAGGTACCTGGTGTAATCTTCTCAAACCATATTTCCTTCCTCTAATAGAACCTTCAGAACTCGCTTATTCTATTATCCCAAAAATTACTAGATGTCAAACACATATGTTTTCAAACACATTCTCTTTCCACTATGGAAATATGTTGGGAAAAGGACCCCAAAACACCATATTAATGCTTGATAAAAAACACCCCCATCATTTCATTAAAATATTCAAGGAAAGTAACAAAGTAAAATGACCTACTATTGGTGTAGGTTTCGGGCACAGTGGAAGCGCGTGGGTGGGTGTACAAAACTAGAATTTTTATGTTAACAAAGATCAATATGAGATCCATCAATATAATAAAATGATAGATATTCGTAATAGAATAAAGAATGAAAGAAAGTAATAGAGTCCCATAACCATACAAAGGATCATAATATGTTGGTTATAATTAATTTAATTAAAAGACAACAATTAACTTGATTGAATTCTCTCTTTGTTGAAGTTTCTGGTCATGATCCGATGTGATCCGTCATTTCATCATATAATAAAATTGTAGGCTTCCTCTAGTAGTGATCTACACATACTCCACGTATCTCTAGATGTTGCTGAAGGGATATGCAGGTGCTAAAATGGATTATCCTCTGCTTGTGATGTCTGCTTTTGACCACCTTGAGAGCCGCTTCTGAAGCGGTCTACTTGATCCAGTACAAGAGGATGTATCTCATAACTTGAGAGAATTATTATAGTAAAAAATAAATATATCTCGGCTTCATATGTTTTTCCAACCCATTGTGCACACCCACAAAGAATGGATAGGCTAATGAGAATAATATAATTGAGATTTTAATTACTTAGAATAATAAAATGAATTAATTACACGAAAGAATTTATTCATTTCATTTAATTTTAATCAAGACCCCATGTCTAATAATAATAGTTTAAAATTATTATTACTTGACAGGTGCCCAACGAATTACAAATAATATTATTTATTTAAATAAATAATATTATTTCTCACAAATCCCTATAAAAAATACATGGCGTGTATATTAATATACACTGCGTGTACTTTTTTTCCATTATATTTATTTCCTCCACTATATTTATTAGACCTTGAATAATGAATATTTATTTTTGAAATAAATATCACTACATTAATCTCAAATAAATATATTATTTCACCCATTCTATATTTTATCAAATAACTAGTTTCTAAATAAATGCGACCAAGCTTGAATAATTATTAAACCACAGTAGGGAATGATATTTATTAAACTTGTTAAATTAATATTTAATTGAGATACTTGGACACATTTAGTGTGTGACCCTCTAGGCCTCTTTCTTAGTGGAATTTGGTGGAGCCTGCCTAAAGTCCAAGGTTAGCCTCTAGCGACACGCCAAGGCACCCATAAAGAAATAAGTTAACACTACAATGATGTGTCACCTCCTATGAACTCTTACCATGTAATGTAATACCTTTGTATCTATATTTGAAATAAAGACGGTTTCATGATACTGCCATCAACCCATGTGCTTGATTATTATTTCTTTGTCTTCCCATAATTGAACTTTCCCATTCCTCAGCATTGTAATGGATTGATTTAGGCTATATTAATTTCATAAAAGGGATTGAGATATCAACTTCTATTATGGAACATAAGGGACAAACCTTTTCTCGCATTATCTATTAATGCATTATTACTCATGATGCACCCAACACATACTACCTCACTGCGAACAGTGTGTCGTCATAGTTTTGTTCAATAAATCTAAGTGCGTGAGTTGTAATACCCATTAATAATAATCTTAAAGTTTAAGGACCAATACACGCGTCCATAGATAGGAACATCAAATGACACTATAAAATGTGTATTTCCCACTAGAGCGTCTCATTCTCATAATGTCCTCTAAGATATTACCAAGGGCACACACCATGAGAATGTGCCTCGAAGTTTTATGAGTCCTCACCCCTAATGGACTATATTATTTGTGTCCCTAAAATAACATCATATGTCCATAGAACATATATTCAAGAATAGTGTAATGGCACTTCTAGGATCTCATCATTTTAGGGATCCTCTATGAACCTTTAGTGAAACATATATCCTTAGGACATTATCACATGAATTTTTACAAATAATAACAATCAAGATGTGATAAGGTATTTATTAAGGAATAAAGTACAAATTAGTTGGTTCTAGGCCACCAAATCCAACAGAATACAACTTAGACTAGAGACAACTGCTAACAACCTTTAACCCACTAGCTATCTCATGAAATTAATGCTTCTGCTAAGATAGAACTTTAGTCATGAGGTCTACCACGTTCTATTCCATGGACACACTGATCACTACAACTTCACCACTTTGAGAAAAATCCCTCAAGAGATCATACTTCTAGAGAATGTTCTTTGTTTGTTGACGTGACCTTTGTTCTTTCGCAAGAGCCACCACTATAGTATTATCTCAATACAATGTGGAAGGATATTTAATTCTACTCAGCACATCAAGATTATGGACAAAGTTCCAAATCTAGATGGCTTCCTTGGATACATCAGATGTTGCTATATATTCGGACTCCAATATATAATTGGAAAAAACTATCTTCTTTGAACTATTCCAGCTCACAAATCCTCCATTGAGACATAAATCATATAATGATTATGACTTCAAATCATTCCAATCTGTCTAAAAACTAGCATCATTATACCCTATGATGACAAGCTCCTCATCTCATCCATACACCAGGAACATATCCTTAGTTCTTCTAAAAAACATAAGGATAATATTAATAGCTGTCCAATGCTATTCTCCGAGATCTGCTTGATATCTGCCTACCATGCTCAGTGCATAGGAAACATCAATCCTGGAACATAACATGGAATACATGATGAATCCTATAGCCAAAACGTTTGTGGTTTTACTCATCCTATAGTTCTCCTATTGTGTTTGAGAAAACATTCTCTTAGAAATATGTAGGCCATGTGACACTGGAACCAATATCCTCTTGGATTGTTCCATACTAAATATCTTTTAGTGTATGGTCAATGTATATACCATGAATTAGTCCAAGCAGCCACTTGGATCTATTATGAATTATATTAATCCCTATAATGTAGGCTGCTTCACCTAGTCCTTCATGGAGAAAGACTTGTTCAACCAGTCCTTAACTGACTGTAAGACTGGTACATTGTTTCAAATAAGTAATATGTCCTCAACATATAATAATAAGATAATGAATTCATTCCCATTAAACCTATTATAAACACATGGATCAAATTTGTTCTTAAGGAAAAAAAATTCCTTTATGGATTCATCAAATCGAATGTTCCCTGATCTAGATGTTTTCAATAATTCATAAATGGATTTCTGCAACTTGCAAACCTATTTGGATTCAGCTTGTGTCACAATAATTTATGGTTGTGTCATATAAAAAACTTCCTGAAGGTTCCCATTATGGAATGCTATTTTTACATCCATATTCCAAATCTCTTAGTCATGGTAATCTTCTATGGAAAGTATGATTCTTATGGATTTAAACATGGAAACTAGTGAGAAGGTTTCATCATAGTCAATTACTTGACATTGTATGAATCATTTAGCCACTAGACTTGCTTTATAGGTGTTAACTTGACCTTCCATATTCAGGTTTCTCTTGAATAACCATTTTCATCCAACATGCATTACATCAACAAGATCATCAACCAATACCCAAAATTGGTTCTGATATATGGAATCCATCTCATATTTCATAGCTTCTAGCCATCTTGCAGCTTCTGAGATGTCTACTACTTCCTTACAAGAGATAGGTTCATCATTTTCCAACCAAATTGATTCACTATCCTTGGTGAATAGAAAACCAAATATCTCTAGTTCCCTTACCTATCTTGAGCTCCTATGCAATATTTGTGTTTCTAGAACCTCTTCTACGGGGACCTGTGGAACTTGTTCTTGTACCACCTCTTGTGTATCTTTAGCATTAACTTCATTGAAGTAAATATTACTCCCTCTATCCTTTTTGAGGATGTGCGCCCTCTCAATAAATATGGATTGTCTGGCGGTAATCACTTTCTGGTCTGAAGGGTTATCCTTTTGTTTCCTTGGGATATCCTATAAAGATTTGCCTCATTTCCTGGGGTGCTAATTTATTTCCTAAGAAGGCCTTAACAAATTCCTCACATCCCCATAGATGTGTGTGTGAAAAAATGGGTTTCTTTCCATTCCATAAATTAGAGGGAATTCCATTTTATGCCTTAGTTGGTGCTCAGTTTATTGTGTATGCTGCAGTTTGTAATGCATATCCCCCAAAGGATAATGGAAGATCTACATGAATCATCATCAACCTCACCATTTTGAATAAGGTACAGCTCCTCCTTTCACTAACACCATTACACTATGGTGTATAAGGAGGAGTGAGTTGAGATAGAATTTCAAACTCCAGTAAAAGGTCGATGAATTCTTGGTTCATATATTCTCTACCTCGATCTGATTGAAAATTCTTTATCTTATTACCAAGATGATTATCTACTTAATCTTGAATTCCATTAATTTCTATAAGGCATCAGACTTATACCTCATTAAGTATATATAGACATATCTACTCCAATCATCAGTAAAAGTAATGAAGTAGAATATCTACCTCTAACTTCTAATGGAAATGGCCCACACACATCGGTGTGTACCAATCCTAGAAGCTCTATGGCCCTTTCAACCTTCCACCAAAAGGTGTCTTGTTCATTTTACCTTGTAGACAAGTTGGAAATATATCAAGTGGTTTTAGCTCATTAGAATCTAAATAACCATCTTGGTAGTGCTTTGTTAAGTGATTCTCATTTACATGACCAAGATGGTGATGCCACAACTGGGAGTTGTATGAGTCATTTGAGTTTGTTTCGTTATCTATTTCCAAAACTTGGTTTACATAATTTAATACATACAAACCATTATTTAAATGCACCATACCATAACATATGTTGTTCTTATAAAAGAAAGAAACCTTATTTAAAAACGTGAAAATAAATCCATCCATATCCAAACATGATAAATAAATTATATTATTGGTAACACTAGGCACATAATAACAGGTTTGTAAAACTAAAAGAATCTCAGTTGGAATTGAGAGATTGTAATCACCAATGGCCAACACAGCCAGACTCATGCCATTAGAAACTCAAAGATCCACCTCTCCAATGTAAATATTTCTAAATATACTTGGTTCATGCATTTGGATACAAATGTGATACTCACAAGCTATATCTAATATCCAATGTGTAGAATTGGAAGATTACAGTCGATAACGAATGCACCTTTAGCATCCTTATATTTCTAAGAGAAGTTCCTCTTTTAGTGGCCTGGCTTTCCACATGAAAAACATACCGCCTCCCATTCCTTGCCCTGCATTTAGATCTTCAACTTCTTGGAGGGATGATGCTTGGGGGATTCAGACCATTTACAAGTCCTTGGTCCCTTTTCCCTGTCCTTCCATTTCTTATTCACAATAAGGACTATGGGATTTTCACGCCCCATATTCTTATCTACCTGGATAATTAAGGTCATAAGTTTTGATAGACTCTTGTCATTGTTTCTCATGTTATAGTTGATAATAAAGCTAGATAAGGTCATGGAAAGTGATTATTGGATGAGATCTATACACAACTCATCCAAAAACTTAATCCCTAAGATGTCCAGAAGTTCAATGTAGAAAATAATCTTGACTACATGAGGCCTAGATGGCACAAAATCTCTATGATTAGTTATAAAAAAAGCATTGGAGATCTCATATCTCTCCTGTATCACCTTCTCTTGGTAGGGATCCTTAAGGTGAGATGTCATGCTATACGCATCCATGTTTTCATGTTGCTTCAAGATCTCATTAGACATGGCTGATAACATGAATCATTGGACATATGTGGCATCATAAAAATGTTTCATATAGAGATATAGCTCCTCATCACTAGACTTTTTTCTAAGAACAACTAGAATATGCTCCTCCAACACAAACAATTTCCTCTCATTGCAAAGGATGACGCGTAAACACTTCTGCCTCTCTTGGAAATCAGTGCCGGTGAGAAGGTTTTACTTGTCAATTATGGTTTGAAATGATATGTTTGAAGTCATCTTTCTTGAAATTTGTACTAATTAAAATGATCAAAGGTTTAGTACTTTATCATGATAAAACTAAGACAAATAAATAAACTAATACTTATTAGTCTCCCACTAGTTTATTGAAATCCAATAGCCCTCACCATTGACTTTGGAATATTCTGTTGCCTGAATATTCTAGTAGAAAGTATCCATATTTACCTTTAAATTACTCCAAATAGTGTTCATCAAGAAACTTCAAGGGTTTTTGGTAGGTGTTCCAAATTCCAACTACATTAACACGTAGTTTATTAATCTCTTAAGTGGACTGCCCAATCCTAAAATCCTTCTATTTTGGATTTCCTCAAACCTTGCCTCTTGGTCACACGAATTTCTACTGTGGTAGTCAACCCTTGATGTGAAACATGTCAAGTAAACCCAAAACCTTGAATTAGAATTCCTTGATAATTGAAATCACCCCAACTAGGGTTGGTCAAGCACTTTGAACTATGGTTCGATTCTAACACTGATTGTGGAAGGTTATACCAACTTAATATTTCTTTGAGGGATTTTATCCTTATACATAAATTTCCATTATATTATCTTTTTTTCATGATTTTTAATATTAATTGGGATATGGTTAAGTGATTAACCATGTCTAAGATAATATTTACGCATAATTCGGTCTTATTTTAGTTCCATCTTGTATGCTTGTTTAATTCATTAATTGTGTGATTGTGACAACACACCCACAATAAATAAACTATGAAACTTATAGAAATAAAATAAATGGTATGATTGTGAGATTTTTATTTTGGTTAGTTTATCTAGCATTTGATAAATTAACCCAAGCCCTAGGGGAGAAACACCTTGAACCTTTTGGGTTCGTGTTTACAGATTTCTACCTATCCACCTTTGTATCTCCTTGGATTGGTTTCAGCTTGGCTTCTAACTTGATCTGCCTCCACTATCTTGGGATATCTATCCATTAGATATGCTTTTATCTCACACATAGGTGATGGGTAAAATGGGGTTTACATAAAAGAAAACTTGGGCACGTAAGACCTACATATTAATGAGAAGAAGGCTCACATGCCAACAAATTTAATCTAAATAAATAAATTAAAATAAACCATCCAAATAAAAAGTTCATGGTCTATCTCATGATCATCCATGCATGCAAATATATTAACGCATAAATAAAACTAGCATTAAATTCTTTAATCGTTCTTTTTTAAAATAAGCCATGCTCAAATAAATTAATTATCTTTAATTAATAAATACTTTTATCTTAAACCATTTTCTAGATTTCCATGAGATTCTCATCCATCAAAATTTTAAATAAATAAATTCATTTGAATTTATCTTTGTATGTAATTTGTACCTTGGAGGTGACCTAGTGAATTCTCATTCATAACTACCCAATGAGTTGAAATGAACATCACACATATGTTAAATTAAACACACTTATATAAAACACCAATCACGTGTTGTGACTCATCTTTATGCCCACACCAAGGTACACATCTCAAGGGTTTGTATAATATAATAATAAATTTTAATAAGTCTACATAATTTGGATGAGTACACGGTGTGTAGTTATGACTACACGGTGTGTACTATTATTCACCGTCCATCCAAAGTACATTCCTAGGGACATGGCGTGTAGATGTACTTCAGAAATCTTCATAGTACATGATGTGTCCAGTGAGCCACATGCCATGTAGTTCCACATTACACGGTCTCCAACTGGATAATCCATGTATAGGGTACATGGTCCAACCCGAACCTGAAGGGACTACACACCGTGTTCAGTGGGCCACATGGAGTGTAATCCGAAATCTACATTCCACTTATTCCTAGTTAACATACAGAGTCATTTAAGATTTAGATAAAATCCAACACACAAATTGTTTTAGCTAACCAGTAACGGTGCATGGAACCTAGAATACACAACATTTACTGCTAAATACATGTTGTGTGTTCTGTTGTTGTATGACCAGGATGCTTTAGAACCTACAGATAAGATCCTCTATTTTATTTTAATCAAAATTAAAATTAAAATATCATTTCTGTATAGTGAATGAGAAACGAAGGAGGTGGAACATATATCGAGATTCAGATTAGTAGAATTATTAACATGAATTGAAACATCTAAATTATTAAATGAGTAAATCACTAATGAAAAACTAAATAATTATAATGAACGATATGACCTCTATGATAACTCTTATAGGTTTCAGGCATAACATAAGTGCATGGGTTGGTGTACCCAACTAGAATTTTCCGTTAACAATGATCAATACGAGATCCTTCACGATCATAAAACACCAGATCTTCAGAATTGAATGAAGAGCAAAAGAAAATAAGGGAGTCCCGAAACCATAGATAGGATAATCATATGTTGGTTATAATTAATTTAATTAAAAGAAAAGAATTACCTTGATGGAATTCTTTCTTTTTTGATGTATTTGGTCATGATCTGATGTGATCCATCATTGCATCATAGAAGCCAAATGTAGGCTTCCTATAGTAGTGATCCACACATGCTCCACGTATATTTGGACATTTTTGAAGGGATCTCCAAGTGATAGCATGGAAGATCCTCTGGTTGTGATGTACATATTTGATCACTATAAGAGACACTTCTAAAGTGATCTACTTGATCCGGTGGAGGATGATGTATCTCATAACTTGAGAGCATTCTTAGAGGAAAAAAGAATTCTCTATTGGCTTGATATATTTTTCCAATCCATTGTGTGCACCCACAAAAAATGTCTAAGATAATGAGAATAATATAATTAAGGTTTTAATTACATAGAATAATAAAATGACTTAATTCATGAAATAATTTATTCATTTCATTTAATTCTTAGTAATACCCCATGTCTAATAATAATAGTTGACCATTATTATTACTTGACATGTACCCAAGGAATTACAACTAATTTTATTTAATTAAATAAATAATATTATTTCTCACAAATCCCCAGAAAAACTACATGGCTTGTATATTAATATACATGACATGTACTTTTGTTTTTCCATTCTCTTTATTTCCACCACCACAATTATTAGAATTTGAATAATGAATATTTATTTCTTTAATAAATATCACTGCATTACTCACTAATAAATATATTATTTTTCCCACACTATATTTTCTCAAATAACTAGTGTAAAAATAAATGCAATGAAGTATCCTTGAATAATTATTAAACCATAGTCGGGAATAATCTTTATTCAACTTGTTAAATGAATATTTAACTGAGATACTTAAATACAATTAGTGTGTGACCCTCTATACCTCTTTCTCAGTGGAATTAGGTGGATCCGGCCTAAAGTCCAAGTTTAGAGTCTAGATACACACAAAGGAAGAAATAAAGAAAGTATTTAATGACGAAATGAAGTGTCACCTCCAACGAACTATTACCCTATAATGTAAATCATTTATCCCGATATCTCAAATCAACCAGGTTGCATGCTAGTTCCATCAACCCATGTGGTCGATTATTCTTTCTTTAACTTCCCAGAATTGAACTTTCCCATTCCACACCATGGACATGGATTTATTTAGGCTATATCAATTCCATAAAAGGGCCTGAGATATCAACTCACATTATGGAACATAAGGGAAAATCTTTTCTTGCATTATCTATTAATGCAGTATTAATCATGACACACCCAACATATCCTACCTCACTATGAACAGTGTGTCATCACAGTTTTTGTCAATACATATAAGTACGTGAGTTTTAATACACATTAATAATAATCTTAAAGTCTAAGGACCAATACACATGTCCATAGATTGGAACATCCAATGACACTATTAAATGTGTATTTCCTACTGGCGGATCTCGTTCTCATAATATCCTCCAAGATATTACCAAGGGCGCACACCATGAGAAGGTTATTCAAAGTCTTATGAGTCCACACCCATAATGGCATGCATTATTTGTGTCCCTAAAATAACATCATCTGGCCATAGAACATATATTATAGAATAGTGTTATGGAACATTCGGGTTCTCATCATAGTAGGGATCCGCTATGACCCTATAATGAAACATTTATCCTTAGAACATTATCAAATTCATTTTCATGCAGAAGAACTATCCAAATGTGATAAGGTATTTATTAATGAGTAAAGAATAAAGTATTTGGTTCTAGGCCACCAACTCTAACTGTGGGAACAAACTAGAGCTTACACCAATGCATCCATAAGAAATAGCTCAAACATTCGGTTCCTCAGCACCTTACCTTCCATTTGGAATGACACCATCCACTATTTCCCATGGATGAATTCTTCAAATTTTCTATAATATATGATTGTTATATTCATTATCCCTTTAGTAGTTAGTATTTTTTACCTTTCTCACTTATGTGAACCCGGTAGTCATGCCATAAGTTTAAAAAATTTATCTCTCCAAGATACATTTCCCATTCTAGAACTCCCAAAATGTACAATATTCTTCCCTCCACTCCTTTAGCCACCATCACATATCCAAATGTAATTCTACATTTTCCATATGTGAATATTATTTAGACATATAAATTAACTAACAATGAAATAAAAATTACGATCTTCCTTAATCTCGGTATATGATGCTTACCTTGTAACTCTAGAAATATTTTGTTCCTTATCTTAATAGAAATAACACTCTTTCCTATAATCTTAATAGATTCATCATGCATAACATGAAACTTGTTTTAACTTAGAAAGTATAATTATTAATAATTCCCATATTCTATATTGTGTGAAATGAAGCTCTAGAGTCTATGATCTAGGACACAAGTGAGATAGAGACAATCAACAATAAACCTATAAACTCTTCCAATAAAGGATTTATTGATTATCTTCTAGATGAATATATTCTATAGTCCACGCTTCTCCCTATGTAATATTTTTTGGTGATATTTTATCCAATAATTCCAACACATGTGACAACCTTCCACTGATATACTCCTACTCTAGCTTCATTTTCCTTTCACATTTCTATAACTCTTTTGGGTTACATGTAGTCTCCTACCTTCTATACTATATAAACTCCTGGTTGATTCCTATATCTATTTTCAATGAAATTAATCACTCAAAAGAAGATCCTTAACATCCTCAAACACTAATTTAATATTTTTTGATGATATAGTCACCATGATGACCATAACATCCCTAGATTTAGGGAGTAATGAAAGAAAAAAAATTCTCACTTTAGATCTCTAAATTTCTCCATTATTAACTCTAAATAACTCCAAATAATGTTGAATTAGTCAATGTTATTTGTTAATGATTTTTCTTAGTATATCCTTATAAAATATAAAATTTGTAGAAGGAACACCTTATTCATCATTGTTGGATTCTCATACATGTCAGCGAGAGTATTCATAAGTTCTGAAGTAGTTTTTTACTTCTTGGATGTTATAAGAATCATTCTAGGATAATAAAATCCAAATAATCCCTATTTCTTTACTATGAATCCTTTAAGAATATTCCTTATTCATCAATTCTAGATTTGTACCCATTAACAGTTAACTAAGATCTACTCAAAATGGACTATCCCTTATATATGCACCTTCCAAATTCCAAAATTCATGCTTTCAAACATCTCCACCAGTATCATACCATCATACTACACCATAACATATAATTATAGTGAAATACCACTAAATTATGGAACATATAAGAGGTATTAAGAACTACTTACTAGAATTATCCTACAAGGAAAGGGACATAATGACACTACTGAATCAAGTCTACAAGAACATTCTCTTGGGTTTGTTCATCTAAAACTCTACAACCAAATCCCACAAGTTGTCACAAAAAAATAATGGGTGGAAGAAAGAACCTGAATAAGATATACACTATGATTAACCTAAACTTACAAGACACACCATAAATAAGGAACCACACCATAATGATAACTATTGAACAAACATTTATAAGAATTTATATAAGATAATTATTTAAAACATTAAAGTAAAAAATAGAAATGTTTTACATGGATTATGAATGGGTTGTAGTCCATTGGGGAAACACTGAAATACTTTTATTAAAGGGGTCATAATATGACTAAAATGTGATATTACTCTATTTCTACAAGTTATCTCACCCTACTATACAGTATTGTAAAACTGTTGAAATTAGTCACTTCTAACTTTTTATATTCATAAATAGAAATCAATAAATCTCTAATCTCCATAGATATACCTACATTAATTTAAAGACTCCCAATGACTCAACTCCATATTATTGTAAACACCGAATTATTTTTCTAAACATAAGAATAATAATCTTACATATAATCCTAAAATATTATTATATATTCACTTTTCTATAAATCAACCTCTGAAATAATATTATATATCCTTTAAAAAAAATATGAAATTACTTTGTGTATTTATACTCCACATTTATCCCAAGTCAATGGGTAAATTCTAGTAACCTTATTTCAAAATATATCATATAGTATATAATATTCTATATATGTAGAATTTGTCACTTTATATATTACTAGCTCCACCTAGACATTGAGAGTTAGATTTATGGAATCACTCCTTCTAAAAGATCCAATTCCTTGGTTATAAAGTAGATTTCAAAGAAGATCCTATCATAGGTTTCTTATATTGAAATCACAATTTATGCATGGATTTTCTAAATCTATAGTCAAACCATGAATCATGGAAAATATGTATTTATTTACAATTTTCATATAATGTTATTATATGGTCATTATTATCATTTATATGATATTTATGATTTAAATTAATGATATTTTATATGGTTTTACTTGTATTTTAATTAGTTTGATGAAATGCCATTTCTTTGATGGATTTTTTTATAAATACAAGCCTCTTAGATGAGTCCATGTGTATCCTCTAAAGGGAGTCATGGATAATTTATTTCTCTTAATTATTCTAATTTTGGAGGTACTTGAAATTCCTATTTAATCATTTTCTCCACATTGATAAAGGGGTGGGGATGAATCTGTGTTAATTTATTTTATAATTTATCTCCTATAAAGAAACCTCTGTTACTAGTCTATATTGGGTTATACTCAAGTTAGCTCTCCCTCTCCCATATATAGAATGTAAAGAATGAGAAATAGTGAACAAATTATTTTTACTTGGTTCAATATTAATATGGGTAACTATATCCTTGTTGTGTTTGGGTTCATTTCAAAACACAAATTTTATCACTAATATTAAAAGTGATTATAATATCTATCTCTAGATAACTAAGTCCCCCATATATTATTTATACTAGCACCCACTGGTTTACAAAAATAATTCAAACCAAAATCAAGAATATCCACATAAATATATAGGATGATTCAATATTAATAGAAGATATAATTCTTATCTTTAGAATTGTCAATCATATTCAAGCTTCCTCGTCATCATGATCATGATGCCCAAATTTTTTTGGAGGATAAAGTAGATCACTAGTATTGAAATAAATCTCAACTTATTCTTTTTCAGAAAATTATCACTTAGATTTTGTGATATATTCATTACCAAAACTCATCCCATATTTATTATTTTATATTTTTAACATCCCTAAAAAATTACAAAATAATCTAAAAATGTCAAAATTCAAGATTATCAAGAACTCAAAGAATTCAAGAATATTATAAAAATTGATTTTCTCAAGATTATTCTTGATGATCTTCTCCCTCTAACTGATCACATGGGTTTACTCACCATGATCATCAACTCAATTCCTAAAAATACCAAAAATTTCTCATTTAAATTGGTTAAGAAAATCTACCTCTAATTTCTCAATCTTTGACCACAATTAAATATTTTCAAATCTTCATATTTGAAAATATTAAAATAATTTGGAAATGATATTATTAATTTTTTTTCTCATTTATTCCTCATTCTGACTCTACTTGACTAATGTATTAATCCATTAACATCTTGATATATAATCCACGAGGAATATCCCACCATTATCTGATTTAATTGTCCTTCAAAACATTTTTTTTCTAGAAATATCACATTTTTTTAAAATAGATTGACCATACACATGAGGTGTAAGTTATAAAAAAACTTAAATATCATTAAAAACATCTTCCATATGATGCAATTAAACTTCTATATTTTGTGAGAAATATTATTCATGTTGTAACATATATTCCGAATTATCTAGAATATATTATGTATAGAAACTGTTTTGAAACATTACTAAATTTTACTCTGCAATATCATCGATATCATCTTATGAATTCCAAGCATCATTTGGAAGATATTACAAACCACTTAGGAAAAATTTATTTTTGACATGTAATTCTTACACATACACAAAATGTCTTAAATATCATAGTATAGTATTTTCCACATTTCATCATGAACTTCAGTATATATCTTTTATATTCCTCAAATATAATTCATATGCACTAGAATATATTTTTTTTTTGAATGAATAACTTATCTACCATATATAAGATGTTATGTTCCATGGTATGATCCAATAGTTATCTAAATTATCCAAAATCTTTGTAATTTAAAATTATTATCAAGGCTTATCAACTAAAATCCAAACAATATTAACAATAAAAATTCATCTAAAATCACTTAAAATACATTTTTGATAGTGTAAAATATTCTAAAAAACTTCCAATAATCGTCACTCAAAGTAGATTATAAGTATAAAACTCCATCATAAATTCCATTGGTTCTTCAGTTTACCCCATTGGATTTTTTCAACTTCATAAAATCACAAAAAATATACTAAAATTATATCTTTTCTAAAATTTAAATGTGTATACCCAACACATCTTGATAAAAATATGTTTTTAGGGAATTCCATCCCTTGGGGTTTAAAAATTTAGGGTTAGTTATTTTGATTCACTCTACCTTAATTAACTCACTCACCTCTTCCCATTTTTATAATAAAATCTGCTTTGGATTCAAAATTATGTAATAAATGTTGTATTAATTTGTTCTCTTTTTATAATAAAATTCAAATGAATGTGGGAAATTCCAAAAATTTCTAAAGTGATATAGAATGGATGAACTTGTATATTCAACCTTAAGCCTTCAATTTTTTTTCCTTTGGTATCGAATTTGTTAACAAATCAGCAATTTGATCCATTTTAAGAAGAAATTCTAGCCTCAAATATGAATTTTAAACCTTCTATTTATTAAAATTATATCTTATATTAGTGTGTTTAAATATATAATGTTGCACAAGATTCTTATAAAGATTAATTTCTCTTTTATTATCTTATGAAATTCTCAATGGCTTCTCAATTCACATCTTTAAGTCTTCTAGAAGCTATTTAATTTAAATAATCTATGTAAATGCATATTTAAGAAGCACATACATACTCCTAGAAGTGAATATATCCACTATGTTTTCATTATTTAAATTATATTTCATGCAAATTTCTTCCAAAAATAATTTACCACACAATATTTATTTCTTATTATCTCAACTTCCATCCGAATTTACATCAATGTATTAAAATAGTTTCAGGTTATCACCTATTATATACAATAACCTAAGATTAAGAAACCCTTTAATGTATGTGATAATTCTATTAGTGTCTGTCAAGTGTGATACTTTTAGATCACATTATTACCAAGAACCCAATGTTATTGAAAAAACAATTTGATCTCAAGATACTATGAGATAATGAATACTTCTAATAAACTTAAAATATTTATTTTGATTCACACTCTTTCCTGTATCATTATTTATTAGTATCACCCCAATTTTCATGGGGATTAAAACAACATTGGATAATCCCATTCAAAGATTATTTCTTTGGATAGAAAAATAAATTCTTCATTTTTCATAATGTGAAACCCTAAGAAGAAACACATCTATACAAGTATAAACATTTCAAAATCCCTTTTCATTTCCCTTGTAAACTATTCACACAAATACTCCCCATATCCTTTAAAAATTATTTCATCAATATAAAAAATGACAATAAGAGTACCCATTATCAACTCCTTCACATAAATATTTCTATTAAATTTCCCTTTAGTGAACTTTTTCTCTATCTAGAAGCCATCGAACATTGAATACTGGTCTCTAGGGGCCTATTTTATCCCATATAGAGCTTTCATAAATTTTCACACTATGGTTCCATAATTTTTAATAATAAATCCTCTATGATGTTTAATATAAACAAGGTCATTATATTCTCCATTCAAGAAAAGATAATTCACATCTATTTGAAATATTTTTAAATACTTATGAAATGCAATATCTAGGAAACTTTTTATGGATTCAAGTCTTGAAAAAAGAGAAACTATCACTTATAAATAAAATCATTCAACCTAAGAGTAGATGTTTCTAGCTAATCTAGATTTTTTTATTAAAGCACCACCTTTTTCCATTGATCTCATTTCTTAACACCCACATGATTTCAATGAAATTATTACCTTTTTTTGGAATAATATCCCATGTGGAATTACATTCCATCTAATCAAACTCATCATTTATTTGGTTTATCCATTATTTTTTATGAATATCCTCACCAACTATATATTTCTCAATTTATGAAACTAGTGTAGTTTGGTTGTTGCACTGTATTATCCTTCTGATTTTAAATAGTGCATTGTGATTTCTAATTATATTTTTAAGTTCAAAATACCTCAATCATCCCATGATATTTCAAATTATCATCCTAATAAGAACCTTTACCTTCAATGATCTAAACTAAATCAATATCATCATTTTCTAGACAATTTCCAACTTCTTTTGACCAATTTCTCTAGAAATATTCTTGTTGTATACTATTTAAATAATTAATATGAAAGAGGTGGGTTTGTGCATGTAGGGAAGTGGGGGTTAATTGAAAAAAAATCTCAATCAAGACAATAAGTTGTATAAAAGTTATATGTTTTTAACTATGAAAGTAGAATATTAATAAATTTAGTGTAAAAAAATACTTTGTTGTTAATAACTCTACAAGGTAAACAAACCAAATAGGATGAGAAAAAAATTGAAATAATGTAGTGGAGTTCCAGTGGAAAATCCATTAAAAAATTTATAGTAAAGGATATAAATAGTTCCAATCAATATAACTGTTCCTTTTTAATCCAAAAGTGATAATAGAATCCTTACAATAATCCAAAGGAACCATGTTATGAAACTCTAAAACTTTTTTGATCTAAAATATCATAATATACAATAATTATCCTCATAATAATTTGATAGATGTTGAAAATAAAAATATCTATCCCCCTGATCCTCTTCAATCACATGATTACAAAAAGTTGAATCCCCAGACTTCTTCAAAATATAATTTCGGATATACAAATAAATATCTAATGAATCTCTTTTATCATGTATGATCAAAAGAAAAATATTAAAAATAAAGATCTTAATACTTTTACTATGGCAGAACTCACTATTAAAATCTCTAATAACACTTTACAAAACACATAAAAATGGAAGAACTAATTAAATGAGATGGAAAACATATCTCGAATGAAGGTGTTCCTGTAACTTTTGTTCTATGAAGGATCCATCTTTTTTTATAAGTGGTAGTATAAAAAAATCTTCAAAGTTAAAATTTGATTTCTTCAAGAAAATAAGCCCTGATAATATCATAAAGTTAAATTTGATTTTCCATTCAATATATTTTTGGTTATTTAAAAAATATTCCAAAATTACATAGATCAAAATTATCCCACCAAAACATGTGAATCAAAAGATTAAACTGAATAAATATAACTAAAAACCATAAATTTAACATAAGTGAAATATGATCTTCATTGTGAATTTAAAATTAATTAATATAGAATAATTCATTCACGAATGACGAAAAACTTTTCATATCTATATTTTCAAAATATAATTCATTTTACACACAATAATTGGGTTTATTTTCAATAATATTTACTGAATAATTGTACAAAAACTTATATATCCTCTTATTCTATAACTTGTAACCTCTATTATTAGATAAATAGTTAATTAATACTCATTCATCTCTTTTATCCTAAAATTTTCCAAAATTTGGATTTTTGATATTTACCCAGGATAAACTTCAAAAAACATTGAACTAGTTCACGTTAATCTTCATCTTATAACAAATTTTATAAGCTTCCACATTGGATTTAAGACTTAACAAGAACAAATTTTGAATGTTCACATTTTTCTAATAACTTATCTATATTAAAATATTGAGATCCTAAATTCTTCTAGCTTGGTTCTTCCCATATTAATCAAGATTATATTATACCATATTCAAATATATTTTGATAATGTGTATAAGGATGACTATATTGATTCATGTTCTCATGATTAAGAATATATGATTTAAATTAATTTCTGTTAAAAATCCTTTAATTATCAGTTGTTAGATTCTTAATATAAATTCCCAATTCTTTCTCAACATCTCTTCTGAAAATTTTGTCAATCTTCATAAGTTTTGATATGTACATCATAAACATCATATTAGTAATTATTTTAAAATAATTAATTACCGTGATGAAATAATAATAACCTATTAAGGATTTATTTCTCATTCTCCTATTTAAAATTGGGTAAATAAATTCAAGTGTCCCAGTGAACTAAATTTCCACTCTCATGACTTTCTTATATATTTTCCCTATTTTATATGTTTTCTAAATGTATTCTATTTATGTATTCAGTCAAAGAAATTATCTTATCACATATTCTCCTAAAATATTTCACAAAATGATTTGACCAATTTGGTTAAGTATTCTATTCCATGTATTTTTATAATCAATTGAAAATGAATTTATTTCCATAATTAAAATGTTTCATTACATTATAAAATTGTTTTAAAGACCATTTATAAGTAAAAACTCATTTTATTTCATTTTCCCCCAATTTTAGTTGTAGAAACTCCTATTATTATTAAAGACCCCCCATTTACAAAATTAAATGAACTTCCATCACAAAATCCTTAATTATTCTTTATTTCTGTGTGTCCCATCATGTTAGAAAAAATACGAAATCAAGTTTCCATGGATTACCACCTTTTCTTTCTTTAGGATTATTTTAATATAGAATTGAATTATTTCCCTAATTTGTCATCTGAAATTTATTAACTCTAACATCTTGAAATGTTTTCCCCAAAAGTGCTTCCATAAAACCTTCTACACAATGACCTTATTGGTCACATATTCTACAAATTTAATAGAAGTAATTAAATATGTTTGGATTAGACAAAATTAATGAAATTTTATCCATATATTTATTTTCAATTTTTTTCACATCTTCCATGAATCACTCTCCTTATATTATTTCATTATTTAACTCCATTGGAATGGAATGTTGTACTAAATAACATAATATATATTCAAAAATAATCCACAAAACTAAATTTAACATTAAAAATTAATCTTCCATAATAATGAAAATTATGTATATGAAAATATTAATGTTGTATAGGTGATTTATATAATTAATTTTTCCTTTTCCTTGGGAAAATATATCTTCTAAAATTACACCCAAATTCATTTGACTTATGAGTAAAATTTTCATTACATTTCTAATCTTATATGAGTGAAGTTTTTTAGTACGTGAAGTATTAAGTTAAACATATTTTTTATCCTTGGATTAAATATGTGTGGTTTGAACCACTTATATAGGATAACATTAACAGTTTATTTCAAGTATTTATCTTAACCATCAATAAGTTTTTTCAAAATATTATTTATATTTTTAAATGGTTTTTAGCTTCAAGACACCAATATTTTTTATTAATAAACTCTTCCTTATTTATAGTATATTTTACATTAATATATTTCAACATTTATCTTGTTCTATAATTATCACCTCAAGATTATTAATTTCCTTACTGTAGTCATTTTTATCCTTGAGGAATTCATATTTATCTTCTCTCCCCTTCCCAAGTAGTCCAATACTTTTCTTTGGCTTGTAATTTTCCACAATAAATTCTTCATTTAATTATTTCAATATAAGTTTACTATTTCTCTATTGCTTCCCCACTCTACTAGTTTAAGTGACTTTATGTTTATTAACGTCATCTATGAAAGTTTTTATTTTTTTGGTGTAACTTTATCTTCTAACTCATTTATTTTTGATGAGTCTCAATAATGTTCTACTTTTCACACCATATTTCTTCTCATACTTCTTGAGAACTTATTATTTCCAATGATATATTTTTTTCCCAATTTAATTTTGGGAAAAAAGTAATCTTGATCATAATTTTTAGTTCCACTATTCTTCTTCTTTGAACAATCAACTACAAAATAATAATTTCCACCATAGTCAAAGAATTTTTGAGGAAGCTTGCTTTGGAATTTTCCTCCCCATATTATATATTTATTTGAAATAAGAGACATGATTCTATCATTATCTACACATATTTCTTCATCATATTCAGATTTTTGAGAATGATTCATTCTTCTTTCATTTCAGCTTGAGATCTTTAGTAAGTTTAAATGAAATTTCCTTCCATTATTAGATATTATTCTTGAAAATAAATACCCTTCTTATTTTATAAGAAATAAAAATGTTATGTAGTTCATTAAGAGATAAGTTATCTCAATCCTATAGAGTATAATCCCTTGCATCAAACTTATTAGGTAAATTTATTATTAGCTTCATAAAAATGGATGAATGTTTTAGAGTGTCTATAAAACCTCAAATTTTTATAAAAAATTACTTCAACACTATTATATATTCATTAATAGTATCATCCTTAGAAATTATAATAACATTAGAAGTTTCTCTCCAAATAATTAACTTAGATTTTTTCTATTTAACATTCCATCCAAAACTATTTTCCAACTTATTCCCTATCTTTTTTCAAGTTTTGAGTCCCCTTACCTTTGTATAAAATAAATCATATAAGGGAATAAAATTACATTACTTAAACTTCCATATATGTTGAAATTTAATTTTCCAACAAATTTCATTGGAGGATCACTTTAAAATAGTGTAAAAACGACATCATCAATATAAAAAACTTCTAATAAATGATAAAGATGACATGGAATCATAAAATTCTTCTAGACATGATAATCATTTAAAGAGAATATAGCCAGAAAACATCTAATATTAATATAATTCCAATTATCCACCTTCAAATTTTAACACAAAAGGATCACTTAGAGGGGAACCTATTTTCACTCTGATACCACTTGAAATTCCAAGGTTATTAGTTTTATAACACAGATAGGGGGGAGGTGGGTTGAATCATTATTACTTTGAAAATTTTTATCCTATTATAAATAAACCTCTATGACTGGTTAATGGAAATATCACCTCAAGTCAACTTTTTTTATCATCCATATGTAGAGATTAAAGGATGATAAATATAGAAAAAATTATTTTATAAGGGTTCCCCAAAGGTTGGTAACTACAAACTTGTTGTGATTGGGTTGAGTCTGAGATATATAAATTATCAATAATATAAAAATTTATTTCAAAAGATATCTCCCCAAAAATTAGTCTCCCAACTATTATTTATATTGGATCTCAAAGGTTTACAATAAAAATTTGAACCCAAATATGAAAAATCACAAGAAAGATCCAGTATTCTTAAATATCAACATAAGATATCTTTCAATTATTTTTGATATTAAACAACAGTCATTTTTCCTATTCATCAAGGTCTTTTTGCCCATATTATTCCATTGGATGCATAAGATCACTAGTCTTGAACTCAGTATCAATTTCTTCTTCCTTAGATAATTCTATCATATAATTTTAAATATGTTCAAAACTATAAATTATCTCATCTTTAAAATTTTATATTTTTTTAAGCCCCAAAAAATTACTCAATAATATATAATTATGAAAATTATAGAAAATAAGGAACTCAAATAATTCAAAAATATTAACTCAATAGATTTTCTAAAACTTATTCCAAATTATCTTCTTTCTCTAATTTATCATGTGGGTCTTCTCCAATTTATCGTTAACCCAATTTATACAAATTCATACACTTTATCATTTAAACTGGTTAAGAAAATCCTCTGGAAATTTTTCCACATTTGGCCTTAAATAATCATTTTCAAATATTTTAATTTTAAATTACAAGAATAATCAGTCATAGATCTTCTTAATTTAGTCTTAATTGCATATTCTTCTAACATGTATTTAATGATGACTCAATTTTTACACATTATGATATTTAATACATGAAGAATATCTCAATATAATCTGATTTGATTCCCCTTATAAACACTTTTTCTTATAAGTATCAATTTTTTGAAAATAGATAAACCATATAGATTTTTCAAAAGTTATCAAAAATCATAAACATCCTAAAACATATCCTCCATATACTATATATTATCTTCATCTTTTGAAAAGAAATAGTACATATATTGTAGAATATCTTCAATATCATCAAAAATATAATATTTATCACATCATTTTTGATAATTTAACAAGTTTAACATTGAAATATATTATTTATCATCTTATAAATTCCAGGTATCCTAGTAATAATATTATATAAAACTTGTGGAATATTAAAAATTAACCTGAAGGTATTTCATATATGAAAAATATATTATATATTAAATATTTGTTTTTTCATTGTCGTATTTTATAATTAACTTTGGCATATATCTTATATATTCTGGAAAATAATTTATTACATTCTAGAATATATTACACATCAAAAATAAAAACATAAATACTATATAAAAAAGTTTACAAATCGTAATATACTTTAGTAAATTTATAAATTATATAAAACCTTTTCAATATATAATTATCCTTTAGGATTCTTAATTAAATTACATATAAATTCATCATAAATCACTTAAAATACATGTTTAATAGCTCAACAATGTCTAAAATACTTCCAATGATCTTCACTGATGTTTAAAAAAATATAAAAGTACTCCAAAAATTCCATGGGATCTTCAGTAGAAAATATCCTTAAGAAGTAGAGTACTAGTCATGACTTAGAAGGGTAAGGATGCCAAATTTGGGATTGGGGGACTTTTTGGAAGTGGTTGGAGTCCATGGTCTGAGCTAAAATATATAATGAATTAGTAGAGAAAGAATTTTGAGTCATGTTCATTTAGTAATTTTTCCCTAGGAAGATGTAGTTGGCTATATTATGGGTGTTTATCTATCTTTAGTAAGGAAACTAAATAATCCTGGTTTGTGGGATTAAATTCATTAAACTTTTTCCCATTATAAAAAAGATGTTTATTAATGACAGTTTGAAATATTTGAGATAAGGTTTCGACCTTATATCTGATCAAAGGTATTTTTGTTTAAACTATGTTCTTGTAATAAAGTGGTTGAAAATGTTTTTATGGAAGAAAAGGATTAGGTTAGATTATTTTGGATTGGAATAGTTTCTTATATCTTCAACGGTAGTGAATAAAAAATCTTGTAAATGAAAATGAATCATGATGGGTATAGATAGAGAAATAGTGGTGGTTCAAACTGAACCTATCAATCAACTTCTTTAGATACTATGGGAATGAGACAATTTTATTTGAGAAATAAAGAAATTAGGGACATTTTAGGTGTTAGTGCCAAGAAGCACCCAACAATTATCAGTCATATGTCTATATAGAACAATAATGGAGTTTTACAAGGTGAACTTTTCATATTAAAATGGCATGGGTTATCGAGCGTAGAAAATTCCCAAATGTATTTGGACACCTCTAAGGAATTGGTTTCTCATACTTTGGAGTATTTAAGTGTAGGTGAATTTTTCATATGATTAGAGACAGTTGATAAGTATACCTTAGTTTAATATGAGTTTATAGAATCATCCTTAGTTAGAATGTTTAAAATTGAATAAGTACCCACACAATCAAAAGGAAAATACTATTATGTTATGAGGTGTTGTACTTATTGCATCATCTATTGTTCGTTCATTTTTCTTAACACAAGTTCCTATGAAAAATTTATCAATGCTCAAATTTTGGATCTATTGAATATTCAATTTTAACAAATATTATATGTTATAGAGTTATCATATCCTATTTGGAAGAGGAAGAATTATGGTTTCCATTTCCCCTGATGTCATATATGTATTTTTGAGGTAGATATGGCATGTATTTTACTTATCCTAAAATGGATCTCTTTGACATCATCTTAAGGATGAATTAGAATATAGAATTTAAATCTAACCTTTATTATTGTCACTAAGGGGTGGTTTTTGTCTCTTTTAATTGGAATTAGCATTTGTTTCAAGGGGAATATAACCCTAGGTCAAGCCTATATGGACCTCCTCTTCCTAAAGTAGATTAATTTTCACTTAATTTTATCATTTATATTTGTGTAATAATGTAAATTTAATTCATAGAATGAGGTTAATCTTATAGAGAGAGACTTCATTGAGGCATTTTTTAATTATTTATTTGGACTGCCTCTTATGTGAGAAGTAGGGATGCATCCTATTTCTTTACCTTCATTTCATATAACTCTATATGAGATAAATATGTTAATGTCTTAGCATGACTATTTATCAGAAAAATTAAATATACATCTTGTTTTTTCATTGTGGGAAGCTCATATGCTCTTTGTAAATAAAGATGATGAGAGTTTATTCTTGTGTGTCGATTATCATAAGCTTAATCAAGTGAAAATAAAGAATAAATACCCTCTACCTTATTCAGACAATCTCTTTGATTTTTTTAAAGTGGTATGAGGATCACTAAAATTGATATCCAATCTAGGTATCATCATTTTAGGGTAAATGATGATGATATTCCTAATAAAATCTTATAGCGAAAAAAAATTTGTATTATATTTTGATTCTATTTTGTTTGACAAATTCTCATATATTATTCATAATGCTAATAAAATATACCTTCCATTGAAGCCTCAAATCATTTTCAGGGTATTTTTGGATGGAATCTTGGTTTAATCAAAGTTAAAAGAGGATTATGTGTATTACTTGTGGATTATGTTGGGGATTCTTTAAGTACCCCATATATATGAAAATTTATTGAAATTCTATTTATAGATCTAAGAAATAATGTTATTGGGACATTTGGTATCTAAATACGTAATATGAATTGATTATGGGATGGTGAAATTATTTATAAATTGGGACATTTTGAATAATTTATTTAAGATATAGAGATTCTTAGGTTTAACAAGATACTATTAGCTATTAATAAAGAAGTTTTTAATGTAAGCATATCCTTTGATGACTCTCACTCATCAAGGGGTGAAATTTGTATGGAGCCCTAAATATAAAAAATATAGAGATGAAATGAAGGAGAAGCTCAAATAATATATAATTATAATTTTTATTTAACATGGATAAAGTTATATTGTTTATTAAGAAGCCTCGGTTTTGGGTCTAGGTTGCATGATTATATACAAAATGATCATGTAGTGGAGTATGGTTCTACCTAACCATAATCTCATGGGAAGAATTACCTGGACCATGAACTTGAATTGAAATATGTTATGAATTTTTTTTATTTTTTGATGAAACTACATATTCATTGAGAAGTATATAGCCTATACAACCTATAAATATATAATATATATATTTTTTACAAATGATTTGATTCTCAAATAGTGAAAATGGATGGAATATATTCAAAAAAATAATTTTAACTTTTCCAATACTTATATTAAAGGAAGTGTGGCCACAAAAATTATTAGTAAAAAGTTTCCATCTCTTAAATTGAATGAATCCAGTGATGAATGGAATCCGATGAGTCTTTTTATAAAAATTAATTTCGAGGTAAAAAAGGAGAAACCGATCATGTTTTTATCAAATATATTATCCCCCCTTCTTTTCAAAAATTGATTTGTTAGAGTAGCTACTTAATTTATAATATTATAGAATTAAATTAATTTTATATAATGTATAGGCCACTGGTGAATGATGTATTGACTCTAATGGTATCACTTACTTTAGTAACTACTTTGTTGTTCCTATTTCTTTTAGAAAGAAAATAATAAAATAAATACCTCATTACCAATTTTAATTTACCCCATGTGTATCCAAAATGTACTATGACATGAATTATTAATATTATTGGCCTTTCATGATAATGGATATCATTGATTATGTGTCTCAATGATCTTATTGTTAGAAAGATAATGAAAAGAACAAAAATCCTATCAAAATGCATTATTTTCCACCCATTCCTAATTAGAAGTGGGAAGAGATTTCCATAATCTTTATTTTTTGGTTTTATTTATACATATAATACAGATAATATGATTTTTTGGTTTTATACTTGATTATGAAATCATCAAATTTTATTCTGATAAATAAAGAATGAAACAGGATAACTATGGAAAATTAGACATGCATAAGATTATTACATTGCATGTGGTACCTTTAGTGATTATCCTTGATAGAGATTATTACTTTACTTATTAATATTGTAAAGGAATTAAAGTTGTTATGTGACCTTATATGAAGCATAACATGACATATTTCCCTTAGACTAATGGTCTGATAGAGAGGAAAATTAAAATCCTAGAAGATATCTGAGGCTATAAATTTTTCTTTTTGAGATTATGGGATAACCATCTATAATTGATTTTTTATATAAAAATATTTACCAATCTTTAATAATGATGGATTTCTTTGATATATTATACGTTTTACCTTCTCTTTACCCACTATGTTGGGATGATATTAGCGAGTCATCTCTAGTAGGGATAAATTTAGTACAATGTATGATAAAGAAGATTCAGCTAATTCATAAATGGTTAGTATTTAATAAAAGTCTCCAAAACTTTTATGCTCATCATAATCATATAATAATGGGGTTTTTAGTGAGTTACAAGGTTTACTTAAAAGAGTCACCTCAACTAGTTTATGGATGGATGAGGAAGTATGTTAAGCTAATATCAAGGTATCTTGGGATTTTTGGAATTATTGAGAGGATTGAAAATTTTGTATTTTATGTATTACAACCTTTTTATGTAAGATTTATTCATAATTTATTTCACATCTCCCAGTTTGAGACGTATCACCTTAGTCCTTCTAATGTTCTAAATTAGTAAGAGTTAAAGTTGGAGCCTCAAACTTGATTGGTTTAATAACCAGTACAAATTCTCTACTATTAAGATAATGTACTATAAGGGAATTAAATTACCTGATTCATATTTTACGGTATCATGTAAACAAATATCACTAGACATGATATTAGGAATATAAAATGAAAAATTAATGACTTCACCTCTTCTTGGACTATCAATATTCACAAGGACTTACTGGGGGAACAAAGTGGCATGGTGGGGAGAATTATAGCCCCCATGATCTCACAATTAGATATGTATCATGAAATTAATTTATTATATTTATTTCCTTTGATTTTATAGTGTAAATTTGGAAATTTTTGGTAAATTTATCACATTAATGGTTAGGGTGCATAGTTTACCTAAACATGCATGTAAATTGTACATGTTGAAAATGAATTTCTCAAATAAAATGCATGGTTGGTGAATATTTTTTCTAACCATGAATGAAAATAGTGAATACCACTAAAATGTTAAATAATTTTATTTTCTTATATTAATTGTAAGTTAAAGAGCCTTATTCATTTCTTACCATTGGTTTGGGAATGCTCTAGGTGTTGACCACTTAGAGATCTACTCCATTCTTATCTAAATCATTGGTAATATTTTATCATCTTTGTTGATTCTTCAAGGTTATTCCATATAATTATACCCCTCTATTCATCCTCTTACCTATTATTCCATCCTTATGCTATCTTGTGGCCATGGTTTCCTTGGTTTTTATATTACATTATTTTCATTTGGGATATATAAATTTTAAGGGTTTTGATCATCATTAAAGGACTCCTCCAAATCTATATTGGTGTAAGAACATGGTTTATTATGAATTTCAATATTTTCAATTGGTTATTTTATATTATTCTTTTTTATTTGATGAAACTTGTATTCTTTAATGTATAGAAGTTTATATTAAATCAATAGTGATATATAATATATAAATATAATGATTTTTTTGACAATAGTACTTTTATATCTACCAATATGTCTCTAGTTTGGGAAAAATATTTCAAAAATTGTTCATAATATGTTTTTATATAAATTATTCACATAAAGTGTTAAATGAAATGTTTATGTTTTTTCCATGAATTAATAAATTTTTTTAATGTATACTTCAATATGAGTTACAAAGGGTGAATTCAATGACTTTAATGATATTACTAAATGATAAATTTCTATTTACCATAATGATTCATAATTTTTTCTTTGGTGACTCAACTCTATGTTTTAATGGTTTCACCCTTTTCATTATAAAATAGTGTCATACGTAGAATTGTTTTTTTATTTATGGATCATAGATATTATTATGAATTATTTATTTCTTTGAGGGGTGTATAAAGGTGATACAAACATATATTTAATGTCTCATGTTTATTTCTTTTATCTCTATGATTTTGGAAACTTCATGGGAATACCTTGGATACTTAGGTGGGAATATAGCGATAAGTAAAACTATTTGGGTATTTTATGTATTTCCAAGATTTTCCCTTCATATTACACCCTAAACATGATGGACTAGTCTATTATCAAACACTAGATTTTTTAGGTTGGTTCCTATCACTTGTTTTGATTTTGCACTAGATAGTGATTTCAACATGAGTTTAGAATTATTCTTTGACTATTGGTATATGCACATTTGTTTCCATATAAGGATTATGTGTGAGGATCCGATATTTCATGACCATAGGCCTATAGGTGGACTCCCTTGATATCATATGTTTTTAATAGACATATATAATTTTTTTTTTTGAAAAATAGACATTTAGTTATTTATTTTTATTTGTTTTCATGAAATGGAAAATAAAAATTTTCTTATATATATTTCAAACTAGATTGCACGACTTATTTTCTGAAGGATGTATATATTCATTTGTAGCATATCACTGGTAATCTTTTCTCACACCCTACATATATAATATGTTTATTTAGAATTAATTTAATTGGATTTGGGTAATGTAAATTCCCCACTTTGAGTTAGTGGATGTTGATAGAATATGTTCTTGTTTCAGATCAGGGGATTAGTGAATGTTATAAACTTGTCAGATATAGGTAACATTGATTAATTTTTATAATATTTTTAGTTATGTGTTTTTCATACTCGCATGTATTTTTCCTCTTCATTTTACTATCCCTTTATTCCTCATTTTGTAGATTTATATGATAAATGAATGTATATATAAAAGTTTTTGGTTATGTTTTATTTAGTTTCATTATTTTTTATGATGTAATGTTATACCATATTTATTTATACTTTATTTGTAAATCTATTTAATTTTTATATATGACATCACTGTGTAAAGTAATTATTATATATTATTTTTTGGATGAATTACTATTTTTAGTTTACTTATAAATTAAAAAAATCAATCCTATAAAATAGGAATTATTACCTTAGTACCGGTTTCCGTTCCATGATGATCAGTGTTTCTGATTAGGGAATAATAATCACTTTTAACTCTTGTTTTTTATCTCTCATTTCTCTTTAAATGGAAGTAGTGTATCTCAATGGATGTATTGAATTTACCAAACTATTAATTTTTTTATAGTTACTCATGTTTTGTAATAATACCTTTTATTTTTTTAATAATAGTTATAAATTTGGTCTTGAAAAAAGTTCATTTTAATTGAATTAAAGACATTAAAAATAAATAATTCAATAAATATATTATTTTTATCCATGTGGAAGAAAAAAATTTAATATCCCTTTAATAGAGTTCTAATTAAAATTCCAACATCGTCGTTGTGTACATAATGGATGTTTTTTTATAGGAGATGTTTACCCTTAAGTTTTTAGATTTGGGATAGAGACAAATTATTTTTATGGGTTTTAAATTAAAATTCTTATCATTGACATAATGAACCAAAATTATTCTTTAAATATGTGTTTATTAATCCCCCCTAGGGATAGCTGTTGATGACAAATGAAACCCTAGAATATTCATGGGGATTTTTGGATATTTGTAGAACCATTATTTAGGGTTGAATTTTAGTGATCCTATATCAATATTATAAAGTTAAATCCATGAAATATAATAATTGAAGTAAGACAATCCATCTATTATTTCCTTGTTTCCCCTGTATTTTAATCTCTCCCTCCCTGAATTATTTTATTTCAATGGTGGAGCATAATAGAAGATCTTGACCATTATTAACAAGATAATTTTATTAAAAATACACATTTAATTAAAATTAAATATTTAATTAAAAATAAGTATTTTATTAAACATTTTAAAGGAACTGTACTCATATTATGAAGAATAAGGAAATAATTCTTTCTCTAATTATTTTGGTAAATTAATTTTTATTATTGAAGATTACTTTTTGTATGGGATAAACATGGGGATGAAGTCTCCATATTTTTCAAAAAAAAATATCTAATATTTGTCATTGATTATTATACTAATTATGATTTTAATATGTTAGTGAATTTTTAATATTTTATATTAGAAAATAATTTCTTTTTAATTGAATAATTTTCCTTGTTGAAATCCAGGGGGAATATCTTCAATGATTTTAAAATCCTTTTTCCCTATTTTTTTTACTTCATGCATAAAAATTGAACATGAAGCTATAATTGGGTGGTAGAACTCATCACATATCACTATTCTATTCACTATTTCCCTTTTAAACAATGTAAGGACCTAATATCATTTTACAAGAAAGGAACATAGGTCATTCGTGATAAAACAAGCGAGTGGCGTCAGAGGCTTGGACATAGAGTTGGTAGTGGAAATTATATGAATATTTAAATAAGGTTATATAGTATATTTAATTAGGGATAAATGATTATGATTATTTGGAGTGACTAAAGGAACTATATAAAATCTAAAGAGGTGATATGATTGCCCCAGGTTCATCGAGGTTTGACATCACTAGAGGCGCGACTGGAGGTGATGAAAGTGGAAATGATCATAATAGGAATTGAGGAGCCCAATGTAATCAAAATTTTGAAAAAATAACTAAATGTTTTTCTATCTCTAGGTTTCATGTTGTGTATCTCATGAGATATTGTTCTAGGGATACTTGGTATAAAAAATAATCACATTTCTTGTGACCCTGAGTCAGACACCATGTTCCTCATGACCAAGTGCCTTAGTGTATACTATACACACATAAAAGGTTATAGTATTAGAACCAAATAAAATTTCAATTGGTAGAAACATGATGTATATCATAAGGTAAACCGAACATGTACAAGAAATATACATCTATTATCTACATGGACCCACATGCCATGTATAGATGGTGAGATGACTCATCGCTTATTCTTTGTACAAGTTGACCAAACCAGCGCCCGTGTGGTATGTACCCAACTTGGACATATCATGTATATTGTTTCCACTTGTAGTATACTATATTTGATTATTTATAACTACTATTTTGGACTATATTTTATATACTACATCGTATATACTGTGTATAGAATAGTTCTCGACATTCTTTGTATTTTCTCACCCAATTTTCCATTTTTGAAATATGAGTTATATATTCTAGGTGATTATTCATATAGAAGGAAATTATATATATCTATAATTCATATACAGTTTATTTTCAAGGAGTCCAATAAGTTGTATTTCCATATCTTTATATACACAATGATGGGTGTGGGATGAGTTTAGAGTTGACATGGGGATTGTAACCCTCAAGATGTATACTTTCACTAAGGCATGGGTCATCCATATACATATTAGAGTAGTTAATCCACTATAGTTTCAGGTTATTATTCGTCCACTAATAGAGTAGGTAAACCCTTGACCAATACACATTATACTTTATGAAGAGTGAGGCCTTTATAGGAGTCATTACTCCCTTAATTTAGAAAATATATTTTATGAGGTACAAACCCTCTATTATTTATACTATTTAGGGTTGATGTGGAAGTGATTTATGTTAGGTTATTCATGTAATATGTATTCTGTGGTTCTCTGATTATTTTTGGATTTTTTCAGAGTATGAATTTATTGGAGTTGAGCTGTGTTGATCAATAAACTATGTGAATTTGGTTACCTATTTCCTTAAATCATATCTTGGATCATTATATTGAGATGAACTTATATATAACTTTAATCATGTATTTTTGGTGCAACTTATTGGGTATTTTTATAATCATCCCTACATGAGACTTGTAAACACACTTTTATAGTGTATAGGTGATACCACATTCGATCGTTTTCTTAGAGGACATGGAGATGGTGCAAATATGATATTGGTTGAATTAATTGTTGGAGTTTTTTGAGTTTTTGTTAAAATAATAATGAGTTCACCACTTTTAGTTTTTTAAGTTAGATCCTTACAATGGGATTTTGTTTTTCTTAAATGTATAGGTTTTGGTTTTTATTTTGTTTTTGTGACATTTATAATTATTTCAGGAATAATTTACTAAAAATAATTTATATATACATTAGTTATCATTATTACATACCTTTCCCTAGATTTTTTTTCTATATTGGTTTATAAGAGAAGGTCTCCCCAATTTGAGATATGACCCCTGGTGCATGTTGTTATTCCCTAGACTATTAGCGGAGGACTTGGGGAGGCCCAAATAACCTAGGATAGGTCTCAAGGGTCTATGCCTTGTCAGAATGGTATCAATGTAGTTCCAGTATTAGGTAAGAATTTTATAGTTAATGGTATTCTAAGGATTTGTCTAGAATAATTTGGGAAACAATATCAAGAGGTATTGAGTTGATAATATATTAGGGAACTAGGTGATTGGTGTGGACGATCAGTATAACATTTCACTATGACACTAATAACATACTATTCAACTCAAAATCTAATTCATTAGTGATAGGGATTAATGGGATAATACATGAATCATGTAGCATGCATGTTGCTATTTTAATTCAAAATTCCATTGATTTATATTTTTAGACATCATTTTATTACCATGGTTTCATATTTTCAAAAGTAAGATGTCAACCCATAGATATCACAATCAACTTTAGGGGTGGGTTTATGCAGATCCAATATCAATGATTTGACATCCAATCTCTTACTACTTGAGTGACGAGGTTTCATTTCAGATTGCTAATAGGGAGGCATTTACCCCACCAATGGAGAATAGGTTTTATCACCTACTAGTTGAGAAGATAGAAGACCATTCCACGGTAAATATAGTAGTTCCGACTGAGTTTGATGATACTACTCATAGGATGAATGTGCTTCATGATTTCTAGAGATATAGGGATTTCTAGTTTTTGGGGAAAGATTGATCCTCAACTAGTAGAGGATTATATTAAGTTCATAGATTATATATTCTCTCTAGTATAAAAAGTCATTGATTATAGGTAGGTTCTTGTAATGAATCTTCTACATGGTGCACATCTAGAAACTAGTGTTTATTGATCACATAAACTTACGATGATGCTACTTTACACAAGTTGATTTTTTAGCCCTTCTTTAGAAAGGATTAAAATGTAATAACATTAGGGATGAGTGAGAATATGAGATGATGGACCTAAAACATGTAATTATGATCTTATTTAAATATTATATGTGGTTCATGGATGTTATAAGTTAATCTCAGGATATCATCTGTGATGGTGATATTTGAGATTGATAATTTGAGTGGGGCCTTTAGTGGGATATTTTAACTAAGATCATATCATCGTGTATTCCTATATATACCCGAGATTTGTGATGCACTATGGTAATTAATAGTTTTCCACTAGATATATAACAAGGCCTAATATTTGGTTTAATATTTCAAGGAATAGATTCATCGATATTAGCTAGTTAGTGATAGATGACATTATCACATAATTGGAGGGAGCGGTATTAAAAATATCTATCCTAGAGGAAATTATCATCAGGATCCCTAATTAGTTCTACCTAACTAAAACATAGTTTGTTTTTATAATTGTGGTGTTAAAGGACATCTAAATTGAGTTTTACCAACGAGGTTGGCATCAGAGAATATCTAGGGTAGTTTTATTGAAAACACTTTTTGAAAGTGTAAGCGCAGGGACCAAGGACCTCCCTGAGGTGTATAGGATGTCTCTCCTTGAGGTGGCTATGATAGATAAGTTTTTTTAGCTTGAGATTCTAGGGGAAAAAACCATGATCCATTAACACTACCACCTCAAGGTGGATCATAATAAGTCCAATGTATAGGAGACCGGGTCCTAGTTTAGATGTAAGAAATGTAATACTTCGATTTGGACATTACTTACATGGTTTAAGTTATTTTTTATGTCTTATAAAATTTAGAACTCATATTCATTGATATATGTTCGAGCCATTTATTTCTTCCTACATCACTTTTTAATGAGATGGATATTCCATTAGATCTATTAGACTTACTTATTTAGCTAGAGAGTTTTTTAAGGTGATCATCCTCTATCATATCTTCCATTAGTGTGTAGATAATCTCAGTAGAGAGAAATTTTACTGGAACACTTTAATATTAGAGATGATACCATATTATGTTATTCATGGAATGAACTAGTTATCAGTAGCAAAGGATTTGGTGGATTGTTATTGACATAGAGTTATTTCTCATTGTGAAGATGGGTTGAGGTTCAACTTCACAGGTGAATGGGACCCTCAAGCATGATGACCAGGGTAAACCATTAGAATATTAAAGAGTATATCCCATTATATAGAGGATTCATATTTTTTCACTAATGAAACTATAAAAAATAAAATCTATAATGTGGTTGATAAGCATATATAAATTTTATTGGATTAAGTTCCAGGTTCTCACCAATATAGAGAGGTAGATTTTGCTATTAACTAGAAACCTCAGATTGTGTTGATATATTCATAATATTTTCATATGTTACTAACATAGCTCAAATATATAATGGTGTTATTGGAAGATATTTTTGAGAATGTTTTTACCAATAAAAGTGTCTCCCCCTGGGAAGATTCTATTCCCTTTGTCAGGATGGGAGATATGAGTTTAAGAATATTTATTGACTATCACTGATAGAATTAAGTGAAAGTTAAGAAAAAATACCACCTTTTGAGAATTGATGATATCATGAAATAACTAAAAGGTGTGAGATGATTATTGAACACTAAAATTTGGTTTTCATATCATTAGATTTGTGATTGTTAGGTGGTTATCTCAAAGTTAATGTATAGGTGTGTTTATGGTCACTCTTAGTTTTTTAGTAATGTCATTTTTTGTGATGAACACCCTTATGGTGTCCATGGGACTCATGAAAAAGATCTTTAGGCCTTATCTGGATTGGTTCATCGTGTTTTTCATTAATGAAATTATCATTCATTCCTATATAGAGGAAAAAAAATTCAAATATTTAATGATAATTCTATACTTACTTAATGAGCATTAGATATATAAAAATTTATTGAAGTGTAAATTTTAGATTTAGGAAGCTCATTTCTCGAGAAATTTTATTTTATAGGGTATATTTACTATCTATCTTGAAAATTTTAATGCTGTGATGGATTGGGAGCCACCTAATACGGTGTTTGAGGTGTGTAGTTTCCTTGGGTTAGAAAATTATTATTAGCGATTCATGGTATAATTATTAGGGGTTGAAACCCCTATGATACACCATACCCAAAAATGAATCCATTGGTATAGTTTAATAATTTCTAAAGTGATTTTAAGGATACGAATAAGTGGTTAACATATTTTCAGTTTTTTTACCATGGAAGAAGTAGAGCATAAGGTATACTAAAATTATATCAGGTATAGCGTTAGTTGTGTGTTGATATAGATATGGTCTATGATTTATCTTGGGGAAAGGTAGCTGATACAATAAGGGAATAATTATGTGAAACTTGACTTGAATCTTGTAGTTGTTGTGTTTTCATTAAATATGTTGAGACATTATCTTCTTAGTGAGTACTTTATGGTATTCCTTGATCAAGAAAGGATCCAGTATGTGTTTTACTTGAGGGAACTAAATTTGAGGTAAATATGATGAAGGGAGTTCCAGTAGAAATCTGATTTTGAAATAGTATATTCTCTAGGGAAGGGATACATGATATCAGATTCCCTTAGTAAGATATCTGATGCCTAACTAATGGAGGAGGAATTTTTGTAGTTATCTTTGTTATTGATGGATTATGTGGATAAAGGTGATGTTTCTTATATTTAGATGACAGTTTTGTTTCCTTCACTTCTTCATTGGGAGAAGGGGGACTAACATAGGGATGTTATTATGAGATTCTATAAGATTTTACTTTCTTAAGGGACACACATAATGGAGTTTTTGAAGTTTAGAAAACATCATCATCATTTTGGGATGGATAGTGGTTCTTATAATGATACGTGGGGAGCTATTTACAGATTTTACACCTCTATTTTTATTCTAAATACTAACATGAATAATATTTTCCATGATCTCATGTACCATTTTTGGTGTCTAATAATGATGAAGAATGTTTCTATGTTCTTATCTTTATTCCTAAAATATTATTAGGTGAAAGTTTAGCACCATGTTTCTTCCAGTTTGAACTAACCCCTTGAAGTTCTATAATGGAATTTATATACTATAAAAATGTATTTTCTGAATTAACATCCATGATTGGAAAAGGTTTATGATGCTTTATGTGTAATTATTAATCTATTAAACAATTTATATCACTTACTCCCCTTAATGAGTAGTGTTTAGTGAAGATTTTGTGACAACTATACAAAAATGAGATAGTGTGTTTATATGGGGTTCCATTATTATTTTTCTTGAATCATGTTATTAGATTTAAATCTCAGTTGGGGTTGAGTTTACATGAAGATTTTGGGAACCGAAAATGTCAAAGTATGACATTCTACCCCTAAAAATATGTCCAGATAGAGAGGAAAATTTAGACTCGAAGATATGTTACTGGTATCTATGATGGATTTTGATAGGATTTATGTTGATCACCTACCATTACTAGAGTTTTCACACAAATGGAATGACCCCATTCAAGTCCCTATATGAGAGAAGCTATTAGTTACCCCTTTTCTAGATTAAGATTAATGATTCATCACTTAGGGTGCCTAAGTTTGTATGGATAATGATTGTGAAGTTTTAGGAAAACCACAATTAGGATAGAACAACCAAGATTAATTAGTAGTCTTACATAGATAGGAGAAATAGACCCTTGGAGTTTGATGAGGAAGATCATTTGTTCTTATAGGTATAAACACATCATAGTTTAAGGAGTTTTTAAATGTTAAGTAACCTATCCATATTATTTATTGAACCATTTCATATTCTGATTAATGTTGGTGGGTTTGATTATGTCAACAATAACCCCCAAAGATGGACCGAGTTTATAACATTTTCCTCATGATGCAGCTGATGTAGATTGTGTATGACCCCGTGAAAATTATTGATCAAGATGAGGTGGATATCAAGGATGATATTAACTTTACAGAGTACCCGGTGGATATCAAGTATTAATAGGATAAGAAACTTCATGAGAAAGTGTTTCCCATTTTTCAGATTTTGTGGAAATATGTAAATTTCTAGGAGATCTCATTGGAATGCAGGAATCAGATGTAAGATCAGTATCCTTTCCTATTTTCCTTATTTTATTAGGTTGAAAATATTTTAATGTGGGGAGGATATAATGATATAGTTTTTTTAATAATATGTTGAATATTTTTAAAAATATTTATTTTGGTGGTCACAAAACAATTTCATTTTAATAGAAATGTGTACATTCAAAAAAAAATATAATAAATATATTACTTTTTTTCATGAACATGTGAATATTTAATACCTCAGTAATGGAGGCTTGAGTCAAAATATTGACATATTTTTTGTGTTTGGAATGAGGGGTTTTCCTAGGAGAGGTAATTTTTATATGATTTTAAACTTTCACAAGTATTTTTGGGTATTTTAATAAAATTACAAGTTATTGAGAACCTTAATGTAAACTTTCCAATAAATACGTGTTTATGAGTTCTCCCTAGGGTTAACTGTTGATGAGAACATCAAACCTAGAACAATCTTTAATATTATTGGACATTTGGAGAAACGTTCATTATGGTGGAGATGACATCAAAAATGAATCAATATGGGAAGTTTAGAGTGACGAAAAATCACCATTGAGATGGGGAAATATATCATTTGTTCTCACCTTATTTCTGGATATTAGAATATATCCTTTTAGGAAGTAATCTGTTTCAAAAATGGAGCATGTTTTGGGATCTTGACCATTAGTAACATGAAAAATTTATTAAAAAAATATTCAACTAAAATTTTAAAAAGTATTATTCTAATATTGCGAGGAATAAATTGTATAATTTGTTGTTTATTTTTTTTGATCTCTCACTTTTGATTATTGGAGTTTACTTTTGGTAAGGGATAAACATGGTGATGAACCTCTATGATTTCCTAAAATTAATATTTCAAATATTTTCCTTGGGTTATTAAACTAATGATATTTTTTTTGGAAAAATTATAATTATTTTTTATTAGTAAATAATTTCTCATTAATTGAATGGTTCACCATGTCAAGAAAACTCTAAAATATATTCAAAATATTTTAAAAAATATCATTACACATTTCCCCACATTCAATTAACCTGAATGTGACACTATTATGGGGTGATAAAACTCTTCACTAATTTATATTGTTCATCCTTATTCTCCCCTTTAAGTCAAAAAATGAATTCAGATTAATATATGGGTGATAAATTATATATTTTGGTAATGGGACCAATAAGAAAGGTTGGAGGGGAACTCATGGACAAATAAGTAGCATGGTGGATCTATTATTATGAAAAATGAGTGTGAATTAAATGAGGAAAATGGATATTATGTTACTGATTTTTTAGGAGCATAGTATATGCTTTAAGGAGGTGCAATGGAAGCCACTAGGGTTTTGGGGCTAGCAAGAATAGAGGCATGACCAAATATGACAACATTAGTAATTATGACGGTGTGAAATGAAAATATATATGAGAAATGGTTTTGGAAAACCTAATTACATGAAATTTATTCCTCTAGGTCATGTTCCATGTATCTTGTGAGCTATTAAACTTAGGTGACACATTTTTATAAATATCACACATTGTGTAACCGCACATCACACACCACGTTCCTTGTGATTGATTTATTTAGTGTGTAATCCACATAAATTCTAGTTCAATGTATTATATCCACATGACATATTATTATATAGATATACCATTATATTTTATGAACTAGCTTGGTCTGCTCATCATATTCTATCCAAGAAGTGATATGTACCAAATGCCATGTATTATTCATGACACACCATATAGAACTAGATAAACTAAATGATGTGTATCAAGAGTGGAAACCACCTACCTAAATGTCCCCACACATCATCTTAATTACTTGTACATGTTGTGTATATCATTTCCACATGAAATTAATCACTGTTTCATTTTTCTATATACTTTCTAGGTCTGTATGTCCTGCACTACATTACTATGATGTGTACTAGATAGTTCTTAGTAATCATCATTTTTATCACCCATGTGACATGTTATAATGCATTAATCTTATATTATAAGTAATTTTTTATTTATAGGATGATGGTAAATATCTATACATAATTTATTGGTCATTTCCAATGAATTTATGTATTTGGAGTTTTATAGCTTCCTAGACATGATAATGGGTGTGGGAAATCATTTAGATCTAACACAGGGTTAGTGACCCTCTAGTAGTGTATAGTATCCAGAAAAAAGTTATTATGTAAACTTAGTGTAGTGGGAAATCCCCACCATAATGATATCTCACAATTTCTTACACTTATGGGGTCGAGAAACCCCTAATCTAATTCAAATTACACATTATGACACATGGGTTCTAAATAAGGGTCGATACTCCCTTGAATAACATACTTTATTCAGGGATGTGTAGGTACCCAATTATTACTACTTCTAAGTGATTGTGTAGAAGTTAGGTACATGAGTTTGTTTGGGTGCTTTGGATTTTGTATTTTTCTAAGTATTTCTAGTTTCTTTCAATGTATGAATTCACTGGGGTTGATATGTATTGATTAATGACCCACTAGACCATAGTTAATTGTTTCCTTAAAGCACATATGTGACCATTATATTGAGATGACTTTAGGTATTTGTTTCATAATTACATTTTAGGGTATTCTACTAGGTATTTATAAAATGGACCTTGAATGAGGCTTATGACCACATGTTTCATGTATGTATAGGTGAATCATAGTTAAATGGATATCTAAGAGAATATGAATCTTATAGAGATGATTCCTAGAGGATTATGGTGGAATTTATTCTTAGTGGTGTTTATGTAAGTGTTGATGTGATGAAGAGTTTGTTAATCTAAATCGTTTGAGGTTAGTTTTTATTATGGGAGGCCTAACCTTTAATTTTCCACCCATTTACAGATTTTTATTTTGATATCATTATTGGGATATTTTCCATTTTTAAAACCACATTGAATTATAGTTTATTTATATATACATGATTTTTTTAGTATTATATGCATTGTTTTAGAGATGTGTGGTCATATAAAAGTTTATAGGGTAATGATTCACATATGAGAGATATGTCTTGTTGGGGATTTTTGATATCCCATTACCTATAGAATGGGGGTACGGGGTGGCACACCAAACTTAAGACTAGTCTTATAGGGGTCCTAGTAAGTTGGGCCATGTCATTTCTTCTATTATTTTCATTTAATTTGTATCTGATCTATGAATTTATTATTATTCTTTGATATGGTTTATGATTTCTTGCATGGGTACACCATTATTGAGTACCTATAGATTTTTTGGTATTTTTTTATAGTTAAATATAGAAAGTGGGATTCACATTATAGGAACAATAAGAGGAATCCTAATTCTTTCTATTTATGGAGGAGTAAAATAATTATTCTATGTTTTTATATTTTATATTTTATTTTTATAAGATCTATATATTGTTATTTTTTTTGAGGCTATAGTGTTGGAATAAGGAAAGGTAAGGATTAACTAATTTTATGGATCAAAATTTTTGTTTCATAACATACAGACACAAGATTATTTATTTTAAAGAGATATTTATCTTTCATTTACTGGTGTTAAACTAGAGATGCTGGAGAAAAGTGAGTGGGAAAAGATTGACTGGATGTAATTCAGATTTGTATGAGTAATGATAAAACATAATTTTTATTTTCCTACATGGGACATAAAGTCCACCACTAAGGTAATTTATACACTGACAAATATGTATGAAAATCCTACCACTATGATCAATGTGTCTATGAGGCAAGGAATCATTAGTCTGAATATGGTTGAAGGAAAGTCCTTGGTAGATATTATTATTGTTTTCAATGTGATTAGAATTTAAATAAAGTATATGAACATGATTTTTAGGATAAAATTATGGGAAATGATCTTATTTTCTTTATTACCTGAATCTTAGGATGTGATGTTCATCATTTTGAGTATTTTTAGGGGGGAAAGAATAATTTAGTGTTAGAGTATATACATGATATTATTCTAAATTAATATATCATATATAATTATTACCATAAATCTAATTGAAAAATATATATCATAGATGGTAGAAGATAAGAAACTGAATATAATATTCAGAAAGAGATAAGTGGTTCAAGAGAATAAATCCAAAGGAAATCATTAGGTTTATGTCCCGTATACTTACAGTGTAAGAAGAAATGAAATTTGAAGAGATACTACCAATGAAGCTGTAAGTGGATAGACACATACCATGATTAAAGAAGTATCAATTTTTTGTAGGTCAAATAGATATTATGGGGTTCTATAAATAAAATTTAGATAATGAATATAAAATCATATGAGGTTTCATGGTGTGGTCAAATGTATGAAAGACTCAATATTTCACTTGATTGGAATAATAAGTAAAATAATATTTTTTAGTATATCATGCACCAAATATTTGTAGTTGTGGAATTATCATCTTGGTCACATAGGTAAGAAGTGGATGGGAGTCTTGCCTACTAAAGGTGTATTAAAACTAAATCATATATATTTTGTAACATTTTAAGTGTATATCATTATAAATAAGAAAACAATGCCTATTTATATAAATGTTTGAAAACCTAAGTCTTAGAAGATGGATCACGTGCATATAGATGCATAGAGACTAATTCTTGTATATTACCATGGTGTCTCATTATAAAAAGTTACCTTCATCGATGAGGCTACACATAATGTGGGGCTATAATTTATTAATAAAAAAATTATAAATCTAAAAAATATTTATTAGATGTAGATCCATCGTAAAAAATGTGATTGGTTTAAATTTAAAATTATTGAGGTAAGATAATGATGGTTAGTAAAAAAAAATAATTCTATAAATTCATTGGAATAAATAGATTTTGTTTGAGAAAATAGTTCCCAAAAATACCCTAATAGAATAGTGTAGTAGAATGGATGAACTAAACACTAAATTAAAGCGACTATATCATGGAAATGCAATCTAGTTTTTATGGTATTTTATATAAAAGTAGTGAATTTCATAAAATATTTGATTAACAGGAGTACATTTTACCAATGGGGAATGGTAAACCTGAGAAATCATGGGCCACTAAACAAGTGGATGTCTCACACATAAAATACCACATTTGTATCACTTATGTTCATATTGATGCCAGTAAAAGAGAAAATCTAGAAGATAAGTGCATAAAATGTTTATTTGTGGGGTATTTTTATATGAAGTTTGGATTTTAACTTTTTAATAATACAAAATTAATATCCATTTTATGTTAGAATATATTCTTTTATAATGAGATATTATAACAAGATTAACACTTAGAAGATGTTTTGTTTAGAATAACGAATTAATGGATCATTCTCTAGTTAACTTGAATAAAAGTATGAGAATATCTATTAGTTTAAGGATTGCTAAATGTTTGGAGGTTCCAATACATTTAGGAATACAAGATGATGGTTATGCTTTGATCGTACAAAAAAGGCCAGATGTACATGAATGTTCAAGAACCACCAAAGCATGGGTGAATGTTTTTAATTTTGTAATTGAGCCTCAGGTTTGTTTCAGGAGTACTAATATTTCCAGAAGTGTAGTAAAATTGATTGAATCAAATATTCACTATTTTATTTTGACTAATGTTATATAATTAAAAATCATTGAAGAGGTGGTATTTTTGAGTGTATCAAAAATATTGGTAGTTGAAAATGAAGGAAGAAATGGGTTCCTTTCTTGTGAATGAACCATGGGAGAGGTAACATTTTACACCGGGGAATGTAGTACTAAAAATAAATAGGTTTGCAAATATAAAGAAAAAACATATGAAAAAATTGTATAATTAAAGTCTTTTAGTAAAAGGATTCCAACCAGGGTAAGAGATTTATTTATATGAATTCATTCTCTAGTAATGAAGCATATAAAGATTCATACTATTCTAAGAGTGGTTTCTTTATAAAGTATATATATTGAGAATTTAGTTAATAAGAAGACATTCCTATATAGTGATTTGGAGGAGGAAAGTTTTATGGATAAAAAAATTGGTTTCAAAGAGACCAAAAAAGAGGGTCTATGGTCTATGTTTCACTGGAGACTATATGGGACAAAAAAGCACCCAAAAAATGGATCAAAATTTTTAATGCTTCCATGAAAGAGAAATAATCCTTCCATTATAATTCAGATCATTATTGTTATTTCATGGTGTTTGATGATAATATTTTTTTAATTTTTTATGTAGATTCTTTGATTTTATTAGGTAAAATTAAATAATAAATAATATATTTTAAATGGGTGATTAGAGAAAAATTTAAGATAAAATATCTTATAATTGAAAAATGATTTTAGGGAAAAGGATCATTAAACACTGTAAGATATTAACTATGATTTTTTCTATGTCTGAATACATTTGGAATGTTTTGGGAAGTTTCAGAATGTCTAAATCTAGGCTTGTTTAAACACCATTGGGTAGTCACTTCAAATTGTAAAAAAAAATAATGAATCAAGAATTGATAATGAGTAAAATTGTATACCTAGGTTCCACATGCATCAATAGTAAAAATTATAAGAGATTCTATGGCTTTTACTGGGCATGAAATTGAATTTTTAGTGGGAGTTTTTAGTAGGCACATATAAAATCTGGGGAAGAGACACATTGAAGTTATGATATTAATACTCAATTATTCTAAAGGGATTATATAATTGTACTTATGTTTTAGAATAGATGATCTATTATTTGGATATGATAATGAAATATTTGGAGGAGATAAAAATAGTTATAGAAGTACCGTAGTCAATGTGTTTACTTATAGAGGAAACACATTGAGTTGGATGTATAGACTATAACTAGTAGCTAATCAATTAACCATCGAAGAAAATTATGCATAAACTAAAAGGCTAGAAAATATTTATTATAAATGAGGTGTATGTTTACAGAAATTTCAATAATGAGTTGGAATAAAATTTTATTCTATAATAGTTAGGGTGAAATCTAGCTTTCTATGATATAGTGTTTCATTCATAGATAAACCAAATTCAACCAATGTATCACTTAATCAAAAGTCTTTTGAAATAAAAAGTTTTTGAACTAAATAAAGTGATTAAGAGTGAGAATCCAATAGACATGTTGAAAAAGGTCATAGTATTTGAATGTCTAAGTTGGTGTTGGGACTCAATGAAAATTAGAAGATTAAGTGATTAGAATATCATTGCTACAATGGAACCTATGAGGAAGAGATATGTAGACGATGAATGAATGGAAACCTTGGAAATAATCATCACATGGGATATTATTGGGACATAAATCTTATTTATTATCTGAATACCTATCAATAGGACATAAATGGAAGAAATAAAATACTATTTTAGAAATCACAAGTGACCTATTCATACAATAATGTTTGTGATGGTGTATTATTGAGTGATTGCAAGAAACCAAATCAATGAAAAGAAATTGTTGGGTGGCAGAGTTTTGGTTTCCATAGCATTTCTTAAAAAGTAAAAAAAATTATTTTAAGAAATAATTATAGATAAATGAATATTAAGAGAATATTCTATCTTTGTACTAAATAGTGATTGGATATAGGGTTCATGGTTTACTTTTAAATTGGTGTCTCTATGGGGATGTTTTCATGATCAATATTGTAATTACATTTTGATTAGTGATTTGTAATCACTTATAACATAATATTTACTCTCTCCTCTCTCTTCTAATGAAAGTAGTGTTTTTTATTGGCATAGGAATTTTTTTTAACCATATAAATATCTTAAATTTTGTGTGTTTCATTTATTGTTCACTGTTGAATTTGTAGAGTCTTGTCAAACATGGTCCATGTTAAATTTCCCAGATACACTATTATTGTCTAGCTATAAGTATTTTAGTATTTATTCAATTGTTTAAGTCCTGATATTGGGATGTATATTACGAGTACAAAAAATCCATATAATTTTAAAATTTTCTAGACTCATGGGTTTATTATTAGATATCATTTATTTATTCTTGTCTCACCTCAGTTTGGATATCAATGGGAAAGAATTGGAAATTAGGCCCATGAATTTTTGGTCCATTTGAAATTATATAAAGGAAATGGAGGTTGTTTGTCATTTTAAATTACCTCTTAAAAATAACGCAACACATGATATCTTTAATTTATGTACTATAAGGAAATATAGAGAAACATTGTATCATGTTCTTCATTTTTATGATGTGGAATTAGAGTTGAATATATTTTTATTTAGAGGTTGGTATGTATTGAGGATCATAGTGATAATATGTTTTTGTGAAGTTCATTCCACTTATATTAGTTATATAGAATCATGAATGAGATAAGAATAGAACTTGGAGAGATAATAGAATATGATATCTCAATGGATAGATTTATTCATTGGTCACTCTTAAGGATTCTTCTTGAATAAGAGAAGCTCTAAATTTGGAAGTTTGGAACAACAATGGATTTTTATAAAAAAAATAAATTTTATTAAAATTATATTTAAAATATTTTTTTAGTGTAGTATTATTAGAGTTTTAGGTGAATGGAGGATAATGTAGGGGAGAATCTAAGGTTCACTAACTGAAATGTTTCTAAAAGGTCCACATGGTACCTGGTGGAATAGTATTTTTAACTCAGTAGAGGTGGAAGTGGTGTTTGGGACATAGATCCAACCACAAGGTGGATATTTGACTCACATAAAGTAGTTTTTAAATATATTATTAACAGTTTTTTGTATTAGGTAATTAATGGATAATAATTGGATAAATATATGATGATAAGGTGATGAATCTGAAAAGAGGTTGATGATTTATTTAAATTCTCTAAAAATGTTTAAAATATAGATATATTGTATTTTCCATACATGATGTGGTTGAATATGATTAAATTAGGGTGTAAAAAATTAAATATAATTTATTTTTATATGGTTTTAATCTAATCTATAAAAATTGGATTTATAAATTTGAAACAACATAGAATCCACGATCTAATGATGATGAAGATTTTCAGTAAAAGACATCATATCATATTGATAAATTAATTCATGAGGTAAGAGTTGAAACGATTGAAAAATTAATTATGGTTTAATGATTATATGTAGATTTTGAGAAACCATTATATCTAGGAGGTAATATATCTATAATTTTATTATCAGTATTTATTTTGGATAACTTATCATCAATAAATTGTTGAAGTTGCAATAGTTTCATTAAATTTATAGAACAATTAAAAGACAAACTTCATGAAGGAAATGTTTTTACATGTTCAAATTATAATGATAAAAAAATTATATTTGATGGGGATGGTATATAAGAAGATACATGTTTTTTTACAATTATTGTCTATTTTATAAAAAGGAATATAAAGGTTTTTCAGAATGTTCGAAATGTGTGACTTCATAAAATAAAATAGATGGAATATAAAATTGTGATTTATCTTTAAATCCATACACTAAACCACTTTCTATGGAAATTTGGAATATTCTAATAATTCCCCATTTAATGTGTTTCTTTTCAAATTTAAAATAATGAAAATAGGTTAATATGTTATGAAAATGAGTGAATATCCAATGAAAACCTATTTCACACAAGAGATTCACCATAATTTAATTTATTTGATCCACAATTATATAATTTTTAAAATGAAGTTAGATATCTAATATTAGGACTATGCACATATGGAATGAATCTATATTGGATACACAGTAGATAATATAATTTTTGGCCTATTATAGTGGTATTTTATAGACTATCAATATAAATCAGTTTGATTTGGAAATATTTCATGTTGAGTTTTATTATGTATGGATCCAAACAACAAACAAATGATATTAATGGTTACTTTTAACCATTAATTGAATATTTTAAATTATAATGGGTGAAGGAATTTAATGTTTTTCATACCTATAGAAAATTGTATTTACTTCCACATGTTATGATATTATTCACTACAAATTAATTTCCTACATATGAAAATTTATCTAGATATGGTGTAAAAGGTTATAAAGCCTCTATAATTAATGAAGAGTTGAATTTATATCATAAAATTTAGTATAGGAGAACGATAGTGTAAATGAGAAATCAATAATTTTTTTTAAATGGATAACCCTTATCAAAGATTAAAAAAAAAGGAATTTAATGGTTTAAAAGAGTATGATTTCCCCCAAAAACTTTTTAAACAAATGCGTATTACCAAAAGATAAAAAAACATAATTCTAAATTTTATAAAACGCAAATATCATATAATTACAAGAATACATGGTAAAATAGCCTATCTTATTTGATCTTCTTTATTGAGGATTTTTAAGGTAAAATATAACATTGATGTTATGTATTTTGAGAAAAATATATGTGATAATTTTATTCATACATTTTAGGATTTAAAGGGAAATAAAGAATTTCAATCATCGAATACTAGGCTTAATATACATGGTAATATGTATGGAGTTATCTCCTACTATAAATGAAAAAAAGCATACATACCTCCAACATATCATATGTTATCAAAGTGTGAAAGAATTAATTTTTTCAAATGTTTTCATAGTTGTACATTACCTAGTTGGTATTTTTTAAAAGTTAAAAATTTTGTTTCATTAATGGGTATGACGTTAATTAGCATGAAAAATCATTATTTCCATTTATTGATTCCACAACCTCCACTAGTTTCATTACATGGAATACTATTGAATCCTATGAAAAAGACTATCATCAAGTTCTGCTAATTTTTTTAATTCCATTTTTTCACAAATTCAAGGATTTAAATTTTTTAATTATATTGAAGAATAAAGTTTTCATTATTATTTCTCAACTAGATATTTTTTTCCACCATTTTTTTGAAATATTGGTATATATAATGATTCATTCATTATAAGAGATATGATTTTTGGGGATGAATAAAGTAATTAATTCATTATGTTTTTTTAATATTCAATTCAATTCATTTAAGGAAATTTGTTGACTGATTGAGTTTTCTAGAGTTTTTAAGTTAAATTATTATAGCGAAGCATTTTCAGAATATTTTTTAAATTGAAAAAATTCTGAATTTAATAAATTTTAATAATTTATTAAATAAAATTAATCTATAACTTTTTAGAATCCTTTAATTTGTTTTTTTGAAGGTGAAAGATAAGGGTAACTGAGTAGTTATGAAATTAGGTAGAATTAGAAAAGTACTAGGAAACTCACACTATGATTCGTGACATATAGTTTTTGATATATAACATCTTGAAATATATACCTATGATTTTTGATATCATATGTAAGGAATTGTTCTTTTTATGTTAAAAATACACCCTTATGGAGCAGGGATTCCCTGTAATACATATGATGAAATTTATAACTATTTAAGATACAAAACATATATTTAGTGATATATAATATTTTTATGCTCAACATAACATATTTGGTGATACATAATCATTTTAATAAGCATCAATGTTAATATATAATATTTTATAGAACATAATAAAGATTTTATAGAATACACACAAGGTTTTTACTATTGTGAAATTGAACTATAAACACAAATGGGTTGTTAGGTAATTTTTGGTAATTGGATAAATTTAGATCATCTGTAAGAAAAATAATTCTAGGATATGTAAAATCCTATCCTTTTCTAAACTAAGAGAATAGATATTCACATTAGAATTTATACCCAAGATGAACTATTATCTTATAGATCATATCGATGCTACTTAAATACCATGAATATTTAGGGGACTAGGGAAAAATATTCATACATGAATAATTAACTAATATTGGAAATAATAATGCAGATATGGTAGGAGTTTTGTAATCTTAGATAGATAATATTTAAGTGTAGATATATAGGGAACCCAAAATCCTTGATAATATACTAAAATAAACATAGAGGAGATATAAAGAATTTTTATACCCATAGAATCATCCCAAATTTGAAACAAAAAAGAAATAATATATTTTAAGATATTTAGGCTGTGAGGAAGAGAAGTATGAGCACTGGATTATTCATGCTGATTTTTTTCTACTGTTATTTTCTTTATTCCGTGGTTGAAAAACTTTTCATAGAGGAATAAAACACTTTTAATTATTGGGATTTTGAGTAGGTGAATATATTATTTACTATTAAGTGTAAATATGATTAATAACTTATTTTTTGTTATTTTACCACAATTTTCAGTGTTGGGATATTTAATTGGATGCGATTATATTCAACATATATTTTCACCTGTAATTTTCTACTAGGGTTGATACATTATTTTCCCCTATAATTTACATTTCCTATATATGAAGGAATGGGTATGTTAGGGGTAAATTATCCAATGATTATCTAATTGTTTTATAAGGAAGTATTTCTCATTGTATATCTTAAGAGAAAATTTTCTAAATTGTTAGTTTCTTGAGTAATTTGAGGTGAGATAATTTTTTACATGTTAAAGTGATTGTATGATATCTTCCCACACACATTGGATGGATGATTAATGAGTACTGATAATTTCTTATTTGAAAATCACATTCACTATCAACACTTTATGATTGATATGTGATTTTGGATTCACTCATTAATCATGTAAAAAAAGAGTGGCTAATAATTTTAAGACTAGGATAATATTGAAATTGGTAACCCATACTCTGAAAAAATTACTAAATCCATTTTTTTTAAATAACAAATATTTTAAAAAACACTTATTTACCTTAAATAAAAACAAATACAAACACTCTTTAAAGAAAACATTAATTTGAACCCCTATTTGGAGAAAAAATTTAGTCCCCAATATACTATATAATAACCATGTGCTTTAAATTACATTTTTCACTCCCATGATAGTTGTGTTCCAAAACAAATTGGGTAATATCCGAGGTGGTGGTGTAAAATCCATAATACCTACATAACCATATTTCATACTGACCAAATTTTCACTCCTAATCTATATATTGATAGAGATTTTCTACATATAGTGAGATTACTAAGAAAAATTTATAATTTGAAATTATATTTTTTAAAAATTACATTGAAATACCCAAGTAAAACTGTAAGTGTTCACTATCCATCAATAAACTAATTTTATTCATAGAGTATGGATAAAAAACTAGTAAGATACAAGAAAACACAAGTCACATTCTGATCAATGGGGTCTATAAAAATGAAGGACATGGGCCTCAGCTATCACTATATTCACACACTCATAAGGAAACACACCCATGCTAGAAAAGGTTTGTAAAGAGTGAGTTAAATCTTCCCTAGAGGTGAGATAATTCACTAATTAGTTACCTTCATGCCTAGTGTGAAGGATTTCCACCCGATCATTGATGATCCATTTACATTGCCGAATGTGATATATGATTGTCCTGAGAGGTTGGATCTATCCCTTTATAGATTCATAGAGAAGATGGGAGTCAATATATATTACTTATAACAAGATGTTATTAGATATTAAAGGATCCATGCCTTGAAGAATGGTGTTATCCTTTTCCTTGAGTGAATCTCCATAGCCAAAAGAAGCTGAGAAAGAAAAAATCATATAACCATGTTTATCCTGGACTAGGCCTCCACCTCATATATACCCCATACTATAGGAACCACCCACATTGAGCTTAATCTTAGTAGTTGGAGGCCTCCATCAAACCCAACATCCCTATTAGGTATTTTTAGTGCTAGAATACAAGATATGGTTGGGCATAAGGTCTCTGAGAGAAGGATGATGATCCCTTTGCTTGAGAAGAATTTCAAGATCTACAACCACACACCTAGTCCTTGAAACTAGGTCCAGATTGAGTTCTTATGGATGTTAACATGATCTTTTTTCTGGTCATTGCATAAACACCAGCACAAATAAAACAATGATGGTCCTTTCCTTTATTTCCTATAAATTATACTCAGTGTCTTGGAGCCATTTTTGAAAGAAATCATTATTGGTGGGGACTTCTGTTGGAATTCTCTCAAAATATCATACCGAACGCCAAATGTATGCTTTCCAATAACCTATGAAAATCAAGTGGATGTTTGTTTATTCTTTGGTGTTGATGAAAAAAATAATAATTTTGAGACAATTAGGATTCCCTTGTGGTGTATTGTGTCATCTTTGGGTAGGAAATTGTTACACACCCACCAAATCAAGTGTTCACTATTAATATAAAATGATGGTTGGAAATACAAAACAAAATATTATAGATCCTTGTATATATAATTCCATAAATTAGAAACAATCAAATTTATATTCACGATTTATAAGAAAATTTTGATCTTTAAATTAGATTGATTCAATTTTTTCCCAGGTTTCATGCCTTTATAGGAGATGTTTGGAATAAGAAAATAAAGAATTAATTATGGTTTGTAAAAAAACTAAACCAATATGAGTGGATGATTAAAAACTAAAGTATATATAATTCTTCATATCTCTTGGATGAGTGTATAAGTAATGTATATACAATATAAAAACTTGAGAAATCATTGATTGTAATTCCTTCATTAGAGTTTTCTGAAATGGTTCTTTCCAACTTCAAGGAAAAAAGATATGAGAAAGGAGATCTATTCCATCAGAAAATAATAAGGAGAAATGTTGTATGAGTATTGGAAAAGGTTTAATAAGTGATATGTAATATTACCACATTAAATAATATAGGAACATAACTTCTTAGTTTCCTTGTATCAAGGGATACTTGATGGTTATGGGAATATTATACACATCAAATGGATTAGAATTATTTTAAAATTCATGAAATAAGGATAATGTACTTATTGTGAATATAACTCCAAATTCATAGTATTTTAGTGTCAGAGGTATTGGTAAAAGTGAAGTTCATGAGGCGAGATCTGTTTAGTACACATTACCTGAATCCAAAATTTAGGAACTAACCATCTTGGTTTGGAATATGAACCATAAGAAATAAAATGATCAACTCACATCAGGGAAGGTATGTGGTATGTTTTCTTCTATAGATCATTTTACTGACTATTGTACTGAGATACATGAAACAGAAATCTATAATACTACACATAAACATAGGTAGTTTCAATAATTTATCCAAAGATAGAGTGAAAATTCCAAATTTAGTATGGGTTTAAAAATCAATAAAACCAAACAAGAATTCAATACCAATAGTAATCACACCATCCTTCTATATTCTAACAAACATATAATCAAACAAACTTCGTACCATCACCATTTCAATAGAAGTAACTTTAAGATCATCCTTAGACCATTTTACAACCACAAATATAAAACCAACCAAATTCAAGAAATGTGGATTTGTAAAATAGGATTAAAAAATTGAAAAACCAATTTATAAGTATAGTAGAAATGATGATAAAAAATTTGGGAAAATTTACAACCTAATACATTCCAAATCCAAAGAGTAATGTGAGTGTGGTAACAATTAGGAGTGTTCAAGAGGTCCAATATGAACCAAAAATATTTCTTTAATAGCCCAAGGTAACCATTTATTAATAGGAAAATAAATCTAAAAATATTAATATAAACACATGGAAATAACCAAAAAACAACTAATGGAATAAAGAAAAAAATTCTACTTTCATTTCCCTCAAGATTGGTATAATAAAATAAGATTATTATGGAAGAAACCCAAGAAGAAAATATAAAAACTTTTACAAATTTTGATATCAATATAAATCTTATTGTATTTCTCTAATGGATTCTAAATATGTTTTGTTCCTATGGGAATTATATACCAATAAATGGAGAATTCAAGAGAACTAGCGATTAAATTTGGGAAGGAATGTTTATGAATTAATCGAATTAGACATTCGTACTAAATTTCATTTATAGGTATATTTTCTATTATGTATAAAATCATATACATGTCATTCCATGATGTATTTTTAGATCAAAATATTTAATTAATACCATCTATCATTTTATATTTTCGATTTTCCATGTTGAAGAACTCAAACAAAAAATATTAGGTTTCCAAATAGCTAATAAATATACTAAATTTCTAGCTAGAGTTATTGATTTTTGTTATATATAGTATAGAATTTGACCATCCCAACTGCTTTTTATGTGTTTAGATGGAGGAATATTGGACAACATTTCAGTTACCCTTCATCTTGGAAATACCCTTCCTGAAACTAGTAAGGAAAATCATTAATGTCTATGAAGGTACTTTGAAAATCGAGTTTAGTGAAAACACTATCTATTTTAAAATATTTTAATCTATTTTATTTTATCAAGAGGAACAATCACTTTTCACACTCACAGAATCTACTGAACTAATTCTGTATGAGGAAAATTAAATGTTAGAAGAAATTTTAAATTTGGGTCACAATATATGATATAAAAAAACATTGAACAAAATCATTAATTTGTTTCTCACCATAGAACAACCATAAGATGGGGTACCATCTAATTTATATGATGGATTTTATTTTTAATTTCTTAATGAAAAACATGATACTTCATATCCTTTGTAGGAAAATTGGGCTATAGAGGTATGAAAACCAAAACTGATTTTATCTTTTTTCCAACCGAAAAATCTATAATTAAAACCATTACCATGTATTTATAATCAAATAAATCTAGTGAATAGTAATTATTTTTAGTAACTTTTCTTTCGATCAAGAAAAAAACTGATCACCATTATGAAAGAAAATGTGAAAACTATAAGCTAGAATGTTTGAGTTATTCAGGGGATAAATTTTAAAATTTTCATTTATAAAATTTTTCTTGAACATGATGAAAATACTGTTAAGAAAACTTAAAGGTGACTTAAAACTATAATGATAAAAGTGGTTAAAAATAAATTGAAAAATTTTTAGTGGTCAAAATAATTTACCCAATTTATGACTCATACTTCAACCCAATTCATATAGTGGACAAAAAAATCTAGATTGATCATTGTGAGGGATAAATAAAATGAGTTAGTCCCTATGAAAATATAAAATAATAGGATAGTTTTTATTTATTATAGGAAACTAATCAGGTCCCAATAAAATATTGTTTTCTTATACAATTTATTGATAAATTTATTTAAATACATTTAGGAAAACCCTAATAATAACTTTTTAGATGGATTATCATGATATTTCAAATTTCCCATTACACTTGAGGACCAAGAAAATTCAACATTCACCTATCATTATTATAAATTTTCTTATAGGGAATTCTATACAGATTGTGAAATGAACAAATTACATTTAAAATATTCATTTTCTTCATTTTATATGATTTAATTATGGATTTAGTTGAATTATTTCTTAATTATTTCACCATTTTTTGGAATTCTTTTTATCCCTGTTACTGAAAATTTATATAATTTCTTGAAAACATCCATTTAAAAGAATCTTGTATTGAACTATAAAAAATTACATTTCATGGTTGAGAGGTGAATCATTCTTGGACATGTAATTCTAGAAAATTAGATTAATTTTGGGAAATATAAAAGTGAAATTATCAATTTATTACCTTACATAACTTATGTGAAACATGTCAGATCATTATTAGGTTATGCAAGATTCTATCATTGGTATATCAAGTATTTTTTTAATATTTACTTACTATATTCAAAAATGATTTTAAAATATTCTGAATTAATTTAATTGAACATTTTATGAAATAATTTGATGAACTAAAGTGTTAACTAACTACACCACTAATCATACATCCACATAATTGGGAGCACTAATTTGAACATCTATTTGATTCTTAAATGAGGCTATTGGTGAAGTTATTTATCATAAAATTAATAGAAGAATACATGTTATTGAGTATGCATCATGGACATTAGATTCAATTTAAAATCACTATACCTCCACTTAAAATGTGTTTTTAGCTACTATTTATGTCTTACAAAAATTTATATCATATATACTAATAACAAAAGAGAATATTTTCTCTAACCAAATATCCCTTAAGTATCTAATGAAGAAGGTAAAAGAAAATCCTTGGTTGGTGAGATAGATACTACTACTAGAGGAGACAAATTTAGAGATTAAGGATAAGAGAGGAGTTGAAAATCATTTTGAATATCACATGGGCATTATACCCCATCGGATAATGGTAAAAATTCGAGTCAAATGGAAACACAATGACTCCATTATAGTTGGTTTTTTTAATGGATAAGTACCATGGTATTCTATAATGAATTTTTTTAATAAATTCTCAAGTTCCATAAAATCTAAACTAACAAAAAAAATTAGAACTAAAGTTGAATAAAAATTATAAATTTGGGATGATCCATATAATTAGAAAATCTATATTGACCAAATAGTTAGTAGATGTTCTCTAGGAAGTGATGTATAATATATACTAGAGTTTTTTCACACCATATCTTGTAGAGGAAATTATTGATCTCAAATATCTTTTTAATTTTATGGAATATGTAATGTGTTTGAAAAAATATTTAAATACACCCATGATTTTTTTTTAAAAATGTGGTTAATTTTAATTCACTATAAAATTTTAAAGAGATAAGAAATTCCACAAGTACTAATAAATTTTTGGGATATTTTCGGGGCATGGTTCATATATTTTATGGGAATTTTTATTATGTATTCAATATATTCTTATGTTAAACTGGTTGAAGATTATTTTTCAAAAAGGATGGAAGACAAGGCCATAAAAACTGATGAACCATATACTATTTATTCCTTTATTTGGAAAAATATATGTTATAGATTTGGAACCCCAAGAGAAATAATTAGTGACCAAGGGACTCACGTTTTCAATAAGATCCTAGAATCTCTAATAAATAGTTATGGAGTGACCCAAAAAGTATCAACACCCCATCATCCGTAGTAAAATAGACTAGATGATGTTTCAAATCGAGAAATCAAATGAATTCTAGAAAAGAGTATCAATCCAAATCAAAAGTATTAGAGATAAATGTTGGAAGATACGTTTTGGGATTATAGGGTATATTATGAAACATAAATGTGAATAATCACGTTCTAATTGATCTATGGGAAAATATGTCATGCACATCGAGAGATAGAATACAAATATTATTATGAATTCCATGAAATGATTTTTTGATCTTTAAATTTCAAGGTAAAAAGGAGATTTTAGATTCAATATCATGAATAAATAAAGAGAGTATCATTTTTAAATTCTAAAAATTATAATTATAGAACAATATTGGCACATGGAGGGATAATTTAATAAGGATAATATCACAATATAGACCAAGTCATGATCTACAGATCAAGAATAAAATTGATGGTAGGTAAAATTAATTCTAGATTGGAAGGTCTATTTACATTGACTAATGTTTATCCATTTGGTTCTGTGATGATAAATAATCATATAGAGATAATATTATTAACTATTAATGTAAAAAGTATATAGAAATATTTTAGACATCTACTAGATAGCCCTGTGGAAGAGGTCATAATCATCTAACTATTCAACCAATGAAACCACAAGGTTGCACCTTTCCTTGAAATTTTTGATTATCATATCATTTATAAATATGTTGAATATATCATCCATATTTGAATGTATTGAGGACAATAAATCATTCTAGTGTAGGGAAGTGAGTCCTTTTTTAATTTTATGGATTTTAATTTTTGTGTTTTTATTTTTAATTTTTGTTTGTTTTAGTTTCCTTTTTGAATGTTTTTAACCCCTATTAAGAAAATATTGAATGCCTCTATAAGTTTGAAACATATTACAATTTGGAGGACATAATTTAACTCCTTGTAACTCAACTTAACAAAATATTTAATAAACTAAGTTAAAGATTCCAAATTTAGTAAATTTTTAGAAAGACCACTGATTTTTGAAACCCATTCCATGTAATATAACCCAATTTTTAAATCAATTACTTCAGAGTATTATAAATCATTTTAACATCATATTTACAATTCTCTAATTTCTTTAGAGAACCATCCATGTTTGAATAACCAGTATTTTCTGTTCAATCTAGTAAAAAAATAAGATAATTGAGTAATTTGTGTTGAAATAAATTTATTTATTATTTTATTTGATAATTATAGTTTATAATGAACCTTTTTGAAAACTACCTTGATATCTAACCCTTAAATCTTCCCCAAGTGGCCATGAACAACCTTTTTAGATAGCTATATTACAAAAAAAATCATAAACAACCTAGATCTGTATATAAATGAATTATCATTGTTTAACTCAAGTGTGGGGAAGAAACTATTTTGTGAGTTGATCTAGAAAGTTATGTCAATTTTTGGAATTATAGAATGGAAATCTTTCCTTCAAAATTATGTAAGTAAGTCCAACAAACTATTACATGTTTAAGGATTCCCATATATCTTCAAGATATACACTATTTATAGAATTGATATAAAAATGGGAAAACTATTGAAGGAATAATATATAAGAAATACTTGGTGTAGAAAAAATTATTTATGTGTGGAACTTCCTTGAAAATAAAAAGGAGTATAGAGATATGTCATGGAAAGGGAGTGTGAGTGAGGATACTATTCTTAGGTGTAAAATGTTAATCATTCATTTCACTTTAATTAGATCCAATCCTCTTAATTTTGACTCATAATATTTAATATTATAACATAAAAACCCTCAGCTATAGAAAAACTCTATATATACCTCAAGATAATCCCATGTACTTAACTGATTGGGTGGATATTTAGAAACTTAGGAAGCCTTTGGAGACCCCTACATGAGTTTATAACGAGAAAAACTATACCTGAAATTCATATATTCTTTGATAAGAGAAATACGTCTAAGAGGTTAGGTATGAATGAGTATGAGATGATGAAAAAAGTGGAAATGAATTGAATATACCTCAAAGATAAGGTGGACTAAAAAATATGTTGGTGGTATGATAAGTGGGAGTGAAATGGATATTAAAAAGGTAACTCAGATTTGCTAGTGTTTTGAATTTTAATTTGGTATCATTTTTGGTTTCAAATTGTCTAGGAGTTCATGGTTTAAGTGTATAGGAATTAACATAAACAATAAATTCATTATATATTGTAAATCTTATTCCATCACATTTTTTAATTGATTAAATTTTAATTTCCTATGAAATTAAAGGACCATCTTGTTATATATTTTTGAATAATAAATAATATGTAAAATCATATAATTTTTTGGAATAAAATGATTGTATGTCTATTTGAAATCAATTGAATTTTTATATTTATGTTGAAATTAAAGGTAGTTGAGTAGTGAAGAAATTGGTTAGAATTGATGATGTATTGGTAAACTCACACTGTTATACTTAAAACATACTTGATGATACATAAGATATTTAAAGATATATGTTTGATTTTAAAGATCATACATATGTAATTCATCTTTGTAAAACAATATATGCATTGATATATAAATATCACTCCATTTCCATTGGGAGGGAATGAGAGAAGATTTTTTATAATACGTAAGATGAACTTCAGAAATACCTATGATAAATAACATAAAATTAGGGAAATGTAAGATATTTTTGGATAAACATAATATATATAGTGATATGTATTATTTTTGTTGTCTGGAATTAAAAATATATATGATTTTTTAGAACTTATATAAGATTTTTTAAAACTCATGTAAAGTTTTTCCATTTTTGAAATTGAACGGTATCTAAGAATGGGATGTCATGTAAGGATTTTAACTTAGAGAATTTTTTTGCACTTCATATATAAGAATACAAGGATAGGTAAGATATCATCCTTTTCTAAATTAACAAAATTTACTATTTTGTGGGAATTTATATTGTGGAATAAATAATATTATATAGACCATATTAGTTATACATAGATCTTGAGCATACTGAGAGGATAAAGATATGATCCTCATACATGAATTATTAACTTAATTAGGAATCAATAGAACTTATAGGTTAGGTGTCTTTCAATACAAAAATAGAAAATTTAATTAGAGATTTGTAGGGGAACATAAATCATAATGAAATTTTTCAAATACACATCTAGGAAATCACCCAAATCATGATACATATGGAATCATCCCAAATCTCAAGGAAGAATGTAATAATATATTTAAAGATTTTCATTAAGTAAGGGTTATGATTTAATTAATTGTATTATTCTTACTATATTATTTTATACCATGTTCTTCATTCATCCATGGGTGTAGACCTTTTCATGGAAAGAGAATTCCCTTTTAGTGATTATGGGAATGGGGAGGGGAGACTCTTATTTATGCTTGATTATGAATATAAATAATAAGTTCTTCTATTATTTGATGTCATTTTATTGCGTTGGGATATTTAATTAGATATCATTGTATTTAGTTTATTTTTTAATGAATATTTATCTATCTGGGTTGATAAATTATCTTCTCCCTCTATTTTATCTTACCTAGATATAATAAAATAGGCATGTTTAGGTGGTAAAGTATCTATAAATTACTTACATGTTTGTGGAAGGCCTTCGACATCCTTGGTTATCATAATATTACCCTCATTGGATTGGAATTTTCTTGAGAAATTTGGGGAGTTTTCATTATTGTTATATTAATGAAATTATTTGATATCATCCCACACATGTTATAAGGAGGATAAAAAAGTTACCATTTTCAATGTGGAACTCACATTCACAATCAACCATTAATGATAGATATATGACTGTGTATTCCATCATCGCTCAATTTTTTAGAAGATGGGTAAATCATTTTAATACTACGATGACAATTTTTTTTAATATAACCCCTGAAAAATCACTAAATCCATTTCTAGAAAATCAAAAGTATTTCAAATAGTTCTTAGTTTTCTCAAAGAAAAACAAATATAAACCTGGATTTGTGAAAATGTGAATTTTATGCCCTCTTTGGAGCTAACCTTTGATCCCCACTATACTGTATAACAACCTAAAATTTCAAATTTCCTTTTTCACACCCACAATAGTTCTATTTAATTGGTCTATATATTTATGTTGGATGTATCCTTTTGAATGATGTATAATTTTTTTAAGGGATATATTAATAATCCATATTGACCATTGAAATTTATTATTAAAAAATTTATATCTATAGAGGTGTTTTTGTTTTCTAATGAATTCTTTTATAATGTAGAGAATGTTGTCTCTAGATAGCTCTCCATGTGGTAGTTAATAGTAAAGGAGTGGGGATTTGTGTCTTAAGAGTAAATTTTATTGCACATGATGAAATAATTCCCAAATATTTATATATTTTGGAAACAAAATTGTGGCTAAACTATATATTTCATAAAATATTATTGGATTGAAAATACGATATCCAAGAAGAAATGGTATGTAGTTCTTAAATGAGCCTAAAAAAGTCATTTTTCATGGTTTAAGGATAATTTTTATACTGATTCAATCACATTGAAATAGTTAGTTGGGGGACTATGTGTTAATGTGACCATATTTTATAGTTTTTTTTGCATTAATGGTTAAAGAATTTATATAAACAAATATGGACAACTAGAGTACTATTCAAAATAATAGAGTAATGGTCATATGAAAGACATGAATTTTTCAAGTGCATCAAAAACACATTTTAGAGTAGTTAAGGATATATTATAAATTTACTACCTTAAATTTGGAGTAAAATTGTTTAAATTTAATTGAGTTTATAATAATAGTTATTTATGAATTTTTTTTTGTATTGACACATGTTGATTTGAAAATGTTTAGTGGTAAAGACAAACTATTTATCATTGCAAAACATGTGAAGTATAAGGTTTATGTAAATGATTCATAAAATGATCAGTGGTATATCATTTATGGAAATAATACCTTTGGGTGATGATAATTTTGATAATATTGTAAAATTATGTGAGATTCCCCTATTTATTAATCTATTAATAAATGATAATGATAATTATGACATGAACATTTTCAAATCTATATGAAATGATCTTGTAAAAGGGATATGAGAAAACAATTTGTTAATTTTATAATAATTCAAAAAAAAATATATATTTTTTGTGTTATTTTATTAAACATTATCATATAACACTACATTATTATTTTCAAGTTCAATATTTTATCTACAAATATTCATCAAATCTTTCGTATTTATATTAAATTTTATATTCCTCATTTTCAGGCACACATTTTTTTTGAAAATGCCTAACATAATCATTTTTCCATGAATAATTCTTTATATACATCATATTTGAAGTGAAATGTTTTTCTACAGATGAATTACAACCTAGTTATCGGGCATTGCATCAATATCTAAATTAAATGATTTATTTTCTTAAACTAATTTTGATAACATCGTATTAAGTTTTTTATTTGGATTATGAACATTCAAATATTTAATTCTTACATTAATTTAGTTTTATTTATGTATAATAACATATATTTTAAAAATAATTATCATTCCTATATTTTATTAAAATACATGGAGGAATAAGAAACACAACTAAGTTATGTGTGTGCCACTTCATATAAATAAACTTGTGATAGTAAAATTAAATATGAAAATATAACATATGTTTATTGAAATAATCTATAGCACTAACGATGTATAATCCATGTTTTTTAACTTAATATTTGTGGGTTTTGTAAAATAATTTATAGGCTTAAAGTTTTTAGAACCGTCCAACAAAAATAGTTATTTCAAACTCTAAAAAATTGATTAGATAATATTTTTATTTATTATAATTTATTAGAATATGTTATATATATAGTTTTAGATTATTTTTATGATTTTATAATAATAGCTAATATTTTCATAATCTTAGGAAAATATTAAGGGATGAAATGAAACAACAATGTGATTTTAATTTTAAAATAAAATATTTGTTATTATTACAATATATATAGTTTATATATGAGTTTTATTTTAAAATAAAATATTTAATTATTCAAGATCAATTATAATAATATTAATTGTTTATTTTAAATAATTATATAAAAAATTGATGAAAATCATTTTATGAAAAAATTATAATAACAATATATGATAGTAAGTAATAAATGTGATATATAATCCCAATTTTAATTTAAGGTTATGGTAAAAGTGTATATGTGAAAATTTTATTTTTATTTATGTCATTTAATGTTATAAAGGATTAATTATGAATTTCAATAATGAAATTTAATGTTTTTATAAGTTGATTAATAATTTAGAATTCCAAATTCATTTTAAAACACAAATTGAATTTTAATTGGAATTTCATTTATTTTCATTATTATATATATATATCTAAAATGATATAGAATAATATAGAAACCAATGTAATGTGTCTTATATGATAATATACCAAAAATATTATATAAATATTTTTCAATTAATGTATTTTTTTTGTCAAGATAAATTTGAAAATAATTATTGATCATGATGTAGTGCTTATGAAACATTTGAAAATTCGAAATTTATGTATTTAAGATAATATTTAAGAAGGGAAAATGATATTATTTGCATGAAAGATAAATATGATAATTATTCAATGAGGTTGGTTTTATATTCATGAATTTTAAAAATAAATAACATGTTAATTACACCATTGATTATCCAACACTTGCATAAAGTAAGAAATGTAAAAAAATTATCCTTATTTTTTTAATGATATAAATTATAATAAATAATGATCGAAAATAAATTATTAAATAAGGGTCCTAATAATAAATAAGGTTCTAAATAAGGTATATAATTAATAAAATTTTATTAATTAGGAAGTTAGAATATGTATGTTGTATTTTGAGACTCAATGAATGTATTTTTATTCTAAATATTTAATCTAAATGATTTAAATTATTTCTTTCAAATCCCTCTCTCTAATTTTATAAAATAATTTTATCCCTCATATTCTTATAAATATTTATTAATATTATATGTTTCTATTTTATTTTCTCTCAATAGGGAATTGGCTAATATATTCTTTTTAATTCATTTTTTTTTTAATTTTATAGATTATTATAATGTGTTGAAATGAAGTATCCTATATGTTTTATTCATCTTATGGTTTTTTTAAAAACAATTACGATGAGTGGGACCAGTATATAACTCCCAAATGTGTTGGAAAATGGTATATTCTCAAGGTAAAATATATTTTAAGTAAAATAATGGGTTATTTGGTTCTATGTGTGATTATAAGGGTGATTATAATGTTTATTATTAATATGATGGTCTATGAATCCTTCATGATTTATTTATCGAATTTATGCTTTCATTTGTGTTTTTATGGAATTATTGGAGCATAAAAGTTGATTTTCTTAGTTAATATGAGTCATTATGATCTTAATATTAATTTTTTCAAGGGAAAAAACCATGGTTTTTCATGTATTTCAATGAACTAATGGGTTTTCTTTATTTTTATACCCCCTATTAATAATTATATGTTCAGTAAATTTTTTAAAAGAAAATTACATGGTTTAATGGTGAGTAGAAACAATAATGATGTCAAAGTTCATATTATGGAGATTTTTATTGAATGAAACAATTTTATTATTTTAATAAATTATTTTTATGGAATAAATGTTCACTGAGTTAAAGTGTGGGTTTTTATAGTATAACAGGGTTCAAAATACTCTACATATATAAACTTATATAAGTGATGATTTTTTATGCATTTATTTTTGGGCTAATTTTGTTCAGTTTATTACAATCTATTAATATATGGAATATATGAGTGTATATTCATAGAAAGTAATATAATTGGAAGGGGAAGAAGATTGAATAATATATTATATTGAATCATAGAATATTTCTTTTGGAATATTTGGGTGCTCCTTCCTCTATGGGGATAACAATAATTCAAAACTTTGATGGTTTGGTTAATAGAATTATAGATCTTATTAATAATTAGAAGTGTTTGTTTCAATCATTTAGTGGAAGTAAAACACTTTTTAAATTTTTTTTTAAATTTTTTATATTATAGATTATCTCTACTCCTAAAGACAATGTGATAATTATCTAACATAATGAAAATTTATGGAATGGGTTCATATGTAATACTCATCCAAAATAAATATATCACAGGGTTAAGTGGTCACATGTGGATAAAAAAATCAATGATGATAGTATAAACTTAACATATATCAAAGATATTATATATATCATTTAGGTTGAGCTTTCATGGGAGGTTATTAAAGGGATAACACTATAGGATATCTCCCTATAGAGAATGTACGGTACAAAAAACATCCCATTAGTGGAAGGTAATGGTTAGGATTCACCTTTCATTAAAATATGAATAATATCCTATAAAATCTCAAAGAAAACACTAAATGAATTATAGGGAAGGGAAACATTAATTTCAATAAGAACAATTGAGTTGGAAAAAATCTAAAATTATTAAGATATTATATTTCAAATGTATCGTTTTGTCAAGTGTGTGACTTCCTGAGATTTATCAACATGGTTCTCGATAGTGATAAAATGACCATTTTCTCCCATATTTTGTTATCAGAGGACCCATATGGATATTGTTTACTAAATAAAACTTTGGTTAAATTATTATGGGCTATTTCTAGAATATTTTTCAAAAGGGGTAGGTGAAATATGAGTGGGAAAACTAAACTTTTGTGGAAATATATCCCTTCTAACTATTATTTTTAGTATAGTGAGGACAAGACTAGGGAATTATTACTAATTAAGAGATATATTATAGGGATGTATAGTTGTTTTGAAAATATGTATATTTTGATACTACTAAAGGTGAAGTGGTTTATCACATCTTCTTGAAGGGGAGTGGCCTCAATCTGTTAGGTCCTACATGAGGGGTTTTATGGGTAGAAATATCTGACTAGAAAATTTTAATTATTTTATGTCCAAATGGTTTCTTAACATAGAATGTTAAACTGTTTAAATATAGGTTCATATTATGGTGGTTTTTATTGGCTTTTGACTACTATGGGAGGCTAGTAATGATGTCAGGAATAATCATCGGAAATATTTTCCACCTTACTTGAATTTGAAAGTATTATCACTAATTGCATATAATTTACCTCTTATAAAATGTAAATAATACTCAAATTCTATTTACAAGATGATCCTGGTTAATAGAAAGAGGGTGGGGGTGTCAGCATTAGATATCAGGGGAAATGAGTTTGTTGGAAGTCCCACAAGATCATCTTAAATCTCAATACATATGGTTCTTCCACTCAAGATTTTGTTAGGGTAGGAAACATTCGAGACTAGAGGGGTTATTTGGTTTTTGATTTTAGTGATTTCTATGATTAATTGAATTCTTACATTGTTGAACCCAAATAGATTCTTATCAAAATCACCCTTTGTCTAAGTAGTGAAATTCATATTTCTATAAGTGAAAATGACTTGGCCTTAGTGAATCAAGACTTTTTAGGAGTGACATACACTCATGGGTTTATTATTCATTACACCAAATCCTATATAGAGTTAATTTATAATAATTTTAATATAAAGAATACATGGTGTGAGGGGAACATGGATGTAGATATGCTTGCATATAAATGAGGTAAGAGTAATAATTTCATCATCTATGAGGTTATTGGAAACCTCCTCATAGAGTGTTCTTCTATTATAAGTGTGGTTTCTCTAGGGATCCATCAATTTAGAACCCTATGAATTTTTTACTTCAATATCTCACCATTTCTCAAATAAAAATTTAATTTTTAGTCTATAAAATTGGGTATTAGAGTAGGTTTAGAAAAATTTAGGGGTTAGTATTTTGGTAAAAAATTAAGTTTCATACCTTGGTTTAGCTTTCAGGTAAGATCAATCTCATGTTTTTTTACCTTCTTTTCTTGTTGATACATGGTTGTTTTAGTTGTCTTTCTATCATTTTCATTGTCTAGATGTGTATCTTAATATATGGTGTAAGTGTGGAACTAATCTCATAGATATAAAATATACATGAGTTCTACAAGATATCTAGTGAGGGAAAATGGTCAGTTGGTGGGCTGATTTGAGATAATCGAAGATATAATAATTCTATTGGATTTCCACTAACCAACTACTAGCTATCTAATGGAAGTTTTGGGTTTTCAGTAATTCTTCCTGAAACCACCATCTAATCGGTGAAAAGAAATTGTCTAGTTGAAATAAAAACTATGTTGTATACATTATTCCTATAACCCCTGGCCAGCTGGTGGGATCCACTGGGTTTCCAGTGACATTGATACGATCGAGGAATTTACACTCCTTTGGTAATTTTTCACTAGAAACACCATTTTATTCTTCCTTCATCCTCTATCAACCTAAATTTAACCATTAAGAACATATTAAAACTCTTTTGATGTTTCTTACTCTCCCAAATTGAATACTAGGTATGTCAAAGTGACAACCAAAACTATGATCCTCTTTTAGTAATTCTAACTCTAATTTGGACTTAGGTCCCCTTTTTTCCTTGTATTCCACCTTTTTTTCAATAGAAAAACCCTGAAAACCCTTTGATATTGATGGATATGGGTTTATAATTGTGAATTATGATTTTAGGTATCTCTTCATTTCTTTTTCAAGACTTCTCTCTCTCTCCATCTTCAAGATCCATTATGACAGTGAAAATTCTACGTGTTCTAAGGTAAGTGGTTTCATAAAATGAATTTATCCTCTAGGACTTACATGATTTCTCTTATATTTTTTTAAAAAAGTATTATGGACATTGTCAACTTTTTTTGAATTATGTTAGTTTTGAATACTAAAAAGAAATGGATTTACCCTTTGAATTTTCTAAATAAAATGAATTTAAAAGAATGTTTTTTACAGTTGAAAAGTTTGTGTGCTTATATATATGTGAAAACCCCTATGATTGATTTTGGTTATGAAAATGGTAAGCCCAAATGAGTTTATTTTTTTTTGGGAGCTACTCTTAGGGGTAAACTCTTATCCCTAGGCCTATTGTTCAAGGGTAATTTGTGCATTCAGTGACCAAAAGGTATAGAAGGAACCACTATCGAGAGTTAACTCTTTCCCTCTTAGAATGTTCTCATAGGGTAATGTGTACACCAGGTGATCTATCTATCATAGAAATTTTCTAAGGATCATTTATATCCAGATCATATTTAATGAAGGGTTAACTTAAATGTTGTTACTTTTTCGAAGGTTTATTTGGAATATCTTTGAAAAAACATTCTATTTAGAAATGTTTATAAATTATTTAAAAAGTTTGTACTTCCATGTTTTATATAAAATTTTTAAAATTGAATTTCAATCCTTGTTTTATTTATTTAAAAAAAATTATTTTATATTATAAATACTACTTATGAAATAAGTTTTGGAATCCTATAAGACATAGTTTACTCACACCCTACAAACACCTTTGGGTGTATGTAGATCTTGTTTTATCTAATGTATATAAAAGAAAATTGTGGAAATGTGGCAGTGTGTTTACTCATTAGTAGGGTGTGGGAGTCTAGTGGTGACTAACTGTCATGTGGTGATGGGTTTTTTCTCTACTTGTGTACCTTGGTTTGTTTTTTTTTTGAACTTTTATCTTCCTTAATAATGTCTAATTTCCATTATTAAATTTTATTGGAGTACAATCACTCTCTTTTATATTTTATCATGGTTTTGAAATATTGTGGAGAAATCATTCCCAATAGTAGTTCTTGATGCCCAGGTTCTTATCACCAACCCATGAAGATAGAGAATTCCCTTCTATCCATGTTTGGGGTGTATCTGGTTATGAGTTAGTTTGGTGATCTGGGTTAGTTCGGGAAAAATTTGTATCATATAGAGGTGTATCTATTTTTGTTGTTGGTATTCATATTATTATAATTTGTAGTTATAAGATTGGATTTTGGGGAATTTATGGGTAGTTCTTGAGTTATTTCCTTATGAAATATTATCATTAAGAGCCTTATGTTTCAATAGATGATTAGAAATTGAGTATTTTTAGATAATGAGTGATTTTATCCAAGTATTAATTTTCCATTTATATATATTATTCAAGTTGACATCTCATATATAAATTTTAAATTGATTATTTAGTGTCATGTTCTTGTTTCTATTTGTCTTAAATTGTGTAGTACTATTCCCCCAGAAGGCTTCCATTGAATCCTAATGAGGGTGATAATCCTCTAGTTGATATTAATCTAATAAATTTTATTGTTCATAAAGTGTGATCTTTGGAGAAAGGTGTGGTACATGCCCCTCCTTAGGATAAAGAAGAATAAACTTGAATGTGTAAGGATATGAATCTAGGTTAATATTATATGCAATACAATTCACAATATTTTTAGAGGATAAATTATCCCCAGGAGTATGATTACTGGTTGGGAAAAAATTAAAGGCTCTTTGAATTCATAGAGACCCCGGATTCTATCAAGGTGGGGTGTTCTATCTTCATGCTTTAAGGCCCAAGTAGAAGGTGGTGGGATTCATTAGTTTTGAAAAATAAACATGAGATATTAGAGAATAAATACATCAAGACCATATTTATGAGAAATTATACCTACTTTTTATGACTATAGTGAAATCTATGGAGTTCCTCACCCTTGAGAAATGAAATCACATAGTGATAGAATACACTAATTTCTTTATAGAGCTTGCTCTATTTTCACCTAAGGTTGTATAAAATTAAAAAATAAAGGATCATAGGTTTAATATGGGCGTTCAATTGAATATATGGTCACATGTTTTCATTCTAAATATTTATACCTATGTCATGGTAGTTCATAGGGTTCTGATGGTGGAGATTTACTTCGCTAGAAAGTCTGAGCTAACAAGAGTTCCGCCTACCTCTACTAGAATATTAAGTGGTTCATATAAGGGGATTTGGAATTAGATATATTTCCATAATAAAAAAATGGCGGTGATTCACAGAAGTATTATTCTATACCATTTCTAGCTATTAGTGGTATAAATTGTTACCTGTATGGACAAATAAGACATAGAAAGAATATTCTCCCCATACCTTCAAAAACCCAAAAATCGTGTGAACACCGTGGTCAATTATAGATGTCTTTTAAGGATATTAATTTTCCATTATCTAGTATAGGATCATAGATAATTATAAAATCTTTGGTGTAGTTAATCTCTTCATGGAAAACAAGGTTCCAACCATATGACTCTATAATGAATCTATTGTTTGTAGTAGAAGTGTGACCAATTTATATTGATGTAGATATTGTAATGACCTATAATTTTATCAAGGAGATTACCTTATTATAATTATTTCATATAGTATAAATCACATACATCACATAGTGAACATAATAAAAATATCAATAATAATTAAATAAGTTATATTTATAGGAATTAATGAACCTATACTAATGAAATAAAAACTTAACCGTTGGAATAGTAATGAGACCATTAGGAATAGTAAATTGTCCAATATAAGAGTAACCTCAAATTTGAAATTATAAATATAATTTGGGTATATAATTAATGGAAATATATTTTATTTATATCATGGAATAAGTAAATAAGTATTTTAAAAATGATAAATTAAGTATTCGTATTTTTGTGAAACGTAAATATTTATTTATAATTTTATAACTAAAATAATTATTTAAAATATTTTTTTATGAAATAGATTCATAAATCAATATTTTATTGTATTATTATTAGAATATAACTTTATGAGACATTTATTAATTTTTAAAAATGTCATAAAATCAGTTATAATATTAAAATATGTATTTTTCGAGAAAATGATGATTTTATTTAAGATATTAATTTATCATATTTAGAAAATTATTCTCATAAAATGGAGACTATTTTTGAAATCTATTGGTCAAGAAAATGTTTGGGTGACATTTTTTTATTTTTCTAAAATAGTTCAATTTTTAGTGAATAGTGAAATATGATAAATTACGATATAAGCTAAATACATGAATATTTGAGTCATGGATGATGTATAGATGATATAAAACCATAATATACAACTCTCTTTGATTATATTATATATTTAGTGTTAAGGTCCAACACAATTGGTAGTCTTGAGCTAAAATAATAAAATAATGAATATAATAGTCAAAATAAATACCACCCATCACCATCTCTTCTCCTCACACCTATAAAGCCTTGAATATTTTATAAATTCTACCCAATCTACTTCCCAAGATCCCAAAACCATGTCCAGGGTCTTCTGTTCCCGACAAAAGAACAAACCCACGTTCCTTAAAGATTTTCTCAAGGAGAAGAAATCCAAGAGGTAAAATACTTTTTCACTCTCTTTTAATATCTTCTATTTTATTATCCTTTCTTTACCTCCTCTATCCAAACATTAATAATAATTAAAATATATTTTAAATAATATAATTTTATTATATTAATGGAATATTCATCATCACACCCATTTTTATCTCCATTTTATTCTAAAAATGAGAACATCATCTATGATTTGTCGATTTACCGCCATCGTGGACGATGTGTTTTTATTTTCCATTACCACCTTAATGGCTGGTCAAAAAACCATTATTATAGTTAAATAAAATTTGATTATAAATATTATATTTTATATAATGTCGTATAATGTATATGTAAACATGATTTTAAATAAAATGATATAAGTTAACAATGGTCGTAAAAACCACCAAAATAAATTAAATCATTTTCATTAACATTTTATTTAATGAATCATCCTCATACCATATAACAGAATGATATATAAGATCATTTAAAAATATATATGTTAATTAATAACATATAATTTAATTTCTGGATAACTATTTCCATTTTACATGAACTTCCATACTTTTGTATAAGAAAACTGATCATGAAAACCGAGAAAACGAATGCTCTCAGAATGAAAACATTGAAACTTATAACTTATCAGAAATACCATAAATAAACTTAATAAAATGATAATACATAAAATACATGTATAATATGTTATTAATTAATTAATTAATTAATTTAATTTAATTATTCATGATATTAAGTATACGTGTAGAACACTTTTGAACATAAGGTAAGAGATTCTCTCTGAACCCCCATCTTTCCTTTAGGTTATGATTTCTATATTTTTACCCCAATAAAATTATTAATTATTCTTATTTACTCCTCTTAATTTTTTTTACCAAAAATTTTTACCTAGATCAATTATTATTTCTTCGATAGAAAAATGCATATTTTATGAGGTATCATTTTCAATTACTCCCGACAAGCTAGCCCGATTAAAGGGAACTTCCCAATTTTATACATATTTTTAAGTACACTCCATATTATATTTTAAGCCAAAATTTATTTTCTAAAATAAACAATTTTATCATGAAAAACTATCTTAGTTCATTTATGGTTTTATTAAAAAACATATACATTTTCCTCTTTAAAGACTCTTTTATATTTTCCCTTAAACCACACCAAAGTGACTCATTTCTATAGTTACTTAAAAACTATATTACACATTTTAACTTCAAGCTTACATCACATATCATGATATATGATTATGTTACCTTATAAAGGTCCATTTATGGTTGAAAACATTATCTCATGGGCAAATTTATGATATATGCTTTTGTTATGCCTTTTGACATGATTAGAATACCTATTTCTTCAATGGGTAACCATTTTGCTTATTCCTTATGTATGATTCTTCATGTGGAACAAATATCCATGGACATGTTATGATGGTTGTTCCTAGATAGTTCTCCAATGAATTTAGTAATGTTTAGTCTCATGAGGCATCACGTTAGGACATGGAGTAAACCTAATTCCTTTATTGACTTTTTCCACAATGTGATATAGTCTTCGAAGTTAGATTTTGTGTCATGTTTATATAATGTTATATGTTTCTTCCACACTCCCATGTTTCTAAGATAACATGATCTCAAGTTATACTTGATTATTCATATTTTATGCCTTTTTATTTAATCATGTTATGCCTTCTAACCCATGTGTTATGCTTTATTTCTATGTTTATTCCCTTACTAAGTTTTTTAGATCATCAATTTTATCTATATATTATCTAGGTTATCCTATGAATATGTAAGAGAAAAATGAATGTTAGTAGATCATTATAGATTATTAATATAAATATATTTATTATATTTCTATGTTTTTATTTTTTTGTTTCTAATCTTTTAAAGACACTAGAATTTATGATCCTTGGTTTGTATTTTATTTTTAATGATTCTTAAAATCATGTAATAATATGTGTGAAATGATAAGGATTTTATATTTGGCATCAGAGCATGTTCTAGTTTTTTTTGGGATTAGGATTAGAAAAATTTATTAAGAACCCTAGAGATAATTCTATCACCTTGTATAACCAAGATTTAATCATAGTTAATCATATGTTAATATATAATTTACATTAACAAGATTCTATGTTCAAACTTGGTTTTTATGTGCTTATTAGCTAAGTATTTAAGAAAAACTAATTTAAATTTTTTTAGCTAAATTCTGGAAATTGCAGAACCCTTTCCTAAAATCAATGTTATAGGAAATGAGATGATTTCCCTAATGATATGTAAAATTTGATAGTAATGGGAGCTCAAAACTTCATGAATGTTCTTTCTCAACTAGATCCAATTATAAATAATAACTTAAATCAGTTGGAATTCCCTCATTCCTCTAATAAAGATAAAGTTTTAGTTGAATCCTTTATGTGAAATAAACGTCATATCTTTAGTGTATTAACTGATACCATCACTGTGGAAAAATGGATTAACTCCATTAAGAAGATATTCTATATCCTTAAATTCTTAGTTGAAGATAAATTTATACCGATGGTCTATCATTTTTATGGGGAAACTGATTAGTGGTGGAAACTAATACAAAACACAAAGTATAAGGAGAAAACTCATTCTATGAAATGAGAAGATTTCAAGAAAATATTTGTCAATAAATATTTTTCTTGAACTCTCTGTCTTGAGATAGAAAGAGAGTTACTTGGACTGAAGAAAAAGGAATATGATTAAATCAGGGTGTACAAGTAAAATTTTAAAAGGCTTTTACAATATGACTTTAGATTTTTCATAAACATTGAAAGAAAGTTGGATCACTTCTTTAGTTTACTAAAGTTGATTCTTTGAAAATCATTGGCGATACAGGACATCAAAATCTATGATAATATTTTCCATTGTTCTATTAAATTTGAAATGGATATTGTTGAATATCAGTGGTCACATAGGCCAAGAGGTAAAAAGAGGAAAATGAATTTTAATATGGGAGTATCAATGGATAAATCCCATGATAGAAAAAAACTTAACATCCAACATGTCAAAAGTGTTGGAAGAAACATCCTCAAAACTACCTAAGGGGAACCAAGAGATGCTTCAAATTTGGATGAGAGGGGTATGTAAATAATAATTAATAAATGGATATGATAAATCCCAAAAATTTAGAGGAATAAAGAAAGGTTTAGATCAACACTCAACCAATAGTGTAGTTCTTCATCTACAAGGAACATAGGCATTATGCAAGCCAATTAACTAATCCAAGGGTTGTTAGAACAACAAACTCTAAGGAATAATGGAAGGGAAGATGCTATCACTACTTCTGAGGTGGAGCCCAGAAATGATGTTGTGACATGTATGATAGTTATTCATTCTAGAATAGAAAACATAATTTTTTATTATGGTTCTATGAATTGTTTTATATCTTGAATGTTTATTAGAATTAGTCAAGCACCACATCAAAGTATGGATGTTGAGTTATCTTTGAGAATATAAAATGGTAAAATTATTACATCCAAAGAATATAAATTCTCCCGAGTAAATTTTTTTGAAATAAAACTCCTATAAAATCTTGTCTGACTTCTTTTGGTGGAGTTTTATGCTATATTCAGCATGTATTAGATATATTTATATATAGAAAACATTATCTTTTAGGAAAGGGAGATCGCTCTTTACATCCGGAGGAATCCTCCAATAATTTATAAGTGTAAAGAGGAGGATTGATCTCCTTCAAAACCATCATCTCAATTATGGATATTATTGACTCATAAGAAAGCATATCTTGCTCAAATTAATGAGATAAAGGAAAAAATCATGATTGAAGATATGCCCATTGTGAGGGACTATAATAATGAATTTACCAAATAATTTCATGGTCTTACTCATGATCGTGAGGTTGAGTTATTGATTAAACTTATTCTTGGATCTCTAACTATATCAAAGACACCATATGGAACGTCCACGATTGATTTGGTGGAATCAAATAAGCAGTTACAAGACAATCTAGACAAGAGTTTTATATTCCCATGTGATTCACTATGGGGTGTACTAGTCATCTTCATCAAGAAGAAGGATTGATCAATTCACTGCTTCATTTGTTATCATGAACTCCAAAATATCATGATAATGAACAAGTATCCCCTTCCACATATAGATGACTTGTTCAATCATCTACATGGGGCCAATTATTTCTCCAAGGTGGAACTTCATTCGAGATATCACAAATTAATAGTGAAGAAAGAATATATTCTCAAGACTATATTTTGAATAAGGTATGGAATCTAAGAGTTGATCGTGATTCCATTTGGACTCACTAATTCTCCAGAAATTTTCATAGACTTAATGAATAGAGTATTTAAATATTACCTTGACAAATTTGTTATAGTCTTTGTTGATGATATTATGATATAATCCAAGAGAAAAGATGAAAAAGAGGATCATTTGAATACTATTCTAAAGACCTTGTGAATGGTTAAAATCTATGTAAAATATAGAAAATGTGATTTTTGGATAGAGGAAGTATCATTCTTGGGGCATGGTATTACCATCAATGGAATATTTGTGGACCCTTCCATGATAAGGGCAATATAAGAGTGTCCTAGGATAACATATATAATAGAGATTCATAGTTTCATTTGTTTAGTAGGGTATTAAAAAATATTTGTAAATAAATATCGTGATTTTTAAACCCATTAAAAAAGATGAATTGGATGTGAGTAAATTTTATCTAGATCGGTGAATGTGAAGACTCCTTCAAAGAGTTGAAAAAGAGTCTTATCACTGCACCATTACTCACACTACCAACTAGTGGGGAAATATTTATGGTATACAAAAATAATTAATAGAAGGAATTTGGATATATACAGATGAAAAATGATAAAGTGATAGCCTACTCCTCAAGGTAGTTGAAAATTCATGATCAAAACTACCCCAAACATGATATGCAGTTAGCGGCTATGATATTTGCATTGAAAATTTGGCTACATGATCTTGATGGGGAAAATTATGAGATATATAGATGTTATAAGAGACGAAAATATTTATTCACATACAAGGAGCTTAATATGAAATTGTGAAGATGGTTAGATCTCAAAAGTGAATACGACTTCTCAATCCACTACCATAATGGTCAAGTAAGTAAAGTGGTGGATGATCTATGTATAAAGGGTCCTCTAACTTCATCAATAATTATAATTGAGAAGAATCCGATATTCTTAAAACTAATGTGGAAGGACATGGGATTAATTGTAACACCCTGATATTTTATGAGAAATATTATTTTTAATTACTTTGATGTCTTGTGTTTTACGCCACACCAAATTTAGCTTGTGCTATACAAAACACCTTATTAGCTTGTTTTATACGCAAACACTATTCTTGGCTTGTGTTGTACGCCAGAGCAACATTCCTCAATAAAGTGTGTTGTACACAATACCGAGTTTCACTAAACGAGATATTATTATAATATTATTATGAACTAACCGTTATGAATAGTAATACCCACTTTTTGAAATTTTATAAATTTTAACTTTCAAAATGGACTTCATTTTTGGATTCATAATATCGAAATTAGCATTGGATGAAATTTTGGTATTTTTCTGAAAACTTTCAATTTTTGATGATTAGTTAAAACACTGGGTTACTATTTAAAAATTGACTTTTTATTTAAATAATTTTTTATTTTATTTAAATTTATTTTAAGTCCAAATAGATACATAATACCTATATAAGTTCAATGTAATTCATTGGAGTCATTTTATAATAATTTTAGATATATAAAAATTTTATTGAACTTTTCACCGTCTTTTACCCACCTCCTAGGAGAATTTGCAAATTTACATAAAACATAATTTTACCATTTCTATGAGTGGAATTTTAAAAATCTGAGAGACACAGTTGATATCAGTAAGTAAAATTTGGTTCAATGAGAAGAAAATAATTTTTGGTGAATAGTAACTTTTTTACTTTTATTTACCACGGTTAAAAGTTAATAGGGTAATTAAGGGTAAAAATGATATTATTATTACCTTAAAACATATCCTAATTCTATTGGATAAGTGTAATTCAACCAAAAAAAAACCCTAGGAATATAATATTATCATTTAGGTCCACTTGGATTAGATTAGGAAATTTATTATTATTTAATTCAAAGAAGAGTTAAAAGAGGTAAAATCAAAGTTTAATAACTAAAACATTTTTAATATAGGGTTATAAATAAGATAAATTCGACTATAAATATTCATTATAAATATAAAAATATTTCCTACATAATGGTATTTTATTTATAATTTTGAGACATTAAATAATTTAATTTATTTATGACACAATGATGTAGCAGTAATTACCTTATCAATGAAATATTAACATAATTGATGTTCTAAATACCCAAATAAATATAATTTGAGACTTTTTATGAATTACACTAATTTTATAGACTAATATGAGATTTTAATATTGATTAAATCAACTGTTTTCGAACTAATCATGCTTTTATGATTTTCACAAAAAATCAATTACCAAATAGTGTCAAAATTGACGTAAAATAGTTTTCAAAACAAATGTTATATTATTAATTGATATTCTATTCCTAAAAATATAAGGATCAGAAAAATGAATTAGATAAGGTTATATATATTAATAATGAACCACTTTGGGTTATTTTGTCTTGTTATAGAAAGTTTATTAACCATATAGTGTAAGAAGACAAGAAGACATAGTAAAAGTTAAATTATTTAACTTAGAGTTAAATCTAAATGATAAGGTTAAAATAGTAACCTAAACTTGTCTAAAACCTATTGGTTGAGAGTATTTCCACCCATATCCACTTTAGATTCTAAATAAATCAATTTGGATCTATTATAAACCGAATATGACTTTATTATAAAATAATATTTTAAGTTTTTCCTAAGGCGCCTCTCTCCTACCTTATAAAAGGGCACCTCCTAACTCTTCTCTTTACACAATTTTGAACCTTCAAGCTCGGACAACACCTACCCATTTCCCTTATCAACTTTCCTAGAAACATTATGGAGGTTCTGGTCTCCTCAGCAGACCAACTCTAGTGCTTTAAGAGGAAACTTAAAAGAGGTACGTCGAAGAAGAGGTAATCTCTTCTACAAATTCTTTCAAGTTTCTTTCTTCTTCAACTTATTCTTCTTTAATTGTTTCATTATAAAGTAATAACATAAGTATCTATAATATACTAGTATTTTATTATAAATATTAAACAACCCCATTTCACCATCTATCCATCCAACGGAAAATTAAATCACCGCGTGTGCGTACGTATGGAATATCATCTCCATGCCGTGGTGTAATCTGTTTTTCCACCACCACCTTACTTAGATGAGTATAATGGTGTAAATAATAAATATATATGGATATTATAACATCATAATGATTATGAGATATTATATCATCCACTCTAATTTAATTCAATAATTATGGGAATGATATCATCGCTCGTGCGTACGTACGGATTACAGTCTCCACGACGCGATGAGATTCATTCTCCATGTTAACCAATCAAGAATGATTATAAAGTATATATAATGAATAATAATGAAATATATGAAATGATAAAGCTACCGTATTTTTATATATATATATATATATATATATATGTCATCTACTTACTTCCATTCAAGTCAATGAGGAAAGGAAAACAACATTCATCCGTACGTACGACCTACCGTCTCCATGAATGGTGTCTTTCATTTCATTATCTATCTATTATATATATATATACATACTGAATATATATGATATATAAATAATTTTTTACATTATGAAAGTAATTATATCATGATATAAGTAATAATAATATCAATAACAACAAATCAAAACACATACGATAAATAAAACGATTTTACCCAAAGCACTGCTTTAACAAGGAATTTACAAAAGAAAGGGTAATATAAAGTCATAAGTGAACCATATATGATATTATAACAATGAATATGATTCTGAAATAAGTCAGTGACATTATTTAAATCATTATACAGGAGGTTCAGATACATATGAATCCTATCGGACATAAGGTAAGGGATAACTATTCCAATATCATTCTTATCCGAGATTGTTTATTTGTAAGTATTTGATAGGTTTATATTTTTCATCCATGTACATAAAAATGTTTTTCATAAAGTGTTTAATATTCTTCCATATATGTTTAAAGTCATGTTTACCCCCTTTGACTTTTACTTTGTTTTATGGAAGGAATCTTTCTTTTGTTTACTATACGTAGTACTTTTTGACCTTTCCGTTAAAAGTACAAGGATATTATTTTTTTAAATTATACGGCATGAACGGATTTTTACGGTTTGATAATGCCATATTTTCATGAAGTTTACTCTACCATATTTGATTTTTATTTTCAATAAAATACTTTTCTTTTAAAATTGCGTGGCATTTTGTGAAAAGAAAATGATTTTTAAGAAGAAAGGATATTTTCCTCAAGAATTCTTTTCAAGTGTTTTATCAAAACCATTTTCCATCTAAGATGAAATTATTTCATATGTGTATATTTCAAGTATAATATCTCTATGATTTAAATGGTTTCACTTTTCTTATGATGAAATGATATCCATTTGTTTTATATGGATTATTTTATGATGGGATGATGTTTATGAAACACATTTTTATTCTTTGGGTTATGATGAATGATTTATGTTTTTGTTGTGGAACAAGTAATAATGATTTCATTATGAGATGGGTGGGACCTATATCTCTCTCTAATGCATTGGGTAAAGATTTATATCTCATGATATAAACATGGCTGGAATGGAAAGTTAATCCGGTTTAGTGATACAGGACTGGAACGAGGAGTGAACTCGATTCAGAAAGGGACTTTGTCCCCTAAATTGGTCTTGGAAGCAATTCCTTGGCTACTATGAAAATCATATCATGTGATTAATGGTTGTCCATAATTACTAGTTTTATTCCCATGATATTTTATCAGGATTAATGTTTCTTTATGATCTATGCCTTATATACTGCCATTTTTTATGTCATTGCTCAAGATCTTGATGTTTAAACGTTATGTTTATGTTTTTAAGTTCAAATGTATATGAATTGTTTTATTTTCTCCATGATTACCCTTACTGAGCATTTGAGCTCACCCTTTTATATTTTTTATTTTCCCCAGGATTTGAAGAATGGTTTTAGGTAAGAAAACAAAAAGGGGAAGATCTTTATGGGAGATGTTGAAGATCTTTCACCACGTTTAGAAGATTATGTTCCGAGTTTCCAAAGACACTAAAATATTACGGTCTTTAAGTGTTAGTTATTGTTATGTATTAAGTATTCCAAAAAATTAATGTGATTTCCATGTACGTCAAGATTTGGGTCTCTATAGTTGGTATCAGAGGAAAGGTTTAGTTGACCTTTGGAAACTAGGATGCGAAAACTTTAGTGAAATCCCTAGAGATATTTTTAAGGTATGACAAGGGATGTCTCTAAGGTTAATTATAAGTATAGGTTATAGTCCTAGAATTAAGGTAAAGATATTTTAATTAAACCTAATATTTTTGATATTGAAGTTACTCCCCCTTTATTAAGTTGTTTTCCTATCATGATTTTGCCTCTCAGACTATTCTTTTTGGGTTTTAGACGATGGATGGAACCCGAAAGAACCGTGTTGATCAATGTAATGGATGATGCAATTATTGTCCTCCTGAACAAAACAACGTTATGGGAGATGGATTGAAAAATCTTATTTCTATACTTACACAATCTATGAATCATTCTAGACTTCCAAATGAGCAGAGAATGGAACAATATTCTACTGAGTCCTTCATGAGGCAACGTCAACCTTATTTCAATGGGTCTTCTGATCCACTTGTTGCTGAACATTGGATTAGTACCATTGAAAATATATTTTCCATACTTCGATGTTCAAAACATGAAAAAGTCATTTTAGCTGTTTACCATTTAGAAGGTGAAGAAGACCTGTGGTGGACTCTAATTAAGAATACAAGGCACAATGATGAAATTGAATCAATGGAATGGGACGAGTTCCATAACTTGTTTTTCAATAAGTACTTCCCTCGTATTCTTCTAACAAAGATGGAAAAGGAGTTCCTTGATATTAAGCAAAAGGATGAAGAATCTATTGGTATATACGAGGTGAATTTTACAAGGCTTTCAAGGTATTCATATGGCTTTATCATCCAACCTGAAACTAAAGTTGATCGATTCTTCAGTGGCTTAAAACTAAGTCTTCAAAGGGAATTAGCTATAAGAGACTTCAGTAGCTATGAAGAAATTGTGTGTTTTTCTATCAAGGTAGAACTGGAAGTTGGTGTTACATATCTATCTCATGGTTTTGACAAGAAACAAAAGATGGAGTTCAAGGAGAAATCTCAAAACAATGGTGAAAAGAAGATGAATGTTTCTTTATGCCCAAATTGTGGAAATAAGCATTGTGGAGATTGTCTAAACGGTACTAGAAAATGTTTCAAGTGTGGAAAATAAGGTTATCGAGCAGATGAGTACCGAAGTAATGGGAAAAAGGTTTCTAAGGATGTGGATAGAGAAAAGACTGTAGAGAATGCTCCACCAACACTTCAATGCTACAAGTGAAAGGAAATGGGGAATTATCCAAACCAATTCCCTAACCCAATGTTTAATGATGATCGACCTCAACAATATCTTATGGTAAAGGTCAAAGGGAAGTCACATGTGATACCTATTTGAGATTTGGAGTATGACAATGATGTAGCAGAATGATTATGTGTTTATGTAATGGGATTCCGAAATAATGTTGTGGAATCTCATTTATAGTATTGTGGAATATTGGAATATCCATGTATTGGTTTATTGTGGTTTTCAATAATTATATGGTACTGGTAACCATGAAAAGTGATTGAAATATTATTGGGAATCAGATGATATGCATATAATGAAGGGATAAGGAGAAAATGAAATGTTTGATTGTATTCATGAGCTCAAGATTGATATAAGGACTAAGTGATATCAAGGTTTGAGTATATAAATTTTTTGGGATTTTGGTATGTTGAAAGAATTAACTTTTAACTGCATTCATGTTTTCACGAAGGGTCAATGGGTATTCATTTTTAAAGAGAATACATGATTAAGGTATTCACATGCTTGGAATGTGACCAACAAGATACATTTTATGATATATGGGGGATAAATGATGGTATTCACATTCTTGTTTGATGAAATTTCTAGTAATAATTTTCTTTCTACTATAAGATTGGACAAAAGTATTTTCGATAAGCCTAAAGGTTGGAATGGATTATGTAGGACATCAGATAGAATTGTTTAAGGATAGAACTTTTTTCGATTCTATTTATGGAATGTTTTAATAGTGTAGTTTTTGAAAAAGGACAACCCATATAATGAGCAACAACCCGTCGCGTCAGACAATGTTGCGAGAATCAAACCCACAATTGAAGTGCGACATGCCTTTATCGCCTACCACTGGCCTACAAAAAATACCTGGTTAGTTGAAACTAGTTTTATTTTATTATGAACTATGATAGATGACGTATAAGTCCATTTTAGCAACCATATATGATTAATCTTAGCATATATGGACTCATGTATATTTAATAAATTGTGCTAAAATTTTTGCGATAGAAACAGATGGAATGACCTATCATTCTATCATATGACTTGCTAACACTTTACAAATGACAAATTCAACATAATTTATTTAAGATATGAAGTGGAAATTGTTCAAGGCACAAACAACTGTGAGATTGTACCAAAATAAAGTAAGTATTTCTTCTAATTCAAATTCTTCAATTTTAGGAAAATGATCTTGAAAACCAAAAATGTTGTCCTAGTGTCCTTATATCCGATGAATCAGATGTTACCTTAGATCATCAAAAATTTATGGCTATGTGATTGATGGATTTTTCATAGCCATTTCCTCTACCACTCTCCATCAGAACCTTATGGTATTATTTTTCTTCTATATCCATATTTTCACCTAAGTTCTCCTATGTGGAAACCCAGTGATGAGTTATTTTGGGTAATTGTTATGTTTCATACTTTAGTTTTTAAAATTAAGTTTTAGTATACCTTTTTACGACGTGGGTTTCTATGAAAGAAACTTTCAAGTAGTAAACCATTTATAACCCCGACGTATTTCAAGGGAGAAATTCATTTTAAGGGGGGTAGAAGGTAACACCCCGAGATTTTATGAGAAATATTATTTTTAATTACTTTAATGTCTTGTGTTGTATGCCACACCAAAATTATATTGTGCTATAAAAAACAACGTGTTATCTTGTATTAAATGTAAAAACTATTCTAGGATTATGTTGCACGCCAGATCAACATTCCTCGATAACGTGTGTTGTACGAAATAACGAGTTTCACTAAACGAGATATTATTATAATATTATTATGAACTTACCGTTATGAATACAAATACCTAGTTTTTAAAATTTTATAAATATTATCTTTCAAGATGGACTTCATTTTTGGATTCAGAGTATTGAAATTATCCTTGGGTGAAATTTTGATATTTTTTTGAAAACTTTCAATTTTTGATGAATAGTGAAAACACTGGGTTACTATTTAAAAACCTAATTTTTATTTAAATAATTATTTATTTTATTTAAATTTATTTTAAGTCAAAATAGATAAATAATACCTATATATGTGCAATGTAATTAATTGGAGTCATTTTATAATAATTTTAGATATATAAAAATTTTATTGAACTTTTCACCGTCTTTTACCCACCTCCTTGGAGAATTTGCAAATTTACATAAAACATAATTTTCACCACTTATGTGAGTGGAATTTCAAAAATCCGAGAGTCACGATTGATATTAGTAAGTAAAATGTGGTTCGATGAGATGAAAATAATTTTTGGTGAGTAGTAACTTTTTACTTTTATTTACCACAGTTAAAAGTAAATAGGGTAATTAAGGGAAAAAATGGTATTATTATTACCTTAACACATGTCCTAATTATATTGGATAAGTGTAATTCGACCAAAAACAACATTAGGAATATAATATTATCATTTAGGTCCACTTGGATTAGATTAGGACATTTATTATTATTTAATTCAAAGAAGAGTTAAAATCAAAGTTTAATAACTAAAACATTTTTAATATAGGGTTAAACATTAGATAAATTCGACTATAAATATTAAATAGAAAGATAAAAATATTCTATACATAATGGTATTTTATTTATAATTTTTAGATATTAAATACTTTAATTTATTTATGACACAATGATGATGCAGTAATTACCTTATTAATTAAATATTAACATAATTAATGTTTTAAATACCCAAATAAATGTAATTTGAGACTTTTTATGAACTTAACTAATTTTCTAGGTTAATATGACATGTTAAAATTGATTAAATTAACTTTTTTCTAAATAATCATGCTGTTATGATTTTCAAAAAAATCAATTACCAAATAGTTTCAAAATTGACATAAAATAAATTTTATAACGAATATTATATTATTAATTGAGATTATAATCCTAAAAATCTAAGGTTCATCCAAATGACTTAGATAAAGTTATATATATTAATAATGAACCACTTTGGGTTCTTTTGGATTGTTATAGTAAGTTTATTAACCATATAGTGTAAGAAAACAAGAAGACCCAGTAAAAGTTAAATTATTTAACTTGTAGTTAAATCTAAATGATAAGATTAAAATATAACCTAAACTTTTCTAAAACCTATTGGTTGGGAGGATTTAGACCCATCTACACTTTGGCTTCGAAATAAATCAATTTTAAGCTATTATAAACGGAATATGACTTTATTATAAAATAATATTTTAAGTTTTTCCTAAGGTGCCCCTCTCCTCCCTTATAAAAGGGAACCTCCTACCTCTTCTCTTTACACAATTTTGAGCCTTCCATATCGGCCAAACCCTGACCATTTCTCTTCTAAAATTCCCTAGAATCATTATAGAGGTTTTGGTCTCCTATAAATCCCAACTCTAGTGCTTTAAGAGGAATCTTAAAAGAGGTGCGTCGAAGAAGAGGTAATCTCTTCTACCAATTCTTTCAAGTTTCTTTCTTCTTCAACTTTTTCTTCTTTAGATGTTTCATTATAAAGTAATAAAATAAGTATCTCTAATATTCTGATATTTTATTATCAATATAAAAAAATCCCATTTCACCTTCTATCCATCTTATGGAAAAAAAAATCACCGCGCATGCGTACGTACGAAATATCATCTCCACGCCGTGGTGTAATCTGTTTTTCCACCACCACCTTACTTGGATGGGTATAATGGTGTAAAGAATAAATATATATGGATATTATAACATCATACTAATTATGATATATTATATCATCCATACTAATTCTATTTAATAATTATGGGAATGATATCATCGCTCGTGCGTACGTACGGATTACCGTCTTCACAACGCGATGAGATTCATTCTCCATGTTAACCATTCAAAAATGATTATAAAGTATATATAATGAATAATAATGAAATATATTACATGATAAAGCTACTGGATTTTTGTATATATATATATATATTCCATCTACTTACTTCCATTCAAGTAAATAAGGAATGGAAAACAGCGTTCATGCATACGTACGGCCTACCGTCTCCACGAACGGTGCGTTTCATTTCATTATCTATCTATTATATATATACATACTGAATATATATGATATATAAATAATTTTTTATATTATGAAAGTAAGTAGATCATGATATAAGTAATAATAATATCAAGAATAACAAATCCAAACACAAATGATAAATAAAAAGATTTTACCCAAAACGCTGCTTTAACATGGAATTTAAAAAAGAACCAGTAATATAAAGTCATAAGTGAACCATATATGATATTATAACATTTAATATGATTCTGAAATAAGTCAGTGACATTATTTAAATCATTATACAGGGGGTTCGGATACGTACGAATCCTATCAGACATAATGTCACGACCCCCTCCCACCAATGATGCCCCTCCTGAGCTGGCAATAGTGAAAGGGAGATAATGACCCCCAAGTCCCACCTCCAGTAGGCCCCGAGGTGGAGACTAGCACCAAGGGTATGAGTTTTCACAACTATATGAGGCATTACCCTTTTTAATTTTAAAATATTGGTAAATAGGACAAGTCAACCACCAAAAAGGAAAATAACCAGTGTATATAAATAAACCCAAACCAATCCGACATGAATGTTTAAATAATTTTATAACAAGGTACAAGTAAAAGGAAGCTCAAAGTACAATACCAAAAGAAAAAAAGGTATAACAACAATAAAAAATAAAACTGTCCGACTAGTAGGGTCCCGCATGACCCTGGTAGTCCTCCTGGAAACCTGAAAGTAAACGTAGGGTGAGCATACAAGTATACTCAGTAGGGAATCCTAAAGCTCTCGTGCCAAGTGGGGAGACATCCTAATGTCCTGTGAGAACAGCAGAAGAAACCTAGAAAGGAATTCTATCCACCCAACCTCACCAGCCACACTCACCAAAATATAATCACAACAGGTAGTAGTAGATAAGAAACAACAGTATTGGGTACCCCGCACCATTTCCCTTTAGTTAGATACTCTTCCTAACAGCGAATGTCCTGACGCTGCCACGCTCTCCCTGCCCGCACACACCTGGGCCTCACAACCATGTATCCCGCCCGCACACACCTAGGCCTCACAACCACGTATCCCGCCCGCACACACCTGGGCCTCACAACCACATATCCCGCCTGCACACACCTAGGCCTCACAACCACATATCCCGCCCGCACACACCTCGACCTCACAACCATGTATCCCATCTGCACACACCTGGGCCTCACAAACATGTATCTCGCCCGCACACACCTGGGCCTCATCCTGAAGATTCTAGGGAAAATAGTAGAACCTTCCTGAAGAGTCTTGGGATAAAACCACCCCAATCGAAACCTACCTGAAGAGTTTTAGGTGTAAGGTCGCCTCAAGCCATCATAGCCTAGGGGACAAGGAGAAGGAAGGAGCTAGTAACTAAGGGAAAAACACCCTCTCCCATAAAATGGGAGTGTTCGACACTAAGTTCTCAACATGGGTGGGGTGCAATAAAACACAAAAGATATATATATATATATATCAACCACAGAGCCCAACCTATGGCTTCTAAAAAGAGAAACTGATCACGTGCCTCGACACTACTACTACGAAGCATGCATACAACAAACAACCCCAACCCCAATTAGGTTTTCACGTTTCAACAGAAATAGTTTATTTTGTTCCTTAACTAATGGGAAACTATCCACAACTAACCACATCAATCGTTCATAAAACATATCCCTGCCATCCACAAAACAAGTTAGGAAAAACATAAGCAGCACAACAAAGTCCCTCTTATCAACCAACCAACCCCATTGATTATTATTTCCATTTCATTACCAGGCCCCACCATTCATTAACTCTTCCACTTTTATTTTATATTCACAACCCACTTCCCATTCACAACAACCCAGCCCTGAAGCCCCGCTGCCAACCACCATAACCACAACCGTACCGTACATCATCACCTCTTTAATACCATTCATTGTAGCCCCACTTCCCATCACCAACATAGCATTCACATCAACCCACAACCAAGTCAACCGCAACCCTGTTGTTCACCCGATCCACAACAACCCACAAAACACCCCCAACACATGCCTCGTAAACAAGCCAACACCCACATGTTTATTATTCAATTTTGTTTCACCGGGGTGATCACATAAGGGTTCCATATTTTAAACAGCCAAATTTATGTGATTAACCAATTTCCATATTCCACAAGGTTTCCACCCATAAGAAAATCCATAAGGAGAGGGAAACATTTAATTGTGTAAGAAAAGGCCCCCAATGACCATGATTTTCAGTAGGTAGATGCTCATTAAATTCACAATATAATATCACAGGATATAAAGTAACAACAATCACAACTTCTCATCCCCGTTATATAAGCCAGTTATTATCTTTATTAAACCGGTTCAAAAGTGTTTCACGTAAAGAATAGAACACCCACCCCGCATGATGCAAAAATTAGAGAGACGAAGGTAAGATCCCTACTTCAACAGGTTCTTGATCGCAACGTTCCCCCGGATCAACCTTAGAAGACGTCCGTCAGCATCCATCACTTATGTCGGGTCCCGGAAAAACCTCATAGGGTGGAAGTCGGAAAGGAAAAACTGAAGGAAAGACAGCGGATCCAAGCTTGGAAGCTCCGCCTCGTCGTTACGATCCCATGGCTGCTGACGGATCGTAAATCGGAGTTCCGACGAAGAAGTTATGAAAGGAAGAGCCTTCGAGTCTCCTAGGAGAGCTCTGCTCAGAGGAGAGGGAAGGAGAGGTGTGTGTTGAAAAGGAGTAGGGGACCCCTCCTTTTATAGGCGTGAAATGAAAAAGTACACGGCGTGTACATTATGGTAGATGACGTGTACTCGGTTCATTCACACGGTCTCCACGTGGCTTCCAACAGGGCTCCGCGGCCGTTGACTGGTCAACACACGGTTTGAGGGTAACACATTCGCAGGGAAGGACTACACGGCGTGTTGTTTAGACACACGGTGTGTACTCATTCATTGCACACAGAAAGGACACGACTCCAACATGGTACACAGCCGTTGAATGGTAACGCGTACGTGGGGAAGGACTACACGGCGTGTAGTACTGGACACATGGCATGTACCCATTTACTTCACACGGTGAGGACACAACCTGCAACATGGGGTATACCCGGCAAGGGGGTACACGACGTGTACTCAAACTACACGGCGTGTAGTTTCAAAAATTCTGGAAAGTGTGGGAAAATTTCATTTTACCCTCCAGAACACTTCGTTCCCTCCTTTTTGACAAAGGAATGGGCCGGAGAGGTCTGGGGCATTACATCAGATACCTCTTAAAACATTCCCATCCCTGAGAATTTAAAAACCAACCCAGAGGGACCCGACAAGATACCTCTTAGGGTTCTCTTTATAACAGGAACCGAACCAACAACCCTAATCATATGTGTTAGGAATTCCTTCTCTTATGTCGAGATATTATCCACTTTAGGCGGCACTGAATCACCTGCACGGGTTTAATCGCATCCCTATTAATGTGTCTGGATTAAGAATTGGGTCTTCCCACTTTCATACATTAGGATTTTCCAACTTACACTGCCCCCAACACCGTACAACCCACACATTGCCCAGACACATGGCATGGGGAATTCCTTCTCCCATGTCGAGATATTATCCGCTTTAGGAAGCACTGACTCGCCTGCACGGGTTTAATCGCATCCACATTAATGTGTCCTGATTAGGTATTAGGTCTTCCACTCCCCACATGATAGGGCTCTTCACGTACATTTAAAGAAAAGCGGGAAATAACATATCATTAAAAACTCACAAAAACAAGGTCCCAACCCAAATAATGAGCAAAAGAGTTCCAACAATGGAGTGTAATTCTCCCAAAAAAACATAAAAGAGATCATTCAAGAAAACCCAAGCACATATCTATCAATCCCTAGTCCTGCTGGAGGTGCCAACTCTGCTGCGTGCAACTGTCCACGCCCAGCTCCTCTGCCTCTCTGATGTCGACTAGGTGCCATAGCGGTACGGTAAACAAAGAATTCCTAATCTCGAGTAGTAAGGAAAAACTAAAGGTTTTATTTTATCATTTTAATTAATTTCTTTCCCATAACACCCAAATCATGTAAAAAACAATCATGATGATGCATGTACCTTCCCTAGGGTCTCTACCCTGCAATCAATGTAGTATCACTTGGTCGATCGGTTAGCTCGGAGTCCTTGCATCGGATCACGGGGGGCCCTAAAATCCCGTGTCCTAGCCGGTCTTCCCTGGCCTATGTCACACACCAAGATTAACTAACATTGTTGCCCTACCATCCCATGCAATCCTCACCGTTCCTAAATCCAGACTCCATCCTATCTCTCAACCATCACCTCTGATACCATTCTGTCACAACCCCCTCCCACCAATGATGCCCCTCCTGAGCTGGCAATGGTGAACGGGAGATAATGACCCCCGAGTCCCACCTCCAGTAGGCCCTGGGGTGGCGACTAACACAAAGGGTATGAGTTTTCACAAATATGCGAGGCATTACCCTTTTTATTTTTAAAAGATCGGGAAATAGGACAAGTCAACCACCAAAAAGGAAAAGAACCAGTGTATATAAATAAACCAAAACCAAGCCCACATGCATGTTTAAATAATTTTATAACAAGGTACAAGTACAAGAAAGTTAAAAGTACAATACCAAAATAAAACAAAGGTAAAACAACAACAACAACTCCAACTGTCCGACTAGTAGGGTCCCGCACGGCCCTGATAGTCGTCCTGGAAACCTGAAAGTAAACGTAGGGTGAGCATACAAGTATACTCAGTAGGGAAACCTAAAGCTCTCATGCACAAGTGGGGACACATCCTAATGTCCCGTGAGAACAACAGAAGAAACCTAGCAAGGAATTTTATCCACCCAACCTCACCAGCCACACTCACCAAAACACAATCACAACATGTAGTAGTAGATAAGAAACAAGAGTATTGGGTACCCCGCACCATTTCACTTTAGTTAGCTACTCTTATTAATGGTGAACGTCCTGACGCTGCCACACTCTCCCCGCCCGCACACACCTGGGCCCCAAAACCACGTATCCCGCCCGCACACACCTGGGCCTCAAAACCACTTATCCCGCCCGCACACACCTGGGCCTCACAACCACGTATCCCGCCCGCACACACCTGGGCCTCACAACCACGTATCCCGCCCCCACACACCTGGGCCTCAAAACCACGTATCCCTACCTCACACACCTGGGCCTCACAACCATGTATCCCGCCTGCACACACCTGGGCCTCACAACCACGTATCCCGCCCGCACACACCTGCGCCTCATCTCGAAGATTCTTGGGAAAACAGTAGAACCTGCCTGAAGAGTCTTGGGCTAAAACCACCCCAATCAAAACCTACCCAAAGATTCTTAGGTGTAAGGTCGCCTCAAGCCATCACAACCTAGGGTAGAAGGAGCATGAATGAGCTAGTAACTAAGGGGAAAACACCCTCTCCCATAAAATGGGAGTGTTCGGCACTAAGTGCTCAACATGGGTGGGGTGCAATAAAACACAAAAGATACAGATATATATATATGTACCACCCACACAGCCTAACCTATGGCTTCTAAAAAGAGAAACTGAGCACGTGCCTCAACACTGCTACTACGAAGCATGCATACAACAAACAACCCCAACCCCATTTAGGTTTTCACATTTCAGTAGAAATAGTTTATTTAGTTCCTTAACTACTGGCCAACTATCCACAACTAACCACACCAATCGTTCGTAAAACATATCCCTACTATCCACAAAACAAGTTAGGAAAAACATAAGCAGTACAACAAAGTCCCTCTTATCAACCAACCAATCCCATTGATTATTATTTTTGTTTCATTACCACGCCCCAACATTCATTAACTCTTCCACTTTTATTTAATATTCACAACCCCCTACCCGTTCACAACAACCCAGCCCTACATCCCTACTGCCAACCACCATAACCACAACCATACCACACATCATCACCTCTTTAATACCATTCATTGCAGCCCTGCTGCCCATCACCGACATAGCATTCACATCATCCCACAACCAAGTCAACCGCAACCCTGTTGTTCACCCGATCCACAACAACCCACAAAACACCCCCAACACATACCTCGTAACCAAGACAACACCCACATGTTTATTATTCCATTTTGTTTCACCGGGCTGATCACTCAAGGGTTCCAGATTTTAAACATCCAACTTTACATGATTAACCAATTTCCACATTCCACAAGGTTTCCACCCATAATAAAATCCAGAAGGAGAGGGAAACATTTAATTGCATAAGAAAAGTCCCCCAACGACCGTGATTTTCAGTAGGTAGATGCTCATTCAATTCACTACATAATATCACAGGATATAAAGTAATAGCAATCACAACTTACCATCCCCATTATATAATCCAGTTATTATCTTTATTAAACTGGTTCAAAAGTGTTTCACATAAACAATTGAACACCCACCCCACATGATTCACAAATTAGAGAGACAAAGGTAAGATCCCTACTTCAATAGGTTCTTGATCGCAACGCTCCCCCGGATCAACCTTAGAAGATGTCCGTCGGCGTCCATCACTTCTGTTGGGTCCTGAAAAAACATCCTTGGGTGGAAGTCAGAAAGGAAAAGAAAAAGGAAATACAACAGATCCAAGCTCGGAAGATCCTCCTCGTCGTTACGATCCTGTGGCTGCTGACAGATCGTAAATCGGATCTCAGACGAAGAAGTTATTGAAGAAAGAGCCTTCGAGTCTTTTGGGAGAGCTCTGCTCAGAGGAGAGGGAAGGAGAGGTGTGTGTTGAAAAGCAGGAGGGGACCCCTCCTTTTATAGGCGTGAAAAGCAAAAGTACATAGCGTGTACTTTATGGTACACGGCGTGTACTCGGTTCTTTCACACAGTCTCCACGCGGCTTCCAACACGGCTCTGCGGCCGTTGACTGGTCAACACACGGTTTGAGGGTAACACATACGCGGGGAAGGACTACACGGTGTGTAGTTTAGACACACGGCGTGTACTCATTCATTGCACAAGGCAAGGACACGACTCCAACACGGTACAAGGCTGTTGACTGGTAATGCGTACGCGGGGAAGGACTACACGGCGTGTAGTACTGGACACACGGCGTGTACCCATTTACTTCACACGGCAAAGACACAGCCTACAACAAGGGGTATACCCGACAAGGGGGTACACGGCGTGTACTCAAACTACACGGCGTGTAGTTTCAAAAATTCTGGAAAGTGTGCAAAAATTCTATTTTACCCTCCAGAACACTTCGTGACCTTTTGTTTTGACAAAGGAATGGTCCGAAGAGGTCCGGGCCATTACACATAAGGTAAGGGATAACTATTCCAATCTCATTCTTATCCAAGATTGTTTTTTCTTAAGTATTTACTGGGGTTATATTTTCATCCACGTCCATAAAAATGTTTTTCATAAAGTGTTTAATATTCATCCATGTATTTTTAAAGTCATGTTTACCCCTATTTGACTTTTACTTTGTTTTATGGAAGGAATATTTCTTTTGTTTACTATACGTAATAATTTTTTACTTTTCTGTTAAAAGTAAGTGGAGAATGTTTTTCTTAACTTATAAGGCATGAAAGGATTTTTATGGTTTCATAACGCCTTATTTTCATGAAGTTTACTCTATAAGATTTCATTGTTATTTTTAATAAAATAATTTTCTTTTAAAATTGGCATTTTGTGAAAAGAAAATGATTTTTAAGAAGAAAGGATATTTCCCTCAAGAATTCTTTTCAAGTGTTTTATCAAAACCATTTTCCATCTAAGATGACATTATTTCATATGTGTATGTCTCAAGTATAATATCTCTATGATTTACATGGTTTCACTTTTCTTATGATGAAATTATATCCATTTTTTTGTATGGATTATGTTATGATGGGATGATGTTTATGAAACCCATTTTTATTCTTTGGGTTATGATGAATGATTTATGTTTATGTTGTGGAAAAAGTAAGAATGATTTCATTATTAGATGGGTGAGACCTATATCTCCCTCCAATGCATTGGGTAAAGATTTATATCTCATTAGATAGGCATGCCCGAAACAAAAAGTTAATCTGGTTCAGTGATACAGGACTGGAATGAGGAGTGAACTCGATTTAGAAAGGATCTTTTTCCACTAAGACGGTCTTAGCTGCAATGCCTTGGCTACTATGGAAACCATATAATTTTTTTAATGGTTTTACACAATTACATGTTTTATTCCCATTCTATTTTTTCAGGATTAATGTTTCTTTATGATCTATACCTTACGTACTACCATCTTTTATGTCATTTCTCAAGATCTTGATGTTTAAACATTATGGTCATGTTTTTAAGTTAAAATGTATATGATTTGTTTTATTTTATCCATGCTTACCCTTACTAAGCATTTGAGCTCACCATTTTATATGTTTTCTTTTCCCCAGGATTTAGAGAAATGATTTAGGTAAGAGAACAAAAAGGGGATGATCTTTATGGGAGATGTTAAAGATCTTTCACCATGATTAGAAGATTATGTTCCGAGTTTCCAAAGACACTAAACTATTATGGTCCTTGAGTGTTGGTTCTTGTTATGTATTAAGTATTCTGAAAAATTAATGTAATGTCCATGTACGTCAAGCTTTGGGTCTCTATATTAATTAAGGAAGTAAAATCAAAAATACTTTCTCAAGTGATTGCACAACCATCACTTATGGAGAAAATAAAGGATGCTCAAAGAAATGATGAAGAAATTTTTAAAAAGTTAGAAGCTATAAAAAATGGTAAATACTCAGGGTTCAAAGTTGATGAGGAAGGATTCATAAGATTTATGTCATGACTATGTGTATAATTCAATATAGTGATAACTATAGAGCTTCTGAATGATGCACATAGATCCACTTTCTCTATTCACCCGAGAAGAACAAAGACCTATTGAGATCTCAGAGACCACTATTGGTGGGACAATATGAAGAAATAGATCATTGATTATACAACAATGTGATTGGAATGTCAGAAAGTGAAGGTTAAAAGGAAAAATTTCTTAAGGGATGATGCAACTATTATCCATACCAACAAGGAAATGGGAAATAATCACCATGGACTTTGCCAGTAGACTTCAAGGACATCCAAAAGAAATGATGCTATATGGGTTGTTGTGGAGAATCTTACAAAGACAACTCACATTATCGCTATTATATAGGACTCCTCACTAGATAAACTTGTGAAAATATACCTCAGAGAAGTGGTAAGGTGGCATGGAGTACCACAATCGATTGCATCTGGTCATGATTCTAGATTTACCTTTAGGTTATGGAAAACTCTATGACATTCTCTATACACTGATATGAACTTCATTATGTCTTATCATCATCAAACTGATGTCTAAAATGAGTGGACTATTCCGACACTAGAATACATGTTGAGAGAATATTATATGGACTTCAAAGGAGGATGGGACCAACATCTACCTAGGTCGAGTTCTCTTACAACAATAGTTTACACTCAAGATTCCTAATGGATCCATATGAATCCCTTTTTGGGAAAAAATTTAGAACACCAGCTTGTTGTGATGAAGTCAGTGAACCTAATATTTTGGGACTTAAATGGTTGAAGAAATGCTGGAAAATTTGAAATACATTCAAAAACATATCTGGGCTCCACAAAGTTGACAGAAGATCCATAAAAACAATCATCAATTGGATCTGGAGTTTAAGGTTGTAAATATTATATTCCTTCACATATCACCATGGAAAAGGATCATGAGATTTGGGAATAAAGGAATGATAGCTCCCATGTACGTCGATCCCTTTGAGGTCCTAGATTGCATAGGAGCAGTGGCATATCATATTACACTTCCACCAAGTATGTCTCAAGTTTATGACATATTCTATGTCTCTATATTGAGGAAGTACATACCATATCCTTGACATGTACTAAATTCAGAGGTGGTATTGAGGGAAAATGATATCTCTTATGCAGAGAAGATGGTTAAGTTATTGGACTATAAAGATAAATTTATAAAAAATGAGACAACTCACCTATTCAAAGTACTATGGATAAACCACAAGTACAAAGAGGAATTATGAGAACTAGAGGAAGTGATGAAGGATACGTACCTCACCTTCTTTCACCATAATATGTAAGATGAAATTTTGAGGGAAAAATTTCATAGGGGGAATTTAATGACCCATAATTTTATCGAAGTAAATTCTCTTCTTATAATTAGGTCATATAGTATAAATTTCATACATCCCATACATAACCTAATAAAATTATTATTATTTAATAGAATTAAGGAACCTATACCAATGGAATAGAAACATGAATATTGGAATAGTAATGTGACCATTATGAATAATAAACCATCCAATATAATATTTACCTCAACTTTGAAATTATAAATAAAATTTGGGTATCTTATGAATTAAAATATAACAAATTTATATCATGAAATAAGTAATTAAATATTTTAAAATTATAAATTAAGTATTAGTATTTTTGTGAAAAGTAAATATTTATTTATAGTTTTAAAATTAAAATAATGATTTAGAAGAAAATTTATTTTCATAAAATGGATTCATAAATTAATATTTTGGTGTCTTATTATTATAATCTATTTTTATAAGACCTTAATTAATTTTTGAAAATGACATAAAATCGGTTATAATACTAAAATCAGTATTTTTCGAGTAAAGGATGACTTAATTTAAAATATTAAATATCTCATATTTGGAAAATTATATTTATAAAATTTAGCCCATTTTTGAATTATAAATTTCAAAAAAAAGGTAAATATTTGGTATATTTCTAAAAGAGTTGAATTTTTGGTGAAAAGTGAAATACGATAATTTACGATATAAACTAAATACATGATTTTTTGAGTCCTGGTTGATGTATGTCTGATTTAATCCCATTATATATAAATAATTTTCATAATTTAATATATTTGGTCATAATTTTCCACACTATTGATAGAATTTATTAAAAATAATAAAATAGTGAATATAATAATCAAAAGCCACCCCTCTCCTCGCCTATAAATACCACCCCTCACAACTTATACTACTCACACCACCAAATACTTGAATCTTGTAAACATTCTTCCCAATACTATTTATAAGCCTTTTACACACTTCTTAGAGATTCTAATATCAACAAATGACGAAACCATAGTTCTTTAAAGAGGTTCTCAAGGAGAATAAATTCAAGAGGTAAAATCCTCTTTCGTTCTCTTTTAATTTCTTTTCTTTTCTTATCCTCTTCTAACCTCCTATATAAAAAAATACACAATATCTACCTTATAGTATATATACTATAAATTTTTTATGTTAATGGAATATCCATCATCAAACCCCTTATTCTCTCCCTTTTATTCAAAAAAAAGTAAATAGTGTCCCTGATGTGTCGATTTACCGCCATCCTGGAAGTTGTTTTTTCATTTTCCATTACCACCTACAAGGTCATAAAATAGTTATTATGGTTAAATAAGATTTTATTATACATTTTATAAATTATATAATGTTTGGGAACCAATATATAAACTTTATATTAAATAAAATAACATAAGTCCATGATGGGTGTAAAAAGCACCAAAATAAATTAAATCATTTTCATTAAAATTTTATCCAATGAATCATCCTCATACCATATAAAAATTATTATATAATATAATTTAGACTTATGTAATTTCATTAATATCATATAAATTCATTGATGGATAATTATTTCTATTTTACATGAACTTCCATACTTATATACAGGCTATCTGATCATGAAAACCAAGAAAATGAACACTCCCAAAATGGTGAAATTGAATCTTATAAATAATAAAAAAGACCATAAATGAACTCAATAAACTTTTAATAAATAAATTACATGTATAAAAGTTTATGAATTAATTTATTAATGATGTTAATTTTATTATATAGGATATTAAGTATAATCATAGAACACTTTCATACCTAAGGTAACGGATTGTGTCCGAACACCCATTTTTAGTTAAAGTAACGCTTTATCTCTATTTACCATAATTAAATAATTAATTATTCTTAAATACTATTTAAAAATTATGGATTTATATTCTATAAATATTTACCTATCTCAATTATTCTTTATTTTATGGGGAAATACATGTTTTATAAGGTCCCGTTATCAATTGTTTCTCGTTAACCAAGCCCGATGTAAGGGAACTTCTCAATTTCATACCCATTTTCACGTAAAATCCCGAATATGTTTTAAGCCGCCATTATTTTTATAAAATGAAAAATTTCACCATAAAAAATATCTTTGTTCATTTCTAGTTTTATTAAAACAAATATTCATTTTCCTCTTTAAAGTCTCTTTTATATTTTCGCTTAAACCACACTATAGTGGCTCATTTATAATGTTTCCTAAACACTATTTTACATCATTCACATCAGTTTTACATAAATTATAATTAACTATTATTATTTTATTTTATTAAGTTCCTCGTATGATTTTAATCCATTCTTTCATGGACACATTTATGATACGCCCATTTGTTAGGCCTTATGATATGATTACGATACCCATTTCTTTCGTGGGTAACCGTTATGATTATTATTTATATATGATTTTTCAGGTAGCACACATATTCAAGAATAAGTTATGATGTGTGAACCTAGATAAAACTTTAATGTATTGGGTAATGTTTAGTATCATGAGATTTCATATTGGGAGAGAGATTAAACCTGATTCATTTATGGGACTTTGTCCACATTATGATATAGTATTCGTAGTTAGCCTTGACTCATGTTTATGTCATGTTATATGTTGCTTCCATATTTATATGTTTCCATTGTTACATGATCCCATGTTATATATGTATATTAGTGTTCCATTACTTTTTATGTCATAATTTTATGCCTTCAAACCCATGTACTATGCTTTATTTCTCTGTTTATTCCCTTACTAGGATTTTTAGCTTATACCTTTTGTCTATGTATTCCCTAGTTTATCCTATAAAGATGTTTGAGCTTAAAGTATGTTAGGAGATCATTATGGATGATAAATAAATATATGTTTTATTATATTTCCATGTTTTTAGTTTTATGTACCCATTCATCCAAATACACTATACATAATGATCCTTGATTTTTATTTGAGGTAAATTATGCTTAAAATCATGAAATAATATATGTAAAAGGCTAGGGACGTTATAGGTCCTATGATTTTGAGAGGTACCATTTTTGTTTCTTGGACCATAGAAAGTAATTTATTTGATACAAGTGACTCCCAATCATTCATTTCATTACATTTTTTACATCATATAAACCGTAAAATGGTACTCATACCATTTTATTGGTGTTAGTAATGCCTCAAGAAAATAAGGAGTAGAGACCCTAATGCCAATAATGCTCTTTCTTTATGTGTGAGGTTGATCTAGTTTGAGATTTTTTGGTTCTTCAATTATACCTATTTGATGTTATTATTGAGATGTACATGTTTATTTATGAAAAATATACAATTGAAATCTATCAAAAAATGGTTTCCTTTATTAACCTTAATGAAATGTACCATATGTTCCATGCAGAGTGGAACATGAGGTCTAGTCAAGTGGGACCTCATATTCAAGAGGTTGGTATATGATATCTTTATTTGCTACTAAACCAAGATAATACTTTTTTATTGGTGATATTCATCCAATAGTCAATGAATTTCTCTAGGAGTTTCCTAATGTTTTTTAGGTTTGAATCTAGAGAGGGAAGTGGAGTTATTTGTTGAATTAGTCTTTAGAACTCAATGGATTTCAATTTCCTCTTACTATAAGGCTCCAGATTAGTTGAAATATATGAAAATTCACATAGATGATTTAAGAGAAAAGGGATTCATATTCTATTGTGTGTCAACCTAGGTGGATTATATTATCTTTTCTAATAAGTCTATTGGAACTCTATGGTTTTGTGTTGATTATCAGAATCCCAACCAGGTAATGATCATGAACAAATACCCTTTTCCCTACATTGATGATTTTTCTGATCAATTAAAAGGAGAAAAATAGTTCTCAAAAACTAAAAAACGGTCTAGTTACCACCAAATATGAATAAAAGAGTTGGATATTAATAATACCACCTTCAGGTGACAGAATAGATTTTTTAGTTCCTTATGAAGCCATTTTTTCCTGACAAATGCTCATGTTGTCTTTATAGTGTTCATGAAACAGATATTCCACCAGTATTTTGACACATTTTTCAAAGATTTTTATGGATAAAAATATAGTTTACTAAATGTCTAAAAAATATCACATTCATCACATGATACATGTTTTTTTGAATCTTAAGGGACCATCAATTGTATGAAAAATTCTCAAAATTCCAATTCTAGATCTGAGAAGTTATATTATTAGGACATGTGGTATCAAAAATCGGTATCTTAGTTGATCTTGAAAATTTTTGGACTGTCATTTCATGGAATGAACCATGAAATATCATTAAAATACAATTCTATTTGAGTTTGGTTTGATATTATCAGTAGTTTGTGAAGGGTTTCTTAAATATTTCATCATTATTGACTACCCTCAGCTAGAAAGGGGTAAAGTTCATGTGGTACATAGTGTGTCATACATCCTTTGATAAATATAAGAAATGTTTTACATCATCACCCATTTTTAATATACTAAATGATTGATAGGAAAACAATGTTTATTGTAATTATTTGGGTTCTGGTTTGGTCTACATCCTTATACAAGTAGATAATGTGATGTATTTTGGTTCTCGTCAGATTTGACCTCAAGAAAATAATTATCCTACTCATGATATAACAATAACAACTATTATTCATTCCCTTAATAGTTATAAGCCCAATATTTTGGGGAGATGTTTATAATTTACTATGACCATGGGAGTTTGGGTCACATCTTTTTTCAAAAGGATTGGATTAACTGAGAAAGGAAATGGGTGGAATACTTAAAATAACTAGACATTAACATTTTATATACACTATGAAAGGGTAATATAGTTGATGATTACATTATTAGGTTTTTTATTCCATAAATATAAAGAAATAAAATGATGAGTGGAACTTTATGGGTCTCATTTTCATAGAATCACTTGGGAGTAAGGGAGGAAGAGTCTGTGAATGTTCTAGTAAGCATTATGTTGACATACAATATTTTTAAGATGATCCTATAAAAGTAGCAACATGATAATGATTTCCAAAATATCAGGGATTCATTATGTAGTGGGGATATCGTTAGGTAGTTTTCTCTCTCCTTGTAAGGTATTCCATGGATTAAGAACTGATATATTGTTCCTCTATCTGTGAGAAATTATATGAAGGGGGTATGTCACAATTTTCCAAAATCTATCCAAATTGGAACTATAAAGATATTTTATGCCATGAATTTTCTGTTTTTGTGTCCTAGTATGAAACATGACATATATAACTTTGTATATCAATACTAAACTTTCAAAAATATTAAGGGTAATCACATAAGGGATTCTAGTTTTTTCAGCCTTGCCGCATGCTAATAAGAAATGGAATTTCATACTGATTCTCATCACCACTAAGGTGGAGGGCTTGGGAATTTTTTATGAAAATGAGATCATAAGTTATCATGGTAAACCAATAACCATTATCATCAATATATATCCTATTTTCACCTTTTTTTAAGGGCCTCTTGGAGGTCATTATATCTCAAGTCATGTTTACATTAATATATTATCTCTAATAAATGGGATAAAAGAATGAGAAACTTAGATTTTGGAAGATATGATTCATGTCAGCATGTTAGAATTTTTAGGTTCTTGGGACAACCATTTAGATCTGGTTGAGTTCACCTATAATAATAGTTATTGATCATCCATAAATATGGAAACATTTTAAGGTTTTAATTGTTTAATTTGTAACTCATAGTTTTGATGGTTGGAGGTGGGTGAATCTTCCATTATGGGACCATGATTGGTTCTAGAGGCAATGATGAAGATTTATATTATTAATCCATTTTTCTGGATGGCTCAAATCTAGTAAAAATCATACATGGGTCACCAAAATCATCCATTGGAATTTTTAGTTAGTGACAAAGTGTTCCTGAAAGTCTCAACTCATATGGGTCTCCAACATCTTAGAATTAAAGGGAAACTATCTTCTAGATCCATCAGACCTTTTAAGGTTATTTAATGGTTTGAAAAGGTGGTATATTTCTTGGCATTACCACCTCATCTGACATCAATCCATAATTATTTTCATTTTCCTCAACTAAAAATGCTCCAACCTGACCCATATCATGTTCTAAATTGGGAATGCCTAGAATTAGAACTCGGTATGTTAGCGACTTATTAACTATTTCAAATTACTAATTATCTTATTATGGTTTTACATGAAAGGTCTATATGATTGGTCTGATTTCTATGGTAGCATGGATAAAATACACATGAGACATGGTAGTGGGAGTCCATGATGATGGGGAAATGTCCTCATCTATTTTTAGATCTAAATTATTCAAATTATCTTTCTAGGGGAAGAAAATAGTATTTTCATGAGAATTATCATGCTCAGATATTTATTTTAGGTATGATCACTCACTTTCTTTACCTTATTCACTTACTGATTTATGTTATTTTTTGGTTGATTTTTTAGTCCTTATCATTGTCTGGGTGTGTCTCTTGAGAGGCGGTGTTTTTGTGGACCTGGGAACATAATTGGAAAAGATAAAGGAGGTCCACTTGTTGGTCATTTAGGGCCACCATCTAGTTAATGTATTGACTAAGGATAACCCACACTACATAGAGCCCATTGAATAGATTGTGATCAGCCACTGACCATTTGATGGATTTTTTGGTCTTATTGGCAATATTCCATCAATGATCAACTCATCAGTGACCAGACATAAGCCAATCGAGGAAAAATATGTGTTTCTAATATTATACCTATAACTACCAGCTAACTGTATGGTCATCATCAACAAACCGTTGAAGATATTATCCGACCAATATGATCTATTGGGTAGTTAAGGATACCAATTATATTAAGAAAATTATGGTTTTTTTTATTTTTTCACTAGAACCCCCATTTTATTCTTCTATCCTACTCTTTTGACTTAAAATAAACCCATATAAACCTATGAGACCTATATTCATGTTTTTGACTGACCTAACTGAAATCCTTGGTGGTCTAAAGTGTCTATTAAAGCCATGATACTCTTTTGATAATTCTATATATGATTTGGTCTTAGATCCTCTTCTTCCTTGTGTTACTCTAATTTTCTTACTATGGATCAACCATTAAAACCATGGGAATTCATTGTATCTAGTTTTATAATTGGGAATTTTGGTTCTGTGGATCTCTTTCTTACTTTTTTTGTCCCTTATCTCTCTATCTTGTGGTTCTCTTTCAATTGTCATAATTCCTATTGTTTTGAGGTAGTTGGTTTCATGAAAAACATTATCCCCTAGGAATTTTGTTCATTATCTTCTAAATTGGTTTCTAAAACTTTTTATGGGAATGATCAATGATTTGATGAATTATGGATTTTTTAATATTGAAATTAAATGGATTTCCACTTTGGGTTTTCTAAATAAAATGGATTTCAAATAACGTTTTTTACGATTCCAAAGGTTTTTTTGTTTATTTATATATGAAAATCACTATGAATTATTTTGGTTCTAAAAATTGGTAAGGCTAAATGTTGTCCTTGGTGAGGCAGGGAGTGTTGGGTTTTTTTGAAAATTATTCTCTTTCATCAGATAGTTTTTTCTGAACGGAGGTCATTATACATAGATCATCAAACTGAATTGAATCAGATAGAGTCCATCATATAAAGTACACAAGTGGTCAACCAAAAAAAATTCACTAGATTGAATTTCATAATACATATCCCATCGGTTGGAGTCTCTAAAATAGATTTCATCAAATAGTGTTTCCACAGGTGGTGTCCACTGGGGTAGAATCTCGAGGTTATGTTTACAAGAATGGCTAGCAGATATTAGAGGTTTTATAAGATGGTTGAATAGTGTATTTGAGGTTGTCTAGGTCAATATAATTTTGATCGTGAATATCAAAGGTTAGTGAAAATTGTTCACCAAATGGAGACATCTATTTATAGAGGTCATGGACTAACTCTGAAGTATGATAGTTTCCTATGAAATATTTGTATTTGTTTCTGAATTTATTGTGGGAGAATCTATAAATTAAGAAGAAGAGAGTGACGATTTTTTTCATTTGCATGTATATTCTATAATGAGAATGTTTGTAGTGTTATCCTATTGATGTCAGATTTTTATTTGAATCACATAATCCTATTTGTCCATTTATTTTCTTTTGTGTATATGGAGTGAATTCATAGAATTTTTGCAGTGATTAGGTGGGATTTCATCTTAGTTTAGGTGCATAAAATCAGGGGGAGGCAGTTATCATAAAAAATTAATTCTTTGGTTCCACTGGTGTTATTATAATGGATTTGTGGATCTTTCATCCATACAGTCCAGAATGATCATACAAAAATATCCATCTAGTGTATATTGTTATTTCTATGTATTTCTAGTGGAATGGATGGTGTGATCTTGAGGGCCATTATTATTCTCTAAAAGTTGTATTAAAGTATTAGTTCTACTTCAATTACATCATTAATATTTCTCATCCCATTTGATTTAAATTCATTTTGATTTCAATTATTTTTTTAATATTATTAAAATAATGACTTCAAAGGAATAAAATGTTCATATGGATACGTTAGGTGGAACAAACTTTTTTTAGTGAAACAAATTGGAGGATCATTTGATATAGAAGGATTGAGATTCCCCTTTGTTTGTAGAATTCCATGAAATGATGGAAAAAATTAATGGGGGTGGTTGGAAAAGAAAGATTTTTCCTTGATAAAGATATCAATTTCTCAAAAATATTCTTTAAATATCAAATGTAATAAAACTACTAAAGAAGTTAAATAATTGGATAAAATTTATGAGAAACCAATGATTCTTAACAATTATTTCATGATGTGAATATTTTTTGGATTGTGGTTATCATATGGAAGATCTACATCAAAATTAAAGTTATTAGGTTAAAGATATGGACCATATCACATGAATGACATGAATATGATCTTAGGGTAGCTCAAATCTATGAGGGTAACTTTAATATATGTTGTTTGGTATTTATTTTCCTTTCTTTAAAATAAAAAAACTAGGATTCTATGGTGATTATAGTGAGAAACCTTAGTAAAATGAAAAATATTTTGTTTGATGATATTCTAAACTAAATCTTGAATTAGGAGTTTTGGTGGAAGATAGTCCAAGATCTATCCAGAGGTTCTCTAAATAAAATCGGATGGGGGTAATCATATCAACAAAATGACTGTTAGAAGAATAAATATTCAGATGATAATTTTCAAAGAAGAATTTGAGGAAAATTGACTATTATAAGTCCCAAATTTAGGATTTTTGGGAATAAAGGACATATAAAGTTGGATTTATGGAACCATTCTGATGCTTCCACTTTAAGATAGACGAACTCAATAAGTATAATGGAAGGATTCAGTCATTTATTTTTGAGTATGATCATTATATAAGAGTCATTGTTTATTTATTCTAGCGTATCTTTTCATTCAACTAGTGATAAAGGATGCATGATTGATTATATACCAAAAAGATTGGGTAGAGTTCATCTATTTGAAAATGAAGATCTCAATATTGTTTAAAAATGAGATATTAATTTTCAAATGAAAACTAGAAGTTTCTTTATATTGAAAGATATTAGACATATTACGGGTCTCTAAAAGAATGTCATATTAGTGGGAAGACATGGTGATTCTTGTTTTGGAATGATTTTTTTGAATGGTGTCTAAAAACCAACACAAGTTCCATGGTGATTAATCACAGAGTAAAAAAATGGAACATTCTACTTGATCAGATTTAAGGATACAATTTCATTGATCAAAATAACTTCCATGGATAGTCCAGAATTGTGGGACTATAGGTTCTTACAACTCAATGAAAATAATTTAAAAGTACTAAGTTAAAAGTGTATATATAAGCTAAAAAAATGGATCATATAAGACATGTTATTTGTTTAATGGAAACAATATATATTTTCCTCTATATTTGATGATAAAAAACCATGGAATTAAAATATGGAACATGTTAATTCCAATGTTTGGAAACATTCCCATATTCACTCAATGGAGGATCACTATACAACATGACGTAAATTAATGATGCCACATCAAAGGTTTGGGTTTACTTATTGAAGAATAAATTTTCTGTGTTTTTGGTATTCATTTAGTGGAATATTTTGGATGAAAGAGAGTGAAAATAAAAGTTTATGTGTCATCATACAAACAATGGTAGGGAGTACATAAGAACTTTTTTCATAAATTTTATCAAAAGAAGGGAATCTCGCATGAGAAATTTTTTCTAGGAACTTTAAAAAAATGGAGTACCTAAAAGGAATAATTAATCTTTTCAAGATAAATCCTAAAGTATGAGTATTAGATTTAAAATTAAAAAGTAAATTTAGGCAGATTTTATAAATACAATATAATATTTTGTAAAGGGAGTTCTAGATTCAGATATGGTAAATGAACTTCCAGAGGAAATTTGGTCAGGTATGAGACCATAGGTAAACCTTCCAAATTTTTTTGGAACTATCTTATATATTTATACCTATTATAAAGATATAGATAATATTTAAGTGAAATCCAAGGCATTTTTTCTCATTTAATATGGGTATGAGAACATTGGATATTTTATATAGGATGATTAAAAGAAAAAAATCATCCAGAGGAAAGATGTTTTTTTCAACGAATGAATTATATGAAATGTTCAGAACATGTATGAGAAGGACGTTAAGGTTCAATAAACTATTTATGTTTAAGACAATTGGACAGATTTCTCTAGATGGACTAATCATTCCGAATCATTAGATGAAACTTCAGATACTGGTTTTCTGAAAGTTAGTCTATCCAGAATAGAATGTTTAGAAAAACCTCTACTAGATGGATAATGTTTAGATAGATGAATAATAGAGGTATGTAACTCTCTGACCCTATAAGACCAGGGTCGGGGCCCAAAACATGGTGGGTAATTATTTTAAAAAAAAAATTTCAGATAAAATTACATATCACATCTCATCACAAAGGATCTTCTCAGTCACGGTTCTAGAAAACCAGATACAACTAATACATTTTGTCAAAACTGAATGAGATAATCATAATAATGTAGCCAGAAAATGGAAAAAATCAAATATGAGAAATATACTTATCATATAATAATAAATTGGAAATGTAGGGTGAGCATAATAATTCCCTCTAAGGGGTTTTAAAACTAATTAACAAAATTCATTTTTAAAAACGTCGTTTTAAAAATAATTATACATCCATTAATCATTTTCTTAAAGGGGAAAAAAATTTCTTTTACCACATCATCATCATTTTTCAAAGGCTACTAGAAATAATTTCTAGGGAAATATCATACTCAATAATTTATATATTTATTTAAATTCTACTAATAAAACACATTTCAGAATATGTATACTAGTACAAAATCTTCATGGAATGCTGTATATAATCTAGAAGTTGATCAAACTAAATTATGGGTGTCATGAAAGGGTATAGGTACAAATTATCACATTAATTAATACTTGCTTATAATTAAACATGAAAAAATATAATAATTCACTTTAACACATAAAATTAAACTCATTAAATGATAGCTGAATTTTCCAACTTTTGTATTAATGTTCTAAAAATGAATTCTACACTTTTTTTATAAATGAATTTCTAAGTACATACACCATTATGCCAGGTGAATTTATTACCATTATCATAAGTAAAATATTCTTAACCAATGATATTTTAATAGTCAAATAATCACATGGTTGGCTAAATATTTATCACATATTGAGGTAATGTATAATGTAGGACAATCATGAAATTCTGTCGAGGCTCATGCCATGACCAAACATAATCATTCTATCAAGGACTCATTTCATGACCTACTTTTGTAGCATGATACATACCGATGCATCGAGAGGCTATAGTGGGCCTCACTTATCACATAATAAGTCCTATAAATTATTCATATGTTAAAACATGTCTTTAAATCAAAGTGCCCCATACCACTTGGATTTATTACATTATTAATTTTATTAAAAGTGTCTCATACCACCTTAAATAATTAATTTGTGTCTTTTATTCACAGTTTCCCATACCACTTTGAATAATTTAAATAATTCTCTTATTAAAAGTCGTATAAAACACTTTGAATAAAAGAAAAAAAGTTAATTTTTCAAGGTGATATGGGACACTTTTATTTAAAGACCTGTGTAGACATATGAGGAATAAGTAGGACTTATTATGTGATGGGTGAGGCCCACTAAAGCCTCTTGATGCATTAGAAGGTCTCATGAGACAAAACTAGGTTATGGAATGAGGCCTTGACAGAATTATTATGTATGGTATTGGCACGAGGCCTTGATAGAATGTTATGATTGTCCTACATTATGCATTCCCTCAATATGTGATTAATCTGTAGCGGACCATGTGTTTATTTAACTTGTAGAATATGATTTGTTAATAATCTTTTACTTATGATAATGTTAATAAATGAACATGGAATAATGATGTATGTACTTGGAACTTCATTTATAAAGAAAGTGTAGCATTTATTTTCATAACTTTAATACAAAATTTGTAAAATTCATTTTTTATTTCATGAGTTACATTTTCTGTGTTAAAATGAATTATGATATTGTTTCTAGTGCAATTTTAAGAAAGTATTAATTCATGTTCTAATTTGTACCTGCACCCATGAATGTCACCCCTAGTTTATTTTGATCTACTCCTGGCTTATATAAAACATTCCCTGAATTTTTGTACTAGTATGCATATTCCGAAATGTGTTTTATTTGTGGCCTTTAAATAAATATTTAAATTATTGAGTATGAGATTTCCCTAGAATTTATTTCTAATAACCTTTGAAAAATGATGATGATGTACTACAAGAAATGTGTTTTCTTTTAATAAAATGTTTTATGGATGTATAATTATCTTGAAAGGATATTTTTAAAAAGGAATTTCATTAATTAGTTTTAAAACCCCTTTCTGGGAATTCTTATTCTCACCCTACATTTTTAATTTAGTTTTATAGGAATAGAAGATTTTTCATTTTTGAGTTCTTCTATGTGGTGGCTGCATTATGAGTTTATCTCATTCAATTTTGAAGAAATGTATCGGCTATATATGGTTTTCTAGAACCTAGACTGAGAAGATCCTCTATGATGAGATGTAATGTGTAATTTTATCAGCAAATATTTATTAGAAAATTATTATACACCATGTTTTAGGCACTAACCCCGGGCTTTTGGGGTTGGGATGTCACAGTTGGTATCTGAGGTAGTACCTAGCCTTATGTGTGGTGCTCTGCCTGAGTTGAGATGTAGGGCCCACAATGAGGATGTTGTGCTATAAAGGGTGGCTGAATTTAACACCCCATAATGATAAAGGGTTAAATGACTAAATGATATGACTCATGTCATCAAGTAGAACCTTCCTTTTCTAGAGCCTACCTAATTAGAACTCTATAATTAAGCATTCTTGGCCTGGAGTAGTGATCAGGATGGGTAACCTTATGGGAAGTTTCGCAGGGTGTGTGTGAGTGATGAAAAAACACACTAGAAAGAACATGTGTCAGTCTGTGGGGACAGTCATTAGTCAGATGACCTACAAAGGAAAAGTGGGTGGGCCCTAGGGTGAGGACTACGTGTCAGTGGGACAAATGCTGGTACCTTGTGGGCCAGGACCCAATGGACATTTTAAGGCATGGTGTCTTCTCTGTCACCGGGGCCCAGTAATCACATTTAGTATTAGAGGTGGTACCCAGCCTTAAGTGTGGTGCACTACCTGGGTTGAGATGTAGGGACTACAATGAGGAAGTTGTGCTCTAAGGGGGGGGGGGGGGTTAATGTAACATCCCAGAATGATAATCTGTTAAATGAATAAATGATATGACTCATGTCAGCAATGTGCACCTTCATTTTTAAAAGCCTACCTGATTAGAACTCCAGTATTAAGTGTGCTTTCCCTAGAGTAGTGATAAGAATGGGTAAACTTCTAGGAATTTTCCTTGAGTGTATGTGCGTGAGGAAAAAGCACACTAGAAAGGACTTGTGTTGGACTATGGGGATTGTCATTAGTCAGATGACCTGTTCAGGCATGTGGGTGGGCCCCAAGGTGGGGACCATGTGTCTATGGGGCAATTGGTGGTACTTGGCGAGCCAGGACCCGAAAACCTTGTTAAAGGTGGGGTGTCTACGGTATCACTGGGACCCAGTTGTGACAGGGAGATGTTCCATTGGATGAACCTTATATTTTTCTAGAATATTAACTTATATCATAAAACTAGTTTAAAGGATTGGAGTTAATAGGAACTTTACATGAACAACAGATGTTGGGGAACTACAAGGTCCAAAAGAAGAAGCTACTCTCAGAGGCATAAAATATTGGGAGCCATCCATGGAAAAGTAAATGAATTCCTTAAATCTCAACAATAATTGGTATTTTTTATGTATCATAAGGGAAAAATAGATCTAGAGAAAAATGGGTTTTTCATTTGAAATAGGAAGTTGATAGAAGTTAAAGGTACAAAGCAATACTAATGGTGAAGGATTTTCAGCAAAAGGAATGGATTGAATTTTATAAAAAAATCACCAATGGGGAAGAACACAACCATTTTAATAGTTCTCAACATTGTTTCATCCAATGATCTATATATAGAGAAGATGTATACATATGTGAATCTTTATGAAGACATTGAGGAATAAATTTATATGGTTCAGTCTATGGGTTAAAAAGTTCATCAAGAGGGGGATCTTGTTTGTATGTTGAAACGTGGTATTTATGTCTTGAAGTAATCACCATGGTAGCAGAATAATTTGTTAAACACTTTCATGATTGAAGAATGTATTGGTTGATGTGATTGTATTATTTGTTATTACTGGAAACATTGGGATTATGGAACATATATCATAAAATTATTATGTGTTGATGATATATGGATCATAGGTTCAATGTGAAATCAAATTGAGTAACTGGAGTGAATGGTTTATTAAAGGTCTATGATGACAAACCTTATTCAATCCGAGAGAATATTAAGGATGAGAATTTGGAGGGATAAGAAAATAGGAATTTTGGTTTCATCCTAGATAGATTATATTAGGAAAGTTATTTAAAGATTCATAGTGATCAATTCTAAATCTATCTAAACTACGCATTTTAAAATTTTAAAACACTCTAAATCAGAGTCACCATCAACAGATAGAGATATTCCTAACATGGAAAAGGAACCTTTATGCCTCATATGATGTAGATTTTATGTCTTCAATGGTTTGAATATGGCTAAAAATTTCATTTGATGTGATAGTTGTGTTGACACTAGAAAATGCATCCCCAAAATTTTCCAAATGCTACCATAAAATGATCCAGGAGGATAGAACATTTTGTAAGATTTGATTTTATAGGTCATATAGCCCGAATAGAGTTACATATTAGGAGTTATGGACAATTGACGTTTGACTGGAAAACTAGTTCGTGAACCCCATTCGTGAAGCTCCCTCTGCGATGGTGGAGTGCCGCTGGGGAACAAGGAGGTGGTAACGCTTAGCGAACGGCGTTGACATTCGCGATCCACTATAGAGAAAGGAGGCAGTATTCTCTGCGAATGACATTGATGTTCATGATCTGCCACAGAGCAAGGAGGTGGGATGCTCCACAAACCCCTTTGATGTTCGTGATCTACCACGAAGTGAGCTTTGTTTTCGGGCTGAGCAGTCTCTACTTCATGGTGCCTCTCCCCTATAAATACCACGCTCACCCCCCTTCTCCAAAGGGTCACTCCACCCCTTGGGTGGCCAATCTCCAAGTTCACATAGCTATACTTTACTTGGGGAAGCGGATCCGTGAGCCTATGCTCCATGAGTAGCTTCTTTCGTGATGCTGCTCCGCGAGTCCTTGCTTTGCGAGAAGCTTCTTTCACGATGTTGATCCGCGAGTCCATGCTCCGCAAGCAGCTTCCTTCATGAAGCTGCTCCACGAGTCCATGCTCCACGAGCAGCTTCCTTCCAGATTCTGCTCCCCAAGTCCATGCTCCGCAAGTAGCTTCCTTCACGATGATGCTCCACGAGTTGGTGTTTCGTGAGTCCATGCTCTACGAGTCCATGCTCTACGAGAACGTTTCCTTCACGAAGATGCTCTGTGATACCCCATGCTTCATGAGTCCATGATCCACGAGCACCTTTAACTATGGGCCGGTCCCTTTACTACTATCACTTACCCCCATGAAAAATAGAGAGTTACACTGTGGAATTTTTAGGCTGGGACGTTGACATTCTCCATTGCGCCCTTATGCGCAACCACCGTCCACCTTTGGAATAACATGATTTGAGATACTCCTCTACACACCATGAAACACCTTGAGGCAATATATTCATCTTGGTTTGTTTCCCATGTTGTGAATTGGTATTATCATCATCGATTCCCCGAGTACCTTGAGTTGAACCATTCCTCAACTAACTCATCCAAACCCTATCACTCGGATCCTAGGACAGGTCGAACCAAAAAGGGCCACCTTTGCGTAAGTCCCAACACCAACCATTGCTAGGTGCCTTATGCCCAATAGTCCTATCTGCATGACTTTAAACTGTATTAATCCTAATATGGAAAACATAGGATGCCACTTACTCAAAATAAGAGATGCCTTGTGTGCCAAGCATAATATGCCAACAGTCTTTTATACATGACTATAAATTGTAGTGCACCCTATGTTCCAAATATAGGATGCCTTATTCTATAAGCATTGGATGACAATATTTTTATATACATGACTATAAACTGTAGTACTCCGTATCTGAAAAATAATAGGATGCCTCTTGTTCTAAATAATATATGCCTTATACTCCAAACATAAGTTGCGTAATTCCATGATTACAGTGGCATAATTTCAAGAGTGATGTCATCCTTTCAAACATTAAACCACTCCACCTCACACTTTGCGTGTCCTTCATTCGACTCTTTATCCACTTCCATGTATGAAGGGAACCTCTAATGGCCCGGTCTCATGCCACATCGGCTCACCTACCATCCTAGGCCAACACCCCGTAAGACTTTGGATGACACTTTGAGTTAGGTCCTGTGTTTCGAACATGGTCAACAGTTGACCCTCATTTGTTTGTCCCCATTTCAGGCTAACGTGATATGGATGTTGTGTTTCAATCATGGTCAACCGTTATCCTTCATCATCGTGCCACCCTCGTCGCATTCTGAGTGTTGGGCATGTGATTCACACTTTTCATCTCCCTTTTTTCAGACTGATTCCAATGCCCTTAACATTATCCCTCTTGTGCACTAGTGCAATGGTGAAGGCCTCAACCCACCAGTGGGTTGGGATGCCCCCATCTCCATACATGAGGAAGACATTACAGGTAGCTTTTTTGCTTAATCCCCATCCACTATTTCTGCTCCATAGCAGCACCTAAGTAGCTTCCTTGTATAAGCTCCATTCACCATTGCCACTCCATAGCGGCACCCTAGAAACTTCCTTGCGTAAGACTCATTCACCATTGCTTCTCTATATCAGCACTTGGGAAGCTTCCTTGTATAAGCCCCATCCACCATTGTTGCTCTATAGTGGAACCCAGGTAGCTTCTTTGTGTAAGCCCCGATTGACCATTGCCGCTCCATATCGGCACTCGACCAGCATCCTCACATAAGCCCCATCCACCATTTCCAATCCATAGCGGCACCCAGACAATGTATTTGCAGAATCCTCATCCACTATTGTCGCTCCATAGAAGCACCCAGGCAGCTTTCTTACATAAACCCCATTCACCATTGCCGCTCCATAGAAGCACCCGAGTAGCTTCACTACATAATCCCCATTCACCATTGTCGCTCCATAGAGGCACTTGAGAAACTTCCTTGCATAAGCCCCATCCACAATTTCCACTCTATAGTGGAACATGGGTAGTATCCTTGCGTAAGCCCCATCCACCATTGTTGCTCCATAGCGGCACCCGAGCAGCTTCCTTGTGTAAGCCCCATCCACTATTGTCGCTCTATAGAGGCACATGGTCAGCTTCCATGCGTAAGCTCTATCAACCATTACCGCCCCATAGCGGCACCCGAGAAGCTTCCTTGTGTATGCCTCATTCACCATTGTCGCTCTATAACGGCACTCAGGAAGCCTGGATTGTAAGACCCAAACTACAACATAAACTATGTGATCTTAGATCCTTGCCAAGGTAGGGTATGGAGGAATACTCCATGAGGTTCAATCCCACCACCCCGGTTGTTTTGACCATCTTCACGTCGGTTCAACAATACCTCGGGCAACCTAGAGTGTAAGCCCAAAACCCCATGAACTATGAGGAATTTGATCATTTCCAAGGTAGAGAATGTAGGAAGCCTCTATGAGGTTCAAGCCCACCACCCCAGTTATTCCGACCTCCTTCATGTCGGTTCACCAACATCTCGAGTATCCTAGGGTGTAAAACCCAAACACCATCTTGAACTATGTGGTCTTTGATCCTTTCCAAGGTAAGGTACATAGGAAGTCTTCCTGAGGTTCAAGCCCAACACCCGATCGTTCTGACCATATTTATATTAGTTCTCCCACTCATCCTCAGGAATCCTAGAGTGTAAGCCCCAAAACCCATCCTAAACTACATTGTTTTTGATCCTTGCCAAGGAAAGGTATGTAGGAAGCCTTCCTGAGGTTCAATCCCAACACCTGGTTGTTCCGACCATCTTGAAATCGGTTCAGAAACACCTTGGGTAGCCTAAAGTGTAAGCCCCACACCCATCCCAAACTACATGGTCTTTGATCCTTTCCAAGGCAAGGTATATAGGAAGCCTCCCTAAGCTTCAAGCACACCATCCATTAGTTCCAACCCCTTCACATAGGTCCCCACACCACTTGAACTATGTTTTATTTGATCCTTACCAAGGTGAGGTATGTAGGAAGGCTCCCTAAGGTTCAGTCCCACCATCTATCTGGGCACCAGGTCCTCCTTCACATCGGTTCACCCCCGTCCTGCATGACGTTAAACTGTGGACCTCAAACAGTGGTAAGCCATTGTTCCCCCATTTAGCAGCAATTCATTGTCAACCTCATTCGTCGGTAAGTTGTTGAATTCCCCAATTGATTTTAATCCATCGTCATATGAACTACACAGACTTTGATTCCCTACCACAGTGATACGTAGGAAGCCTCCATGAGGTTCAAGCCCAACACCCATGTCCCATCCTAATATATACCTTGATCCCATGTGTTTTGGGAAGATCATGCCCCAAACTAGAGGTTCTACATCCTCCAGGTCCCATCCATGCGTCCATTCTCATGGGCCGCCATCTCAGGTTTCCCATCATCTAACCGAACTACGCGGACTTTGATTACCTACCACGGGGATACATAAGAAGTATCTTCGAGGCTCAAGACCAGAACTACCATCATATTTAAGAAGGTACCATCTCATTCTCCCTATACTCCATTCAACTCTCAATCATCCATCCTGATTCTCACCCGGGCCGCCACTTCCCGGTGGGATCATGTCATCCACCTCCTCACTGCTCTTAGAAGTACTTGGGCCGCAATTCACGCGTAAGCCCCGGCATGTCTCTGAGTTATTGTCCTTTGTGTACACCCTAATTCATCACCCCTCAGAACTACGTGGGTTTTGATTCCTTTCGTCTACACAGGGTATGTCAGAAACATCCACAAGGTTAAATCCCAGCCAAAGGTAAACCTTGGTGTTCCCCCACTTTGGGGTGCACTCTCTCTAATCTGCCCTCAGTGGTGTCTAGATCATCTATTACAGTGTGACATCTCCCCTCTATGGGAAGCACCACCTCTGACCAGTCCTCATTGGGTGTTCTGATCCATCCATCTTCCAGGTGTTCCCTCTTTGATATGTACCAATCTGATCCGTCTCTAAGGGACGTTCTAATCACTCTCATTCCATCTCCGCAAGACGTTAAACTTGCAACATACCCCATGTTAAACATGAGAAGCTAAGGAAAACCTTAGATACATGCCTCTGGAATAAGATACCCCGTAAATGATGTGGGATGAATCAGGTTATGCGCCCTATACATGCCCTCTTATGAGGATTAATACAGGTTCCACAATGTCCACACATCCAAATATGCCCCGACATTCCCGATGTTACCGTCTACTCCAACCAAAGGTTTCTACCATGTCAAGAATCCGTGGAATTTTCTGATGGAAGTAGTGTAATTAACTGGAATCCACAAAGATATGGCACCAGGAATGAGATTCATGAACCAAGACTTAATCTTTAAGGGAGACTCAGACTAGGTGATGAGTTCCGAGGAGGAATCCACAGAAGGAAGAACCGACATCCCATCATCCCGTTTCAATCAAGGAGAAAATGTCCCTGAATAAGGAATAGATACCACCCCCCATTGGAAAGCGAGAATGCAGGGCAATAGCTGTGTATCCTCCACAGATGGACGTGCGCACCCTGGCGAAAGCATCGAAAACAAGTTGTTAGACGTTTCATGTCCAATCCCAGAAGGAAACATTGGGAATATGTAGAATGGATAATTATATAATTGAAGAGTTAAAATTGTGTAGATTTATGTTTTAGATATGATTAATATTCAAGAGTGTTTGTAAATAAGTATTTTTATATATACATTGATTTATAGAAAAGTAAAATAGGTTTGAAGTTTACTTTTTAATATAATAAATGTCAGGCGGTTGCCTCTGTTGTTTCTAGTTTTTACTTTATCTATAAAAGAACTAGAGTATGTTTCTACTACTAAATTTGGGAAATATTGGATTTGGTTGAAGTGATTGCTTAAGGAAGTCAAAAATGGATCAGATTGAGGAAAGTTATTCCGTGATAGTGAGTGCGCTATCCATATTGCTCAAAATCCACTATTTAATGAAAAAAAACACATTTACCTAAATTAGAACTTTATATGATGTATATTTAAAGATAAATTATTATAACTTCAAGAGGTTATTAGGAAGTAGAATCCTATAGATATGTTTATAAAAGTGATAGTTTAAGAAAGTCTAAGGAAACATTATTCCTTGTTTCGACTCAGCTGATTGGTTTGATATGATAATATTATAATGCATTGGAATAAAAAAGAGATCAAGGGGATTGTTGAATAAATTTGGAATATTGAAGAAAATTTCACGTTGGATATTAATGTGTTTTATATAAATTATTCCATTTCACTAGATAGATTTTTTTCAGATAGAGGTTATCCAATAGAGATGATAGAATAATGGCCATCAGACTGAATTATATTAGAAATATTCCATGGTAATTAGAGTGGAAATATTTCACCAAACTACATATATTAGACAGATTCTATTATATAGAGTTTATTAGATCATATTCACACAATCAGTGATCATCGGGGTAATATATTAATGTTATGGTTATAAGCATAGTCACCAACTATTGGTGGTTTCATCATATGTTTCAATAATTTTTCAAAGGGTTTCTAGGTCAATTTTATGTTAATTTTTTATCTTGGATGTTGGTAAAAACTGTACATTAGATGAAGTCCTCTATTTTTATAGGTGATGGACCACATATAAAGTTAGGTGGATTCCGATGAAATGTTAATGTATGTTTCTGATATTATATTTTGAGACACTGTAAATTTAGAAGAAGTGATTAATTATTTTTATATTCACTTATGTCTAATTTAATGAAATGTTAATAATGTACTCCCATTGATGTAAGATGTTTGTTTGAAATATGTAATAATGTTTGTTTGTTTCATTTATATCGTGCACATGGAGTAGGTTTATTGAGTTTGTGTGATGAGTAGGTTGGTGTTCATCCTAGTTCTAATACACATACTCATGATGGGATGAAACAAACCCTCATTTGGTAGTTGAACTGGTGTTTTTATGGTGGAGTTGTAGAGCTTTCTACTATGTATGAAAAGAGGAGCAGACATGCATCTATATCTGGTGTATGTTGTGCTCATTGTGTCTGTCTAGTGGAATGGAAAGAGTTATCCATATAGACTTTTTCATTTTCTAAAAGGAACCAGTATTGAGAGTGAACTCCTACCACTATTCATGTTGTTCTAGGGTAATATGTGCACCGGGTAGCCTAATTTTTGTTGTAGGAATCCAATCTTTAGAGTAAATTCTGAACCCCCAATGTGTTATTCTAGGTTAATGTATGCACTTTGTGGAATATCGATAAAAGAAATTGTATGAGGATCCATTTTAACCCTAACCTATTTTAAATGAGGCTTGATTTCCATGTTGTTACTCTTTGCAATGTTTATTTCAAAATACTATAAAAAACTTATTTATTTGGATTTGTTTAGAAATTGTTTTAAAAGGGTGGATTTCTATGTTTTATACCAAATTGTGTAAAAAATTATTCCATTCCTTTATTTATTTATTTAACCATAATTGTTTTATTTTATAAATATTATCTATTAAACACTTGGTGGGATTATTCTTGTCATGTTGTTCTCACACCCTGCATACATCTTTGGGTTTATATAGATATAATTTTATCTGATGCAGGTTTGGGAAATTTTACATTGTATAATAGTCAGTTTTATTTTTATTAGTGTGTGGTAGTCTAGTGGTGACTACATGTAATGTAGATATGGGATTTTATTGTATATGTGTACCTTATTTTTGTTTCTGATTTATTACATGCATTTTCCATATTAATTCATCCTTTTCACTGTTGAATTGTATAGGCATACGAACAATATCTTTTATTTTCCATCATTGTTTTGAAATCTTATAGTAAATCATTCTTAATTGTAGATCTTGATTACCATGTAGTTTTCTCCATCCCATGGTGATTAGGAATTCTCATTGGGTTGTGTCTGGGCAAGCTAGTGTTCTTAGTTAGTTTGGTGATCCGGGTTGGTTTGCGACATAAAGGAAATAGAATTTAGGGATAATAAATTGTATTTATAGGGAAAAACAATAATTTATGGTTATATTATTATGAGACAATTTTTGATTATTATAAGGTTTTCAAAATTATCTCATAAAATCTATGTCCATTTTAGAATATTTTTTTTGAAACGCTAATAAGGTGAATAACATGGGAAGGAAAAGAGGATAATTCTATCCAAATAAAAAACATAAAATAGTTATATTTATAGCTAAGTAATGTATAACTATGTCAACTCAAATAACACATTCTATAAATGGTGTTACCTATGCAAGGATGTGGACAATTTCACCATAAAGGAATATTTCAATAATGAATCATTTCATGAGACAAAATCCACCAAAATTGAGGGGAACCTCATACATAGTGATATATAAATTATAGATAAAGTATTTGTATAAGATATTTTATGCATAGGGTTATTAAGAATATCATAAGTTAACTCATGTAGTTTATCATCTAGAAGGAAAATCTAATCAATGTATATATTAATTTAAAATAGTAATGAAAAAACATGATTTATACTATCGAATAGAAGGTAGTTGAAGATATTTTTCAAAAACTAATTTTACTAAAGTTATTTGACATAGAATTTGAAGTTAATTTTTGGATTAAAATAAAAAGAATAAGACTTAGTTATTTCATATAAATGTTTTACTAGATTGGTAATGCATGCCCCAAATTTAATTCTAGACTATAAATATAAAATTGAGAGTTTTTAGACAGGTTTGAAACCATGATTATGAAGGTATGTTGTTAATTTTTAATTTTAGAGTAATTATAAAATATTATGATGCATTGATAGGGTTTTAGATAGAGTTTTTTCACTCTTATATATCTCTAACATTATGTATAGTAAGTGGTCAATGTGGCATGTGATAGGGAAACAACCATAAATGAAATATAGAGGTAAGAGAATTTAATTTATATCATACTCTAAATATGGAAAAACAATCCTGGGAGTGTTTTACAAGATTAATAAAATTCAAAAAATGTACTAAATTTGGGTATATATCAATTGATTATAAATAAATGAGTAATGATTAGACAAATAATGGGAAAACTAGAGAACTAAAGTCTTATCAATGTTGGATATTGATAGTGAAATGTTTTGATTATAATGAGATGGGTAATTATGAAAATAGATGTTTGAAATTAATTATTCAAGGTAATAAACCTCATAATCATAAGAAAAAAAGTAAGCTCAATGTAATTTTCTACTACTACAACAGATACTTGTCCATTAAATGTTGTAGTAACAAGTACTTTATTTGTACACTCAAATTATTCTACCGTGTCTTTTGATTATGGATCTACATTCTCTTTTATTTTGATGAAATTATCTAGTAATATGGAAATATCATCTCAATTAACATAGACTAAATTTTATATACAAACTTTCAATAGAGTTATTAAAGTATCACCTATTTATAAAAAAACATCTTGTAATTATCTATGAATATTTTTACCTATAATATTGTTTGATGTTATTTTTCATATAGATAGAATTATGGAATATCATGCAAAGAATTATTCTAGAGTACATTAAGTTATATTTAATTTATAGAATGAGATGATGTTTTTGTTTATAAATGGATTCATGGCACTGATAATATATTGAAAAGTTGAGAAATAGATAAAATAAATATGTAAGATTTTCCTTTCTCATATTATTGAAAAGAAGGAAATTTTATAAATTAAATTTATTCTAGCAGTACATAAAAATTTGGATGTATTTATTGAATATTTTTATATTGTTATTAACAAACCAAATATTGAATTCATTATTGATATAGATACTTTTGATAATACAATTTAAAAACCCTGTTATTGAATGGATCTTATAGGGCTATCAGAATTGAAAAAATTACAATAGTTGCTTAATAAGGGGTTAATTAATTTCAATACTTAACCTTGTTGTCCTGCTATTTAATTTTTTATGAAAAAATATATTTTTATCAGGATTTTCATTTTTTATAGACCACTAAATAATATTACTATTTAGAACAAGTATACTTTTCCACACATTAATGAATTGTTTGATCACATTTAGGGAGATCAATACTTCTCTAATAGAAGATTATGGTCAAATAATATCCTTAAATTTTGATTTTAATAAAGGTATTCTCACTACGCATTTACTATTATTCCTTTTGGGTAAAAAAATTCACCTATTATATTTATGGATATGATGAATAGAGTATTTATAGAACATTTTGAAAACTTTTTGGTGGTATCTATTATTTATATTCTAGAATATTGTAAAATTTATAAGGATCATGAGAAACATTTGAGAATTTTTATCTATATTTTAAGAGAAAATAAATTATATGTGAAATTTAATAAATGTGTGTTTTGGTGAAAAACATTTCATCCCATTGGAATATTATATATTAAAAATAAATAACATTGGATCCTTCTAAACCTAAAGTGGTAGAATAATGGGCAATACTAACTAATATCATAGAGTATCATAGTTTTCTTGGATTAAGGGGTTATTATTGATGAGTTGTTTATTTTTTTTTCTTTTAGTTAACTCATTAACTATGTTAATATGAATGAGTGTTAAATTAATTTTATTAAAGAAATGAGATTAATATTTTGATTAATTAAAAATAATATTGTTTGGTGATCAATTATTATCCTTTCCTTAAAAAATGATGAATTGTTTTTATTATAATAATTCTTCATCAAAGTATATTTGTTTTTTTGTTGAGAAATGAGTCTTTAATAGAATATGCATCATGAAAGCTGAAACCCCGTGAGAAAAAGATTCCAAAAAATTATGAATTTTTTATTTATAGGGATTATTCATAAAAGCTTATCAGTTTTTTAGGAAAAATTAGTGGTAATAGAATATGCATCAAAAAAGTAAAAAAACCATGATAAAAATTATCCAACACATGACCTTGAGCATGTAAGGGTAATTTTTTGATTTAAAAATTTTGTGGAAATATTTATATAGCATGAAAGGTGATATAGACACAAATCATAATATATATATATATATTCACTCAAAAATAATTGAACGTGAGAAAAAGGGAATGAATATAATTGATGAAAAATGATGATTACATGATTAATTATCCTGTAGGAAAATAAAATAAGGTACATATGCCTTGGTAGAAAGGAAAATGAAATATTAAACATGTAATTTTTGAAGCATGATCCATTATTTAATGAGTTAATGAAAAATGGGTAAAAAATTATTCATATGGAAACCTTTTTTCTTTTGTCACAAGTAACAATATAATCATTCATGTTGAAAATAATAAAGGATACTCAGATAGAATATCATGGAATTTAATAGATGATAAAATTGAAATAGGAATGAAAGTTATGTGAGTTAAATATTTTTGAGAAAGGTTTCTTTATATTTCATAAGTGGTTATTTGTACCAAATATCTCTCATTTGAAAAATGAATTATTAAAGAGGAACAAAAATCTCCATATTCTATTCATCCAGGAAATATAATGATTTATAGAGACATTTAGGAAGAGTTTTGTTGGGATGGAATAAGGAAGTATATTTTAAAATTTTCCTTGAAATAGTTGATTGGTAAATGGGTTAATGTAGAATGATAAGAAACAAAATTAATTATCTAGTAATTATAAATTCTAGAATATATGTGGGATCATATATCAACGGATTTGGTCATTGGAGTTTGAAATATATCACTAGGAAATAACAGATTTTGTGTAATTATTGATAATTTAACTAATTATTATCATTTTATTTTGATTTTAGATAATATATATTTGGATCATATTTATTTACTCCATCTTCAAGAGATGGTATGGTGACACAGAGTTCGTCTTTGATCGAGATCGTAGGTTTACAACAATTTCTTGAAAAAGATTTAAGAAGTTATTGGGAAATGAATTATGTTTCAGTAAAACTTATAACCCTCAAACTAAGAGAAAATTATATAGGAAAATTAATACATTAGGATATATACTCTAGGTTTGTGTAACATATTATCAAGGAATTTGGGCTTAAAACCTTTCATTTTTTGACTTTTTTTAAATTAAAATTGTTTATTCAAGTATACAGATGGAACCTTTCGATGTATTGTATAGAAAACAATGTTGAACTCCATATTTTTGGGATGAATTTCAAGGAAGTATGGGTATTTAATTTGTGAATTATTTTATTGAAAAAGTGAATTTTATTGAATTTCATATAGAGAAAACTCAATGTACGAAACGAGTTATACATAAAATTAAAGGAAATATTTTTCTATTTTAGGTAGAAGATAATGTTTTTTCAGAAAATATATATATGTAAAGGTGTGATGTGCTTCAGTAATAAATGGAAATTAATCCCATGAATTATCAGTCCATATGAAATAAAATAGAAAGTGGGATTAGTAGATTATCGAGTAGCATGATATAAAAGTTTATCTTTAGTATAGAATGTGTTTAATGATTCTTTAATAAGGAAATATAAACCTGATGGATCTCACATATCAGGATCTGAAGTAGTAATGTTGGAGGAGAATATATCTTATATGGAAAAACTAGTTAAAATTATTTTTCATAGATAGAATATATTATGAAATATGTAAAATTTTCGGGTAATATTTTATGGAGAAATATATAGTTGAAGAAGCATAATTGGGACATGGAGATGATATTGAAGTAACTTATCCCCACCTATTTATTAATGAATAAAAATTTCAAGGGACTAATTTATATAAGGGTCAATAATTTAGTATTCAAGATAAATTTAAATAATATTTATGTGTTTAAAAATAAATATTATGGATTTATATTTGTTATAATTATCTAATAAAAATATTTTTTAAAACATAATAAAATTATTAGATAATATTTCTTATTTTATCAAATTTATTATAATATGTTTTTTATTTTTAGATTTATATAATTTTTATAATATCGTAATGAAATATAATATTTTGAAAATCATAGGAAAATATTATGACATGATATGAAACAAGAAAGTCATTTTCAATTTAAAATAAAATATTTTTATTATTAGAATAAATATATATATATATATATATTTTTTATATATTTAGAGATTTATTTTAAAATAAAATATTTAACATTTACATATCAATTTTAATAAAATCAATTATATATTTTGAATTATAATTTCAAAAATAGATGAAAATAATTTTATTAAAAATTTATAATAATAATATATGACAGTAAGTATTAACTATGATGTATAATAATTATTATGATTAAAGATTATACTAAAAAACTATACGTATAGTTTTTATTTCAATTTACGTTATTAATATTTTAAAGGATTGATTTTTAAATTCAATATTTAAATTCAATGTGGCTATATGTTGACTAATACCTTTTAATTAAAAATTAATTTTAAAATCAAAATTTAACATGAAATGGAATTCTACTTCTTATTATTATATTTATTTCTAAAATGATATATAACACAATAGAAACCAATGTAATTTTTCACAAATGAAAATATACTCCAAATATCTTATAATTATTATTTAATAAATATAAACTAATTTTTATTTCAACATAAATATTAATGTTTTTATCAAATATGATATTGTACATATGTAGCATTGAAAAAGTCATAATTAGTGTGTTTGATATAATATTTAAAAAGGATTATGTTTATTCTTGGATTTAGAGCTAAAAATGATAATTATTAAATTATGTTCATGTATATATATGAATTTTTGAAATACATATCATTTTATTTATCTAAATGCTTACATAGTTCTTTTATAGAGTAAAAAAAGTAAAAATTATCATCTTAAAAATGCTATCGTGATATAATTGAGAAAAAATATGATAATAAATGAATAAAAAGGAATAATAAAAATAAAAAAGTTTCAGAAGAAATTAAATATTTTTTATTTAGTAATTTAGATGACCAAAGAAGAAATTATAGACTCGTGGCAAGGTCTCTTATTTTAAACCATCACATTAATTATTTTAAAGTCTTTCTCTCCATCTGTCTCTATGTAATTTTTTTAAACATTTTCTTTCTCATATTCTTATTAATATTTATAAATATTCAATATTTTTATTCATTTTCATCTCAAAAAAAAAACATAAATTTTAATTATTATTAAATTCTTTTTTTTTTAATTTTCATTCATGATATAAAATTATATTTTTGCTGGAAGTATATTTCTTGTGCATTATTCCCATATTAATGCACAATTTATTGTTTTTTCACTTTACTGGGTGACGTGTTTGAAAAATGTAAATATTTTTTATAAAAATATGTTATATTTTAATATATTTTTCTTAAATTTCAATATTTTTGTGTTAATTATGATTTAGTAATATAAAAATACAATAGGGATTGGAAGGTGTTTTTGTAACATATATGCTTAAAAGATACTAAAATGATTCCTCAAGCTGGTTCACCACATGGCCTCATGAACACCTTCCCATAAGCCAAAGGCAACTGACTAGTAGAAATGGTGTAATAATGGTATGATGGGGATCCTATACCTTCTGGATCAAAAATAGGTTTGTGAGAAGCATAATGAAAAAAATGAAGAGCAATAGAAGATAATAATTACTAATAGCCAATAATAAACTGATTTCCTAGAAAATGTCAAATAAATTCCAACCATGCATGAACATGATAATCCATCGATAGAAGTAGTCAATGTATAATAGATAATACTTAAATAGTTCTAGAAAAACAAAAAGAATAAACAAATAAAATAATCTAACTCTTTAAGGTAGCTCAAGTACATTCTCAGCCACTACTTCTAAGCACCCATGCCCATTCCTAGACTATAATGAAAAACAACATAGAGAGAAGTCCAATTCGAAACATGAAATCAAGATGTATGTTCATGTACCAAACAATATCCCAAATATGCTATGATATAAACTCATAATTCCACCACAAATAATGTCTAATGTAATATATTCTATGAGTATAAAATAAAGAAGTGTGTTGGTATAAAAAAAATTAGTAACTAAAAAATGTAATCAAGTTAGCTTATGTACATAAATAATATTTGGATGACCATACTAGCTTCGACCTTACCTGGAATTTTTTTAAACATGTTCCATTATATATATATATATTTACATATGTAAATCTATATATATGTAAAGATATACATGCACTAGTGAGGATCCAATGCATATGATCAAGGCATCCACATAATGATAATATGACAAGAGACTCATATACATTTATAATGGGGAATAATACCATACATCTAAATTAAGAAAGAGTAGAGAATTATGAAAAAATATTTTTAGTAATTGGTAAGGGTGTTATGCCCAACCATTTTGATGAATAAATAATACAAATAACGGGAAATTTTTTAGGTCTAACATGTTTATTTATATGTAATGATAAGGGATTACATGCTTAAAAAATTAATAATAAATGATATCAGGATCCATGACCAAAAATTTAATAAGTAATGATATGGGGAACCTTACCCAATAATTTAATAATTAATGATATAGGGATCCATGCCCAAAAATTTAATAATTAACGATATGTGGCATCATACCAAACAAAATTTATGCAACGAGAAGGGGCACCATGCCCAACCAATTCTAATAATAATATTAAGTAACATCATTTATAGAAGGTTCTAATAATTACAATATTGGGAATTGTGTCCATTAAGTTCAAATGATATGGTCGAACATCATGTCTAACAAATATAACTAAACAGTGATGAGTGTTATGCCCAACACTACTGAACCCTTTATAGTCCATTCAATTTAATGTTCCTCATGAGCCCATCCATGGAATTCTGTATCATAATCCATGTGATTCTCAAGGAAATAAATATACATGGACATTGTATTTAATAACTAAATATAGGTAAAAGGTAAATCCCACTTCTGTTAACTATAAAAAACATCATTAATCATTTCATTTCATTCTATGTGATCATCTCTTTCATTAGTATTAATTCTACAAACATTAAAAGGGTGATTCAAATATAAGAGAATCATTATATTCATAATCATTTAAAATATCAATCCCTAAAGGGTTGGTTTTTTTGAGGTGGAAAAACTACATGGTGTAAATTGGTGTAAAAGGGAAAACAAATTAAAGTAATAACAATTAATTTAAATTAATTTAACATTTAAGAGGTATCACAAAGAGAGTTTGGAACAAAACATAAGAAATTTCAAGTTCCCATCTATTTATATATTATTATTATAGAAATTCTCAGTTTTAATAATCAAAACATAACCAAATCCATATTCTAAAGACTTTTTCCCCAAGGTATACTAAGATCATTTTGAGCATGCTCACCAAATCCCGTACTTGACATCTAGTGACATCTTTTGGCTAACCCATTTCTTGATTAAATCCTCATCATGATACAACACAAGCACCGACCAAACCTGATCCATATCCCCTGGATCATTGCAATCCATATCCGAGCCTAACACATGGACCTAAAATTACCTATTAATATATTTAACATATAGCTTGAATTTGATGAGAAATGTAGTTTTACATTATTCCATTCGTCTAACAACATATAAGATACAAAATGATTATCACAGAACTGGTCTAGAATCCCCATGACCCATCTCACTTGGGGGTTGCTCACAGATGACCAATATCCCACTCTACAAATTAGGTGAATCCTCATCACCACACCAGTTAAAATAATTCATTATAGATTACCTTAAACTGTTACTTGTGTGCAACTCTTGAGTAGACCATTTGTAAACCAAGATAAGATAATTAGGTAGCTCAATGTAAAACTGACACTTTCTCAGCATACACAGGAAGACATCAAGATATTAATCATGATCACCTATTAACTAGGAATATATTGAGATCAAATCAATAAGCACATATTGATATCCCTGGTCCATAATCATGTAAAACAAAGAAATACTTTCCTTTATACAATCCCATACACCATGTATCTCAACAATTTGTATCATGGTTTAATCTTGGGTAAATTTTCCCATAACACCCAATTTATTTTCAGGATATCCCTCATCATCAGCACTTCCATTATTTTTCCCATGGTTGTGGGTATCCGTGGACACATGCATCATGTTTGAAACTGTAGATACTTATCCCATAGCTTATCACTCACCAATATTCTATATTAACCGGTTCACATGCACTATAAGCATGAACTATATCTTTCATAGGTAGTAGGTGTTCAATATCATAACACCTATTTCAAAATATGACTCATTCCCCCTTATTTCTTCTATCAATAAGGCTAGAATGACTGTGATACATGAAATATATTTTTATTTTACTAGATGATCCCTTAGAACACCTTATTAAAATCACTAACCTCTCTTGTACTATGATATATCGAACAACTACCCTCCTCCTGGTGTCATTTCAAAAATTAAAATTTCAACCATAAAACCACTAGTCAACTTAGATGGGAACTTGAAAATTCATTTCTAGTAAATCCAATTTTAATATCCATAACACAAAGGATATTCCTTAAAAATCCATAATTATTACGATTCATGTATTTTAAAACCCAAGAACCTTCATTTTATCGATCTAAAATGAGAATAAAACAAATATCACTTCCTCAAAGGATAACATAAACCCTAGTCTAGCCTATCTCATTTGTTTCCCTTGATCAAACCAAAGGTCACAGACCCACTATGGTTTGTGTTAAATCTAATTTCTACTACGCCCATCCACCTATCCCCTAAGTCTCTCACATGAGAACCATGCCCATCATAAGGACTTATATTACATAGAATCCTACCTGAATGTGAAATCTCTTTGAATTTGTAGATATAATGGAAAGTAATAATATCATAAATCTATGATGTCTAAACTGGTCAATATAAGCAAAAAAACATCACATGAAACGCACCATGATACTATGCCTTGATTATCTCCGAGTGTCATAAAAAAATTATATATTGAGGGTCAAAATATGATCACAAAAGGGATAAAGTTATGAAATTATCTAGGTGTCCACCTACAATAATAACCCTTCTAGGTTCAACTTATCAGACAATAACCCACCTTACTGGGTTTTTGTTTCATCAATTAAGAGTCATACCCAAATCAATGATCAAAGAAACAACACTTATCATGTCTAGGAACCTGGATTAAATGTCTATTGGTTTCACATTTCTTAGGGTGTTAACACAATATGATAAAACATCACTAATGAATAAAGAATAAATTTTAAAATAACTAATCACATGCCTAAAATATCATTAGGCTCTACCACCTAACCCTTGGGTCCATGGCAGCAAAATAAGGACACTACAACCTACGAGAAACCTCCATATTCCTATTCAAGTGAACTATTCAAAGTAACATTTTAAACAAACCCTTACACGAGGTTCTAATCTAATATCACCACTAAAATTTTTCTTTAATCCATTTTAGAACATTTCATTTTTTTAAATATTAATGTGGATCAAAATTATTCAATTTCAAGTACCAGTTATAATAGAAAATGTTTCTTAACTATATATAGATCTTTATATAGCTGAATCTATATAGTGTTAGGACAATTATACCATAAATTACTTTTAAATCCTAATTTTTTACCTTAATGTTCTCACATATAGATTAATTAAAGAAAATTGAAATTCCAAGATATAGAGGAAAACATACTTCAGGTTGCAACTAGAATTTTAATTAAATAATCCTCATATAAATAAATATTAAAAGATGAAAATGGGTTATTGATCAAATTTAGGGGGAATAAATTATGAAGTATGTAATCATACATTTATTTGAAAAACTATATTTGTGGATTTTGGAACATGAATAACCATCCATGTTTATCACAAGCATACCACCAAGGGGTTTAATACTAAAACATCTAAATATAAAGGTGAACTAAGAGAGTCCCATCAATCCAACATGGGTTTGGTTATATGGGTATCCATTACCAATTTTTGGTTTCAATTATCTATAAATTACAATTTTCATTCCATTTAAGTGAAACCCATTAAAAGTTGATTTATTTGAAATTAGTCACAACCTTAATGGGTTCATCTCATAATATTACGATGTTGAAACAAACCTATAAGGGTTGAGTTAAAAATATTAATATTTACTTATCAAGGTCACATTTCCTTTGTTATAAATGTACACATCATCTATATGTTGAATTTGGGATACCATTTAACCGATATTCATAATTAATAACTTGAATTTATCAAAAACTAACCAACTACTTTCCATTTTCATGATTTAATTTTAAAATAATTTCAATTATTTAATTAATCAATGGTTAATTAAATAAAATGAAACCATCAATATTTGTGGGAAATTTTTTTTGGTTACTATTAAAACATTATTTAACAAATCCCTCATCGTAAATATATCATGGAATCTATCACATCAACAGAAAAATATAGGTAGAGATGGAAACAATCACAAAATCTGGGTATACATATAAGAATTCTAATGACATGTGAATCCTATATGCCTAAATTTATACATGAAAAAACCTCTTCTCTTGCCTTAATAGGCTAAGAGGTAAAACTCATAAAGCCATAAACCATGAACCAACATAATTACAATAATCATTCAAGGTGAAATAATAATCAACTAAAATAATGTACCATCATGAACATCAGTCCAATGATATGAAAATTGATATCCATGGGTTGGATGGACCCATAAACGAGATATTTACTATGTAGAAACACATTTATAGTCTTTTTTATACCATACAAAAACAGTAACACAAAGGGAAAAAGGAATGATATAAAACTACTTTATGGTGTCCCAGCCCAAGATCCACTAAAACACTTCCCCAAATTGATTCTCCAAATGTCCTTAAGTACACTTCCCTGTGTGTTAGAGGCTACCAACTAGTAGTGAGGGTCTAATGATGGTATGGTGAGGATACCATAAAATTTGTATGAGTAATAAAAATGGCCAAATCATAATGAAATTAAATGGAGAGTAGAAAAAAATAATAATAATTAAAAACAAAAAATAAACTGGTAACTCAAAAAATCAAAATAATTTATAATCATTCATGAACATGATAATCCATAGAAACAAGTGAACAATATAAATTATATATTAAAATTGAAAATATTATACTAAAAAATGGAACAAACAAATAAAAGTGATTAACTCTAAATGGATTATTGGGTAAATTCTCATTAGATGCTCTCAAGCATCCATGCCCAATCCTAGCCCAAAATGAAAAATAGGATAGAGCACAGTACATTTTCAAAAAAAAATAAAAAAATGATGTTTTTCTGAGTAACAAATGGTTTCCCAAATAGAGTGTGAGATAAAATCAGTAGGCTACCACCAACAATGTCTAATGAAATCCCAGTGAGGAGTATAAAATGAAGTAGTGTGTAGGTATAATAAACAAAACAGTAACTAATAAATGCAATCAAGTCAATTCAGGTTCCTAAAAACACCTGGATAACCATACCTACTTCATCTTTAGATAAAATTCATTTGAACATGTTCCATCTTGTATATATAATGATATATTTAAACCTATATATGCAAAGATATACATGCACCAGTAAGGACCAGATGTAAGACCAAGAAATCCACAAAATGATAATACAATTAGGGTCTCATTTACTTTATTAAGGGGTAATATTACCATGAATCTAAATCAAGGGAGAGTGGATCATCGTAGCCAACAATTACAAGGAATTGTTGAGGTTCACCATGCCCAACCATTTAGAAAAAAATAATACGTATAATGAGAAGGTTGTTTATGTCAAACACATTCATTTTGATGTAGTGAATAAGGATCCATTCCTAAAAATTTAATAATGATTAATACGGGGTTACATTATAAACAATATAATAAGTAATGATATTGGGCTCCATTCCCAAAATATCATTATTTAATTATATGGGGTTCCATGCTAAATAGTTTAATAATTAATTCAATGGGGGTGCCATACCCTACTATTTAATAAGCAACGAGATGGGGAGCCATGCCCAAACAATTATAATAATAATTTTAAGAAACATCATGTATAGAAGGTTCCAGTGATAAAAACAAGGATATTCATGTATACTAAGTTCGAATAATTAGTAGGAACACCATTTCCAATAATTACAATTAAACAGTTTTGTTTTCCCTGATGAACACAGGTTAACCCTTTATTATCCATTAAATTTAAACTTCATCTAGATTCTATACACAAAATTCTATATTATAATCCAGTTAACACTCAAGGGAAAAAAATATAGGCCCATTTACTTTAATAATAAAACATATTCCATGGGTAAAACTGTAACGCCCCGACCCCAGCTACCCAGAGTCGGTGCATTACTTCGTCACATTGGCATGATCACAAAAGATCAAGTCTCGAAAGACCGATTAGTTTAGTAGCCTTGGAAACACTAGATACATTCATAAGTCTTTTATTACATCAAAAGTAAAAAAACTACAATAACATGGTCTTCATAGTCCACACTCATATCTTCACTGACTATTCTCGCAAGTCAGTAATAATACACTTCTTCACATCCTGGAAAATATTTAAACATTGAAAGGGGTGAGCTTAGATGCTCAGTAAGGATAAAAATATTGCAGAATCTTTTATAAGAAAACATTAGCATTTAAGGCAATGTATAACTAAAACAAAAGCCTTATTGAACTTGAACTTCAGAATAATATGGCAAAAGTAAAATAAAATAATGCCATTACATACTCACATGGATATTCTACAAGACGAATAATCACATGAAATATCAACAACCACTTTCATAATGTTGGAATGCATAATGCCAGACTATCATAACCACATAGCCAAGGCCTCGTGCCAAGACTACAAATAATATTTTGTCAAGGCCTTGTGCCAAGACACTAGTTTGTCTCATGAGACCTACCGATGCATCAAGGAGCTATAGCGGGCTCCACCCGTCACATATTAAGTCCAATGCATTCCCATATGAAAAGGTTTAAACATAACATAAACATTCGTATTAAAACTAGCATACGAAATGTCAATAATTTCACCATAAACTATGAATGGTATAAAATAGCACATCCACAATCAAACATATCACAAAACCTTCAATACAATATAGAAGTTTTGTATTATAATAAATCAACTTCAAATAAGCGTAAAATCCATCAAAGGATGTTGACATAGATGAAATCAAAACACTTTTTAGAGAAATATCTCTTTCTATTTTTGAAATCATTTAAGATCCATATAAAACGAAACATTTTCTTGAAAATATTCTTATAAGCTTGTAAGGAAAGCTTTGAAGATTTTATAACGGCGGAAAATAACCGCACCCACCGTATAAGTTAAAAAAGACATTCTTACCTCAATTTTGTCGAAAAGGTTAAAAAGGACCTTGTTTTGAAAACGACGGAAAGATTCCTCTTATAAAAAGTCAAAAAGGGTATAAATGACTTTAACCCATATTCTTGTAAATTATAAAAATGTTATGAAATACATTTTGAAGAAACATGGATGTGGATGATAACGGGGTCCCAGTAGATAATTATGTATAAACAACCTTGGATAATGAAGAGGTTGTGAAGTAAACCCTTACCCTGTACTTTTCCTTGGTTGGGGTAGGTTAACCTCCTGTATAATGGTGAAATAATTGTTATTAAATTATACAAGAATCATATACATTCATATGATATCATATATGATCTTTTAACATTGCTTTGTTAACAATATCTTAGATTTATCGTTGTTTCGGGTGTTAACTTACTCATTTCCTTATATGTTTTGTTACGTAAGTCATGTTTTTCATGGATAGTTTGTATATTATTCACATCCAGAATGATATCATGTCCTTAAACATTATTTTTAAATCATCAAATGATAATTATACTTGAATGGATACGACGAAGAATGAATCTCATCGCGTTCGTGGAGACGGTAGTCCGTACGTACGCACGAGCGACAATATCATTATTTTGATATTAAAATAATATATAATTGGATAGTATATCATATATAAAGAATCATTATCATGTTATATTTATTATTTACATGAATTACATATCATTATTATACCCATCTAAATAATAATATATTGAATAACAATTACACCACGACGTGGAGACGGTAAGCCGTACGTACGCACGTATGGTGACATGTCATTCAAATTATGGGTAGAATACCGAATATGGTTGTTCCATATTTATAATAACATCACAGTATATAGAAGATACTGGAGTTATAATTTTAGAATTGAAATAATAAACAAAGAGGGAGTGGAAGAAGGAAGAAACATGAAAGAGGGTGATGAAAATGTTACCTCTTCTTTGGGTTCTTCCTTTTGATTTGATCAAAAGGACTCCTTAGGATGGCTTTATGACTAAATTAAAGCTTCTAGGATGAAGGGAGAGAAGTTGGGAGAGTATTTGGGCAGAGGTTGGCCGAACCAAAAGGCTTGAAAGTGTGAATAAGGTGGTAGAGGTGGGGGCCTTTTATAAGAGGAGAGGAGGGGCTCTTTTGAAAAGATTGAAATGTTACATTATTATACAATGATTTTCGGATTCTAAATGTCCCAGACTTATATAATTCGTGGATAAGGTGATAAGGGTTCGAAAGATCTTCATCCAATAGGCTTTGGACAAGTGTAAGCCTTGGATTTTGCATTATCTTCTCATTTTATCTAAATCGTTAAATAATGAGGTCATCGCCACATCATAATGATGTCATAAATAATTTAATTTATTTAATGTCTAAAAATTATATAAAAAAATACTATGATGTAGGAAATCTTTTTAGCTTTCTAATTAATATTTATAATCAAAATCTGGACTTGTGTAACCCCATGTAAATATTGTTTTAGTAAAACATTTTATGTTTGTGCCATTTTTTACTTTAACATTAAATAAAAGGTGTTTATGTCATTTTCTAACTAAAGTGGCTCCATGGGGTCCCCAAGTTGACCCATGGGTTGTCTTGGTCGTCCATGACTCATCCAATAGGAGTAGGACAAGTGTAATGCTCATCTCATATTATAAAAACATTATTTGTACCTTAAACTACACAAATTACCTCTAATCGCGATTAAGAACATAAAAGTTACTATTCACCAAAAAATTATTTTAATCTAATAGAACCACATTTTACTTCTTAATGACAACCATGTATGTCGGATTTTTGAAAATCAAATCACAGAAGTGGTAATATTTCATTTAAACGAAAAATCAGTTATTTAACTACCACTTAGTGGTTTCACTATTCATCAAAAATTGAAGTTTTTCAGAAGAATGCCAAAATTTCACCCTAAGCTATAATTGATATTCCGAATTCAAAAATAATATCTATTTTACAAAATTCCAAACATATAAGTTGCATTAATTAATTTTATAATTAATTCCCGTTGTTACAAAAAATGGCGTGTTTCTAGGAAACAATTTATATCAAAAGATTGACAATTGTTTATGTCTGATTTCAATGTTAAATTAATTCTAATGACCACCATTGGATAAAATGGTAAAAATATATTCTAATTATACTTTAAAACCACTAAATTGTATAATTTTTCTCTATAAATCATTTTGATTTAAAAAGTTGTTTTTAAGTATTTTTCACTATTCATAAAAAATTAGAAGTTCTCAGAAAAATACCAAAAATTCAACATAGGCTAATTTCGATATTCCAAATCCAAAGATGAAGTCTATTTTGATAAATAAAATTTATAAAATTTCAAAAATTAGGTATTACTATTCACAACGACTAGTTTAATTAGTTGTGGTGTGTGTTAGAGCTCGAGGTTGCGTACAACACACGCTATTGCATTATTCGAAAGGAAACGTACCGTGGATGCTTGGGGTGTTACATTCTCCCCTCCTTCAAATAATTGCGTCCTCACAATTTCTAGGGTATTACTGCATAAAAAGACTCGGGTGGTTCTTCATCATAAGTTCCTCAGTTTCCCACGTTGCCTCTTCCATTTTATGATTTCTCCACAAAACCTTTACCAGACGAGTCGTCCGGTTTCTCAGCACCTGCTCCCTCACATCAAGAATTCTGACGGGCTCTTCACAATAGGAAAGATCGGGTTCCAGTTATAATTCCTCATAGGTGAGTACATGCGTTAGGTCAGGCATGTATTTCCTCAACAGAGATACTTGGAAAACATCGTGAACTTTCGAGAGATTTGGCGGCATCGCCAAACGATAAGCTACAACCCCAATACGATCTAGAATTTTGAAAGGTCCGATGTACCTGGGACTCAACTTACCCCTCTTACCAAAACGTATAACTCCCTTCCATGGAGATACCTTTAGGAAAACATGATCTCCCACCTGAAATTCCAAAACCTTTCTTCTGTTATCGGCATAGCTCTTCTGCCTACTTTGAGCTGATTTGATGTGGTTTTGGATTACCTTCACCTTTCCCATTGTTTCTTCCACCAGTTCTGGTCCCACAAATTTTCTTTCACCAACGTCATCCCAACAGGTTGGTGTACGACATCTCTTTCCATATAACGCTTCATAAGGTGCCATCTGAATGCTTGAATGGAAGCTATTGTTATAGAAAAATTCTACTAGTGGTAAGTATTGATCCCACATACCCTGAAAGTCAAGAGAGCATGATCTCAACATGTCTTCTAAGGTTTGAATAGTCCGTTCTGATTGTCCATCTGTTTGAGGGTGATAGGTAGTGCTCAAACAAAGTTCAGTATCCAAGGCCTTTTGAAGACTTTTCCAGAATCTTGAAGTAAAACGAGGATCACGATCAGAAACAATCGATAGGGGTACTCCATGAAGTCTTACAACTTCATTAATATATAATCTTTCTAGACGTTCAAGTGGTAGATCCTCCCGTATAGCCAGAAAATGTGATGACTTAGTAAGACGATCAAAAATTACCCATATTTCATCATTCCTTCTAGGAGTCTTTGGTAGTCCCATGACAAAGTCCATCGTAATATTATCCCATTTCCACTCAGGTATGGGAAGAGGTTGCAATACTCCACCAGGATGTTGCCTTCCAGCTTTCACTTGTTGACAAACCATACACCTCGACACAAAATCAGCAATCTCCCTCTTCATATTGTCCCACAAAAAATGTTCCTTCAAATCTCTTTACATTTTGGTGCTCCCAGGGTGTATAGAGAAATTGGAACTATGAGCATCATCCAGCAATTCCCTTTTTAGATCAGTTATATCGGGAACACAAAGTCTCTTCCTGAATTTCAAAATTCCATCCTTATACACAAAGTCCCTCAATCTTCCATCATTCACATCTTTAATCTTCTTCTGAAATTCTTCATCATTGGTCTGAGAACTCTTAATCCTTTCTAGTAATGATGGTTTGGCAACCATTTGAAAAAGAATTGATGGTTCACCTTCCCTAGTTATTCCCATGTCCATCTTCACTAGATCTAAGAAAATTGGATCCCTTTCAATTCTCATCACATTCAAAACTCCATGGTCTTTTCTACTCAAAGCATCTGCCACCCTGTTTGCCTTCCCCGGGTGGTAATTTATCGTGCAATCATAATCCTTGAGTAGTTCAAGCCATCGCCTTTGCCTCATGTTGAGTTCTTTTTGTGTGAAAATATACTTCAAACTCTTGTGATCAGTATAAATCTCACATTTTTCACCATAGAGGTAATGTCTCCATATCTTTAAAGCAAAGATCACAGCTGCTAACTCAAGATCATGAGTTGGATAGTTTTGCTCATGAATTTTTAGCTGTCGTGATGCATAGGCAATGACCTTATCATTCTGCATAAGGACACAACCAAGTCCTTTCTTCGATGCATCACTATAAATAACAAACCCATCATTCCCCGATGGTAGAGTCAATATAGGGGCATTGACTAATCTTCTCTTTAGTTCTTCAAAACATTATTCACACTCTTTTGTCCAGAAAAATTTAATCCCTTTACGTGTGAGCTTTGTCAATGGGTTAGCCAATCTGGCAAAATTCTGGACGAAACGTCGATAATAACCTGCTAAACCAATAAAACTGCGTACCTCAGTTATACTTGTCGGTGCTGGCCATTCTTGGATTGCCTTGGTTTTAGAAGGATCAATGGAAATTCCATCCTTAGAGACAATATGGCCAAGAAAAGAAATCTCATGAATCCAGAATTCACACTTGCTAAATTTCCCATATAATTCATGTCTTCTAAGAGTCTTCAGGATAATGCGTAAGTGATTTTCATGATCTTCGTGGCTTTTGGAGTATACCAAGATATCATCAATAAATACCACTACAAAGTCATCAAGATATTCCTTGAAAACTCTATTCATCAGATCCATGAAAACAGAGGGTGCATTAGTCAATCCAAAAGGCATTACTGTAAACTCGTAATGCCCGTACCTTGTTCGAAATGCTGTCTTTGGAACATCTTCCTTCTTCACACACAACTGATGGTATCCAGACCGAAGGTCAATCTTTGAAAAGTATTGAGCTCCATGCAGTTGGTCAAACAAATCATCAATGCGAGGTAGGGGATACTTGTTCTTTATTGTTATAGCATTGATCTCCCTATAGTCAATGCACAACCTCATAGATCCATCTTTCTTCTTAACAAAAAGAACAGGGGCTCCCCAAGGAGAAACACTAGGGCAAATAAATCCCTTATTACTCAATTCCTCTAGTTGTTTCTTTAGTTCAACTAATTCCACAGTGGCCATTCTATAAGGGGTCTTCGATATGGGCCTTGATCCAGGAATTAAATCAATGGAAAACTCAACTTATCGTTCTGGAGGATGTCCAGGTAAATCTTCCGGAAACACATCAACATAATCTCTCACAATAGGTACATCCTCTATTTGAATCTTCCTTTCCTCACCCTCGGTAATTTCCTTCTCTTCCTCCCTAATAATTGAATTTAGTTGAGCTACTGGGGGTGGATCTAGATAAGAATTATGCGGCGAAGATTCGTCTCTAAAGATAAGGTGTTCCTTATCATCATCATCAAGAATCGTAACCTCTTTACTCTTACAATAAATTTTTGCATCATGGTCCGAAAGCCAATCCATACCGAGGATTATATCAAATTCAATCATGGGTATGACGATGACATCAGCAGGTAAAGAACATTTAGGTGCTCTAATGGGAACTAATCGACAAAACTTTGTTGCAACAATACTTCCCTTAGGGGTTTTGACCGACAACTCCCTTGTTAAATCAAATTGGAAATATCTAATTTTCTTAGCAAACTGGGAGGATATGAAACAATGCGATGATCCAGAATCAAATAATGCATTTTCTAAACTTGAGGAAACCATTAAATTACCTGCCACCACGTCTTTCAGAGCTTCTACCTCAGCAGTAGTGATAGCATAAGCCTGGCCTTGATCCCTTGGCCTTTTCTGAGGTAAGTTCTCCTGACGCTTAGGACATTCATTTGCATAATGCCCCATCTCCCTGCAATTGTAGCACCGAACGTTGGTAGCTTCCTTCTTCCCCTTGCAATCATGATCTTGGTGGCCTTTTTCACCACACTTGTAACAGACTCCCATTCCCTTCAAGAAAGTACCAGGATGTTTCTTCCCGCATTTACCACAAGATGGTTATTCAACCTTTCCCTTCTTCCCTTTATTTCCATTCTCAGATTGATCAGCAGGTCTCTTCTTCTCTTGCTTTTCTTTAAAGTCATAAGACTTAGAGAATTCATTTTTCGTCTTGATAGCGCACGAGACAATACCTTCGTAAGAAGAGAAGGTTTGTGATACTAAAGCTCGGCGGAGAAATGGTTTCAACCCATCAAAGAAACGATCAGTCTTACTTCTTGGGTTACGTATGTAATCTGCAGCATACCTTGCTAACCTTGTAAAGTTAGCCTCATACTTTGCGACATTCTCATCCTCCTTCTGCCTCAGACTCAGAAATTGCCTTTCCATATCCGCTCGATGGTCTCGAGGAAAGTATTTTTCTAAGAACAGCTCTTTGAACTCCTTCCATTCCATGTTTGTTAATTCATCATCTTCCTTTGTGTTTTGAATTAGTGACCACCATTGATCAGCATCTCCAGTGAGGCGGTAAACTGCCATGATAACTTTTTCCCTTTCACTGCTCCCCAAAGCCTGAAATATTTTCTCTAGGGAATTTATCCATTTCTCGGCTACTAATGGATTTTTACTCCCATTGAACGTTGATGGTTGTTGCCTCATGAATCGATCTAACATTGATCCTCCATGCTGTGGATCAGGGTGCTCCATACGGGTAAGGTTATTATTCATAACCTGAGTAAGTTGCCCCAGTATGGTGATTAGCTGATCGACACCAGTTGCATCACCAGCCCCACTATAATTATCTTGAGCAGGAGGGCAATCCCTACATGGAGTGCGTGCATTGATACAGTTTCCATTTCTTCCACTAGGCGCCATTTCTAAACAATGGCATAAACTAGATCAGTTTATGAATCAAAATACATAATCCCACACTTATAAAACACTTAACATAAATTGAACTATTTATGGATATTATCCATAATCATAAAAATGTTTTCTTTGAGGAAGTATATACTCATAAACCCTTCATAATGATTTGTAATGAAAATGAGAGTTATCCTAAGCATATCCCCCGGGAGTGTCGTAACCAAGAGTGCAGCAAGGCCCGTTGTCGTGCACCAGTTCCCGTTCGAGTCTAGCTCAAAGCAGTGTTTTCGGGTTTTACCCCTAGGTACATCTGTGCCAGAGCCGCCTCTACCTGCTTGTATCCAGACAAGGATGTATTGCTCAGAAAACTCACAACATCTCTACAAAACCAAAATTCTAGGAAGTTCTTCTATACTAATCCTCAAAGTTCATCTTAGGTCTATGTGCTCTAATCAGAGTTTATCTAAATATAGCTTCCAAGTTTTGTACTAAACATCCTCTGATACCAACTGTAACGCCCCGACCCCAGCTACCCAGAGTCGGTGCATTACTTCGTAACATTGTCATGATCACAAAAGATCAAGTCTCGATAGACCGATTAGTTTAGTAGCCATGGAAACACTAGATACATTCATAAGTCTTTTATTACATCAAAAGTAAAAAAACTACAATAACATGGTCTTCATAGTCCACACTCATATCTTCACTGACTATTCTCGCAAGTCAGTCATAATACACTTCTTCACATCCTAGAAAATATTTAAACATTGAAAGGGGTGAGCTCAGATGCTGAGTAAGGATAACAATATTGCGGAAGATTTTATAAGAAAACATAAGCATTTAAGGCAATGTATAACTAAAACAAAAGCCTTATTGAACTTGAACTTCAGCATAATATGGAAAAAGTAAAATAAAATAATGCCATTACTTACTCACATGGATATTCTACTAGACGAATAATCACTTGAAATTTCAATAACCACTTTCATAATGTTGGAATGCATAATGCCAGACTATCATAACCACATAGCCAAGGCCTCGTGCCAAGACTACAAATAAGATTTTTTCAAGGCCTTGTGCCAAGACACTAGTTTGTCTCATGAGACCTACCGATGCATCGAGGAGCTATAGCGGGCTCCACCCGTCACATATTAAGTCCAATGCATTCCCATATGAAAAGGTTTAAACATAACATAAACATTCGTATTAAAACTAGCATACGAAATGTCAATAATTTCACCATAAACTATGAATGGTATAAAATAGCACATCCACAGTCAAACATATCACAAAACCTTCAATACAATATAGAAGTTTTGTATTATAATAAATCAACTTCAAATAAGCGTAAAATCCATCAAAGGATGTTGACATAGATGAAATCAAAACACTTTTTAGAGAAATATCTCATTCTATTTTTGAAATCATTTAAGAGCCATATAAAACGAAACATTTTCTTGAAAATATTCTTATAAGCTTGTAAGGAAAGCTTTGAATATTTTATAACGGCGGAAAATAACCGCACCCGCCGTATAAGTTAAAAAAGACATTCTTACCTCAATTTTGTCGAAAAGGTTAAAAAGGACCTTGTTTTGAAAACGACGGAAAGATTCCTCTTATAAAAAGCCAAAAAGGGTATAAATGACTTTAACCCATATTCTTGTAAATAATAAAAATGTTTTGAAATACATTTTGAAGAAACATGGATGTGGATGATAACGAGGTCCCAGTAGATAATTATGTATAAACAACCTTGGATAATGAAGAGGTTGTGAAGTAAACCCTTACCTTGTACTTTTCCTTGGTTGGGGTAGGTTAACCTCATGTATAATGGTGAAAGAATTGTTATTAAATTATACAAGAATCATATACATTCATATGATATCATATATGATCTTTTAACATTGCTTTGTTAACAATATCTTAGATTTATCGTTGTTTCGGGTGTTAACTTACTCGTTTCCTTATATGTTTTGTTACGTAAGTCATGTTTTTCATGGATAGGTTGTATCTTATTCATATCCAGAATGATATCATGTCCTTAAAAATTATTTTTAAATCATAAAATGATAATTATACTTGAATGGATACGAGGGAGAATGAATCTCATCGCGTTCGTGGAGACGGTAGTCCGTACGTACGCACGAGCGACAATATCATTATTTTGATATTAAAATAATATATAATTGGATAGTATATCATATATAAAGAATCATTATCATGTTATATTTATTATTTACATGAATTACATATCATTATTATACCCATCTAAATAATAATATATTGAATAACAATTACACCACGACGTGGAGACGGTAAGCCGTACGTACGCACGTATGGTGACATGTCATTCAAATGATGGGTAGAATACTGAATATGTATGTTACATATTTATAATAACATCACAGTATATAGAATATACTGGAGTTATAATTTTAGAATTGAAATAATAAACAAAGAGGGAGTGGAATAAGGAAGAAACATGAAAGAGGGTGATGAAAATGTTACCTCTTCTTCGGGTTCTTCCTTTTGATTTGATCAAAAGGACTCATTAGGATGGCTTTCTGACTAAAGTAAAGCTTCTAGGATGAAGAGAGAGAAGTTGGGAGAGTATTTGGGCAGAGTTTGGCCGAACCAAAAGGCTTGAAAGTGTGAATAAGGTGGTAGAGGTGGGGTCCTTTTATAAGAGGAGAGGAGGGGCTCTTTTGGAAAGATTGAAATGTTACATTATTATAAACTTTTTTTCGGATTCTAAAGGTCCCACACTTATATAATTCGTGGCTAAGGTGATAAGGGTTCGAAATCTCTTCATACAATAGGCTTTGGACAAGTGTAAGCCTTGGATTTTGCATTATCTTCTCATTTTATCTAAATCGTTAAATAATGAGGTCATCGCCACATCATAATGATGTCATAAATAATTTAATTTATTTAATGTCTAAAAATTATAAACAAAATACTATGATGTAGGAAATCTTTTTATCTTTCTAATGAATATTTATAATCAAAATTTGGACTTGTGTAACCCCACGTAAAAAGTTTTTTAGTAAAACATTTTATGTTTGTGTCATTTTTTACTTTAACATTAAATAAAAGGTGTTTATGTCATTTTCTAACTAAAGTGGCTCCATGGGGTCCCCAAGTTGACCCATGGGTTGTCTTGGTCGGCCATGAATCATCCAATAGGAGTAGGACAAGTGTCATGCTTATCTCATATTATAAAAAAATTATTTGTACCTTAAACTACACTAATTACCTCTAATCGCGATTAAGAACTTAAAAGTTACTATTCAACAAAAAATTATTTTAATCTCATTGAACCACATTTTACTTCTTAATGACAACCATGTATGTCGGATTTATGAAAATCAAATCACAGAAGTGGTAATATTTCATTTAAACGAAAAATCAGTTATTTAACTACCACTTAGTGGTTTCACTATTCATCAAAAATTGAAGTTTTTCAGAACAATGCCAAAATTTCACCCTAAGCTATAATTGATATTCCAAATTCAAAAATGATATCTATTTTACAAAATTCCAAACATATAAGTTGCATTAATTAATTTTATAATTAATTCCCGCTGTTAAAAAAAATGGCGTGTTTCTAAGAAACAATTTATATCAAAAGATTGACAATTGTTTATGTCTGATTTCAATGTTAAATTAATTCTAATGACCACCATTGGATAAAATGGTAAAAATATATTCTAATTATACTTTAAAACCACTAAATATTATAATTTTTCACTATAAATTATTTTGATTTAAAAAGTTGTTTTTAAGTATTTTTCACTATTCATAAAAAATTAGAAGTTCTCAGAAAAATACCAAAAATTCAACATAGGCTAATTTCGATATTCAAAATCCAAATATGAAGTCTATTTTGATAAATAAAATTTATAAAATTTCAAAAAGTAGGTATTACTATTCACAACGGCTAGTTTAATTAGTTGTGGTGTGTGTTAGAGCTCGAGGTTGCGTACAACACACGCTATTGCATTATTCGAAAGGAAACGTACCGTGGAAGCTTGGGGTGTTACAAAAACCCATATCTATTAGAAATTAAAAAATATTTAATCACTTCTTTTAATTCAATTTGATCATATATTTCCTGAATATTTATTATACACACATAAAAGGTTATTAAGTGTATGTAAAAAAGTACAAAAAAAATAATTTAATATAACACACCCTATAGGGTAGTTTTCTCAAGGTAAAGAACCTCTAAGGTATTAATTAGTGTTCAATGACTAACCAATTCAAGGAACAACAATTTATTTAAATTAATTTTACATATAGGAGGCATCACATAGAGATCCAAAATCATGGACCAATGAAACATTTTATAAATGAATCAACATTATTGTAAATTCTTAGAGTAAACCTAACTCATGATTTTAAATCCTCATAATCCATTATGAGGATCTGATTCAAAATGGAATGAGATAAATAAGAATGATAAACAAATTTCCTAAAAATAGGGAATATGGTCTGTATAATAATAAAATATGATATGGTAGGAGATAACTATATAATAAGGAAGAGTAATCATAGTCTAAACATTGGTAATCCAATTTGGATGACAATTCTCGATTATGAGCTTAAACGAAGGAGATTCATTTAAGCATAGAGGAGGTAGAGAAGGGAGATCAAGCGGTTTCTTGGCATTAGAAACGAGGGAGAAGAAGGGGGAAGAAAAGATAATAGAGGATGGGGAAATGGTAATTTCAAGACCCATTAAATACATTTCTGGTTTGGAAAACCATGCACCAACCGTGTCATGGCACTACCGAAAGGGGAACCCCCCTCACATGGTTAGGTGAACAGTTAGACAAACCCTGTGCATCCCATGTGATCCCCCTCTAATTTTTTTTATTGAGGCTTTAAAAGACCATTTATCCCTAGTTTCATGCTTTAAAAACCCACAAACCTCCCTCAAAAGGTCACATAGTTGACGGGGAAAACTCTCATGGTATAGAAAAACCATGTACCTTCACAAAATAATCCATAGGGTTAGTACTAAATATGCACCAACCATACTTCTAAGGCTATCTCTCCCAGAATTGATCTTTCAATGTTTTAAAGTCTAAAAACTCATCTGGGATCCTATAACACCTCATATTCCTCAAAATATACCCATATCATTATTTTGAGAAGTTTATATTCACAAAATTCTACATCGTTGCTTTGTTTAACATTTGTTTCTTTCAACCAAATGAAAATTAAAATTCCTTTTGAATTTTTCCACCCATTCAAAAATTCATGACATTACAATGTCACATGGTTCACTTGTTAAAAAATAGTTAAAATAAAAATAATTATATTCTCTCACAGGTATTACTATTATATTTGTTTTCACAACATTTTTCATTCAATTATTTTTTGTGTTTATTATAATGAAAATTTTGTTTCAAAATTGTACTGTCATCATCAAAAAGGTAGTGTTGAATATAGTTATTATGTTTTAAGATAAGCAAAAACAGAATGATAATTTTATTTACAAGTTTATTTTTATTATAACTATTATATTCTAAACCAATATGTTGTATATTTAATGTGATAGTATTTTTTATTTATGTTTATAGTATTTTGACCAAATTTAAACATATTATTCATTTGAATTATACCATCTATAAGGATTATCTGTAGTCTAATTTACTAGTACAATTAATTTTTATATGTATAGTTAATATTTCTATCATTTTTATTCTATTTATAAATATTTTTTTAGTATAGTTTTAAAGGATTTATGTTTGTAATTTGGTAGTGTTTCTATTAATAACATATCTTGAATATTTGTCTATTGGAAGGGGGATTATAATTTAGTAATATCTATTTATATATTTTATTATATATTTCTATTTATACAATTTTTATAACTGATGTGGAAAGAATACTATAACATCAATTATTTTTATAACTATCATTATAAAAGGGTATTCGCATCAATAATATGATTAATCGACATTGCATTTCATTTTTATAGACCCATATAGAGTAGTATATCAATATTGATTATTATATTAACTGAGGTTGAAATCCTTATATTCCATCAATTTATATAATCATTTTAAAAAACCCACTTATAATGTCACATGTATTAATGTAAAATTTTAAGCAACATTAACAGTAAGAAAAAGGTAAGCTGACATTAAAGGGGTATTTTCTAATAGTGGATGGACCCATGATTTGGATTAAATTCCTCATTTTACTTTTTTTAAGGTCATTTATTTTTTAATACTTTTATTTAATATATATTTTCCCCACTATAAATTCATGTGATGAATTATTCATAATTTTTAATAAAAATAATGTCCCTTTAGTTTAGTTGTTCTTGTATCAATAAGAACATGAAAAACTCAACCACTTTGAGTGAAACAATTATGTTTTAGTTGTTTCCACTTTTTAATATTCTCCTATCCTTTTATTTTATTGAAACTATGGATTCCTTATTCTTAAGGAGGAATTAATCCTTTTTTCTTGGTGAAATTTGTTTGATAATCAATAAATAGGGGCCCCCTCTCATTTCTCATCTTTTAAATGAGTGTTTATATATTAATTGTGAACTACTATTATGATTTATGATTTTTTGTGAACTTAGTGTGATGAAAACTATGTTTAATTAATTGATAATGATTATATGCGAATTATAAAATGATAAATGTATTTTATAAATGTGTGTGATGGACAAAAATATGAACTTTCATGTTAAATATATTTTTAAAAGGAATAAATGGAGAATTAAATCTTAAATGTGATGTGATTATTAATAATATAGTTAATATAAAATTTTTTGTTTTGAAAATTTTTATTTTGAATTTATTTTATTTTTTTAATGTTTAATTTCAATATAAATTCAAAATATTATTTTAAGAGTTGGATTATATTTTTATTAAAATATTTATTGAAATTATATGTATTTTTTGGGATTAAGTGTTAAAATAATTGTATATTTACATTATAATGTATTTGGTTTGAGTAAACCTCATAATAATTAGTTGAAAAAATTATTAATAATTTTATATATTTTATAATGATTTTTTATTGTAATATGAATCATAAATTATATAAATTACATTTAGATAAATGTTAATGTTCAATAAAAGTAAGAATATATGTTTATTGATGATTGAAAGAAAAACATGGAATTAAGATATTAAAATTGGGATTTTATTATTAAATTTCAATGAAAGAAAATGTAAACTAATTTAAAAAGAGTGTTGTGCAATTATAGTTTCCTTGAGTAAATGAAAAATAAAGGAGTTATTTATTTCGGATAAACAAAGTATGAATGATGGCTTGATGAATTGAATTTAAATTTGTGTTTGTGATAATATAATATAACTCTTTTTTTTGTAAAAATTCATCAAGTATAATAACTTTCAAGGAGAATTGGGTCCAAAAATGACATGATAAATTTATATGTGAGCTACAGGTTTGACTAGGCCATTTGTTAGCCAAGATTTTATATTATATTCCATGGGTTTGGAATAAGACACATATGATCTATGTACTTGGCCACTTTATTCCTCAGTTGATGTCTATCACTTCCACCAGCAATGGAAAAAGTAGGTATTTGATTTATTAAGTGACTTATTTAGAAAATTGTTTTTATTACAAATTCTATATATAATATTATTAAATCATTTAATATCTCAGTACTATTTATGAATGATCTTGTTAAACTCTAAGGTATATTTGAGTTCATAATGGTTTCTTCTAGGAATTTATCTTTAAGTCCTTGTATACACACACATTATATGTGTATAGGTTATATACATGATATAAAAGGTAAAGAAAAGAGACCACATTAGTGGGGATATGATGTCTAAAGAAATATAAAGGATGAAATTATATGATTTTTGAGGCATGTGGAGGTATTGATTGCATATTTCATTACCACTAATTCTAGTTGTATAGTTAATGAATTGATACATTATTATTGTTAATTAGGAGTCTTTTTTTGGATGTATAATGCATTTTGGAATTAATTGGACATTTAACCAACATTATTTAAGATGTTATCATTAATTTCCAATATTTATTATTGTTATGTTATTTATTTTAGTGTTTTTGTTATGAAATACCATTAGAAGGTAAATCTATAACACCCCGAGTTTTTTAGCATTTTTTTCTAATAAATTAATTGTATTTTATTTCAAGTGTTTCACACTAAAATAAGTCAAAAATTTATTTACACTCTATACCAAAATAAACTTGTGCTACATGAAACACCGACTTGTCTTGCGTTACATGCAACAATGAGTTTCGACGAAACAACATTTTATTGTTATAATTATTTAAATGAGATAGTAATAACCTATCCATTAAACATAGTAATATGAGTAGAAATAACAACTTTTTAAATATTATATATATTATATATTATATATATATCTAACATATTGATAATAATAAATATAAATTTTATTAAAATATTTATAAGTTTGATAATACTATTTTATTAAAAGAACATCTTTTTTAGGTCCATCTGTGTAAAATAATAAAATTAATTTTAGAAAAATTTCTAAATTTAATTTTATAAAATAAAATTCATTTTTTAATTCATAACTTCAAAATTATCTTAGGGTGATATTTTTGTATTTTTCTAAGAAACTTCATTTTTGGATGAATAGTGAAAAATACTAAATTTTAATTCAAAAATTCTTTTTTCATATAATTTATTAATATATTTAGATTATATTTTATGTTAGTTTTAAAGTAAAATAAATCAATTTTACATCTATTATTCCAATTCAAGTCATTGGAATCATTTTTATATTGAATTTATATAAAAAATCTTAATGAACATTTGAAAATTCTCAATTTAAAAATCCCGATTTATCTCCATGTCTACAGGATTGACATTAAACATAATTTTCCAATTATTTGAACTAAATTTATAAAAATAAATATAAAAGTTATAATAAATATAATTTTTATATTCTAAAAATATAAACTTAATTTTTTACCATAAATATTAGTGAAATTGATTAAGATTAATTTCCACGATTAAGTTAAAATTATGCTTAAAAATGGACTAAACCTTAAAAATAGGGAAACAAATGACCTAGACACTTTTAAAAAACCCATTTTATGGAAACATTTTGTAAATAAACATTATATACTTGAGTTTTGTTGGTTTTTTGATTATTTTTGTTAGGTAAAAACGTGGGTACACCTAACTTGTTTTAAAAACTCCCATGTGTGTCCGCTCCCTCCCCTATAAAAGGCCACTACCTCTACCAATTATTAACACATCTAAAACTAGTTATTTTCAGAAAATATATGTTCAATTAACTTCCCTACATTCCTACCTTCCTCTTTGAATCCTCCCTTTGGGAAAAAATCCTACCAAGGAAGCCCTTTGGTGAAAACCAAAATGAGTTACCCAAAGAAGAGGTAACATCCTTTCTCAAGCTCTCTTCCTTTATATTCTTTCTCCACTACCTCAACAATTATTATTCCATGAATAAATAATTTTATATTTATATTAAATATATGGATATGTTTTTATTATAATGGTTTTACCTACACTTACACACACTTCCATCTAATGAGTAACTAATTTACTGTTCTTATGTACTGTGAACTACCGCCCCACGAAACGAGGTTGTTCTTTTTTTCCATTAACCCATATCATGGTCGGAAGTTATGATGGAAACTATATTTTTATATGATATATATTATTTATTTATTATTTATTAATTATTATATAACACATACCTTCATGACTTCTATTTTTTCTAAATATGATTATTTAATTTGGGGAAGTGAAAACTATCACCTTCTCAAAGTGATGCGATTAATTCACACACAAAATAGAATGCATAAGAATGAGTTTAGTTAAATTATATGATATATATGAAATATTAATTCTACTTTAATGATAATATATTGGTATATACATAATTTACTTTCTTTCTTTAAATTTGATAAAAAAATAAAACAACATTTAGGTATACGTACGGCTTACCGTCACTATGAATGATATATTCCATTTTATATTTATATATTATATAGATTATTATAAATATATATATAATTAATACAAATTATATTTATATCATTTTTTTAATTCTTTAAATCATTATATTATTATAATTCCCAAAATATAACAAATTAAGACACATGCTGAAAAACAGAGGGGATATTACCTGAAGAGAAACCTTTAATTGGAATTTTTAATAATCGTGTAATATAAAGTCCAAATAAAACCATATATGGCAATAGAAATAAGAAAATTTTTATTTAAAATTTTTATAATAAATAGATATTTATTATACAGGAGGTTTTTTTGGGTATGAATAGAGTCAAGACATAAGGTAAGGGGATTTCTAGGATCATATTTAATTCTGTGATATTTACACCATATTAACCACTCATTTATTTTGTGTTTTTTATATACTACCCATGAATATACTATATTATTGTAGTATTTATATTTTTGTGGATTTTAATATCCATTTTATGATCTCTCTTTCATTGGTTTTATGTTTCAAAAGTTATCAAATCGATAAAGTATTTCTATCTCAATTTTCATTCTTTGAGACAATCCCATGAAATTCAAAAATCATATTTAAAAAAATGATTATAATGATTATATTTTAAGTTCATTTTCAATGGAAAGAATTTTAAATTTTATTATGGTTTTAAAATAATCCTTTATACATTTTCAAAGTATTTTCAATGAATTTTTTTAAAATTGTTTTTTCAAGATTCATTTTTAAAGAAATGGTTTTCAAAAATGTTTTCACCCTTCTATTTCAAAGAAATGGTCTTAAAATTTATTTTATAGAATGTTTTATATGTTTTAAAGGAAAATGATATTCAAAATTTTTTCAATCTTCCATTTTATGTTTTCAAAGAAAAAGTTTTCAAAATGCTACATGTTTTAAAATATGTTTTAAATAAGAAAGTATATTTTTCTTAAGAAATGTTTTTTAAAGGGTCTTTCCATATTATTTTCATCTAAGATTAAATCATTTGGTGTTACTCATTCATTTATAGGAAATTATCCAAAGGTTCCATTCATATTCTTTCTCTATAGAAATTATGTTTTTATGAAATTATTTTTATGAAAACTATTTCTCTTTCAAAGGTTTTATACTTATGAAACCTGCTTCTTTTTACAGGTTTTTATTTGATGAAATGATTATAAAACCTATATTTTTCCTTATTTGTATATATTATTACATGTTTATGAATCCCATCTCATTTCATGGGTTATTATAGGATGTTTATGAAACCCATATCTTTTTATGGGTCACTATATGATGAAAGTTTTATTATCTAGTGAAATATGTATGAGTGATTTTATTATGAGATGGGTTTGACCTATATCCCACTCCAGTGAATTGGGTAAAGATCTATATCTAATGATATAAAGATGGGAATAAAGTCAACAATATTGATCCACTATGGGAATATTGGGAAACCAAATCCATTACTATGCAAGGACTGTGGTTGGGGATGGTGGTGTGTCCCACCCAGTAGGTGTAGTCACCATCAACATGGAACAGGGGAAAACTGATCTACTATCAGAATATGGGGAAACCCAATTCACTATGGGAAGATAGGGAAACCTGATCCATTATAAGGAAATTTCTACGATTGGGTATGGTGGTGTGTGCCTCTTAGTATGTCTAGTCCATATTAAGTTCCCTGATAAGTTCTTGCAATGGGTCATAGATGATAGGGAATGATATTACATGTTTATATGTATTAAAAAATTTCATATCTTATTACTATGTTTTGATTTCATGGATTATACTCTTATTTCCATTATTATTCAAGTATTATGAACTTTTAATATTTACTCCATATTTCATGTTTATGTTCTATGATATGCAGGGTTTGATCTTCTATTATCAGGATCACGTTATTATAACCGTATACTTAAGTTTATGCTTACATATATCACTTGTTTACTCTTAATGAGCATCAAAGATCACCCTTTTTTATATTTTCTTCCCTAGTATTTGAAGATATGTCTTATGTATGATGTGTCGAAGAAGGGTACTGGTCATGAAGAACCTAGTAGGAGATAATGTATCTTACTTGTGTACTTGTGTATATGTTTCCATATTTCTAAAGGAAATAGACTACAACAGTCTTTAGGCACCTATTTTTGTAATGTATTCAGTATTCTGTAAAAGTGATGTAATGTTAATGTATGAAAATATAGGGTTAATATAGTTGGTATTAGAGAGAATATTTAGTTAAACTTGGGATACTAGGATAAGAAAACCTTAATGAGAACTCTAAGTACATTCCATAGGATATGTAAAGACCCGTAAATTTTAAGGAAATTTTTTCTTAAATTCATTGAGATTTTATGAGTACGCAGTTTCTGACGACACCTGATTTCAAGGATCGGTGTGCCCGAAATCAATTTCCTAAGTTTAGCTCGGGTACGTTCTGTGAACGAACGAGTGGATTTTTCTAACTTTTGAACTGGTGCTCGGAATCGAAATCTGAGGGCACCGATGAAACCGCAGCGCCGATAATTGCTTAAGAAGACCTTTATTGGAGTTGTGTTTTATCAGGAGGAGTTGTTTAAAAATGGATTAAGTGTAAAGTGAAATAAAGCTGTGTCACAATTTTATTTCTCTTTTCTAGGTTGTTTATTCCTAGGTATAGGAGTTGGGGTGGGACCCACTAAAATCCTAACTCCTCTTAATAGGATATTAGTGAGGTGGGTCCCACATGATCCCCACCCCTTCAAATTCCTTTAACTCCTCTTTAAGTTGACAACTCCCTTTAATTTGTAACTCTCCCCTCTCTCCTCTTTATTCAAGCCAACACACATAATCAATTAAGTGGGATTTGTGTTTGAATTTTAAAAATTAAAATGCATGGCTTGAAGTAATAAAATATTACAAGTCTTATTTTATTTTGGGGTTAGTTCTTGTATTGATAATTGAGAGAGGTAGAGATCTTCTTCTCTTGAGGAACTTCGTCTTCTCCGGCGAAGAACATCCCTACTTCGATGAAGAACGCCGTCACATCGTTCCATCTTCTCTCCGCGTCAAAGAATAGGAGACGCCACTTCCTCCTCGGATGTTCTCCGTTGACATATACGGAGCCTCAACCCAAAACGCTGTTTTCCATGACACTAGCATCCGAGAATTTCATTAAGGTAGGGGTTAAGTTCAAATTTAATCAATTAAATTAACGATTGTTTGTCGTTGTATATACTCGTTCATTGGCCGATTTCTATCGTCACAATGGGAGGTGGTCGGACCGCACAAACACGGCCGATCCTCCTCCCCTTTTTGTTTACCTTTATTATTCATGGTGGCGAAGACGGCACAATGTCGTTGCACCACGCGGGAACGAGAGAACTGTGGCTGGAGTGGGCCGCAGCGGAGGGGCGCAGTGCCGTCACGCCGCGCTGGCCGAAGAAGAGCTGCGACAATGGCTGCGGCAGTTCGAGAGGAGGCAACCTGGCTCGACCGACCGCTGGCACCAGCAAGAGGAGGGACCTACGACGGGGGTCCCGCAACAGCTCCCCGGCCAGCCATTACGGTCGGCTGTTTTCCGGGAAGTCCGGGGGTTGTAACCCCCAACAGCTGGCAGGGGCGGGCCCCAAGAGGGGGCCACCGTTTCAAAACAAGGGGGGGGGGGGCAGCGCCCCCACCCCTCCACGTCTAGATCGGCCTCGAGCCGAGCCGCGGCCCGCACTGGGCTGGACCGCCAGCGCCGGGCCGGGCCGCCCGCGTCGGGCCGGGCCGCCTGCGTCGGGCCGGGCCGCCCGCGTCGGTATATTACAATCAAGGTTTCGGAGAAATGGTCTTAAAATTTAGTCGTTTCGGTATATTACAATCAAGGTTTCGGAGAAATTTGGGTACGGCCGGGTCTGTTCGAACACGAAACCAACCAGGCCCTCGGAGCGGAAACGCTTATAACTTAAGCTCCGGATGTCCGATTGATGTGTCATCGACTTTGTTAGATTCCTATTAGTGAGACAGTTCATTTGGATTACTTCGATTGAGGTTTGGATGCATATGGAGTATGTTCAGGTTAGTTTTAGCTTAAAACCCAACCGGGCCCTTGGGATGAAAAGGACAATATCTCTCAGACCGAGCGTCTGATTGACGCGTTGTCTATCACTTTGAGTTCCTGTTGATGAGACAGAACTTTGTGATACATAAAATCTCAACTTCGTGACAGTTTATGTATCGAACTCTTGGCTCTTGGAGTGGACCCTCCCGGAATCGAGCGTGCTGTGTGCGGGAACCCTAGAGCTGGCTGCAATGAAGATGACGACTTTCGTACAAGGATCCTCAGTGGGTTCGATGAGGACGACTTCCGTACAAGGATCCTCAGTGGGTTCCACGATGATGACTACCGTACTGGGATCCTCCGTGGGTTTGACGATGACCTCTACCATACTGGGATCCTCCTTGGGTTCGACGACGACGTCTATTGTGCTGGGATCCTCCTTGGGTTTGATGACGATGACTTCTGTACTTAGATCCTCCGTGGGTTCGGCAGTGAAGAATACTATACATAGGACTTCTGTGAGTTCTACAGCGATGAAAACTGTACTTGGATCCTACAAGGGTTCAATAGAGGAGATGATTCAGAGGCTACATCAATCATCTCCACCTCTCTTCGTGAATAGTATACCTATGTGAGCTGAGTCTTGACTTTCAATATTTATCTTCGATATGATTGACTTGTTATCCTGTGTGGATTGGGTTGTGCATTCTTGTGTGGACTGTGTTGAACTTGGGCTCGTGAGTTGGATCTGAACTGGAATTGACGACTTAGGTATATGTATGGGCATATACCTAAGTAGTGTTGGTTGATACTTCGTGATTGTATCTTTCCTTTGTGGTTTATCCTTCATGGATTCTGGGAGACCTTCGGGAGTCTCAGGGTCCCTACTGAGTGTCGCATACTCACCCCTGCATGGGCTATGCCCGAACTACGTTGTGTTAGAAGCAGACGATGGACAACGCTGGTCGAGGTGGAGGCTCGTGGAGCTGGACGATACGTGGAGGAGGATCACTGGACGAGACGTTCACAGAGCAGACGACCGGACCCGAGGAGCTGATGAGACTATCTATACCCACCCTTCAGGTGGGAATTCCAATAGACGACTCAGTGTTGCTGCTTTACTTTTCAGCTGCTGTACTTTCTTTCAGTTGTACTTTACTTTCAGTTGGGTTTGTATTCTATCCCATTTATTTTCTAGCACTTACTTTTGTACTCAGTTTAAATATTGTTTACTTCAGCTTGCATACTCCGTGGTGTTTTTATACTTAATAAAGGCAATGTCTTCCCTTTTATTTGGATTTACACCTTTTTTGCTAGTAGCCAGCCCCTGGCCTCTGGAAGGCGGGCTTGGGGTAGTCATGACACAGGCCCCGAGGACGGGTCGTGAAAAATTGGTATCAGAGGATTCAGTTCTACCACAGAATTCCGGACTTTGATAATTTCTTCTATGTGTAGAAATAGTGTTTAGGGTATCAAGTGTGGTTATCAGTCCAGGGAGTCTAGTGTTGGTGCGGCGGCCGGCGTATCCATACACCAGGACCCTAACTTCTGATTCCCGACTCAATGCACAAAAACATTGATTGCATGTGTGTTTCAAAAGTTTTCTTTGTGATTAATTTGTGTCAGCTCACCAGGTATAATTTATTGACCGTGCTGCACCTATCTCTTTTCAAGATGGCCCGACGACGGCCGCCAGCTAGGGTTCGGAGGTTTGTGCGAGATGTAAGCCCACCGAGTGATGAGGCCTCGGTGCAGGGCCCCATTACAGTGGAGGCACCGGCGGTACCTCTACCTGCCGAGTCACCGATGCCACCAGCCCCAACAACTAAGAGTGCACGTCGCCTGAGTGAACTGCAAGAGTTTCAGCGTCAGAGACCGCCTAGGTTCCATGGAGAGATGGACCATCAGGTAGCCGAGGATTGGCAGGAGGTTGTTGTTCGAATCTTCAGATTGGTAGGGACACTAGGTGACCTCATGGTGATCCTTGTGGCGAGTCTCCTACACGTAGCAATAGGTAGATGGTGGATCCTGATGCTCCAGGTGCACGATGAGGCATCTCTCCTTTGGTCAGACTTCGAGAGCCTCTTCCGCTCAGAGTTCATTCCAGCCACCCTCCATGCGGTGCACATTCAAGAGTTATTACAACTGCAGTAGGGAGCATGACGGTAGCCCAGTACTCGGTGAGATTTACCGACCTCTCGCGTTACTCCAAAGATATGGTACATGACCCATTATTCTGGGCCCGGACCTTCAAGCTGGGACTGCGGCATGATATCAGGGCTTTGACGATATCCCTCAACATCCCTACGTAGGCAGAGGTGCTGGAGAGAGCCCTTCTAGTGGAGATTTTTCTCGCTGAGCAGTCACCAGCGGTGAGACCCTCCACAGGATGACCCACAACGGAGTCTTCTGCAGCCGACAGTAGACAGATGACGCAGAGGACCAAGTAGGTTAGACCATCAGACGATCAATCTCAGGAAACAGGTTCGGTTGTGCAGGGCACACGAAACAGATCCAGCCACACGAGGAGAAGACAGTGCTATGCATGCGACAGGCAGGGTCACATGGCTCGAGACTGCCCGACCTGCCCTGCAGATGAGCATCAGGCTGTAGAGGGGCCCCCTAGGCAGAGGTTAGACCGTGGTGGTCTGCAGGGAACAGGCAGACGAGGAAGAGGAGCTGGCCGAGCAGCGGGTGGTGGGAGACGCTTTGAGGCCCTACCACAACCACCACCAAGAAAACCACCCTGACCGCAGGGAACATGTGGACAAGGGAGATCTCAGCTTCAGGAAGCTGAGGCTTACGACCATGGAGCTCCGTGATCAGACGAACAGGAGAAGCACTAGCTCTAGACATGGAGGCTTTTGTTCATGATGCTTCTAGCTTTGTTGATGATTTATCTATGGATGATTTGTGTCTTTGTACCTTGAGCTATAGTAATAAAAGACACTTATTCTTGTGATGTTTTCTTCCCTGTCCTTTTTATGTAGTTGATACTGAGAGGATCCGGTTAAAACCGTTGACGTGACCCTCACTTTTGAGATTCCTACTTGAGGAGACCTAGTGACCACACACTGCTGCCAACAGTGTGACTCAACCCTTGGAAGCGAGAGTAACAGTTGGATCTCTTGGTAGTAGTGTCGAGCCCTTACGACGTCGTCCGTGGCATGAAATAGTACCATTAATGTCAGGATTGACTATATTAGGCAAAGGATGTGGTTCATCCAGGGGAGGAGACCAGATTTCTCTTTTCTACAGAGGAGAAATCTCAGCAGCTCTTGTAGATCGTAGAAGAAGAAGGGTGTAGTTGAGTTCTTGCAAATGGCTAGTCTCACCCATTGTTCGCCGAGAAAATGGTTTACGATTATCACCAAATCAACAGTCTCAGGTGTATCTTTTCTCAGAAGGATATGAACCTGAGATAGCGGCGATGGCTTGAGTTCCTCCAGGACTATGACATCGAGACAGTTTATACTCCTGAGGAGAGGAACGTTATAACATATTCTCTTAGTAAGAGATCGGGCATTCAGCTGTTAGGAGTGGAGAGACAACAGCTGGCCGTGTTTGCAGATTTTCTTTATGTGTGGATAATGTTGGAGTGAGTATGTGTAGAACCAGAGATGGTTCTGGCTACGATGGAGAAGGTGCAGATTATCCAAGAGTGGATGAGGACTGCTTAGAGCCGATAGAAGTCCTATGATGACAGGAGGTGGGGACCACTGGAGTTTGAGTATGGCGACCACGTTTTTCTTATGGGTATCACCTCGATGTGGATTACATATATTTGGCTGGGGCAGCAAGTTATCTCCATGCTTCATCAGACCATTCCAGGTTCTCAGTAGTATAGGTGAGGTAGCTTATCGCCTGGCCCTACCACCTCAGTTGCACCGGGTGCACAACGTCTTTCACGTATCTCAATTGAGGAGGTACGTGCATGACCTGAAACATATCATCGATCATGGGGAGCTGGACATCGATGACGGGGTGACTTTTGCAGAGGTCCTGATGGAGATTGAGGATCGACAGGAGCGGGTCCTATGTGGATGGTCGATACCTCTAGTGTGCATCAAGTGGCAGCACAAAAACCTTCACGAGAGCACATGGGAGCGGGAGGCTCAGATGCGTGCTCAGTACCCTCATTTTTTTCCCTAGTTTGGGATATATCTTTATGGGGACATAAATCCCTGAGGTGGGAGTAATGTAAACACCTGTAAATTTCAAGGATAACTTTTCTAAAATTCTTTGGGATTTTACGAGTACGCAGTTTCTGACGTCACCTAATTCCGAGGCCCAGTATGCCCGGAATCAATTTCCTATGATTAGCTCAGGTACGTTCAGTGAACGAACGATTGAGTTTTTCTAACTTTTGAACCGGTGCTCGGAATCGAAATCTGAGAGCACCGATGAAACCGCAACGCCGGTAATTTTGTTAGGAAAAACTTTATTGGAGTTGCATTTTCTCGGGAGGAGTTGTTTAAAAATGGATTAAGTGTAAAGTGAAATAAAGCTGTGTCAAAATTTTATTTCTCTTTTCTAGGTGGTTTATTCCTAGGTATGGGAGTTGGGGTGGGACCCACTAAAATCCTAACTCCTTTTTATAGGATATTAGTGAGGTGGGGCCTACACGAGCCCCACCCCTTCAAATTCCTCTAACTCCTTTAACTCCTCTTTAAGTTGACAACTCCCTTTAATTTGTAACTCTCCCCTCTCTCCTCTTTATCCAAGCCAACTCACATAATAAATTAAGTGGGATTTGTGTTTGAATTTTAAAAATTAAAATGCAAGGCTTGATGTAATAAAATAAGACAAGTCTTATTTTATTTTGGGATTTGTTGTTGTGTTGAGAATTAAGAGTGGGAGAGCTATTCTTCTCTTCAGGAACTTCATCTTCTCCGGAGAAGAAAATCCATACTTCGACAAAGAATGATGTCACATCATTCCATCTTCTCTTCGTGTCAAAGAAAGGGAGTAGCTGCTTCCTCCTCGGACGTTCTCTGTCGACGTATACAGAGCCTCACCCCGTGACAACATTTTCTACGATGCTAGCTTCTGCGAATTTCTTTGAGGTAGGTGTTAAGTTCAAAATTAATCAATTAAATTTTCACTTGTTTGTCATTGTGTATACTCGTTCATTGGCCGCCTGCTATCGTCACAATGGGAGGAGGTCGGACTTCACAAACACGGCTGATCCTCCTCCCCTTTTTGTTTACCTTTGTTGTTCATGGTGGTAAAGACAGCGCAGTTCCGTTGCACCGTGTGTGAACGAGAGAACCGCGTCCGGAGCGGGCCATGAAGAAGGTGCGCAGAGCCGTCACGCCACGCCAGTGAAGCTGAAGGAGGTCACGGCCAAGTGCAGGCCGCGGTGGAGGGGCGCGACGCCGTCACGCCGCGCTGGCCTAAGAAGAGTCGAGGAAAAGGCCGCAGCGGTTCGAGAGGAGGCGGCCAGGCTCGGCCAGCCGCCAGCACCTCCAAGAGGTGGGACCCGTGGTTGGGGGGTCCTGCGACAGCTCACCAGCAGGCCATTATGGCCGGCCATTTTCCAGGATGTCCGGGGATTGTAACCCCCAGCAGCTGGCAAGGGCTGGACGCAAGAGGGGGCCACCATTTCAAAACAAGGGGGGGGGGGCAGCGCCCCCCCCCCACAGAGAGATCGGCCTTGAGCCGAGCCGCGGCCCGTTCTGGGCTAGTCTGCCCACGCCGGTTCAGACCGCCCGCGTCGGGTCGGACCGCCCGCATCGGGCCGGACCGCCTGTGCTGGGTCGGGCCGCCGCGCTGGGTCGGGCCGCCCCAGCCGGGACGGGCCGTGCCCTAACAGTCAGGACCCGAACCCGGGTCGGGTCAACCCGGTTCGGGTTGACCCAGGGGGTATCGGGCCGGGTCGGATCGGGCCTGAACCCCCTATTTTCAGAAAGATCTGTTCAAACACCCATAACTTGGGATACACACCTCTGATTGATGCACTGTCAGTTGCGTAGTGATCCTTGGATCAAAAACAATCATTTAAGAATATTACAATCAAGGTTTATGAGAAATTTGGGTATGGCCGGGTTGGTTCGAACACGAAACAAACCAGGCCCTCTGAGTGGAAACACTTATAACTTAAGCTCCGGATGTCCGATTGACGTTTGGTCGACTTTATTGGATTCCTCATAGTGAGACGGTTCCTTTGAATTACTTCACTTGATGTTTGGATGCAGCTCGAGTACGTTCGGGTTGGTTTTAGCTTAAAAACCATTCGGGCCCTTGGGATGAAAAAGCCAATATCTCTCAGACCGGGCGTCCGATTGACGTGCCGTCTGTCGCGATGAGTTAATGTTGACAAGACGGAACATTGTGAAACATCAACTCTGGACTTCATGACAGTTGATGTATCGACCCCTTGGCTCGTGGAGCAGACCCTCCCAGAATCAAGCGTGCTGTGTGCGGGAACCCTAGAGGTGGATGCGACAAAGATGAGGACTTCCGTACAAGGATCCTTAGTGGGTTTGACGAGGACGACTTCCGTACAAGGATCCTCAGTGGGTTCAACGACGACGACTACCATACTGGGATCCTCCGTGGGTTGGATGACGACATCTACCGTACATGGATCCTTTGTGGGTTCGACGACGACGTCTACCATGCTGGGATCCTCCGTGGGTTCGACGACGATGACTTATATACTTGGATCCTCTGTGGGTTCGGCATCGAAGACTACTATACTTGGATCCTCCGTGGGTTTGGTAGCGATGACATCTTTACTTGGATCATACGAGGGTTCCTGAGAGGATATGATTCAGAAGCTACATCAATCATCTCCACCTCTCTTTGTGAATAGTATACCTGTGTGAGCTGAGTCTTGACTTTCAATCTTTATCTTGGATATGATTGACTTGCTATCCTGTGTGGATTGGGTTGTTCATTCCTGTGTGGAATGGGTTGAACTTGGGCTCGTGAGTTGGAGTTGAACAGGAATTGATGACTTAGGTATATGTATGGGCATATACCTAAGTATTGTTGGTTGATACTTTGTGATTGTATCTTTCCTTTGTGGTTTATCCTTTGTGAATTCTGGGAGATATTCAGGAGTCTCGGGGTCCCTACTGAGTATTGCATACTCACCCCTGCACGGGCTATGCCCGCACTACGTTGTGTTGGACGCAGATGATGGACAACACTGATCGAGGTGGAGGCCCATGGAGCTGGACAGTACCTGGAGGAGGATCACTGGACGGGACGTACACAGAGCAGACGACCGGACCCGAGGAGCTGAGTAGACTATCTATATCCACCCTTCAGGTGGGAATTCCAGTGGATGGATCGGTGTTGCTGCTTTAATTTTCTACTGCTGTACTTTTTTTTCAGTTGTACTTTTCTTTCAGTTGGGTTTGTATTCTGGCCCATTTACTTTCTAGCACTTAATTTTGTACTCAGTTTACTTAGTGTTTACTTTAGCGTGCGTACTCTGTGGTGTTTGTTTACTTTATAAAGGTAATGCCTTCCCTTTTATCAGGATTTACGCCTTTGGTTCTAGTCGCCAGCACCTGGCCTATGGAAGGAGGGCTTTGGGTAGTCACAGCACGGGCCTCGAGGACAGGTCGTGACAGGATAAATCTAAATAAAATGAAAATTATCTTACTACACACCTAATTTGACACTCTCATTGGATATGTGTTTTGAATTCACAGACTCTTCATGAACCATCAGGAAGTATTTAAAAATAATTTGGCTATGAATAACCTAGGATAAACTTATGGTGTCATAGATTAAAAAATGTTACCTAATTTAGAAATCCTTTTTTTCATGATTATGTGGTTCCTCACCATGACAAATGTTTCTTACTCTATGATTTTTGGGGTTAGTCAATGGATGGAACCTAAAGGAACCACATTAATGGTGATTGTGATAGACAATGAAATAATTGATCTCCTAAGCATTTGAATTCTGTGGGAGCTTGAATAAAAAACTCATTATTATGCTCACATAGATTTCTCAAGCTATTAATCATGATAATATTTTGAAAACGAAAAGGATGAAAAAACGTTATATTGAGTCCTTAAGGAGTAAATGTCCTCCTTTTCTCAAAAGGACTTCTAATACACTTTTTTCTGATCACTAGATCAGTACTACGGAAAAGTGTTTTGCTATTCTCCAGTCTTCAGATCCTGAGAAGTTCATTCTGGTTATTTATTTGTTAGGAGGTGAAGTAGTCCAATGGTGGACTCTAATCAAGAATACGAGTAATCAAATAAAATTGAATCTATATATTAGCATGTGTTCATGAATTTATTATTGAACAAGTACTTTCCTTGTATTCTTCGTATGAAGATGGAAAAAGAGTTCCTTGAGTTGTAGTAAAAGGATGATGAATCTATTGGTACCGATAAATATAATTTCACCAGACTTGTAAGGTATACTTCTGGAATTATCATCCAATCCAGAAGTAAAGATTATAGGATCTTGAGTGGCTTAAATCCTAGCCTCATAAGGGAATTAACTATAAGATACTTTAGTAGCTATGAAGAGATTTTGTGTTGTTCAATAAAAGTTGAAATGGAGGTTAGAGTTACATATCAATCTCATGGTTTTAACAAGAAAAGGAAGATGAAGTAAAAAGTAAAATATAAAAATCTTAAAGAGAAGAAGACTATCTGAAGAACCTATGTGGTGTTTTTTTATAAAAAGTTTTATATTTTTTGACAGCTAAGCCTTTTGTTGAAGAATGTTTTTAGTTATAGAAAGTTGAAGTTTCTGGTTGCTAAAGATTTTCATAAAGAGGATGATGTTGAAAAATAAGAAGTCAGAAGTTAAGAAACTGTCTCAAACTTTATAAAAAAAATCAGATGATGCTTTTCTGATCTTAAAGTTCTCATATATCATGAAAAGTTTCATGATAAAAGCTGTTGAAGAAATGGTAAAGAGGATTGATGATTTTCACTAAGAAAAATTCTGAGAAAATTTTGAACCTGTTTCCTGAACCTGAAATCTAGAACCTGTTTCATAAACCAGAAATTCGAAACCTATTTCCTGAACTAGAAATTCAGAACCTGTTTCCTGAACTTGAAATAATGAACCTATTTTCCGAACCAAAAATTCAGAACCTCTTTCCTAAACCAGAAATTCAGAACCTGTTTCTTGAACCTAAAATCCAGTTCCTGTTTCCTAAATAAGAAATTCGGAACTTGTTTCTTGAACCATAAATTCAGAACTTGTTTCCTGAACCAAAAATCTAGAACCTGTTTCCTGAACTAGAAATTCAGAAATTGTTTCCTGGGCCCGAAATTCGGAACCTATTTCCAGAACTTGAAATCCAGAACCTATTTCCTGAACCAAAAATTAAGAACCTATTTCTTGAACCAGAAATTCGGAACCTGTTTCCTGAACCAGAAATTCAGAACGTGTTTCCTGAACCTGAAATCCAGAACCTGTTTCCTAAACCAGAAATTTCGAACCTGTTTCCTGAACCATAAATCCAGAACTTGTTTCTTGAACCTGAAATCAAACCTATTTCTTGAACAAGAAATTTGGAACATGTTTCCTGAAATATAAATTCGGAACCTATTTCCTAAACCTAAAATCCAGAACCTGTTTCCTGAATCATAAATTCAGAACCTATTTCCTGAAACCACAATTTAGAAACTATTTCCTAAACCTGAAATCAAGAACCTATTTCCTGAATTAGAAATTCAGAACCTATTTCCTAAACCAAAAATTCAGAACCTGTTTCCTGAACCTGAAATCCAAAACTTATTTCTTGAACAAGAAATTCATAACCTATTTATTGTACCAGAAATTCAGAACCTGTTTCCTGAACCAGAAATCCAGAACCTATTTCCTAAACCAGAAATCCAGAACCTATTTCTTGAACCTGATTTCATAACCTGATTTTTGAGAAACCTTATATGGAAACCTAGAGCCTACTTCTGAACATGTTATCCGGATCCTACTTTTGATCATGTTCCTGGGAAACTCGGATCCTGCAACCTGAAGATGTTGTTGAGATCAAGGAAATGTTTCTTATAACAAACTTCCTTAGATAAGGAAAAGTTCCTTAGATAAATAAAGGTTTCTCACATAAAATTATTGTTGATAAGATTGAAGAGTTGAAGAAGTCAAAAGAAGATCAAGAAAATTTTGGAACCTGATTTTAGAACCTTATGAAAATTCTGAGTAGCACGTTGAGAAACCTTGAATGACAATTCTAAGAAACATTTTGAGAAAAACAGAATGACAATTTTGAGCAACATGTTGAGAAAACCGGATCCTGATTTGTGCACAATTTGGAACCTGATTTCTGAGCAATATTCTACAAAAATCAGAATAAGATCCAGCTTTATCATTCTAAGAAAGATATAAAGAATTCAAGAAAACCCAAATTTAAACATTGCCTAAATCTCGGAGAAATTTATGGAGATTTTAAGAAGTCAAATATTAAAGATTAAATGCGAGAGATTTACAAAGTTTTTGAAATTTGAGGAAGCATGAAAGATTTTTAGGTTTCCCACCTTCGTTTTCTGAGTTGCCTATAAATATGTGCTCAGACCATTCACTCATTTTTAATTTTTCACACATGTAGAAAAGGCGGAGCACTGAAGAATTCGATGTGAAAATTTTCTACCATCTTGAAAAAAATTTCCCAAGTGTTCGAGAAGAAGATAATCATAATAATCTTACCTTTCTAAGAAGATTATAATTTTCTTTAAGAAGTTTTTCTTGAGTTTTTTAGAAAAAGGAAATCGGAATCATCATTACCTTTCTGAGAAGACTGGTTTCAGAAAATCAGATTCAAGAAAACAAGACTAAAGATTCGGAGTGAGCATTTGCAGAGAAACTTCAACAAAGTTCTTATTCTTGTGTTTATCTCATTTGTTCTTTAAGGAAACATTGTAAACTGACAAGAGTCAGTATAATATTTCCTATCGAGAGATAGAATGTGTCTAACAAGAGTTGGACTAAGTTGTATTGACTTATTTATTATAGTGGATTTCCATAGACCCACAGGAGTGGCTATGGTAAGGATGTAGGTTCTCTTATTGAGGCTGAACCTTGTAAATATTGTGTGCCTTTATTGATTTACCTTTCTTTCATGCTTGAGTTTCTTGCTGAAGGTTGATAAGAAAATAAATCTTAACAGGTTTCAAGGGTTAAGTTTCTTAAAGTTTTGAAACTTATAAAAATTATAACAACTGATTCAACCCCCCCTTATCATTTTTTATTCGATCCTTGGAACATCAAGTGGTATTAGATCCAGGTTCCCTTGTTTTATCCTTATCATGGAGAATATCAATTCTATCAAAATTAGAGGAATTGCTACATTTGATGGAATGAATTATCATAGATAGAAAAATAGGATGATTACTTATCTACTATCTCTTGGCCTTGAAGTTGTTGATACTGCTACTATTGGCTTTCCACCTATTGAGAAAAATGCTCTTATGACGTTTGTAGATAAGTGAAACATAAAAGTTAATGGAAAGGCTGGAAATGCTATTCTCATTTCCTTATCAGAAAATGTTTATCAAAAGGTGATGGGTCTCACAACATCAAAAGGCATGTGGGAAAAGATGGAAAGTATTTTTGAAGGAAATACAAAAGTAAAGGAGGCCAAACTACAAATCTGGCATGGTGTGTTTGAAGACATTAGGATGACAGATGACGAAACAATTGATGAATAATTCACGAGAGTTAATGAAATTGTATGCAACATTAGGGGATTTGGAGAAGACTTAGAAGATTCTACAATTGTGAATAAACATATGAGAAACTTTCTAGACATGTTTGATTCTAAAATTTCATCTTTAGAAGATAAGGATGATTTATCTCTTGATGAACTTCATAACTTTCTTGTTGCTTATGAAATGAGGAAAGATCTAATATTTAAGAAGAAGATGAAATGGATTTTGTAGCTATGATAAAGATGAAAATCCAAGATGATGATGAATCTAATCATTATAAGCTCGTTGATAAGGAAGATGAAGAGTTGAATGAAAAAATCACGTCTCTCATATCCAAGAAGTATCGAAGAGGAAGAGGAAAGTATGGAGGGAAACTTCCTCTAAAATGTTTTGATTGTGGTGGAATCAAGAACTTTACTATGAATTTCCCTAAGAAGAAAGTTATAGAATATCAAGATGGTTCTAATGAGAATCCTCAATGGAAGAAGTATAACAAGAATGAAAAAGAAGATAAGACATATAAAGAATTCAAGAAGAAGTTTTCTAGAACGGAAAAAAGTATGTTGAGCAAGAAGGTTGAATCAGAATAATCTAACAATGATTCCTCAGAAGATTAATGTAAAGAAATATTCATAACCTTCATTGCAAAAGTTGAGAAAACAAATGTTTCCTCAGAGAATGAAGAAAGTGGTGAAGAATTTTACAGAGAATATCTGCTAAGATCCGAACTTATTTCATGTCTTGAGAAAAACAAATCTATCAAGAAATAAATTCGTGTGATGAAGAAAAATCATTAATAAGTTCACGATGGAAGTAAAGATGTTACCAAGAAAAAATATGAATACATTCAAGAAATTTTAAGTTACAAACTTAGAATTTCTGAACAAGGAAAGATGATTGAAGATCTTAGAAAGAAGATAGAAACTAAAGAAGAAGAGGTCATAAATTTACAATCAAATGTTATTGAATCCAAAAATACCCTAAGGAAGATGAATGAAAACTTCCACAAATCCTCTGAAGTAAAAGCTGAGACATCCAAGATTGCTGAGAAGGCCTACCATGAGAATCAGTTGAAATCTTCTACTATCAAAAATAATGTTTTATCTGATTCTTCTAACATATAAGGTTATATAAAAAGTGTTACTAAAGATTGGGTGGATAAAGGATGTGAGAAACCTATCAATCCTACAAAAGTAGAAAAATCACTCAAAAGAAGTGATGGCCTACATCCTAAGTTTTCTAGAGCTAAAAGAAGTTATCAACCTCAACAAAGTTTTCATAGAAAATGATCATTATTATATAGAAAACCAAGATTTGAGGGATATTGTTGGTGCTGTGTAATATATGGGAATAGAGCTTATAATTTTCGGCACAATTTATCTATACCTGGAAGAAGTTTTTAGGAATGTGGAAGAAATAGTGAAATAAGAATGAGTAAATTTCCGTACTCCCAGAAAGTTGAAAAGATTAATTCTCAAGATATCAAAAACATTCCAACAAAGAATTAATTTGAATGTTTGAAAGATGTTTGTGGAATATGTGATAAGTCTGGACATCATGCCGAATGATGTATGACTCTCCTTCTAGAACAATTTTCTTATGGTAAGAAAGAAAATAAAGAGGAAAATAAGAAAGTTGATGAGAGAGCTTTTGGTTTTTAGACAACTTTGATAGAAAGTTAGAGGAAAAAACTACGGATTCTTGATATTGGTTGTTCTTCACACATCACATGTGATATGAAAATCTTGGAACATGTTAAAAATCATGATGGAGGAGAAGTTACATTCAGCAATGACAGTTCCTTAAAAATTAAGGGAATTAGAACAGCAGAGATTGAAGTAGAGAAACTAAAATCTAAGTAAGTATTGCTTGTTTATGGGATAAAACATAACTTATATAGTGTAAGTCAACTTTGCGATGATGGAAAATAAGTTATCTTCATAAAGTATTCTTGTATCATCAAACTTGTGAAAAATAGAAATGTGATTACAAAAGGATAAAGGACTAGTGGGAATCTCTTTTAAATTGGAGAATCCAATAACTCTTGTTATTTGAGTGCTGAAGATGAAAACATGTTCTGACACCAAAGAATTAGCCACACTGGGCATAAGAAAATGAGTAAGCTTTCTAAATTTGATGTTGTTTGAAATTTTCTAGAACTAAAAAGAAGATATGAAGATGTTTGTATTACTTTCCAGAATGGAAAGATCACTAAAAAAAGTCATAAAAGAGTAGAGATTCAATCTAACAAACCACTTGAGCTTATTCATTCCGATCTGTGTGGGCCGATGAGACATTAATCAACAAATGAAGATTTATAATTTATCACTTTTATTTATGATTTCACTAGGATGAAAAATATCATGTTCATGAAGCATAAGTAAGAGGCTATTGGAATGTTTAAATTATTCAGAAGAGACGTTGAGAAAGAATTGGGAGCTTCAATAAAAAAGTTGAGAATAAACAATGGTACGAAATTCACAAGCAATGATTTTGAAAGGTATCTAAGGAAGCATGGTATCAAACATCAGTATAGTTCTCCTTATACTCTACAAAAAAACGGAGTTTTAGAAAAGAAAAATAGAAGCTTGGTGGAAATGGGAAGAAGTATGTTATCAGAATACAAGCTTTTAATTTTTTTTTGGAGAGAAGCTGTTAACACTGCTATGCTTGTTCAAAATAGATGCTTGTTGAGGACAGAAACCAACATGACTCCTTACAAGATGTGGTATAACAAAAAATATTCTTTTTAAATACATAAAAGTTTTTGGAAGTCAATGCTTTCTCAAAATCAAAAATCCAGACTTTGGAAAGTTTGATGAGAGAGCTGAAGAAGGAATATTTATGAGTTATTCACCGAATGGAAGTAATTACAAATGCTGGAACAAATGTTTACAGAAGTTGGTGGACTCATATGATGTTAAGGTAATCCAAAATCCTAGTTCCTTCAAAAAATCTGTTAAGAATACCGAGGAAGATAAATTTGAGAATCCCCACCACAGTGAAAGTGACTCAGATGAGTCACATAGGGAAGAAAGTGATGATGGGAAAGGAAATGTGAGTTTTCCTACCTTTCAAAAACATGTTGAATCTGAAAATATTATTGGGGATCATAAGGCTCCAGTTCAGACAAGAAGGATGTTAGGATTAGAAAATCAGACTTCCCTTATCTCAAAAATTGAACCAGAATTAGTTTCAGAAGATATTCAACATAAATAATAGGTGGATGCTATGAATAAAGTGCTAGATCAGATTGAGAATAATGAAACATGAGAACTTGTTCCAAGACCAACAAATAAGAATATTATCGGAACCAAGTGGGTTTACATAAATAAACTGAATGAGCATGGAGAAGTTACAAGAACTAAATAAAGGATTGTGGGTAGGATATGCACAAGTGGGAGGTGTGGATTTTGATGAAACCTTTTCCCCTATTGCAAGGTTGGAAACTATTAAAATGTTTCTTGCAGTGGCTACTCATCAGAATTACATGTTTTATCAGTTGGATGTAAAGTCAGCTTTCTTAAATTGTGAGATTGAGGAAGAAGTTTACATTGAACAACCTTGTGTGTTTTTACTTGATGATAATGAAAACAAAGTGTGAAAATTGAATAAATCCTTGTATGGGCTGAATAAAGCTCCATGAGGATGGTATTAGAATATTGAAAATTATCAAAGAACGATGGACTTTTCTAAAGGAAAGGTTGATACAACTTGAACGATAAAGATGTTTACTCTGGAACATTAATTATAATCATTTTTGTGGATGATATAATTTTTGCTGGAGATGAAGAAAAGGTTTGTGAAGAGTTCACTGAAGAGATGAAGAAAAATTTTGAAATGTCAAGATTGGGAGAATTAAATTTCATCCTTGGATTACAAGTTTAACTACACAAAAACTACATTTTATTACCCCAAGATAAGTATCCCAATGAATTATTAAAGAAGTTTGGGATGTAAGTATCAAAGAAAGTTTCAACTCCTATCTCAATGGGCACAAAGTTGAGTAAAGATGAATCAGGGAACAACGTGAATTAGAAAGACTTTCAAAAGTTGATAAGAAGTCATATTTTTCTTACAACTTTAGGGCCTGATATTTCTTATGCTGTATCTCTATGTCCCCGATATCAAAGTAATCCAAAAGAATCACACATGTTGGCAGTTAAGAGGATTATGAGATATGTAAAAGGAAAAACTTCACATGGGTTGTTATACAAGAGAAACAATGAGATTATGATTCCTGGTTTTACCGATGCTGATTGGGCTGGTGATTGTAATGATAGAAAATCAACATCACGAGGAACATTTTTCTTAGGGGAATGCTTTTTGAGTAGGCACAATAAGAAACAAAGTTCAGTAACTTAAGCATATCTAAATCCGAATATGTTGCAGCTACTCAAGCTTGTACTCAAATGATGTGGATGAAGGTTCATCTAGAATATTTGAAAGTAAAAGTTTCTAAACCTTTGAAGATACTCGATGATAATCAAAGTTCCATTGATCTTTCTAATAATCCTATTCAACATTCAAGATCAAAATACATTGATATAAAGTATCACTTTTTTAAAGATAGAGCTACTGCTGGAGAAGTCTTAATGGAATATATTTCAACATAGTATCAGATTGATGATATTTTTACAAAAGCAATGTTAAAGGAAAGGTTTGTTGAACTGAGGCTGCAACTCCATGTTCAGCCTCCTCCCATGACTTCCTAAAACATTATAAGGAAGTCTCCCCCACCATGATTTGTATTATTTTGACAAAGGGGGAGTGTAAGAAACAATGTTTACATGGCTTTAATTTGTGAATCTAAAGCTATGGTTATCAGAAAATGGGGGAGAGAGAAAGAAAAATGAGAGAGGAAAAGAAAAGTGAGAAAGAGAAAGATAAAAGTTGAGGGGGAGTTTGAGTAAGGTGAAATTTATCCTCACATGCCTGCAAAACTTTCTTGTCACCGACGGATGGAAATACTTCAAAAACATTACTTTATTCAGTAGTTTGGTGTCAGGACAATCTCTTTATGGGAAAGGCTATGTTTTGGTAAAGTTCAACAACTTGAGATGTGAATTTTTTTTGAGGTAAAAATTTGTAAACAAGGGTTGCCAACAAATCCAAAGGGTGAGATTGAAGAACCTATGTGGTGTTTTTTTTGGAAAAAGTTTTGTATTTATTGAAAACCAATCTTTTTGTTGATGAATGTTTTTTAGTTACATAAAGTTGATGTTGCTGGTTGCTGGAGATTTTCTTAAAGAGGATGATGTTGAAAATAAAAATTCAAAAGTTATAAAAGTTTCTCAAAATTTATAAACAAAATTATATGATTATTTTTTGATATTAAGGTTCTCACATATCATGAAAAGTTTCATGATAAAAGCTGTTGAAGAAATGTTGAAGAGGATTGATGATTTTCACTAATAATTTTTTTTAGAAAATTTGGAACCTGTTTCCTGAACTCGAAATCCAAAACCTATTTCTTGATCCATAAATTCGGAACCGGTTTCCTGAACTAGAAATTTGGAACCAATTTCCTGAACCTGAAATTTAGAACCTGTTTCCTGACACTACAAGAAAATTCGCCATTCACGGCGGTTTAAACCGCCACTATATCCTTCTACAGTGGTTTTCGAAAACCGCCGCTACATTGTGTGTCGGGTCACTATTGCCCGCGGTTATAGACTTTTCATGGCAGTTTTTAGAAACTGTCATAGATTGCACATTTTGCAGATGTTATGAAGAATTTAGCGGTAGTTTTCCCGGCCAGGGGATTGATTTTCTTAGCGGCGATTAAAACCACCACTAAAAAAATGTATGCCCCTTGTCTGGAAAACCACCGCTAAAAGCATCATAACCGCCACAAATAGAAAAATGATGACATTTAGCAGTATTTATAACCACTACTAATTGACAAATGTTGACATATAGTGGTGGTTTAAACCGTCTCTAAAACTACTTTTACAAAAAAAGCAACTTTTGCAGCTTCTGTACCAGTGCCCTGAAAAAAACAATAATAAGAATACCAATGAATCATGTCTGGTCATATCTTCATGATCAAACCTAATGGGTACACACTTCCATACGCTATTAAATGGAGGTAACCTCTGTATCTAAATTTTCCTTAATGAGTTACTCGAAGTGGAATTACATTTTGTCCTAGGTTAGCATATGTTCCTCTAGACATGTTTTCTCCTAGTTAAAACCTCATATTAAGATCTTATTCTGTTTATCAATCCATAATTTGATAGGTGGAAGCCTCCTTTAATGAACCACTAGAATAAAGGATTCTTTATTCATAGAAAAAATAGTTGATATTTTCTTTGGAAGAGTGAAAATAAGGGTATAGGGGAAGGGGGTCATTCCACTAGGTGGGAAAAAATGTTCAATCACATTTAATGTGGTCCTGTGTTATTAGTAAACAAAATAATTATAAAAAAATTATAAAAAATGTGTTATAGCGTGACCATAATGGTTAAAACACACCTACCCTACTAGGGTCACCATCATAGAGTGGCCCGTGTATTCATGTTGTGGGAACCATCATCATGGTAAAATCTAAAAATTAAACCCATCGATTCTACATCACACTATGATGCGGTCCTTCACATTATGACACAACACCGTCTCATTGGTTTGGGAATTACAATGTGGGATCCCTTTATATGGGAGTGATATTACCCTTAGAACTATCAACCATAATACATGACTTATGTGTTGTAGCATAATGATCTATTAAATAATGATTTAATCTCACATTTCCCTATGATTTACTCTTATATATCCCCCATGTTTCTCTTAAAATACCAAAACCACCCCCAAATCATTTCTCTATGGCATGGTTCTTTAGACTCTAAAAAATAGAGTCTCACATATTCCTTTACACTACATTTTTTTTCTAAAAGATGTGGTGTAACCACCAACCTATATAAGATATTAATCTTACATAACCCAAAAATTATTGTAATGTTCCCCAACATACTGTATTGTCTTTGACCTACAAAATATTTATAACCTGAACTAGAGGCTAACCTCCAGAACTATCCCCCTAAACATTCCCTAATTCCCCACCATACCACTTATCATCCCTAAAAAGTATTTATATTCATCACCTGTGAACTGCATTGATCAATGAAATATAATACAAGAAATCGATCTATATCTCCCATTGAAAATGATCTCTCATATACTTTACTTGAAATAGTGAAACAACCCAGCCACCCAGATGCCTCATGCTTTAGTCCAGCACATATTCTAGTCATTTCCAATATGAAACTTATAGATCCTTATTCAATTCATGGTAGTAAATCATGTATTAAATGTTTTATCCAATAACAAAATTTTATAATAAAACCTGGAAGATATGATGACCTGAGAACCAGAAAAAAAAATTATAACCATCATCTCTACAATGATTACCTATCCCTAGTTAAATTCACGGATTCTAAAACATCCAATGTCATACACCCAAATTCAACAACAATAATCTAAATCAGACCACTACATGTGAGAAATAATAACCTTTCACCCTTATGAATCCAAGTTATTGACTTACAATTTCAACACAACAAAAAAAAACAAACATTATCCATTTTTGTATTACTACTGATGAAATCACTAATAAATCCAATCCACTCATATACTTTCCTTCATGCTAAACTCATTAGTCACATAATGATTTCCCACATCATACAATAAAAAATATCTAATACCCCTGCGTTAGCTAAAGAATTATACTATTCCAAGTTCAACACTCATATACGAGACAAGGTGTCATGAACATTCACAACTTCATCTTGTACCCTATCATATCCTAAGAGTGATCATTTGTAATTTTCATCAACACTCCAAAAAATATCTCCATGAAATAAGGAAGGCTATTGTGTCATGGACCCATCACAACGTGCAGGTACCTCATAACATCTTATACCACATACAGTTCTCAAGGGAAAAAATATAAATCACTTTTAGAAATAAAAACAAACTATAGATGAATTAAAAGATATCAATATTAATTAACAAGATCACCATAACATAACACTAGGAGTCACAGTACCTATATACAGTTCTTTAGGGAATAAATTGTAGCTACCCTCTCCCCTAAACAAAATACCAAAACCACTCAGAGTGTTTCTCATCCCATGAACACTGAATTACCATGACATTCCTCAAGCCATTCATGGTTACCCGCATAACCACACATTTTTGTTATGTATAATAACATAATTAAGATATATGAGAAAACAATATATAATATGCATACCATGACATTCCTCAACCCTTTCATTCCTAATTTTTTCCCTATTCTTCACTATGGTAAATTTTTTGGAGAGAGAATGATTGGTTATGTTAATGCTTTGGTAGGGGACTAATGTTGGTTGTTGTGTCCTAAATATATACACTACACTAAAGAAATCAAGACATAAAAGGAAAGATCATAAATCAATAAAATACATAAAAGGAAACATGAAAAATCAAGAAAATGTTCAGTCATGAAAATGTTTGGTGGCAACTATGGGCCACACATGATAAATATACAAACCAACAATGAACACATATCGTCACCCTCTCTACCCGAAATATATCAACAATACGACTAATCACTGTCTGATGATGAACACATATCGTCTCCCCCTCCACCTCCATCTCCACATTCGACTACCACCTGTAAGAACATTATATTGAAAATTAAATAGTGTTGTATATTTATATTTAAACTAAAAACCAATAAAACATTGAAAACTAAATGATTTTGAATTTTTGTGATTTAACTGCTCACCACCAGTCGATAAAGTACCACCAGGGGCATATCTGCTAATCTCCTGACATATATCTATCAACTCTTTCTACAAAGCGGATATCTGATCCCCCTACTCCTGAACTGTGTTTCGTATAGAAAAAATCTCTTTCTTAGCATCTATGGGTATGTGTTGACTACAACCATGAGTAGATGTAGCTGCAATCACCAGTGGACTGCCAAAATCCTTAGATGCTACAGATCCTAAACCCAGCCTGCCCAGTCTACCAGGATGCTCCTTCCCAGGGACTTCAGCAACCAGGTCATCCTGGGAGACTGAGTAGGACTGCTCAGAATTGGAATCCCATAGTTCTTTAATCTTTACCTCTAAATCAAATATAAATATATATTAACATAGTAAAAAATGAAAATAATTTATTATAATGAAAAAATGAGTTCATACCCCAACTTCATTGGCAGGCTCATTAACAAAACTTCCATCATATTTTTTGTGAACATCCAACCACACTTCATTTCGGGATGTTTCGTGTCCTAAACTCTGTGAATGCAGTAAACAATTATAAATCAACAATTTAATATAATAAATAGATAATATTTTCTTATAAATATTTAACCTAATGGAAAGATTACCAGAGTCGATCGTCTTCTAGAAAAGCTTTTTGACTCTGTAGTGTGAGGGATGACTTGTTTTCGCAGCATGATGCATTATTTCTTGAGTGATCTTGAAATAAATAAAATGAAATTTAATAGTAATGTATTCAATGTCATCTTCTATTCATACACATGTATAAATGTAAAACAAGGTTAATATAACAATATATATTTAAATACCTTCTACTTCACATCATGATGTCTGTCAACAAAAACATTCCACTGTTCTTTGGGTACCCCTATGGGTAGCTTCTCATACATTTGTTGGATGGGCAATGAAGTATCGTTGACATCGCCCCAAAATCTCCATTTGAAGTATTTCCATTTCTCTCCAAGATTTTTCAACGTCCACTTTTGTGCGATCACATCAGCAACGATAAAGTGGAAAAACATCTGTATATAGAAATTAATTTTGAACAAATTAAAAACATGACATTCAATTAGACCATAATGTATTAAAATTAACTTTATTTGGGAATAAAAAACATTATTTTTCCAAATTGGAGGTATATTTCTCCAATCATCATAAGAAATAGGAAGGGAAATGGGATCCGCTACCAGCTGGCCTAGAATTTGGCCAAGTAATCCCACGTCATCATCTGTAGGGACTCCATATGAATCGAATGGGACAACTTTCTTCTCTCCATTAATATTCCACACATATGAACTTTTTATATTTTTCTCCATAGTTGTATTTTTGTCTTCTTTAATGAACAACCAGTTAGTATAAAAAAAGTGAAATAAGTTTATTTATATTTAAATTTGAACCTATAACAGTGACCCTCCAGTATGTCCGTGATGAACTAGAAGTGGCACACCGCCACCTAGATGATGAGGTTACTAAAGGGGAAGTCGATTACTCAAATTATAAAGGGACACTCATAGAGGGCATGAGAGATGGTTCAAGGGGAGATGGTGTGAGGGGGGGGGGGGGCAGCTGGTGGCTTAGATGCCGTAGGGAGGGAGACAAATTGATCATCATCTGTTGCAGTAGTGGATGAAACAGTGTATCACTTCCTCCTTGGCATTACTATAATTTAATCAAATAAAATTTAGTTCATAACATATATTTCAAATCAATTATGAAGAAAAAAAAATTAAAATGATAAAAGATTCCTAGTACTAACAAACAAAATATACATAACAATGATAATGAATGACTGCATAAATGAAATAAGTTGTTGCTGAATGAATAAATAACTGTACATACAATCATTTTCCCCTTAAATAATGTATGTTTCCTACTCCATTACATATTCCACTTCATTCATCCTTGCTAGACTAATATTTTGAATATCATGATGGAAAAATAATTATTCTTCTTTTTGTTGATGAGATTAAATTTCAGAGGTCAAATCTACCACTTCATCACCCATATCATACAAATCTCATTGTATTACATGAGAAACTACACTCCACACTTCATCCAAAATATCATTCACATAATATACCATTATTTATTATGATGATAAGATATATGGATCCTGCAGTTCATGATCACCAACATCCATCAAGCGAGAGAAGTCCACTAAAGTAAATTGTAAGGAATATCTTTTAACACCTCTGATAATATCGGCCCAAATGTATTTGAATAAAACAACTAAAAAATGTCCATGGTAGTTTAATTAAATAATATCAGTCAGATTTCCATAGTATTCCACTTCAGAAAATGTAAATATACCACTATTATGTGCTTTCAAACCCTCTTCTAGATCGATTGTACAAAATCTAAAGCCATTCACATTGTAAGCATCGAAATTTCTAATTGGTTTTAGAGGACCTCAAGCAAGAAAATTCAAATATTCTAACACCTCGGCTCAAGTACCAGTATTAATGATATAAAAAAAGAAATGTACTTTATCATATTTAGAAAATATATGTGTCAAACTAATATTCATATTTATTGTTATATTTATGAACTTACACGTCGTGCAAACCATTATGCACACTCTTTATTAACATATTTATTTATATCTTTCTCATTTCATATTCAGCCTCCCATTAGTCTCTTTGTTTTCATCCTCAACTCTTCAATAAATAGATCTAAAATTTCACTATTTGGCAGCACATATCTTTGTGCATATAATAATTCCAATTCTATCAGTTTTACATTTGAGGTCCTCCCAACTAATCAACCAATAGCAAAAAATATTTTAGATTTCTGATGTATATGAGATTGAGTCGATGTTTCATCAACACATCCAACTCAATTAAATCTTGTCTTAATATCATCCAAGTATTTAGAACAAAAGGTAAGACACTCCTCAGCCAAATAGTTTTCAGCAATAGAGTCTTCTGGTTGAGCTTTATTTCTCACGTATGATTTCAAATTCCCAAGATATCTGTGAAATAAAATAAACATAATTATTCATTTAATTAAGTTCCAAAAATTGTTTACTTAACTGAAAAACATATAAATAAAGTACCTCTCAATTGGATACATCCATTGATAATGAGTGAGGCCTACTAATTTAGCTTCCTCAACCAAATGAACAGTTAAATGAATCATTACAGTAAAAAATGATGGAGGAAAGATCATCTCCATTGCACAAAGGTTCAATAAAAACCTCTTCTAGAGGTTGTCAAGCTGAAATGGATGCAGAGATTTCTTACATAGTTGTCTGAGAGATCTGTAGAATTGGATTACAATAGTAGTAATTTTTTTAGGTAATAATGTATGCAATGCCAATGGTAGTAACTGTTGTAACAAAATATGTGAATCGTGACTTTTAAATCCATGTAACTTACGATTATTCAAGTCAACACACATCGAGATTTTAATTGAGTACCCATCAGATACCTTAACATTCTTTAAAATTCGAAGGAATGTATCTTTATATCAATTTTTCATTGCAAAAAATTCCGGAGGATACTTTTCATTCTCATCTGGCCAGAGATCATGTTTTATGTTCATTGCTTGTAAGTCTTTGCGAGCATTGAGATTATCCTTCGACTTTCCATGCTCATTAAAAAAATGTAAAAATCAAATTGTCACATAAATTCTTCTCAGTATGCATCACATCAAGATTATTCCACAACAAATTAAATTCCCAATACATAAGTTTAAAGAATATACTTTTTTTCTTCCATTGTTGCTTTCCGATTTCGCTTGACTATGCACTTCGAACACATTTCCCGCTATCATTCAAGTGACGAACCATCCCATATTCTGTTTCAGAATTTCCAAGTTGTGTCAATATTTCAGATTCAATTAACAACTCTGGAGTTGGTCTACTATCGATGAAACCATTAAATTTTGATATGTTTATCTGAAATCTATGAGATGCATCGAGAAATCTTCGATGGCACAAGAAGCACCATTTTTTACTGTGAGATAACAGTTTGAGCTAAAAATAAAAGTTACAAACATGACATGCCAAACCCGTGTAAGTATTCCAACTAGATAAATTCCCAAGCCCAAAAAATTCACTAATTTTCCACATTAAAGCATAATGCATTTTGAACATTGTCTTATAAGAAGCATCAATTTCCTCAACACCGTTACCCCAAAAATCTAGTAATTGTTCAATTAAAGGCTGCAAGTATACATCAATATCATTTCTAGGCATTTGTTTTCTAGGAATAATCCTTGAAATGATAAAAGACATTTGTTGCATACACATCCATTGAGGTAGATTGTAAGGGATCAAAAAAACTAACCAAATGCTCTAACGGGTACTCAAAGTCCCAAATGGGTTGAATCAATCGACAACCAATCCCAATCGAACATTCCTAGGATCAGCTGAGAAATCTGGATGTAATGAATAAAATTTCTTCCATGATTGCGAATCTCATGGATGTATCATTAACCCATCATTGTTATTATCTACAGAATTACACTTTATGTGTTCAGTGGTTTTTAATGACATGAATAATCTTTTCAATTGAGGCTTTAAAGGAATGTAACGCAAAACCTTTGTCAGTGTGTTAATTTTCTTCTTCTTCATGAAAGTATGTTGATTCAGACATACATCATCACCCATTGACTGCCATCTAGAAGAAGAACATTTTTTACAATCCTGTCTATCTGAATCCTCTCGCCAATAAAGTATACAATTATTGGTACAAACATTTATTTTTGTATAATTCAAACCAAGAATGTTAACAAATTTTTTCATATCATAAAAAGACTCGAGGATGTTTGTTTCAGGAAATGCATCACACAAAAATTCCAATATCATGGATATTTCATTATTTTTAATTCCACATATACATTTGATATGGTATAACTTCAGCATAAAATAAAGTTTTGAATATTTCAAACATCCACTATAAAACTCTTTATTTCCATCGCCAACTAAATCGTGGAATGCATTTCCCTTAGTGAAGTTTTCTCTTACATTAGTCTCCACAGAATCAGGAGGAAGATCCACTAATTTGTTATAATCTTGATATGGTTGTCCTACAATCTCAAAAACATCACTTGTCCTGTTGCTATTTGTAGCACCATCATATGGTTGTTATGATCTGTTTTGATGTTGATGGTGGTCTCTTGCAGTGTCGAATGCATCATTTATATGTTTTTTCATTTCATTTTCAATTTTTGATGATGTTGGGAGGTCATTCAGTGGATTGAAATTAGTGATCAACCTTTCTGTAACATTCGATTCTCCGTGCCAAATCCAACCCAAATATTGACCAAGGAATTTCTTCAATATTAAATGTTCATAAACTTCATCTCTCTTGAACCATCTTGTAAATTTACATTTAGGACATGGACATCTTATTATCCCTTCAACAGATCGATTAGAAATTTCAAAATCTAAAAACTCATTCAAAACCTTAATATACTAAGGTGCATTTCTTCGGTAAAGTGATCCAGCTTTTATCCATGTATATCAGAATGTGCCTAAACAATATTAAAAAAATTAAAACACCCAACTATTACTAAATAGGGAAAAATATTCATATGTACTAGTTGAAAAAAATATATAAATATGTTACATAATGTTTTCCTATATCAATACATATGGTAAATCACCCACTAGTGGTGTCATATAAAGTAGTACCACTACAAAGGATTAGAATTAAGTTGGGAGATTAGGGTGAGTGAAAAAAGTCCAACCACATTAATCAACTTAATAAAGTTGGAGGTTCCCCTCTCCCATTAAATTAAATAATTCTAACCATTGTTTGAAGTGTCCCAAAATTTAGGGGGAGATATGATCCATGGGGTGGATGTGCTAATAAATTACATGTTTTTCAGCTAAAGGAAGATCTTATTAAATCCAAGAAATTCATGAAATAAGTGATGTAATAATTATTTCAAGTCTCATTTGATAGAAAATATGATCAAAACCTGTCATGGATGATCATGACTCAGCAAGTGGTGTTAAAAACCCACTTTTTTTCTTCAAAACTTGACCTAGAAGTTTCATACTGAAGTAAAGTCACTTGTTGAATGTAGAATGAAATTAAAAAGGGATTATTCTAGAATAAAAAGTGGTTTCCAATCCTTAACTAAGAGAATCAATGATATCACATTGAATCTAGTTTATAACAAGGGATATCAAGCACTGAATTTAGTATAATTAGACCAATAATAAGAAGAAAAATTTAGAGGAGGAAGTAGTTATTCCCTTACTATCATTAGTGTGGTTTCAGTGTGATTGGTAAGTTGTTTTTGACATGATGAATCTAATTTTGAAGTTATATTGATATTGTGAAAATTGATTAATGTGGATGATAAAGACACCGCTTACGGTTCCATTCCCTAGGTATCTCACCCCTAACTAAGGGATGAATGTCTTTCAAGTTCCACATTCCCAAATCTTAAGGTTTGGAGAACCTATCATTATCCATATAGTCCATATTGATTGCTCATTGAGGAAAGGAACCTAACTTGGTTCCATACTAGGTTATTCATATGTTCTCATAGATTATCATACCATATATGACCATTACCACACCATCCCAAAGCCTTTACCCTAGACATTTCTTTATAAGAGAATCAATTACCTAAAATAAGACCTTTATAGATAACTTGACCCATAAATTCATGATGGACACCCTATTGGGGTTTTAATTTCCCTATATTTAAGCCTCTCACATATATAACATAGCCATCAATGGTTGTATAATCAATTCATCTTACTAAAAATAATTCTATGAACCCAACATGAATCTCTATCCTCATGTCTCATAAGGTAAATAATTCATGGATCCCATTCATGTCTCATACCCACCTACATGAAATTTCAATCCACACGATAAATGCATAACCATATCTTATGGTAATATTAGTCATAAACTACATTGACCATAGAGTTATCCCTTTAAGAAATCGCATTCCATCATTGTCAAAGTAATCTCTAGGAACCAACACCATCTAAATCCCATAACTCATAAAATTACAACATATATTATAAATCAATAATAATTAATTAAGATAATTAATCCCTATTAATCCAACTAGTCATATTTAGGGACAGTTATGTATCCTCCCTGTAACTTCAAGAAATGGGGTATGGATCAATCTCGTAACACCTCTGAGATCATTTCCAAACAAAACCCAAATATATGAAGTCAATCTATCAAATGAATTCATCAAAATTTGATGATAAACTAAAATAAATTATGGCATTGACTCCACAATAATGAAACTACATAAAACCTTATGAATTTTTCCTTCATAAGATTCATCTAACCATTACACAAAAAAACATACCTAAATACAAGAAAACCACCAATAGTAGGGGAGGGGAGTTTACCTAGGGTAGGAAATCAATGGGGACATGGGAGAAGCTGATGTCGTAGGTATCAGGGAGAGAAGGGGGTTCAACAGCGACCGGCGGTGAGGTCACCGACGGCACGAGAGGGCAGCGAAGCTAGGGTTGGGGCTCGTCGGGGGGAGAAGCATCCCAGGGTTGTGGAGAGAAGTGTGTCGACTCAGGTGGTGGTGGGGGGGGGGGGAAGTGTCGCCACTGTAAAAAATAAATGGGTTTCATGGTGGGGTTTAATAAACTCCCACGAAACCTTTTAAAAAAAGGTTTAGCAGCAGTTTCGTAAAACGCCGCGAAAAGACCGCCACTAAAGACAATTTATGTTGTAGTGTGATCTAGAAATTCAAAACCTGTTTCCTAAACTAGAAATTTGAAACCTGTTTCTTGAACCTGAAATCCAGAACCTGTTTCCTGAACCAGAAATTCAGAATCTATTTCTTGAATCAGAAATCCGGAACCTGTTTCTTAAATCGGAAATCTAGAACCTGTTTCATGAACCAGATATTTAGAATCTGTTTCTTGAACCATAAATTCACAACCTGTTTCTTGAACCCGAAATACAAAACCTATTTCCTGAACAAAAAATTTGGATCCTATTTCCTAAACTAGAAATTCAGAACCTGTTTCCTAAACCAGAAATTCTGAATCTGTTTCTTGAACCTGAAATCCAAAACCGGTTTCTTAAACTAGAAATTTAGAACATATTTATTGAACCAGAAATTCAAAACTTGTTTCTTGAACCTAAAATCCAGAACCTATTTCCTAAACCAGAAATTCATAACATGTTTCCTGAACCTAAAATTTTCCTAAACCAGAAATCCAAAACCTATTTCCTGAACCAGAAATTTAGAACCTGTTTCCTCTACAAGAAATTCGGAACCTATTTCCTAAACCTGAAATCCAGAACCTATTTCCTAAACAAGAAATTCAGAACCTATTTCCTGAACCAGAAATTTGGAACCTATTTCTTGAACCTAAAATCCAGAACCTGTTTCCTGAACTAGAAATTTGGAACCTATTTCCTAAACTAGAAATTTGGAACCTATTTCATGAACTAGAAATCCAAAACCTGTTTCCTGAACCTGATTTCAGAACCTGAATTTTGAGAAACCTTTTGAAGAAACCTAGATCCTACTTCTGAACATGTTATCTGGATCCTACTTCTGAACATGTTGCTAGGAAACTTGGATCCTACCACCTGAAGATGTTGTTGATCTCAGGGAAATGTTTCCTACAAAAAACTTCATTAGATAAGGAAAAGATCCTTAGATAAAGAAAATTTTCTCATAGAAAAGGTTTGACAAGAAGATTTAAGAGTTGAAGAAGTCAATGAAAGATCATGAAAAGTTCAGAAATTTATTTCAGAACCATACGACAATTCTGAGTATCATGTTGAGAAACCCATAATGACAATTCTGATCAATATGTTTAGAAAATCAGAATTACAATTCTTTGTAAAATGATGAGAAAACCGGAACCTGATTTGTGTACAATTTGAAACCTTATTTCTGAGCAAGTTTCTGAGAAAATCAGAACCAAGATCCAGCTTTATCATTCTGAGAAAGATATAAAGTGTTCAAGAAAACCTGAATTTCAACTTTGCGTAAATCTCGTAGAAATTTAAAGAGATTTTAAGAAGTTAAAGATTGAAGATTAAATGCGAGGGACTTTTGGATTTTTTGAAATTTGAGGAAGTGGGAAAGATTTTAATGTTTCCCACATTTGTTTTCTAAGTTTCCTATAAATATGTGCTCAGACCATTTTCTCATTTGCAATTTTTCACACATGTGGAAAAGTCAGAGCACTGAAGAATTTGAAGTGAAAAGTTTCTACCAACTTGAAAAAGTTTTCTTGAGTGTTTGAGAAGAAGAGAATCACAATAATATTACCTTACTAAGAAGATCAGAATTATCTTGAAGAAGTTTTTCTTGAGTTTTTTAGTAGAAGGAAATTAGAATCATCATTACCTTGCTGAGAAGAATGGTTTCATAAAATCATATTCAAGAAAACCAGACAGAATATTTAGAGTGATCATTTGTAGAGAAACTTCAATAAAGTTCTTATTCAAGTGTTTGGATCATTTGTTATTTAAGGAATCATTGTAAACTTATGGTAGTTAGTATAATATTTCATATCTAGAGATATAATGTGTCTAAAAGGAGTTGGCACAAGTTTTATTCACTTCTTTATTATAGTGGATTTCCATAGACTCACAGGAGTGGCTATGACAATGACATAGGTTCTCTTTTTGAGGTTAAACCTTGTAAATCTTGTGTTCCTTTATTGCATGCTTGTGTTTATTTATAAAGGTTGATAAGAAAATAAATCTTAATAGGTTTCAAGGGTTATGTTTCTTAAAGTTTTGAAACTTATAAAAAGTTTAACAACTAATTCAACCCCCCTTCTTAGTTGTTATTTGATCCTTGGAAGTTCACTATACTTTCTTTATTATCTAAATGTGGAAAGAAGAATGGATGGAATTGTATTATGGGTTATAATAAGTGTTTTATGTGTGAAAGATAAGGAAATTAGAAAATTTATTATTGCATTGAGTGGAAGAAGTTGGCCAATGATTCAAATAGATAAAAATCTACACATAATGAACCTCCCATAATTCAGTTCATTAAGTGTAAGGAGGATGTGAATTATGACAACTAGTGCCCATACACAAGGTTTTGTGATGATTATTACTGTCATCAACCTCTTAAAATGAGAGACAAGTGGAAATATCATGCGATCAATATTTCTGACAAGGGGTATGAAAATGATGTAGTGAAAGGTACACTTTCCCTCCACTATAGAACTGCTAAGGTCTTATTTGATTCAGGATGTACCAACTCTTTTATATCAACAAAATAAGGGTATTAATATTCCACTCAAAATATTAGATGTGTAATTAAAAGTGAAAACCCCTAATGGTACAATGATTTCATCTCGAGTATATGATTCCTCTCTGGTTGACATTTGTAGAAATTTGGTTCAACAAATATTTTAATTCTTCCTTTGGTTGAATTTGATGTCAACTTAGGCATGGATTGGATTTCTCTTCATAAATTCTAGATCAATTATTGACTAAATAAAGTTTCATTTTATATTTTAATCCAACCTATAATTGTATATCAATTTTTGATAATTATAAAATTCTTATAGAGATTAAATCTAGTGTATGGGACTTATTTCCCATTAAAAAGGCGTTTTTATCTCAATTGGTTTGGGAGAAATTGGGCATCTACCATGTTCCTATTATTTTGGAATTTTTAGATGTGTTCTCAAAATATTTTCTAAGAATTCCCCCAAAATTTAATGATGAGATCTTGATAGAACTCATACCCAGTTCTAAACCAATTTCAAAGACTCCCTATATAATTCCCCCAATTGAGTTGTTGGAATTAAAGAGGAAACTCTAAGAAAACCTTAAAAATGGATTCATTCGGTTGAGTGTGTAACCTTAGGGTTCTTATTTTAAACCATTACATTAATTATTTTAAAGTATTTCTCTCCATCTATTTCTATGTAATTTTTTTAAACATTTCCTTTCTCATATTATTATTAATATTTATAAATATTCAATATTTTCATCCATTTTACTCCCCATAAAATACATTTTAATTATTATTAAATAGTTTTATTACATTTTCATTCATGATAAAAAATTATATTTTTGCAGAAACTAGATTTTGTGTGTATTTTTTCTATATTATTTCACAATTTATTGTTTTTTTCACATTACTGGGCGACGTGTTTGGAAAATGTAAATATTTTTTTAGAAAAATAAGTTATATTTTAATATATATTTTTTTCAATCTCATTTTTTTTGTTATTTATAATTTAGTAATATAAAAATCCAACAGGGATTGGAAAGTGTTTTTGTAACGTATCTGCACAGAAGATACTAAAATGATTCCTCGAGTTGGTTCACCACATGGCCTCATGAACACCTTCCCATAAGCCAAAGTCAGCCGACTTGTAGCAATGGTGTAACAATGGTATGATGGGGATCCTACACCTTCTAGATCAAAAATAGGTTTGTGAGAACCATAAGGAAAAAAATGAAGAGCAGTAGAAGATAATAATTAATGATAGCCAATAATAAACTGATTTCCTAGACAATGACAAATAAAGTCCAACGATGCAAGAACATGATAATCCGTAGATACAAGTTTTCAATGTACAATATATAATAATTTAAATAGTCCTAGATGAACAAAAAGAATAAAAAAATAAAATAATCTAACTCTTTAATGTAGATCAAGTACATTCTCAGTCGCTACATCTAAGAACCCATGCCCATTCCTAGACCATAATGAAAAAAATAGAGAAAAGTCTTGTTCAAATCATGAAATCAAGATGTATGTTCATATAACAAACATTATCCCAAATATGGTGTGACATAAACTCATAATTCCACCACTAATGATATCTAATGTAATATATTCTATGAGTATAAAAAAAATAAGTGTGTTGGTATAATAAATAATAGTAGTAACAAAAAAATGTAATCAAGTTAGCTCAATTACATAAAAATAACTGGATGACCATACTAGCTTCAAACTTACCTGAAATTTTTGTAAACATGTTCCATTATATATAAATATATATGTACATATGTAAAACTATATATATGTAAAGATATACAAGCACTGGTTATGACCCAAGGCATATGATCAAGGAATCCACATAATGATAATATAATAAGAGACTCATATACATTTGTAATGGGGCATAATACCATGAATCTAAATTAAGGGAGAGTGGAGAATTATGACAATACAAATTCAGTAATTGGTAAGGGCACTATGCCTAACCATTTAGATGAATAAATAATAAAAATAATGGAAATTTTTTTATGTCTAACATGTTTATTTATATGTAATGATAAGGGGTTACATGCTTAAAAAATTAACAAGAAATGATATCAGGATCCATGAACACCAATTTAATAAGTAATGATATGGGGAACCTTACCCAATAGTTCAATAATTAATGATATAGGGATTCGTGCCCAAAAATTTAATAATTAATGATATGTGGCATCATACCCAAAAAAAATATATGCAACGAGAAGGGGAACCATTCCCAACCACTTATAATAATAATATTAAGTAACATCACTTACATTAGGTTCTAATAATTACAATAATGGGAATTGTGTCCATTATGTTAAAATAATAAGGTGGAACAACATGTCTAACAAATATAACTAAACAGTGATGAGTGTTATGCCCAACACTAATGAACCTTTTATAGTCCATTCAATTTAAAGTTATGCATGATCCCATCCAAGGAATTTTGTATCCTAATCCAAGTGATTCTCAAGGAAATCAATATACATGGAAATTTCCTTTAATAACTAAATATATGGAAAAGGTAAATCCTACTCATATTAACTATGAAAAACATCATTAATCATTTAATTAAATTCAATGTGATCATCTCTTTCATGAGTATAATTCTACCAACATAAAAAGGGTGATTCAAATGTAAGAGAATCATTATAATCGTAATCATTTAAAATATCACATCCTAAAGGGTTGGTTTCTTTGATGTGTAAAAACTACAAGGTAGAAATTGGTGTAAAAGAGAAAACGAATTAAAGTAATAACAATTAATTTAAATTAATTTAGCATTTAAGAGGTATCACATAGAGAGTTTGGAACACAAAAAAAGAATTTTTTTATAAACATTTAATATTAAAGGGGAAGGAATATAAACCCCCTAAATCATGCTTAGGAAGTGTCATTTGACCATTATCTAGCAATTATTTGAGCTATAATGAGAGAAATAGAAAATATAAACAAACCCACTAAAAATAGGGAAAATGAAATCGCATGGGAATAACATATGATATGAAAATAGATAATAAGATAATGAATAAGAATCATAGACTAACTTAGGGAGATATACAATGACCAATGACACTTAATTTCATGTACGAATGAATGAGATACCTCCAAGCCTAGAGGAGGAAGAGAAGGGAGATCAAACAACTACCTGGAATGGGAAACAAGGGAGAAGGATATGGAATAAGGGATAATGTAGGTAGGGGAGAAATGGAAATTTCTAGCCCACTTAAAGAGATGCATAATTTGGATTCATGGTTTTTGTAACTGTGTGCCAACCATGTGGTTCCACTATGCAAAGGGACCCCTCGATCACATGGCTAGGTGCATAGTTGGACAAACCATGTTTATCCCATATAGTTCACCTAAGAAATTTATTGTAGTAAATTTACATAGTTGTTAATACTTGGGAATAGGGTTTGAAAAATTTTGTACCTCCATCTCAAGGTCACATGGTTGTTGAGGAAATGTCACATGGTTTTGAAAAGTTTTGTCCCTTAACAAAAAATTCAGCACGGTTGAGTCGGATGGTTCGTACTAACCATTCACTAGTCGTATTGCTAAGGATTCCTCTATTAGAATTCATATTTTGAGGACCTATACTCCTCATACACATTTGAGTTACTAAGATAGTCTTGAGTATAAAGTGCCACCTAGAAGAATCATTTTAAGGAGTTCATACTCTTAGAATTCTATTTCAAATCATTATTTAATAGTTGTTCCATCCACCAAATGAAAATTCAAATTCCATTATAATTGTTTGACCAATTCTAAATTGTTGGATGTTATAACATCCCCACCATAAAAATTCTCATCCTCAATAATCTGTAGGGAATAATCAAACATCATCTGACCGAATTGTGTTGTGGATTACCATTCATTTTCTATGTTTCATTTTAAAACACCCAACACACCTCTTTGTGCCAATTTAACCACATGGTACTTAAGCCATTAAAACTTAATACCACCATCATAATCTATTAAAAACATTAATATGCACTTATCCATGAATGTATAACTTTTGATAAGATCACATCATTGTTTGTTTTATCAAATGGCACATAAAACTCCCCACCTTTGGTCATACCCTCCAATGGATAATTCTGAACTACAATACTTCCACTGGTGGAATTTACTATTAAATAACACCCTTAGTGTCCTCGAGATGATATGAAAATGTTTATAAGATTACACATGAGAAAATTATCCCCAGTCCTCAATTTGGTTGAAATAGTCAAACTCCAATCGACCAAGATCACACTGGGTGTACTATATTTTCCATTAAAATCTCCCATCAACCTTTATAATGAACACATATCATCCCAAAAACATTCTTAATATGGTTACTCATCGACTCCATCCCACTAATTGAGGAAGCTCATGTCAAACTATTTATATATTACTATTATAGAAATTATCAGTTTTAATAGTGGAAACATCACAAAATCAATATTCTAAAGACTTTTTCCCCAAGGTATACTAAGATCATTCTGAGCATGGTCACCAAATCCCATACCTTACATCTAGTGACATCTTTTGGCTAAACCGTTTCTTGATCAAATTATCATCATGCTACAACACAAGCACTGACCAAACCCAATCCATAACCCTTGGATCATTGCTATCCATCTCTGAGCCTAACATATGGACCTCAAATTACCTAATTATATATTTAAACATATACCTTAAATTTGATGAGAAATATAGTTTTACATTATTCCATTTATCCAACAACATATGAGATACAAAATGATTATCACAGAACTGGTCAAGAATCCCCATGACCCATCTCACTTGGGGGTTGCTCATAGATGACCAACATCCCACTCTACAAATTAGGTGAATCCCCATCACCACACCTATGAAAATAATTCCTTATAGATTACAATAAACTATTACTTGGGTGAAACACCTGAGGAGACCATTTTTTAACCTAGAAAAGATAATTTGGTAGCTCAATGTAAAACAGACACTTTCTCATCATACTCAGGAAGACATCAAGATATTAATCACGATCACCTCTTAACTAGGAGTATATTAAGATCAAATTAATAAGACTACATGGATATCCTTGATCCATAATCTTTTAAATAAGATATAATTTTTTTATACAATCCCATACACCATGTATATCAATAATTTGTGTCATGTTTTAATCCTGGGTAAATTTTCCCTTAACACACAATTTATTTTGAGGATAGCCCTCATCATCAGCACTTCCTTTAATTTTCCCATGGATGTGGGTATCCATGGACACATGCATCATGTTTCAAACCATATATCCTTATCCTGCACCCTATCATTCACCAATATTCCATATTAACCGGTTCTCATGCACTACCAACATGAACTAAACCTTTCATAGGTAGTAGGTGTTAAATCTCATAACACCTAGTTAAAAATATGACTCATGCCACCATATTTCTTCTGTCAACAAGGATAGAATGACCGCGATACAAGAAATATATTTTTTATTTTACTAGAGGATCCCTCATAACTCTTCATTAAAATCACTAACCTCTCATGTGCTATGATGTATCAAACAACTGCCCTACTCATGTTGTCATTTCAAAAATTAAAATTTCAACCATAAAACAACTAGTAAACTTAGAATGGAAATTGAAAATTCAAATCTAGTGAATCCAATTTCAATTTCAATCACTCAAAGTTTATTCCTAAAAAAACCTTAAGTATTACGATTCATGTATTTTAAAACCCGAGAACCTTCATTTTATTGATCTAAAATGACAATAAAACAGATTTCACTTCCTCAAAGGAAAACATAAACCCTGGTCCAACCTATCGCATTTGTTTCCCTTGATCAAACCAAAGGTCACATACCCACTATGGTTTGAATTAAATCTAATTTCCACTAAGCCAGTCCACCTAGCCCCTAAGTCTCTCACATGAGAACCATATCCAGCGTTAGGATTTATATTACATGGAATTCTATGTGATTGTGAAATCTCTTTGAAGTGGATATATAATAGAATGTAATAATATCATCAATCTACGATGTCTAAAATAGTAAACATTAGCATAAAAACATCACATTCCAAGCACCAGGATACCATGCCTCGATTATCCCCGAGTGTCCTTCAAAGGAACTAATATATAGAGGGCCACAATATGAACAAAAAAGGGATAAAGGTATAAAACTCTCTATGTATCCACATACATTAATAACCCTTCTAGGTTCAACTTATTATACAATAACCCCCCTTACTGGGATGTATTTTCATCAATTAAGAGTCATACCCAAATCAATGATCAAACAAACAACACTTATCATTTCTAGGAACCTAGCTTAAATGTCTATTGGTTTCACATTTCTAAGGGAGTTAGTACAATATTATAAAACATCACTAATGAATAAATAATCAAATTTTAAAAAAACTAATCCCATGCCTAAAAGATCATTAGGCTCTACCACCTAACCCCTAGGTCCATGGCAGTAAAACAAGGACACTAAAACCTATAAGCAACCTCCCTATTCCCATTCAAGTGAACTATTCCATGTAACCATTAAAAATAACCCATACATGAGGTTATAATCCAATAACACCACTAAATATTTTCTTTAATCCATTTTAGAACTTCACATATATTTAAATATTAATGTGGATCAAAATTATTCAATTTCAAGTACCAGTTATAATAGAAAATGTTTCTTAACTATATCTAGATCTTTATATAACTGAATCCACATAGTGTTAGAAAAATTATCTCCTAAATTACTTTTAAAACATAATTTTTTACCTTTATGTTTAAACATCTAGCTTAATTAATGAAAATGGAAATTCCATGATATTACGGGAAGCATACTTTAGGTTGCAACTAGAATTTTAATTAACCAAATCCTCATATGAATAAATGTTAAAAGAAGGAAATAGGTTATTGATCAAATTTAGGGGGAATAAATTATGTAGGATTTCATCATACATTTATATGAAAAACTATATATGTGGATTTTGGAACATGAATGACCATCCATGTTTATCACAAGCATACCCCAAGGGGTTTAATACAAAAAAAAATCTAAAGATAAAGTTGAACTAAGAGAGTCCCATCAATCCAACATGGGTTTGGTTATATGGGTATCTATTACCAATTTTTGGTTTTAATTATCAATAAATTAAAATTTTCATACCATTTAAGTGCAACCCATTAAAAGTTGTTTTATTTGAAATTAGTCACACCCTTAATGGGTTCATCTCAAAGTAGTATGATGCTAAAACCCACCTACAAGGGTTGAGTCAAAAAATACTAATATTTACTTATCAAGGTCACATTTCATAAGTTGTAAATGTACACATCATCTATATATTAATGTTGGGACACCATTTAACAGATATCCATAATTAATAACATGAATTTATCAAAAAAAATCAATTACTTTCCATTTTCAAGATTTACTTTAAAAATAATTTCAATTATTTAATTAATCAATGGTTAATTCAATAAAATTAAACCATCCATATTTTTGGTAAAAACAATTTTGGTTACTATTAAACCTTTATTTAACAAACCTCACATCATAACTATATCATGGAATATATCACATCTATAGAAAAATATAGGTAGATATGGAAACAATCATAGAAACTGGGTATACATATAAGCATTCTAATGACATGTGAATCCTATATGCCTAAATTTATACATGAAAAAACCCCTTATATTGCCTTAACAGGCCAAGAGGTAAACCTCATAAATCCACAAACCATGAACCAACAGAATTACAATAATCACTTAAGGTGAAATAATAATCAACGATAATAAATTACCATCATGCAAATTAGTCCCATGCTGGGAAAATTGATTTGGATAGTTTGTATGGACCCATAAATGATATATTTACTATGTAGAAACACATTTGTAATCTTTTTTATACCATTCAATGAGGTTCCATACCCTACTATTTAATAAGCAATGAGAAGGGGAGCCATTCCCAACCAATTCTAGTAATAATTTTAAGGCGATTAATGTCTAGAAGGTTCTAATGATAAAAATAAGGAGCATCATGTACAATAAGTTCAAATAATAAGGAGGAACATCGATTCCAATAATTACAGTTAAACAGTGTTGTTTTCCCTAATGAACATAGGTTAACACTTTATTATCCATTTAATTTAAACTTCATCATGATTCCATACACGAAATTCTATATTAGAATCCAATTAACACTCAAGGAAATAAATATATAGGAACATTTACTTTAATAAGAAAACATAGTCCATGGGTGAAACCCATATCTATTATAAATTCAAAATATATTTAATCATTTCTTTTTATTCAATTTGATCATATATTTCATAAATATTAATTATATACACATAAAAGGTTATTAAGTGTATGTAATAAATTATTATTATAATAATTTAAAAAAACACACCCTATGTGGTGGTTTTATAAAGGTAAACAATATCTAAGGTATTAATTAGTGTGCAATGACGAACCAATTCAAGGAATAACAGTTTATTTAAATTAATTTTACATCTAGGATGCATCACACAGAGAGTTTGAAGCATGGACCAATGAAAATTTTTATAAATTACTCAAAATTAATTTTAATGCATATAGTAATCCTACTTGATGACTTGAAACCTCAATAATCCATTATGTTGATTTGATTCAAAATTGAATGAGATTAATACGAGTAATAAACAAATTTCCTAAAAATAGGGCATATGATCTATATAGTAATATAATATGATATGGTAGGAGATAACTGTATAATAATGAAGATGAATCATAGTCTAAACAAGGGTAATCCAATGTGGTTGATAATGCTCGAATATGATTCTGAATGAAGGATATTCCTTCAAGCGCAGATGAGGTGGAGAAGGGAGATCAATCAGTTTCCTGGCATTAGAAATGAGGGAGAAGAATGGGGAAGAAAAGATAATAGAGGATGGGGAAAATAGTAATTTCAAGCCCCATTAAAGACATTTTTGGTTTGGCTAACCATGCCCCAGCCTTGTGTTGGAACTTCCCAAAGGGGAACCCCCCTCACATGGTTAGGTGCACAGTTAGACAAACTGTGTGCATCTCATGTGATTCCCCTCTTAAAGTTATTATAGAGGCTTTAAAATACCATTTATACCTAATTTAATGGATTGAAAACCCACAAACCTCCCTCTAAAGGTAACATGGTTGACTGGTAAAACTCTTATAGTTTAGAAAAACCATGTACCATCACAAAATAGTCCATAGGGTTAGTACCAACTATGCACCAACCATACACCTAAGGTTATCACTCCTGGAATTGATATTTCAATGTTTTAAAGTCTAAAAACTCATTTGGGATCCTATGACACCTAATATGCCTCAATATATACCCATATCATCATTTTGAGAAGTTTATATTCTCAAAATTCTACTTTGATGCTCATTTTAACATTTTTTTCTTTCAACCAAATGAAATTGAAAATTCCATTTGAATTTTTATACCCATTCAAAAATTCACGACATTACAATGTCATAAGGTTCACTTGTTAAAAAATAGTTAAAATAAAAATAATTTTATTCTCTTACAGGTATTACTATTATATTAGTTTACACAACCTTTTTCATTAAATTATTTTTTGTGTTTCTTATAATGAAAATTTTGTTTCAAAATTGTAGTGTCATCATCCAAAAGGTAGTGTTGAATATAGTTATTATGTTTTATGATAAGCACAAACTGAATGAAAATTCTTTTACAAGGTTAGTTTTATTATAACTATTATATTCTAAAAAAATATGATATATATTTAATGTGATACTATTTTTTATTTATGTTTATAGTATTTTGACAAAATTGAAACATATTATTAAAATTAATAATACCATCTATAAGGATTATTTGTAGTCTCATTTACTAGTACGATTAATTTTTATAGGTATAGTTAATGTTTAATGCATTTTTATTATATTTATAAATATTTTTGTAGTATAGTTTGTAACAATTTATGTTTATAATTTGGTAGTGTTTCTATTTATAAAATATCTTGTATATTTGTCTATTGGATGGGGGATTATAGTTTAGTAATACCTATTTATATATTTCATTATATATTTCCATTTTAACTATTTTTATAACTAATGTGGAAAGAATAATATATCATCAATTATTTTTATAACTGTCAATATAAAAGGGTATACACATTAATAATATGAATAGTCAACATTGAATTTCCTTTTTCCAGACCCATATAGAGTAGGATATCAATAGTGATTATCATATTAACTGAGGTTGAAAGCCTTATATACAATTTGGATATATACCCCTCAATAGGGTATTATTTCAAATTAAATTATAAAGGGTTATCAATGTAGTAATAAAAAAATAACCCCTCAAAAAGAAAGTGTATATATCCCATATATATTTTTCACCATTTTAAAAATTAAAAAACATTAAAAGGCAAAGTTCTGAACCATGTATCTATATATCAAATTTTTTACTTATTAATGTTATCATGAGTACTCTTGATGGTCCGGGTAAGGGTTGAACCATAAATACCTGATATCACATTTATAGATAGAGTATTCACCTTAGACCATCCTTAAAAGCTGAACCATAGGTATAACATCACCTACACAAAGACTATACAATTTGGAATATGTATACTAAAACTAAAATAAATAAAAAACAATAAATGAATAACTCTCAAATGAAATTTTAAATAGAGAGAGGGAAGAAAACCCATAATCTTAACATTATCTTTTTAAATTTAGGATCAACCATTTATAGACTGTTTAATTATTCAAATTGGAGAGGGAATCAAGAGAGAGAGAAATATTTTGAGAGAACACTAAAGATGAATTTTAATTTTTTTAGAATCCAAATTATAGGATGAGTAAATATTTATAGGTATTTTAAATGATATTTTTGAAAAGAATGTATAATTTGTTATTAAAACTTAATTAATTGATCTAGTACAGTTTTTAGTGGTAAACTATAATTTATAGTGTTTTATTAGGAAAAAGGTAAAATATATTCCAAGTGGAAAAAACTTATTTAATTTTAACATGAAAGATGATATTTTAATTTTAATTTTTAAGAACCTGTCTTTTCGTATGAGGTATATATCTATTTATTTTGGTTTAAAAGTTTAAATTTTGCCTAATGTGAGTACCAAATTTGGGCACGGGCATTTTAGGGGTGTATGGGGCTTGTTTGGAGCCTAGAACCCAGATTTTGGGTTAAAAAATTCCTAATGCATGGTTAGTTAAAATTGTTCAGGGAAGGCCACATAGTCTGATAAACCATGAGAGGCATGGGCATAGAACAGGGGGTGGCTACATAGTTACAGAAAACCATGTGATTTGGTCCACATAACTGTGAATAAACCTCCGCAATTTTAACATAAGAGTTTTTCATTATTTTTTTATGGTTAGTCAAACTGTGCAAGGAAACCATACGGGTGCCCCCACCCAATAGCTAACCATGCATGGTCAGTGCATGGTTTGTCAAATCATGTGCCTAAACCTTGCAACCCATGAATTTTTAGTGAAATTACCATTTTCACTTAGTTTTATTTAATCCTAAACCTATTTTTCTTTCTATCCATCACATTGGAAAATAGTATCTTGGGAGCTCCTTTAAGAGCTTATCCTTAGATTTAATCTCAAATATCCATCTAATATCCAATTCAAGGGCTTCTCATCTCGTTGGATCCACATCTATGAGATCCCAATTCCTTTTTAGATGCTATCCATTCTTCTTGGCATTGATTGTGCTATTTAGGTGAAAGCACATTTTCTCTAATTTTAAGCACTTTGTCTTTTCTTATTTTTCTCCCAAACAGAGTCAAATCATGTGTAGATCCTGGATGAGAAAACTACTACGAAGCTAAAGTAGGTGGTTTATAAGTTTCCCATTGGATTTGAGGATTTATATAACTAGGTAATGTTATTCCACCCAATGGAATTTCTGGTGTAACCCTAAAATTAATTTTAACAACTGAATTAAATGAAATGGGACCTGTTAGGGTATCCATTAGGTATCCTTGAGAAGTATTGGTGGTTGTTTCCCCAACCAAGGCCACCCATGGGGTGTTTCCTTTACCTATTCAAAATGTTGAACCACCAAAGGGGTGTGACCTAGCCTTTCCAAGTCAAAAGAAGCTTATTTATATTTAAAAAACATTCAATTTCTTAGATAGGAGATAGGTTTTTTCTTTTTCATGTTTATTTCATTGATCTAATAATTTATATGAAATTAGTATTTGTTATTTGGATTTGTTATCAATTTTAAAAATGAGTGGGTATACTCATTTTTTGACTTGAATATGAAATGTGGATTATGAGTGGATATACTCATGGTATGAAATGATAATGGTTTTGATTGATTAATGAAATGAGATTTATTTGAAATAGTAGTGAACACCATGGTTGGTATACCAAGGGTATTAATTCCATTTATATTCCTTGTATGTTAATCCATGGATCTTGAATGCGGTAATGGAAGCCTTGGATAGAGTATGCTCCTTGGGTCTTGATTTAATGAGATTCCTTAGGCCTTGATACCTTTTGGATCCATCTTTCTTGGGCACACATAGGACATATTCGTTTAACATGTTCCTAGGACTGAAATGGGTGCCTAACTGAGTATCCATCGTGATGATCTTGGGACTTGATGAGGATTCATTGGTCTTCTACACCTTTGATCTGACCATTCATGGTCTGAAATTTTAATTATATGGAACAATCGTGAGAAATATGTTTTTATTGGTTGAATGGACCATTCATGGTTACATTGAAACTTCACTATACAAAAGGTTCATATTTTATAGGATGTATATGGATTATGGTGAGGAAATGTTGTTTATTTATGAATTAAATATAGATACCTGGTTAGGATCTTGAAATTTTTTATAGGGATCCTAGAGAGGCTATTTGGGTATCACTTTCTAATAGGAGATATTTCATTGGAACTTCAAATTTATTTACTGCTTACCTGATTTACTTGCACTCTTCTTAGATTGTTATGTTGCACAAACTGGACTTTTTTTGTTCTTTGGGTGGTTACGTACTAGGATTGTATCTCACACCCTGCTTAGGCCACCATTGGGTACCTGGACAGACTATTTGGATGTTGGTAGAGATAGGGGAAGACACACTCAGTTCAATGATTAATTTTATACTATGCTTTAGAGCACGGGAGCATGAGACTATGTTGAGTCTCATGATGATATTTTGAGATAGAAAATTTGGAATTTTTGGGTTTTTAACACTTGTATTGTATTGGGATACTTTTTACCTTTTTTAGATGCTTTGAAGATACATTACATGATCATCATTTTGTTTGAGATACCTTATTTAATTATTATATATTCCTATTATTATCTATTTTCTGAATATTATATTGATTCCTCCAATTGTATGTTATTGTATTTCCTCTATTCTACACTCTATTGATGAGGGAATAGTCTCTCCACTGACACACCTAGTCCCTTGTTTCTTGTCGACAACTTTTCGAATATGGGGAGATGTGCTTAAGGCCTTATGTCCCACCAAGATCAGGGCACTGTTGAGTGGAATCCAGGTCTGGGAAATTGAAAAATAGTATCATAGAATTATTTTATAGTTTTCTTTAGTATTTTGTTACAATAAACAGTGATATGAAGTTAATGGAGTTTGGTAATGAGTTATTCCTGGGAGTAGACACCCCATATATAAGGAAAAGAAAAATTTTCTTGAATTAAATTGTTGTTTTTTGAAATTTTACTATTATAGTTTATTCAATTCCATCGTTGTGTGATGCACTTAGATTGTGATGTTATTATTTATATGAATATGGGTTTTATTTTTTTCAACCTGATTAGATGAGGGTGGTAACACCCTGACCGTAGATGCCTGGATCTGGTGCATTATTTTATTACATTGAAATGATTATAAGGAATAAAATCCCAAATGACTGATCATTTTAGCATTCTTGGAAAGACAGATTACATAAATGAAACCCATAATACATTCGAAAATATAAAATACAAACATGATACATAATAAAAGAAATAAACTACATTGTAGAATGCTTATTAAAATATTTCATCTTCATAATCTAGGGAAAGGAAACATAATAAGGGTGAGATTAAATGATCAGAAAGGGTAAGTAAAGTAGAAGAAATAATGAATCAATAGGATTAAATTAACATGGAAAGGTAAATAATTGATTACACATGTGAGAATAATAACTGGATAAGGAAATATCAATATGGAAATGTAAGAAACTGAAAACACATTCCAATAAATCAAAGAACTAAAAATGAAATGCCTCCATAGATATGTCGATGCAAAATATCATGGATAAATAATAACTTAATTATATATAAAGTCAATGCTTAATTATCATATGTCATTTTTCCCGGGCACATGATACCTTTACCATCAAGAGAAAGTCTAAACTATTTGGCCAACTAATTTTTCCCCTGAGACTTCTGATGCATTGGGGGGATTTCATTAATCAGTCCGCAACCCGTAGGGATTACCTTAAATGACCCCCAACCCATGTATTGCATATCCAAAGCATTACACATATGTTTAATAATAAACGTGACTTAAAAAATATCCATATTGAATAAATAATATGGATTTATCAATAATACCTTAGATTAGGATAAGTAACAATAAGGGTTGTTGACAATAAACATTCTTGAGGGAAAATAAACTTTAAACATTCCAAAGTGTCCCATACCACTGGAAACATTTAAATCATAATTACATGTGAATTAAATGAAACGTATAATATCATGAGAATAATTATATTCATGATATATCATCTCAAATTGAATTGTATACACCAAATAAATGTTAATTGGTGCAAAACAAAATTAGTCTCAATGGAATGTAAATTGAGAGGAAACCCCTTACCTCATCCTTCTTTTTCTTGTGTAGTGTTTAGTCTTCTGTATAGTGTTTTAAAATATGTTAATAACTAATATAATTACCACAATAATTTTTATAATAACATATATTTACTTTTTTATAATATTTAATGACCCGTTTGTTAAAAACATTAATTAATTTTACTATTAAGAGTATTAATTTCCTAGTTTTCTCGAGTAATTTTTAGCTAGTTATTTATTGTTATCGTCAATTAGATCATGGTTTCATCATCTAAAGAATTTCAACCATTACTTAATTATCATATATAATAAGTATGTATATATTTTTAGTAGTCCATAATATTTTTATATTATAAACGAAGTACACAGTTCATGGAGACGGTAGGTCCTACATACGCATGAATGCTACTTTAATTTCATTGTCATATTAAAAGAATGGTAAATAGATGAATAATATGTATATTAGAGTTCAAATATAATAACTATGTCATATATTTTATATATTTTTATTAAAACTATACTTCATTCATTCCATGTATGGCATGAACGATTAAGATTGGTCGGATTGGGTGGTAGTCTACACTTACTCAAATAAAATCATCGTATTAACACAAGATAAAAAACATAAAGGTATGTTATAAATAAAATATATTGAAGAATAATGAAATTAAAAATATAATATATATCATATATAAATATATTATTCATCATAATTTCTACCATGAAAGGTGTTAATGGAAAAACTAATAATCATCATCTGATGAGGCAATAGTTTTCTGTACACAGAAATAGTATATTCATTACCCATTAGATAAAGGTGTGTGTAAGTGCAGGACGAAATATTTTTATAAAATAATCCTATTATATTTATTATAATAGTGTTATTATGAAATCATATAATAATAATAGTATAGGTAGTGGAGAATAGAAATGAAATAAAAAATACTAAGAGACGATGTTACCTCTTAATCGGGTAACTTCTTTTGGTTTATACCGAAAGGCTTCATTGGAAGGATGTATACCCAATTAAAGGATTATATGAGTAAGGTAAGGATGTTGGGAATTGTATTGGGTAGATATTGTCCAAAAATAAGTGTTTTGAGAGGTGTGAAGAAGTGGGAGAGGTGGTGGCCTTTTATTGGAAAGGAAAAGCACTCACTTTGTATTTTTGAAAAGAAGTTAGGTGTACACATGTTCTTACCTAAAAAGAGTCATAAAAAAATTTAAGTTTCGAGGATGATATATTGACATCCAATGTGTTTTTGACAAGTTTATAGTTCATTTGGGTCCTTAAATTAAAGGTTTAGTCCTTTATTAAGCTCATTTTTCCCATAATAGTTGTAATTAATTTTAATTACATTCACTAATATTTTTTGTCAAAAGAAAATTTCATATTATTATACATTATAAATTATTATTATTAAAAATATTAAATCTATTTTTTTCTATTTCGAATCATATAAGTGAAAGAAGTTAATTTAAAATTCATCCTGTAGGTTGGACGACAATGCAGGGTTTTAAAGTAAAAATGTCCAAACGTTTTCTATGTTTTTATTGTCATTTTCATGGGGAAATTTATCCAAATGATCTATATTGAATTAATTTGAAAAATATTATCTAATTAAACTTTAAAACAAATCAAAAACATAATTTAACCTTATAAATAAATTAGTTGAAAAAACAACTTTGAACAAAATTCCGTATTTTTAACTATTCATTAATAAAATTAAATGTTTTAGAAATATATTAAAAAGTAACCCTAAACTAATTATTATGATTATATTTCAAATATGAAGTTTATTTTGACATATTAAATCAATTAAATTGTCAAAATTAATATTTAAAATGGGTTCTCCATTAAAAGGTGATGAAATTGCCTTTATAAAAATATAGGTTATTATTGTATAATATAGGGTTTGATATTATTTTATGCATATAAAAACTTAATTGATGGATATAAAAATTTTTTATTGAATATATAACATATATATTTATTTAAAATCATTAATTAATTTTAATTAATTATGTTCATTAAGATAAAACTCCTTTGTAAGTATAAAAATAATAATATTTCTTTTTATATCCTATAGGTTCTTATTTTAGTTTCTCATTAATTGGTAACCCATGAATTATTTTTTATATTTATATAAACCATATATTTTTATATGTTATTTAATAATACTCATAGTTTCAAGTATATATCTTATTATATTAAATAATAATATTTTAATAATATATTATTGTTCGGTAAAACCCGGTCTTACGTGTAATGCATGCCATTGAAGAAGGTTGTTCTTGAGTGTAATGCATACTAACATGGTATTGTGTAAATTGAAAAATATAATATATATATATAATAAATTTAAAATGCTAATTCAATTTTAATGTATCATGGTATTACATCCCCTTATATGTCTGGTGTCATGTGTCATGCATGATGTGAAATATAAAGTTATTTATAATTTTGGGGTGTTACATTCTCCAAAAATTAATTAACTTGCATACTCACAATTTAAACTCAATCTTGGTGATAGAGGGATTGAAAATATACTATTATTGAAAGACACACATCATAAAAAGAGTTAATATAACATATTCTTAATAAGATAAAAAATAAAATACAATGGTCATGTAAATAGGTCCCTTAGTAGGAGAACATAGGTGTGAAATGGAAAAATGGATATAGAGGAAAAATATAACAGTGAAGTTATGATGGAGAGTTATAGAGAACATATTTAAGGGAAAGTTGAAAATAAAAAATCCCAAAATTCATGAAAATCTAAGGTCTATTTTATTCATCAGAAATAAAGGTACTAGGACAACATTTTTGGTTTCAGGATAATTTTTCCTACAGTTGAGGAATTCTTTCACTCTCAAATAATATAAGTAAATATATGTTTCTATAAATATAATCTTTTCCTTTGATTACACCTTGAACTATTTCTACCTCATTTATTAACCCAAGATGGTTCATATGGTGAAGTAATACATTAATCTAAAAAATATTATCCAATGATCAACTTAAACCATTTTATAAATGGTTAAATTTTAAAGAAGATTATGATCCAACACTTTAGAAAAAAAGGTTACTGTATTTACAAGATGAAATTATCATTAGCCTTTAATCAACATAAAGCAGCTTTAAATTTTCACATTCCAAACATGGGAATAAATTCATCATAAATCCTTTTTAAATATAGTAATAAATCGAATAACCATAAAACCTTATTGGAAACATGAATTCTTCCTTAATTATAATGTAAGAAACATGTTATTAGATATATTCTTTAAATCCAAAAGTGTTGTCAATTCTATAAATGATAGCGTAGAACACTTGTCTATGAGTTGTTAATAAGTTCCAAGGTCATCATCACTTTTCCAAATCAAACATTTCTTCATCATTATATCAATATTAGGAACATATTAATGGTTGTCTTCCCTACAATCGTGTGTTTTCCGAAACATTTAACTTTCTACTTAATAAGTTTTTGTGGTACCATTCAATATATGATATAATATCCATAATGGAAAAGTATTATAATAAAATCCTTATATATTCCATAATTCTTATATCTAGTACATTCCTGATAAAATATTCAAATAACATAATTAATTAATAGGAATATTAATCATTCCTCTTCATTTGTGGTAGTGGCATAACCTGATCACTATCCAGTAGCATCATTTGGGGTATATTACTTTGATGCTTGGGAAATTGATTTCATAGTGTCCCATCTCCTTGAAGTTGAAGAATTGTATATTGGAAAACTTTTTCTTGCCCTTGAAATCATGAAATTGGTGTCCTTTTTCTCCACACTTATAACAAACCCCATTTCCCTTCAAGAAATAATTGAATTGTTTCTTTCCTTAATTATCACAAGTTGCAAAATACTTAGTTCCCATCATCTTCTTTGACTCATTCCCTTTTTAATGCTGTTCAGACTACTAAAAAACACTCCTGAAATACATTTGGAATTTAGTAGTGCATGTAATATTCACTGATAAATTATATCTTTATCACTAAAAAAATAAGTGTTGATAATGGGAGACCATTATTATCGCTATAAAAACAATGATAAAAGGCACCCTTTATCAACAGTTTTTTAGCCCTGATAAAATGGAATCCTTATCGGTGATTTATTTTATCACTCATATAGGTCTACAATAAAATGAAATAAGTAAATAAATAAAATTAATTTTTTTAACAATTTAATTATTTGAATAATTATTATTAGAAATAAATATATTGAATATAAATTTATATAAATTTTAAATACTAATAAATAATATATATTTAATATATAGATATGTAAAATAAATAAAATGAAAAAAAATAAAATAAAATTTCAAAATGATTAAATTAAAAAAAATATTAAATATTTTATTAATTAAATAATTATTGATAAACATGAATAAATTTAACACACACACACACACACACACACATATATATTATAAATACTAATACGAAGTATATATTAAATATATGTTTGTAAAATGATTTGATTGTAATAATTAAACCAAAAAATCAAAAATGAATAAATTACGAAAATATTTAAAAAATTATTAATTAAAAAATTATTAATAAAAATAAATAATTATAATATATATATTAATTATAAATAGTAATAAAAAATATATATTAAAAATATATAAATATATAAATATATAAATATATAAATATATAAATATATATATATATATATAATGTATAAAATGTTAATTAAAAACATATTAATTGCTTATTCATTTTTAATGTTGTTTGGTTTTTCAATTTAACATATATAAAACATTGTGTGTTACATTGATTTCATGTATATATATATATATATATATATATCTGTAATTAATGTATTTTTATATTCAAATTCACACAAAAATATATTTACGCACTATATAGAAACACATACACCTAATGTTTATTTAATTTATTTGAATTTTAGTATATTTTATAATTCTCATTATATCATGATATATTATGTTTTTAATTTGTTAAATTTATTTGTTAATTTTTAATACTATTACTGTTAGTTTATTCATTTATAATAATTTTTTATTTTTGAACTTTATCATTTTCAATTATTTATTTATATTTATTTATTTACTTTTTTTATTACTTTCTATATATATATATCTATATTTTGAATAATTTATATTTAATTAATAAAACATATTCATTTTTTCAATATTTTTAAGGTGTACTCATTTTGTATTATTCAATTTCACCCATTTTTATGATACAAGTATTTTAGATTATATATCCACTAATAATGATAAAAACATATTTGTATATAAAGATTTCTAAATAAATATATTTATAAATGCATATTTACTATATATAAGTATAAATATATATATATAATTATTACAAATAAATAATAATACTTTTTTAAATTAGTATTTATATAATTTTAAATAAATAATTATATATATTTAAATATTTATAATATTATAATAAATTTATTTAAATAATTATAATTATAAATATTTTATCTGCTCTAAAATGTTAGCATTGATAAATATGTTTTTTATCAGCTCTTATCATTTTAGAGCTGATAAAAGTGATCTTTATCAGTGCTTTTATGAAAGCGCTATTAAAAGTGTCTCTAATCCATTTAAAAGAACCCTAACCGTGACTTAGTCACTCACGATTCTCAAGATCTCACGAAACTCCTTTGTTGGCGGCACAACACCTCTATGTTCTCTCAGATTAATCAAGGATAGAATATAATGTATGTTATTTTTTACTTTTCCTATATTATTGTTTTATTTTTAGGGTTCTACGTTGTGTGTTTTTATGTTGTTCTTAACCATGACGAACCCTACATGTCATCTCCTTGCCACTAAAATACAATGAGTGACCCAAGGTGACTCCCGTATGTCACTGATACCCCAGTAGTCATTGCATCCACAATAAACCAATATATAATTTTCATGCATAGATTGTCAACAACTATATAGTGCTGATCTGATGATCATAGAGAATACATATGGTACTTTGATTGTTCATGATATGATTCTCTTAAATTCTACTCTCATGCAATCTTTTTTTGATAATAAAGAATCTCACTATTTTATTTATTGTCATGTTTCGAATCATATTGGATTACATGTTGAAATGAAACCACATGTGTTGAATGTTTGAAGGCCTCTTGGAGAAAGAGAATTTCTAGCATTTAACTGTGAAACAAGTTCTACAATTTTCATTGAGGCAAAATTTTTCAAGGATTTACCTATTCTTGAGATGGATATCTTTGACTTTATTTTGGGAATGCTTTGGTCAATATCCTTCAAGATTTGAATCAATTTTTATACCTCATAATTTAGTTTCAAATCTTTAAATGGTGTTAAAAAATCACATTAATGGTTATTAAGATTTGAATGCAGGCACAACAAGACTATTATTACTGATTGTTTGGACAATGGTGGATTAAAAAAATCCAAAATTGGATGGTGAGTAATCCTTGAGTAGATAGAAGTGATGTTGAATGTAAGTGGGGTGTAATTTTTTTCTTTAAGACCATTAGAGTGGAGATATTCCAATTCCTCTTCAATTGAGGATACTTTTTGAGTGATTTCATCAGTGTAGGTTCCTATGACACTTTAATCCTTATTTCCTCTTGGATGTGAAACATTTATATCATTGTGGTTACTTGGAGAACCTCCCATGGTCCTTTTGAGATATTCTTTCTAGGAAGGGTCATTGGATATGGTTGGTAGTTTTTTTTATTAATTAGTAGTCTATGGATGATTCTATATAGGGTTCTTCTATATTGATAGGTACAATACTAGTATATTATACTCATGTCGATGGTCTTAAGACAAATAAGCTTTCTTTTATTTATTTATGAATATCTTATATTTCATATGGTATTGATATTAGAAAATATTCATAATGTTATTGACACCAATATTCTATATACGTAAACATATGGAAAAAAGTATCCAGTACCCATTTTATTTATGAGTATATTATCTCTCTCTCTCTCTCTTACCTATACCTACACAATGTGACCCCTACTCTGTAAACTCCTTTCATCTTCATACGAGACCACTGCGAACTGCATCTCCATCTACTGTTGTGGAAGAATCATATAACACATAATAGTCATGAGAAACAAAAAATAATTTTCATAAAAAATGGCCATGGGTTTCACAAAAAAAGTATTGTAAATAAGGATTCATTTTGGTAAGATAGATATATAATACAATACCCTCCATGAATAAAATTCCACAATTGCATGCATCTTGCATGAAAATTGAAACTATCTTGAATAGATATATAATACTTCAATACTATAGTACAACTAACCTACACTACCATTATTTAATCCATCATTAAATGCTTTATTGTCTTCTATCTCTTGATGATGTATTGGAAACTCTCTTTCAAACTATCCTTCCTCCCACCATTGTGGCTCCAAAGTTCCTTGATGACATACCTCCTTCTCAGATTATATTCATTAATATTCATCAAAGTCGCTACCATGGATTTGAATACCGCATATCCCAACACATTCTTCAACTCTTTCAGCCCTTCATCCTCTTCATTTAGTACTTCATAGGAACACAAAAAATCACACCAAAAATAAATCAAAATATAATGAATGAATTTTTTTGGTTTCTTGATATGAATTTTCTTATATGACTCAGTAGGTTACTTTTGAAAAAACATCATAAAAAATGACTTTTATTCTAAGTGTGGTCATATTGGATCCTATTATAACTCTGTAGTTAAGAATACTTGGATTAAATTACTACTACGATGAGTAATCTAATCTAACTCTCGAAGGTATTCCTCCCACAATGTGTAGAGCTCTCCAACCTAGTTTTTGGATTCATCTTCAGGATAATTTCTCTTGGCAGCTTGGATAAATAGCTAGTTGTCAGGATCTCCCATCTACCTCATATTAATACCACCACAATTGTGTGCCTCCTATAAGCCTTACAAAAAAATAAACATTTTAGAGGAAGTGTAAAACAATAAATTTTTGTGAGTGGAAGTAAATGAATCCAACTTAAATTTTTGTGGATTTTAATGTTCATTATTTCATTTTTGTAATGTAATATATTATAATTCATAAATAAAATTGCATTAATGTTATTTTTTCATGTCACTAGAACCTCGACTTTTATCTCCCAAAAATTTATTTCATTTTGTGGCTTGAGACTCATTCCCCATATATTCTCTATTTCTTGAACTAATTTGAGCTATAGTCATCCAAAATGAAAATGGGATGGCTTTTGGTTAGATTAGTTCAAGAAATATAGGTGGAAGCACACAAAATATGGGAGATAAAAATCAAAAAAAATAAATTCAATAATAACTATTCAGGAAGAAAGTCATTAAGGAACCTTAGAATCACAATTTGGGGAGGAAGGCTAGTTTTAAAGAGAGAGTCCAATGCATCATCAAGAGATTAAGAAAATCAACATATAAGTATGGATTAAACAACGTTAGAGAAGGTTAGTTGTACAATAGTATTAAATTATTATATATATGTTTAAGACAACAAGAATTTACAAGCATGATTCATGCAATTGTGGACTTTTATGCATGGATTGTATTGTATTGTTGTTATTCAAGATAAATTAAATGTTTTACTACTCATGCCCAAAATGTCTCTTGAGCATGATGATGTTACCCGTCCTGAGGAATAACAAACTGTTGATGATGAAACTTCAAAATTATTAGCGGATAAAAACATGCTGATGAAAAAAACAATAGTGACACAACATCGCAATGGTGAATAAAATTATCAATGCAAGAGTTCAAGGTATAAAATATGAGGTTGGTTTAAATCAATGTAGCCAACCTATTTACCCCAAAAATTCAAGGTTCATTATTTCTTTTGGGGTCACAACAAGGATGAATGTTCTGAATGATATTAATTCATGGTGCCACATCCAACCTGTAAAGCGGGAAATATTTTGGAAATATATAATGGTAATGTTATAATATACTTTCTCTCATTTACTGAAAAAATTATATAATTAAGTGTTGATTTAATTTTCATTATTCCTTGTAGACTTCATTTATTGAAGTGTTGGAAACATGGAATCCTTTCATCCATTTTCATAATGAGAAATCATTTCAGGTGCATTGTAGTCTATAATATATTATTTTAAATTATTTATTTTATCAAACCTGATTCAAAATTAATAATTTAAGAATAAAAAAAATATTGATGAAAATAAAAAATGTGCATCAAAACCAATATACCCATATCACAAAGCAAGGATGGGGTATGCTTTATTAAAAAAAAATTGTATGTATTTTAAATCAACAACAAAAGTATAATTCTATTATATGAAACAACATATGTTCCTTTTTTGTATGTAAATTGATAAATCAAAATCTGAATCCACTTCCATTTCACAGCATATACTATGGAAGGAGGCTCGTGTAAATAAAAAGGGAAAATTAGTTTTCAAAAACACACAAACAAAGTATGGGAATAATTTTTAAATATGAAATAATTGTAATTTGTTATTCTTTATAAAAATATTACATAAAAATATCTATTATTTGTTCATATTTTTTTATATTGTTTATACACACGAATCAAAAATGCTTGTACCAGAAGAAAATATACTTTTAGTAACTTTGAAGTAGCTTGAACAATATGGCCATGTGAGAGGATTAGGTATTAGAGTATCTCATAGAATATATTTTTAGAATATAAAACCACATGTAGATAAATATAATATGAATAGATGATTGTAAACACAAAAAAAGTCACTAAAAGATATTATTTTTTGGTCTGGTTTGGTAGACGGATTTACAAGAAATGATCAAAGTTAATTAGCGGTGAAGTAAAGATCCACACATGAACCAAATGATCCCACTATGGCTAGTAATTTCCCCCAACCACATACCTTACCCAGGGTAATCAATTTTTTCATTACTCTTTCTCCTAAATTCGAATCAAACATCTTTTGATAACTTAATATTACTTAAATTCTACAGGGTACATTTGAATTTGATTTGTATTTTTCAACACGCATGTGCAGCCTTCTTTTGATGGGTATTGTGTATAATATCCTGGAAGACTAGCTACATAATCAAGAACTCCCAAAATATCACATGAGAGTGGGGATTGAGGTAGTTTATGAGCCAACTGCTAATTTTCCTGTTCCACTTGAAGGTTTGGATATTACAACAATTGAAGCTACTACTATAGATTTCCTAGAATGGATGTCTAATCTTATAAAGATACATGTGGTGAATCTTTCAAAAAAATAATATGAAAAACTTGAAACAATTGATGATAAATGGTATGAAGTGAGATATGATATTACAGATAGATAAAGCAGTGGGGAAATAGAAAGACGAATAAAGAAAATCTAGTGAATCAACCAAGAAAACAAAATGACAATCCGAGAGTACATTCTTCCTACTATTTCCAAAGAAACATTTTTTATCATTAAAACTACATGTATATACCACTATTAAATATAAAACTATGTATTATATTGAATATTAAGAAGAAATATATGGATATTAATTGGCATACATAATTGGTCTCAAGACTCTAAATGAGATTCTCAAGCATGAATGGTTGGGTGTCTTAGTTGTGAATACATACATATAGTACATTTTCATAATATGTCTTTCCAAATAGAGATTAAGTATGTTTATTAAAGATAATAATTATTCATATTTTTTATATACATTTATATCGCAACTATATAATGTTAATATTTTACGAAGCATAATTTGGATTCATTAATCACTCTATCGTTTCTGCATCATAAATTACTTTGAATGAGGAAGAAAATAATAAGAAAAAGGTTCAGTTACTCAAATCATTTAACAAAAAAGCATCAGATAATATACTCTTTTTTATGTCTACAATGAAAAAGGTAAAACTCTAAAATCTTATAAAATAAAATATATTTTTAATTTTTTCCTTAATAAATTTTTTTATTTGTTTAAAATGCCCTGGATGCTGATAAAATTCAATATAGACACCCCAAATAGTTATTTTTTGGATCTAATGGATGGATATGCCACCAACTAACCAAACATGATGTGTATTTTGAATATGTAATACCTTGAAATCAAAATTTTATCGATAAAATTCGAATTACATGTTCAGTCTATGTTTTAACAAGAATTTTGTTATAATAGGGTAGTCACTCAATACCAGCTAGATCAAGGCATGAAGTTTCTATCTGAATGGATAAATCCTATGCATTACTAAAAATAGAAAAACATTAAGGTATATATAGAAATATTTAATTATCAAAAAATTTGAAAACAATTTACTTATTTTTTGTCAATATTTTTGTAGAATACTAAATAGGATAATGATGCTGATTGTGGATTTTATGTTTGAAAATTTATGAGAGAAATAATAAAGCATGAAAAACCATCATTCCCGAATAGTTAATTTCTAAAGGTAATTACAATTTAATTAAACATATTTCATAATAATTTGTTTTTATATATTTTCTCGATACTATCAAGATTACTGAAAACCTAGTAACTCTAAAGAAGAAATCAATTTTTACTAGAGATGAGTGGGCAATTTACTTTTTGTTAGAATATATGCTAACAAAAAATTTAGGAGATTACCTGCTATGTTTGTGATCTAGTATAAGTTATAACCTTAAAAAGATATTTTGGGTGTGAATAATTAGTGTCAGAATGCTTATATATTATTTTTGATCTCTTTATCAAGGAGAATTATAATAGAGGAAATCAATTCACTTATAATCGCTATCCATAAAACAATAAAATTTTTAGGCAATCGCGAAGGAGGAGGAAGAGGTGGTGGCAGACGTGAAGACATAGGCAGATCCAGAGGCAAAGACTGATGTGGAGGAGGAGAGAGAGGTGAAGACTAAGGTGGAGACTTAGGCAGAGGAGGATAAGAAGCATTGCCTTGAAAATAGAAATTTATTGGGTAATAAAGTAGAATTAGGATCATAACAAGATTGTGTTTGAGAACAATTGTTTAAAATTTCACACAACACTTGTTACTTAAGATAAGATCTATTGTATAAGTGTTTCAAGTGACTTATTAAAATAATATTTTTCACCACTTGTCTTGGTAATTTGGGAAAACGATTTTTAATTAATTTTTGATGTGTATGAATTAGTATCATGTAAAACCCACACAAGATGCCACCTGTATGGATCAAAGTGCGTGTTCTGGATTTAAACTAATATTTTACTAAAAACACAAGTGGCATACTCAAAAACAAGGAAATGAATTCTAATTATTTTTTTTCTTTAGGAAAATGATTCATTAGTCATTTGAAGCTTATATAAATCATAATCACCTCAATTTGATGCATGGTGTGACCAATATGACTAAATGTGCCCCTTTTTATTCAAAATTGACCTTAATTTTAATGAAGAAAAAAAATGACATACTTAAAACAAAGAAAAAACATTTGGAGTATTTAATTAATTTAGGAATAAGATCCATAAGTCATTTGTGATGTGTAGGAATCAGCTGCACCTCAATCTAATGCACGATGTGAGTGGTAAGACTCAAAGTGTCCGTTATCAGTTTAAAATTGATATTTTAATAAAAAAAAGTGTCACTCACTAAAAACTAAGTAAACACTATTATATTATATTTATAATTTGGGAAAATGATTCATAATACATTTATGATATAATATGAATCATTCTCACATCAAACCCATACACGATTCCACCTGTATGGCTCAAAGTTCTTGTTTGCATTTTAAAATTACATTTTAGTAAAAAAACACAAGTGGCATACTCAAAATAGATGAAATGAATTATGACTGTTTTGATACATTTAAAAAAGGATCCATTATTCATTTGTGATTTGTATAAATCATCCGCATTTCAATATGATGCACGGTGTGAATGGTATGACTCCAAGTGCATCCTTTTATTCAAAATTGGCATTAAATTTAGTGTAAAACAACAACTGACATACTAAAAACCGAGAAAACACATTCAGATTATTTTGATATTTTAGGAAAATGTTTCATAATTCATTTTTTATGTGTAAGAATCATTCAAAACTTAATACGATGTATGTTGTGACTATTATGACTCCAGGTGATCATTATCAGTTTAAAATTGACATTTTAATACAAAAAAGCCTCACTCACTGGAAACTAAGCAAATATGATCATATTTGTTGAAAATATTGGAAAAAGGTATAATTTATTTTTTATGTTCATAAATCAGTTTCATGTTTAACCCACATGTGATGGAACCTATATGGATCAAAGTGTGGGTTTCCAGTGTAAAATGACATTTCAGTAAAAAAACACAAGCGGCGTACTCAAAAATGAGGAAAAAAATTCTGATTGTTTTGATACTTTATAAAAATGATCCATGATTCATTTGTGACATTTTCAGATAGTATTAACCTCAATCCAACACACTGTGTGATCGGTATGACTCCTATTACATCTTTTTATTCAAAATTGACATTAATTTTAGTGAAAAAAACTAACATACTCAAAACTACACAAAAACATTCCGATTGTTTTTGTACATTAGTTAAAATATTTATAGGTCATTTGTGATGTTTATGAATTAGTTGTACCTCAATCCGATGCATGGTGTGACCATTATGACTCCAACTGTGCTTTATTAGTTTAAATATAACATTTTTATACAAAAAAGTGTCACTCACTGAAAACCGAGAAAAAAAATTGGGGGTGTCTTGATAATTTGATGTTTATGAATAAATATCATGTCCAACCCACACAAAATTACACCTGTATTTCTCAAAATACGTGTTTCTAGTTTAAAATGATATTTAGTAAAAAATCATAAGTTCCATACTGAAAACATAGGAAAAAAAATTATGATTGTTTTGATACTTTAGGAAAATGATTAATGAGTCATTTAGGACATGTAGAAATTAGTCAAACCTAAATATGATTCATGGTGTGACCCATATGACTCCAAGTGTCCATTATCAGTTTAAAAGTGACACTTTAATATAAAAAATTTTCATTCACTGAAAACCAAGAAAACACGCATAGATTATATTGATAATAAAGTAAAATGATTCATAATTTATTTGTGATTTTTATGAAATAGTCTTGTGTCAAAACCACACATGATTCCACTTGTATGGCTAAAAGTTCATGTTTCCAGTTTAAAATGACATTTTAGTAAGAAAATAAAAGTGGCATACTCAAAATAGAGGAAACAAATTTTGATTATTATGATAATTTTGAAAAATAATAAATGAGTCATTTGGGATGTGTATTAATTATCTACACCTCAATTTGATTCACAGTGTGAATAATATGACTCCAAGTGTGTCTTTTTATTCAAAATTGATATTAATTTCAGTGAAAAAAACTAACATACTCAAAACTGAGAAAACACATTCAAATTGTTTTGGTACTTTAGTTAAACGATCCATAAGTCATTTTTTATGTGTAAGAATTAGCCACACCTCAATCTGACACATGGTTTGACTAGTATGACTCCAAGTGCTCAAAAAACTGACATTAATTTTAATAAAAAGACAACTCTTGTACCCAATACCAAGAAAACAAATTTGAATTTTTTTGGTAGTTTAAGGAAATGATCAATAAATCATTTGTGATGTGTAGTAATCATTCACACCTCAATTCACCTCATGGTGTGACTGGTATGAATCTAAGTGTACCTTTTTATTAAAAAATTATATTAATTTTATTAAAAAACAGCTAACATAGTCTACAATAGTGTTTTTTGTTTTATTTGTGTTCGAAATTTTATTTCATTTAAATGTTTTATTTGTTTCTTATTCGTTTCATTCATGTTCTGTTCTTAGTGATATACTATGTTGTTACAACACACTGCACCTATTTTTGGTGTTATAGTGTGTTATAACATGATAGTGCTCTCTGCACCTTTATCAATGCCGCTAAATGCACTGATCAATATGGTCTTTATCAGTCCTTTTACTAGTGTGGATAAATGTATCCTTTATCGGGGCTTGTATAAGAACTGATAAAGGATTCCTTTATCAGTGTTTTTAAAGTACTGATAGAGTAATATTTATATGTGCTTCTAAAAGCACTATTAAAGGGTCTCTTTATCAGTGCTAAATAAAAGCACTGATAAATAATGACTTTTATCAATGCTTTTATAATCATTGATAAATGTATGCTTTATTAGAGATTTTGTTTTCACTAATAAATATACCCTTTATTAATGATTTTGTAGTGCTGATAAAAACCTTGGCCTTTTAACCACACTGAGGTTGTCATTGCTTACCTAGTGCTGATAAAGGCCTATTCTAGCACTGTTAAAGGAATGTTTTGTAGTAGTGTAAAATGTCAAATTATTGTCTTGGTTTCCTTCAAAGACATACGTCTTGGAGAACTCACTACATATATTTTTAACTTGTGATATTATTTTCTCATATGATGGGAATAATTGGGAGACTCTTTCCCATTGAAATCTGGGCTTAAGACCATGAATGATATGATCTGTCTTACTCTTTCGATCACGTGCATTTGTGTAGTTATCATTCCTTCTTCTAGGATCCATTTCTAAATAATGGAATATAATGGATTATCTCATAAAATTATGAAATTTTTATAACTCTAAATTTTGAATAACACATAACATAAATTAATTCATCATAAATATCATAATCTTAAAGTTTGGTTACTTTAGGGAAATCATTACTTTAAAATCCTTCATAATAGTTTGTAATGAAAAGGAGAATTATACTAACCATATCCCCTAGGGGTGTCTATATAGATGAGTAGTAAGTCCCATTGGCATGTACTAGGTTACCCCAAGTTAGTCTTGGAACACATTGTTAGATTTGTTACTCTTAGGTAAAACATTTTTGGAACTACGTCCACTTTTGGTATCAAGACACGGATGTACTACAAGGAATACCCACATAATCTCTCCCTTACCAAAGTTCTAGGATGTTCTTGTGTACTTATCCTCAACATCTATATTAGGTATGTGATACCTAAACTATGTTTTCTAAATCTAGATTCCATGGTTGTCGATAAACTTACTTTGATACCAACTATAATGTCCAAACCCCAGAAGCCCATAGCCGTTGCGTTATTTTGTTACATTGGTATGATTACAAGGAATCAAATCTCGAATGAACAATTAGTTTAGTAGTCTTAGAAAGCTTGATTAAATATATGATATTCATAACACACTTAGAAATTGAAAATAAAAACAGTATAAATAATGAAATTAAATAAAATTCATTATTGAATGCTTATTCAAAGATCTCGTCTTCATAACCTGGGGAAAGTAAACATAATAAAGGTGAGCTCAAATGCTCAATAAGGGTAAGTAAAACAGAATCAATAAAGAATAAATAGGAATAAATTACAGGGAAAGGTATATAACATATAAAAAATTCCATAAAAATAACTAGATAAGGCAATATCAATATGGTAATGTAAGAAACTGAAAACACATGCCATTAAATCAATGATCTAAAAATGAAATCCAACCATTGATATGTTGACGCAAAATCACATGGATAAATAATAACTGAATTATAAATGAAGTAAATTCTTAATTATTGGACGTCATGATTCCTAGGAACATTATACCTTTACTTTCAAGAGACATTTTAATCTATTTGGCCAACCAATGTGACTCATGAGACTATCGATGCATCGTGGTTCATGCGTTAGCCAGTCCCCAACCCATAGGTCTTGCCTTAAACGGTCCCCAACCCATGTATTTCATGTCTAAAGCATTCATAATCTATTAAATATGAAATGTGACGTATAATATATCCATATTGGATAAATAATATTGATTTATCAACAATAACTCAAATTATAATAAGTATCAAAAAGGGTTGTTGACATTAGGACATTCTTGAGGAAAAATAAATATTAAACATTCCAAATTGTCCCATACCAATTAAAAAATTTAAATAATAATTCATGAGAATAATTAGATTCATGATATATCATGTCAAAGGGTATTATATACACCAAATAAAACTGAATTGGTGTATAAAAAAATAAGTCTCAATAGATTGTAAGTTGAGACGAAATCCCTTATATTATCCTTCCTTTTTGTTGTGTGGTATTTCGCTTCCTGTATAGTGGTTTAAAATATTTTAATAAATAATATAATAAACTTACTAATATTTATAATACCATATATTAACTTCTTATAATATCTCATTACCCTTTTGTCAATAACATTCATTACTTTAACTATTTCAAGTATTAATTGCCTTGTTTTCTAGACTAAGTTTTAACTTATTATTTGATGTTATCATTAATTAGATCATGGTTTCATCATCCCCATAATGTAAAACGGAACTTATTTATCATATATAATCATTATATATGTATTTACAGTATTATATAATATTTGGATATTAGAAATGAAGTGCACCATTCCTGGAGATGGTAGGCCATACATACGCATGAATGATACTTTAATTTCTTGGTCATATTAAAAGAATGAAAACTAAATGATAAATATTTATATTATAATTTTAGTATAATATATATTTTTTATATTTTACATAGGTTTATTAAAGACATACTTTATACATTCCATTTGTTTCATGAACGACTCATATCACTTTAAGGGGGCGGTAGTCCACAATTCCTCAAATGAAATTATCGTATTTCCACAAGATTGAAAGCATAAAGGTATGTTCTAAATAAAATTTACAGAAGAATAATGAAATTATAAATATAATATATATCATATATAAACTATGTTTCTATAACAATTTCCACCATGATAGGTGGTAATAGAAAAATAAACAATCATCATTTTGTGAGGCAGTAGTTCGTCGTACACAGAAATAGTATATTTTTTGCCCATTAGACAAAGGTGTGTGTAAGTGTAGGTCAAAAAATTATAATAACAACATACTATTATATTTAGGATATTTTTGTTTTTTTACTATAACAAAATATTAAGTGTATATGGAGTGTATAATGGATATGAAACAACAAATCTTGAGAGAAGATATTACCTCTTAATCAGGTAACTTTCGTTAGATTATACTGAAAGGATTCCTTGGAATGATTTATTCCCAAGAGAGAGATTCTAGGAGTAAGGTAAGGATTTTGGGAAGTTTATTAGGTAGATATTGGTTGTAAATAAGTGTTTTTAGAGGTGTGAATAATTGGTTGAGTTGGTGGGCTTTTATAGGGAAGGCAAATGACTCACTTTGTACCTTTTGTAATAAAGTTAGGTGTACACATTTTCTTACCTAAAATAAGTAATAAAAAACAAAAAAACAATAATATAAGGTTTATGGATGATATATGTCCAGAAAAGGGGTGTTGGAAAAGTATATATCCCATTTTTACCTTAAATTAAAGGTCCATTCCTTTATTAAGCTTAATTCTACATTAATAACTGTAATTAATTTTAATTAATTTCACTAATATTTTTGGTAAAAAAAAGTTTGTATTATTATAAGTTATATATTATACTTATTACAAATAAGGAATCTATTTTTTCCAAATTAAAATCATACAGGTGGAAGAAATTAATTTAAAATTCATCTCTTGCAGGCGGCATGATAATGCATGTTTTTAATGTAAAATCGTCCAAAGGATTTCTACATTTTTATAGTCATTTTCAAAGTGAAATTTATCCCAATGACATATATTTAATTAATTAGTAACAATATTATATAATTAAACTTTAAAGCCAACCAAAACCATAATTTATCCTTAAAAATAAATATGATTAAAAAAAAGTTTTGAACTAAAATTCAGTATTTTTAACTATTCATTAAAAAAATTTCAAAAAAATATAAAAAATTGACCTTGAACTAATTTCTAATTTTAAATTTAAAATATAAAGTTAATTTTGACATATTAAATCAATTATTGGGTCAAAATTCATATTTAAAATGGGTTCTAAAATAAAAGGCGGTATAATTGCATTTATAAAAATATATGTTTTTAATGTGTAAAATATGTATTGTTCTTATCTTAAGAATATAAAACCTAATGGATGGATAGAAAAAATATATTATTGAATATATAAAATATATATTACATTAAAATAAATAATTTAATTTTAATTAATTATGTTTATTATGATAAAACTACTTTGGAAGCATAAAAATAATAATATTTATTTTTATATACAATTGGTTCTTATTTTTGTTTCTCATTAATTGGTAACCCATAAATTCATTTTTATATTTATATAAATCATTTATTTTTATAACTTAATTAAAAATATTCATAATGGATAGTTTATATCTTATTATATTAAATATTAATATTTTAATAATATATTATTGTTAAGTAATACTTGGTCTTGCATGAAACGCAAGCCATTGAAGAAAGAAACTGTTGAGTGTAACACATGATAACATGGTGTCATGTGAATTGACAAATATAAAATATATAAAATATATTTAAAATAGTAATTATATTTTAAAGTATCATAGTATTATATCCCCTTATGTGTTTGGTGTCGTGTGTCATCCACGCTATCGAATATAAGGTTCTTGCTTTAGAATTTCACGGTGTTACAAGGGTATTCCATCTCAGGTATCATTTTATGAACTTGATAGAGACCATATTCCATGCCATTTAGAATTCATTACTTGTATTATGCTATTTTGATAGGTTCTTTGATAATTATACCTTCTGTTTTGATGGATTTTCTAGAGCGAGTTATGTTATTAATCAGGTGGACGTCATGCTTTGGATCATGAGGAGTATGGGACCTTATAGATTATAATTTTGTGAAACATTCAGTTTAACCATTAAACATATTTTTGATGTAATTGAAATTAATATTAAATGACATTGAAATGAAAAATTTAAATTATAAATAGAGAACTTGACCTAGACCTGACTTTTGAGTGGGCATGAGGCAATGTCCCTAGTGACTTTTTTGATTGTTTATTTTATACAGTCATTGATTTAGGAGTAGGTTGTGTGGTAGAACCTAGTTTTAGGATGTTCTTGACATATATTATGCTTCTTTATTGTGAAATTTGAAACCATTATTTTCTGAAGAATTTGATTAGCATTTCTAATGTACGACACCATGATGACCTCTAATAATATTCCAGGAGGGTGGAAATGACCACACTCTAGATGCAGTGGGACATAGGATACTAGTGGATCCTCATCTAGATCCAGTGGTGGTACCATATGATGTTCCAAACATAGGTGATGATGCATAGTTCTAGAGGTATTCTATCAATTCATGCAGAACATTCAAGGAGCACCACAACCCGCCTTATATATAGTTGAGATGACATGTGTATTCTAGTAACAAAATCCTCCATCATTCTCAAGGGATGGAGGTCTACAGGATTTAGAGCTATGAAAAAATACTACAGTAGTGATATCCAATAATCTGAAGACACCACATGATAGGAGAGTGAAGATCATGACTTATATGCTTCGTGGGATAACAATGCACTAGTGGGATGTTCTGAACCAGACTGACATGCTACGAGACCTGGTTTGGGATAATTTTCAAACTAGTTTCTATGACTACTTTTATCTTAAGACTCTATAGGTAGAGCGATCTAGTGAATTCATGCATCTAAAGTAGGGGGAGATAAAGGTTATACAGTACTCGACATGCTTTAAATATTTTTAGTGTTTTACCCAACATACCTTATTAATGAACTATCAAGAGAGAGACGCTTCAAGGAAAGTCTTCAAAAAGCTATCAGATCTCAGGTAAATGTGTTTAGATTGACCACAATTACTAAAATTTTGAATCAGGTGCTAATTATAGACTGAAACATGATGGAATATGGGGGTGTAGAGCAGAGCGGTATTGTATCTTGGTCCAGTAGCTCAACTTCTAGTGGATGGAAGCGATATTTTGAGGCTTCCTATCAGATGAGTACCAATCAGGCTATGAGTACCTATAACTTGGTTTTCTATCATCAGTGTGGAAGAAAGGGCCCCATGAAGAATCAGTGAGATTGCAACCCATTTGACCACTGATCCTGTGGAATGATAATCCAATTGTAGCATTTTTATAGGACCTTTCCTTTAGCTATAAGTAGTAGGGGTTAGCTTCGACACCTGGTTCTACAGTAGATTTCTCAAATCTATATCAGACAGAAAGTTGGATTAGTACCAGTTGATCAGGTCGAGGCAATGGTGTTCATGGCTGAGTAATTAAAGAACTTGTTACACCAAGACATAAGAGTGGGACCACTCTGAGTAGTGAGGTTGTGTCATAGGGTTGTGGTTCATGATAGATCTCTTCTATACATCCCACCCCTAAAGAGAAGGGAATCAAACCATCTATAGTGAGATGTATGATCTTAGTACCCTCTACCATTGTATCTTCTCTTTTTAATACAAGCACATCACATATTTTTATATAAGCACATATGGTAGAAATACTTGGTCTAGTTATACAGTTTTATGATAGCATTATGATGTTATACACTCCATTGGGACTCATAAAGGAGGATGTATGCCAATATATGGAGTTACCCATTGAGGTTTGTGGGTGTCACTTCTTCTAGAATCTTTTTTCCCTTGAGATGATAGGGTTTAACATCATACTCAGGATGGACTGTCTACTACCTTATTGGGATTACATTGATTGATATCACTAGAGGGTGAATTTCACATCACCAAAAGGTGAAGTTTGTAATCCCAAGGGTGAACAATATGTCTATGAGAGACAGGACGAACTAGAGCATCGTGGAATGGGTGGAATGACAAACCAGTTTCGTAGTTTTTATCTTGATGATTAGGGAGAACGTAGGGAGAACATTCCTCCACTAGTTGATAATTTTAGGTACATTTTACCCGATGCCTTTTATAGTTTACCTCTTTAGAGAGATGTGTTTATTTCTATATTTATAAAGTGTTAAGAGCTACACCATTATCCATTCACCCTTATAGGATGACTATGATGGAGTTTTAAGTGATCAAGAGGAAGCTAGAGGATTTTGAAGTAAAGGGGTTTATCTGAACCATTAATTATTTGTGGGGGGTTTTCTAGTCATTTTTTTCAAAAAATGGGTAATGATAACCTCAAGAAATATATGGATTAATAGAAATTAAACTACTTGATAGTTAATAACTAGAATCCCTTTCCATAGAAATACGGCCTATTTGATTAGCTTTGAGGAGCTCAGGTTTTTCAAAAATTGATTTGAATTCTAGTTATCACTATGTATGTGTTCTACCTACCAACATACCCCCTAAAAACCTTTATAGAATTAATGGTTTATATGAGTTTATGGTTATTCCATTCAGTCTCAAGAACACACCAACCATTTTCTTGGCGCTAATGAACCAAGTGTTCTATACTTACCTGGATTTATTTTTGTTGATTTTCATGGATAATATCTTGGTGTATTTTCACAATCGACAAGACCATTCCAAACATATTGGGATCTTTTTAAATATACAAAGAGAGAATTAGTTATATACAAATCTACCAAGTGACACTTTTTGATGGATCAGATTCACTTTCAGGGTCACATTATCTTAGACATAGAAGTATCAATGGTCCTTTAGAAGGTGAGAGCGAGAGTTTCTTCAAATAATCCCAAGAACATATTTTGCATGAAGTTTCTTGGGGGTAACATGATATTACATGAGTTTCATACAAGACTTATCACACATAGAAGAACCATTTATAATATTGACAAAGAAGGACATGAATTTTTTATGTTAAAATATGTATGAGACAGCCTTTCAAGAGCTAAAAGGGTGATTGACTTTAGTACCGGTCCAAACACTACCAGAATAGAGAAAGATCTACACTATGTATTGTGAAGCATTAGGTAACAGGCTTGGAGAAGTGCCAGTGAAGGTTTATAGGGTCGTGACATACAGTTCACAGTAGTTGAGGCCACATAAGAGGAATTACTCGATTCACAATCTCAAGTTAGCTATATTCATTCTTTCATTGTACTTTTAGAGACATTAATTACTGGGAGATAATTTTTTCATGTACATAGACAAAAAAATCCTCAATTACCTATTAAGACAGTGTGATCTGAATCTTTGGATGAATGAGTGGGTTGAGTACCTTTAGTCTATAGACATCTATCTTGCCTATATTTCTGGTAAAGGAAATGCAGTGGTTGATTCAAAGATCAAGAGAACTCAGATATAGGAGGTTTTGTAGGGTAGTAGTGAATGAAATCTCATGGATTTGTTTTCTGAGATGCACCTGGGGGTGAATAAATGTTAGGGGCAGAATTATTTATCTCCTTTAGCTATGATGTTTACCCTACTAGATAGAGTAAACACGAGGTATCTATCAAACTAATAATCCCTAGTTCTATGGGAGGTTGTTGCAGGTGTGGATCCTCATCCAAGTTGGATGGTAGGTGAGGATGATATCCTACATATCCATGGTCGTATTTGGGTTCCAATGGACAAACACAGGGAGTTGATGGTGGAGTTTCCTTCCCTAGTTTGGGTTGTTTATCTTGGAGTCACCAAGATGTAGCATGACTTATTCCATCAGTATTGGTTTTCAGGCCTTAAGCATGAGGTACCTATTTTTTTATGATTGATTCCACCTATTAGTAGGTGAAAGTAGGACATCAGTGAACATATGGTCTTTTACAAGTAGTTACCTATTCTGGAATGGAAATGGGATAATGTCACGATAGATTTCATGACTAGTATACTTAGGTCTCCTTGAGGTAGATATTACATGTTTGTTGTTAATTATGGCCTCATGAAGATTTATCATTTATTAGTGATCAAGGTGACCTTCAGTGTGGATGATCTTGGGAGGTTGTATATCTGTTATATAGCATGAATTCATGGGGTCTTGTGCACTATTGTTCCAGATAGGGATTCCCTATTTATGTCATTTATTTGGAAGAATTTACAGAGTGTGTTTGGTACATAGGTGATTATGAAAAAATCATACCAACCACAATCTGATGGCTAGAAAAAGTGTATTATATAGGTGATTAAGGATATGTTCTGAGCAAGCATCCTAGATTTTGGGGGCTCCGTAGAGAGGCATATTTCCCTGGTTGAGTTTTCCTACAAAAATAGCTATCAGTAAACTATAATGATGGAACCTTATGAAGATTTTTTATGGTAATCCATACCTATCACCCATGTGATGGTTAGAGGTAGGTGATGCATATTTACTAGGACCGCATCTCATACAAGAGACTTCTGAGAAAGTCTAGTTGATTCGGAGGTGGATGACTACTCTAAAGTCTTGACAGAAATAATACTCTGATTATTATAGATGGCCTATATAATTCAGGGTGATGGATCGTGTTTTTTACATGTTTCAATGAAGCTAGGATATAGACGGATCAGGATATGACATATTCATTCACAATGATATGTCAGGTCAATTGAGATTCCCAGTTGAGTTGGGCCTGTAGCCTTTTTTTGTAGTTACCATAGAGGTACTGAGGTATGCATGATGTTTTCCACATATCATAGTTACAGTACTATCAATCAGACCCATCTCTTGATTTTTAATGTAAGGAGGGTGAGATATAGGTAGATGTGTTGTTTGAGGGGCATCTTATTCATATTGTTGACTGTAGCATGAACATTCTCTAAGGCTGGTCAATTCCTATAGTACAGGTGCTATGGTAGCAAGACCATTTATAGGATGAGACTTGGGATAAGTAGGATGATGCAAGTGCTCAATGACAAGAGTTGTTCTCAGATGAATCTTGAAAACCCCCAAGAGGTAAATTTGGGATGAATTTCTCTAAGGGGTGAAGATTGTAAGTACCCATATTTTCATAAGAGGTATGGATCCTTTTATTTTGGTTTAAATGTTTGAATATGGCCTAATGTTAGTACACAATTTTATCATGACTGTTTTAGGGGTTTCTAGGGCTTGTTAAAAGCCTGAAACCTAGCTATTGGGTTGAAAAATGTCTGGTGCAAGGTAATATGAAATTGTGTAAGGAAGGTCGCACATTCTGAAAAACTGTGTGAGACATGGGAAGAGAGAAGGGGGAGGCTGCATGACCAGAGAAAACATTGTGATTTCTATGGCACGACCATGATGAAACCACTTCAATTTTAAAAGTAGAGTTTTGTATGATTTTTTTATGGTTTGTAAAAAAATTTCAAAAATCCGTGTGGGTGCCCCTTCCCAATAGCTAACTGTGCATGATTGGAACATGGTTTGTCAACCCGTGCACCTAAACCATGCAAACCAGGGATTTTTTTTGTGAAATTAAAATTTTTACCTTAACTTTCTTTAAACCTAAACCTATTTTTCTTTCTCTCCACCATATAGAAAAGGGGGTTCCTAGGACCTCGTTTGAGGGCCTATTCTTGGATTTTATCTCGACTCTCCATCTAATATCCAATTCAAGCATTTCTTATCTCATTGGACTAACATTAATGAGTTCCCAATTCCTTTTTATGTATTATACTTTCTTCTTGGTATTGACTGCACTATTTAGGTGAAGGATAATTTTCCCTAATTACAGGTTCTTCATTTGTTCTTCATTTTTCACCATATCAGATTCGAATCAGGAGTTGATATTAGACGAGCAGTCTACCACCGAGCTACTATAGGGGGTCTATAATTTTCCCATTAGTTTTTGTGCTTTATAGACATAGCTTCTATTGTTTCTCCTATCAAAATTTCCAGTGCATCCCTAAAATTAAATTGAATAATAGAATTAAATGGAATGGGACTTATTAGTGAAGTCCTCAGGTACCCATGGGATGTGTTGGGGGTCGTTTCCCTAGCCAAGGATACCCATGGCGTGTTCCCTTTACCTATGCCACATGTTGAACCACTTATGGGGTCTGATCTGGGATTTCCTAGTTAAAGGAAGATTATTAATACTTAAATAACATTGAATTTCTTAGATAGGATATGGGTTGCCTCCTTTTCAAGTTGATGACATCTATTAAATGATTTGTATGAAATTCATATTTCTTATCTGGATTTTTATCTATTTTTTATATGAGCGGGTATACTCATTGGTTTCCTTGAATATGAAATGTGGGTAATGAGTGGGTATACTCATGTTATGAAATGGTAGTGGTTTTGGTTAATAAATTAAATGATATGTATTTAAAATGGAAGTGTATTAAATGGTTGGTATAACAAGGGTATTGATTCTTTGTAGATTCCTTGGATGGTACTCTTTAGATACTAAATATAGAAATGGAAACCATGGATAGATTATGATACTTGGGTATTAATTACACGGGATGCCATGGGCCTTGCTAACCCTTGGATTTGGCATTTTGGGACTTGCGCAGGACATGTTTAGTGGACATGATTCAAGGACTCCAACCAGTGCCTAACCGAGTTTCCATCAAGATAATCCTGGAACATAACAAGGATTCATTGTTCTTCTACATATTAGATCTGTCTATTCATGTTCTAAAACATTTATTATTTGATATGGACCTGAGAAATATATTTTTCTTGGTCAAATGGCATGGTCATTGTTACTATGACACTTCACTATATAACAAGGAGATGGTTGATTGGATATGTTTAGATTATGGTGATGTCATGTTGGTTATTTACTTATTCATAAAAAATAACTTTTTAGGAGCTTGCCACTTGTTTTTTTGGTTTCCTAGAGATGGTGTTTTTATATCACATGTGTATAGTAGATATGCCATGGGAACTTTACATTTATTTACTAATTACCTGCTTTATTTTCACAGTACTTAGATTGTTATATTCACATCCAATAATTGCATATATGTTTGGGTTTTTACCTAATGGTATTGTATATCACACCTTATTTGTTCTATCTTTGGGTACCCAAACAGACTATTTGGATTTTGGTAGAGATATGGGAATGGACGATCAGTTCGATTCTTGATTTTGTACCATGCTTAGGGGTAGGGAAGCATGAGACATAGATGAGGCTCGAGATTATTTTTTGAGATAGCTCGGTTTAGCCTTTTTGGTATTTTGACACTTGTATTGTATTGATATGATTTTAACCTATTTTGGATGCTTTCTAGATACATTACATGATCATCATTGTGTATGAGATACCTTATTTCATTTTTAACTATTTCATCTTTGTAAATATTGTTTGTATGATTTACTACTTATGGTATTGAATGTTAATGTTATACTATTGTGTTACACTCTAGTAAGAGGTCATAGTCTCCCCAAAGACACACCATAGGCCCTCGCTGTTAGTTGACAACCTCTGGTGTTTTAGGATATGTGAGAGATTCCTTGTGGCCAACTGCGTTCGGGGCACTGTTGAGTGGAATTTGTTTCCATGACGTTACAACATATATACTATAATTTTATACTTTTAATTATATTCTACCTATATTTATTAAAAAAAAAATATATGTCACCTTATATAAATTTTTTATTCTAGTTACAAATTGTCAACAAAATTCATAAAATTCATCACCTATTTATGATAAATCAAAATTTTAATTGAGTATATAAAATTATATTAATAATAATGAATTATTATAAATGTGATATCATTATTAAAATAACATACACATAATTATCATTGTAGTTCATAAATATACTAACCCTTATTATACAAAATTATTCCATAGGGAAAGCATGGAAAATGGTGATACTTTTATACAAGTGTCTAAAATAACATGAACATTGTAATGATAACTACTACTTTGAACATCATTTTGGTTTCATTATATTCAAGTATCATGTTCAGGAATTCAGATTGATGTTGGTCTGTGAAAATCCAAAGTGATGATACATCATTCCCAATAACAAATAGGTGCACCACTTATGAATTATTTATATTAATCAAGTCTATGTTCCTCCCCTATGAAATAATTTCATGATGACATTTATCTCATCTATACATATTATTTCTAATAAATATATATAATGGCTACATTATCAATGATTATCAAAAAAATATTAAATTCTCTTTCAATGGTCAAGTAATGCATATCTTTCTATTTATAAATAAACTCAAATAAAATTCCTAAAATCACATTTCTTATTAATTAAATTTCCTTTGAATGTGTTAATTATAGTCTAAAACATGTTTATTTCAATGCTAATGTTTTTTCCTTCACAAATATACTTCTCATATTCATGAGGTTTATTGAGTACTATGACTCAAGATAGTTCTATATTATACTCATGCTATTTATTAATATTTATATTCAATATTTAATTTTTAAGAATGTTATGAATATATATATTTTATTTATAAAATAGTATTCTTTACCTATACACCCAATTCCAATGAAAAAACATTATATTTACATACTAATTTTGATACCAACTCATGTGGCCCAATTTTTACATTTAGTAGATACAAAATCAATGAAATTATTTATCCACATACATACCCAAAACCTTTTTATCTTTAGAGAATTGGAGAATTAGGAAAATTATAACTTTAACAAACCATATACTTCTCATCAAATGGACATTTTTTTATTATACCCATATTTTATTATTCTATAATAATACATCAAAATATCCCATAAAGTTCTCCATACATGACGCCCTTCTCAATAAATTATGTGTATTACTCTTCTTCATAACATGATTAAATAGTAAAATAATAAAAATTGAGATCAAATTCATAGTAAGGGAATGAATACAATGAAATCTCTCATGATTACATAAGGTACAAACATTATGGAAAGATAGAAAATAAATAAATATTCTATTTAATCAAAAATATTTATCATGAAATTCATCCATGTATAATATCAACATAGTAATCACTTGGAAAATACAAACTGATTTTATAATGATGGAATCCATAAATATATAGATCATAATATTAATATAAAGTCTTTCTTTTAAGAAATCATAAACATGCTATTAAGACCCCATGAAAATAAATAATAAATAATTGGGTGTGCATACACTAAATACACATCCTAGTTTGTCTCATGAGATATGATGACGCATTGAGGGACTATAATTTGCACCCCCTTTCACTTACATATATCTAATAAATTCCTAAGATATTGAATAATCAATACAATACATAATCTATATGCCTTAAAAATAAATAAATATACATATTTAAAAAATTATATTACATTTCAATATTTTCAAGTATATAATCATTCTACCTTAGTAGTCAATAATAATCCATGTAGAACTAATAAGTATACAAAATTTCAATATAATCATAATTAATAAATGACATATCTTTCTTGGAAAACACCCTTAATCTGATTTATATAACATAATGTGTTTAAACAGTATATATTAATGAGTATATGGTCAGATAAATACTAAACAAATTATAATATATTACAAATAATAAAGAGAATGGATATAAAGGGTCCTATTAATTCATCAGAAATGAAAGTGTTGTAGTAATTCCATGTCTATTTGAAAATAGTGATGAAAACAAAAGTGATTATTTTAAAGAGTTTTCATTTAAACATTGGTTAAATGTTTTGAAAAATCAATTTAAAAGTCACATTCAAATTTTTTTCATTAGATATTAAAAAGACCTTAAAAACATTATTTATAAGATAATTTAAAATAATGGAATCTTGAAGATAAATTATAATTATGTAAGGAAATATGGAGTGAATGGTAAATATATTCATAAATGAAATTGAAAACATTTTTATATGTATGAAAATTATAAATAATTTCCATTTTAGTGGGAAAATCTATTTATATGAAAATATTTTATAAATATATTCTTTTCATACTTCATAATGAAAGTCAAAAATTAATTATTATTTAAACCATTAAAATATTTCTTTTAAAATTTTGTTTAAAAAGTAAAAATTAATATAATTTTTTATTATGATATAATTTAAGTGTATAAAATAAATTTTTTGAAAAAAATAAATATTATTGATATTAATGAGAAAATTTCCTGCTTAAAAAAGGATATATAAGGTTGATTTTTCTGAAAAAATTATTTTAATCGATTTGAGTATCAAGGAGATGGAAAATTTTATAAATACATGAAAAATAATAATTAATAATAGGATAGAAAAAATATTGGTATTAGGAGAGTAATACCATACAATTCCGCTAATATTTAATGAAACATAAACTACATTAATAAAAAGTGAGATTGTACAAATAAAGCATTATAAATTTTATAACACTAAAATAAATAATCATTTAAAGAGAGAACATGAAATGGAACCTCAATAACCATTAATAATTACTATATCATCATATAATATTTCAAATTGGTATCATATACGCCATATAATTTAAACAAGTTCATAACACGAAGCATGTCTCAAAGAAGAATGTTTGAGATGAGAAACCCTTACCATGGATTCCTACATGGTTGGAAGAATTAAAACCTTTTATAAAATAAGTTTATATTTATTATAAATATATATTATATATATATTTATAAAAAATATTTCTATATATTATTTATTCATAACCTATTTCTACCCACTTACTGATAATTCATTGTTAAAATCAATTATATAGGTTTTAACTATTCTATTTTTAATGCACGTTTTGATTTAGTGGCTCTAATAATTTCCACTTGGTCATAATTTCTAACATAAATAATTTTTATTATTTCATATTTATCTTAATTACACATTAAAAATATTTTATAACTATCATTGCAAAGAAATTATAAAAAATACGATATGTCGTTCATAGAGGAGGTAGTCTACACATATGCATGAGCGATATTTTCATTTTTATAATGGATAAAAAAGAAATAAATGAGATAATTTGTACCTTTAATGATTCATAATAATGTTATAAAAATAATATCTATTAATTAAAACTATCATTTTTACCATCAATGTAAGGCCAAAATGAATGATGGATTAAATTTCTTCGTAGAGGTGGCAGTCCATACATACACATGAATAACGTTATCATTTTACAATAGATGGATTGTAAAGAAAGTAGATAATATTTAATATTTTATGAATAATATTTATCTTATAAATATAATATATATACACACATTAAAACTATATTTATAAATAGATGTGTGAGGTGGTGATAAAAATTGAAATATATTGCTTCATAAATGCGGTATTACACACGTATGCACCAGAATTTTTTTCACCATAGGATATGAAAGAGGTCAAAAAAAAAATTAATATAAAAAAATAAAATTTTATTATATTAAATATATCTATGTCATTATATTAGGATGGGTAGAATATATGAGAAGGAGCTAGAAGAAGAAACAAACTTAAAAGAATTCAGTTAAAACTTGTACCTCCTCCTTGGATATCTTCCTTTGGCTTACACCTTAAGAATTATCTGATGGGTATTTTTTGACGAAAAGAACCTATAGTTCATGGATAAGGGTTTTCGAATAATATTTGGGAATATAATGGTTGAGGTAAGGGAGATTTGGGTGTGTTTAAAAGTGAGGAGGGAGGTGTCATTTTCTAAGTGAGGGGAGTGACACCTTAGTAAATATAATTAATTTTAAAATATAATAAATGTATTTCTCATGGAATTTAACAAAATATTAGTCAAATTTTGAATATATAATAATTCATGTAAAAATTTCCTAAACTAATCACATTTAAAAATTTTAATAGATATTTGAACCATTATCTCTTAGTTTAACACCCTCCTTAAAACTTTTTATAAACAACCCAACCATATTAGCCTATAGATGGTGGTTACTTTATTAAATAGATAATAAATACAAGTAATTTCACCCAATATTAAATTTTTTTTATTAGTCTTGGTAAAATAGATTGAAACATTAATCCCACATTATATTTGAAAACATAAAATGTAATGTAGTATTTCTTTTTCATCAACTTTATTACCTCTAGAATATCCATGAATATCAATCATAAAACATTTTATAGAATCCTAGGGAAAGAAAAAAATAAGAAATGGTTGAACTAATATGCCCATTAAATGAATTAAAACATCTAAATATAATAAGTTATGAATAATATGATAACAATAACTGGTAATAAAATAAAGAAATGAAAATAATCAGTTGATTGGAAAACTTAACCATGCATATTATAATTAATCAAATAATTACATGGTAATCAAAAACTAAATTTATATATATGGAATGAATAATTTAGAACATCTTAACTTATCATCGAGTCCTTGTTCCAAGACCTCTAAAAATACCATCAATACGACATGCCAATATATCTATATAAATGTGTAAGGTCTTGGACAAATACCCAATCTTGTTTGTATTATGAGACCAACTGATACATCGAGGGGATACATAATTCTAGACCCCACCCATCACATAATTAAACTAATGAATTATTTATATTAATAAATAATATAACTTAATCAATATTCCCTAAAAAATAAGGAATGTATATATAAGAAGAAATAATATATGAAATAATAGATCTTTCTCTAGTTAAGCTAATATTAAACCATCCATACAAATATAAAGAATGATATTATAATATTACAAAATAAATAAATAATAATATTGAACAAATTTTGGTTACATAGATTAAAATACTTTCCAAATATCACTTGAAAATTTATTGAGGATAATACCCAGTTTCCCTTAAAAAAACTCAAATTAAAATATAGAATTTTCCTAAATATTAAGGAAAGAATTTCCTTTGAAATGGAACATGACAAATTATAGAGTGATATTCAAATGAATGAGAGGTTATGATTGTGGTAAAACAATTTCATGTCATATATGTTTAAAAAATATTTCATTCACACTTTTTTGAAATGGCCAAAAAATACCACATTCAGAAAACAAAAAGGTGATTACTTTTAACAATTTTTTCAAAAAATAAAAAATTATTAAAAATATATTTAAAAAATTACTTTATAATAATAAAAATTTTAATTAAAAAATTTTATGTAAAATATGTATATGGAAGAAAAATATTCCTCATAGAGTAAAAAAAGTTATTTTTCCTTAAAAACATTTGGTTGATATATAGAGTTCATAAATAGTAGAAAAAGAAAGGAAAAAATATAAATTATTGAAATAAAAATAGGGTAATAAAATATATTTTTATTAATATATAAATACTAAATAATTCTTCTAGAATAAAATTAAACATAAATAATCCTAAATAAAGATGAGATTGTGAAATAAACACTTACCTCAGGTTCAACTTCTTTCATATGTGTTTGAACCACCTGTATAATAAATATAGAATATATATATATATATATATATATATATTCCAAGATAATAGTCATATATATCATACTATATATGATTTACTTATAATATCTTATCACAGATTTATTAACAATTCTTTGTTAAAATCACAATTCTGGGTAATAATTATTTCATTTTTCATGTATGTTTTAGTTTGATAGATTTAGTCTCTTTAATTTTATCATGGATCCATAATAAAAATAATTTTAACCATAAAATAAATTTCATATATTTTTATTCATAGTAATATATAAAATATAGAGATAAAAAAATTAATTACACATTTCATATAGATGGTATGTCATACGTATGCATGAATGTTTCTTTCACTTTCCAACAAATGGATCGAAAGAATGGTAAATAATAATTCTAATTTATAGAATAATTATTATACCATATACATAGTTTATAATAATTAAACCTAATTTTATTACCATCCAAATAAAATGTAAATTAAAAACAAATTGCATCGCTTTGTGGAGGTGGTAGTCCACACATATGCAAGAGAGACGTTATTGTTTTCCAACTGACTGGAATGTAAGATGATATATTTCATATAATAATTAAAAAACAACAATTAGGAAATAATTATGATATTTAATCATTAAACAAATCCTAATAGCTATAAATTAAATATGCTTTTTGAAGATTAATTATATCTATACGTGGATATGGTGAGTCATATGTGCAGAAGACTAATACCTTCACCTCCCCTTTGATAGGACAAAGGGTGGATAATGATTATTTAATAATAATAAGAATAATAATAAAATTTAATTGTATTTGGTATGTTGAATTTATTATTATATTATGAATACAATTGATTTATATGAGGTTTAATAATAATTAAAAAGAAATTGATCGGTTAAAGTGATTACCTATTCTTCGAAACAACTTCTTAGATCTATTATTAAAGTCCTTAGGGTTAGTATTTTGGTAATACAAGATCCACTAGAATGTTTATAGGGTTGTTTAAATGATAATTTTTTAGTTTTTTGATATATATAAGGCTCAATGTGGTGTGAACAAGTGAGGTAAGGAAATTCCCTTTTATAATTTAGGTAAGATTCACCTTTTTAATTTCTTATGAGATTAAATTACAATAAATCCATTCTAATGAAAAATGATTCAAAAAATTTATATTCAATGATAATACATGAATTGGTTGTAATACCATCAACCAATAGTATCTTTATAGGTTTATTTTGTGTTGAAAAACATATCTTTTTGTATAACCCCTTAGTTAACCATTTAAACTTTAACCACAGTAACAACAGTTTTACTCTTAAAGGGTTGAAATTTTAAATATAAGGTGAAAATTGTCTTATAAATGTCTATTTTATGAAATTTTAGACCATATATTATACTAATTTTCCTATTTCATTATTTTTATGATTTTTCTATAATTTACTGAAATATTATTTTTATGAAATAACATTAATGTCAATTTTAACACTATTCAATTTATTTGACTTTAATGGCAACTATAAAAAGTGTAATTAAAATATAATCCATTTAAACATCTCAAATATTTAATATTAATCTAAAAATTTAACTTAACACTATACGTAACTCAAATTATATCACTTTTAGTGTTTTAATACAATTATTTTTATCTTTCTATTAATTAAATAAATACTTTTTCAACATTTTGTAAGAATTTAGGGTAATTATTTAATACCTAAGAAATATAAATAAATATAATCCATGAAATTATTTTTATTATTCTAAAAATATCTATTTAGATTCATTAACCACTTTTTTTCCATATGTGGACATAATATATATTTAAAACTAAGAGAGTAACATTTTGTAACTTTCCTTGATTTAAAAATTATATATGTAATTTTCAATGAAAAGTATCCATTAAAAATACATATATATCAAGACTAAGGTGATAAGGTTCAAATTAAATTTATCCATTAAGAATCAATATGAGATATTATGGCCTTATCACTTATTTTTAATCAATATTAACCCAATTTACCCTTTACTAAGGTGATAAATTTTACCATGGTCACTATTCATAATGCCAAAAAATAGAAGGGAACCATTTTCAAAATCTGAATCACTTGATTCAAAATATAGAATAAATTTTATCAAATTAAATACATATAAGTGGTATAAATTAATTTTAAAATTATTGTGAAAAATGTAATGAATCCACTTTTTGGAAAGACAAATTTTTAAATGTAAACCCCAAATTATGCTTATATCATGCCTAGAAATATATTAGATGAATTTTAAAAAATATTTGATTGATTATATATAATATAAATTTAATTATAATCACTCACCAATCATGGAAAAATAAATTTATTAATATACAAATATATAGTGCACAAAGTTATCATTAAAATCAGTGTTCTGTGTAATGTAAGCTATCAAAAATAATTATTTAAAGGGAATTATATACTAAAATATTATGGTGTTATTTTCTACCATACATAAAATTACTTTCACCCTTAAAATTATTCACTCTAACAAAAAAAATTACTTTATTTCTTTTTCATTACATCCTAAGGTTCCCAATTTTCTTCTTTGAATTTAGGATTCCTCTAGAGAACATTCACTTGATGAGTAGTCTTGTTCCATAAGAATTGATTTCTATAATCCTATATTTTTACTAGTGTTAATTCATAACAAATATAATCATTTAATAGTATGACTTTAGAATTTATCACATGTGATGTATCTGGTATGTACTTCCTTATGAGAGATTCAGGGAAAACATCATAAACTTGAGAGAGGTTCGGTGGAAACACCAAGTGATAATATTTTGTCCATACTCAATCAAGACTATATAAAGGGATAATAAACATAGGCATCATTTTACCTTCTTTTTCAATATCATAACCATATTCTATTTTTCAATTCATATAAAATCCTTTTCACCAACTTCAAATTCCAGATCACACTGGTTATTTTCATAATAATTTTTCTATCGACCATGAGGAACCATGATGTGTTATTGAAAAGATATAAATTTCTTTACTATTTATTTATATATCTCAGTTTCAAATAGATTTATTTATCTAAATTAATAATATTAGGTTTTATGTATACATGTTTTACTTTATAGGGTTTTATAAGGATCCATTTGAATGCTTGTGTAAAAGTTATTGTTGTAATAAAAATCGACCAAAGAAAGGGCTTGATCCAAAACACATTTGAAATCCATATAACAAGATCTCAAAATATCCTATTGGGTTTGAATGGTTATATCAGGCTGGCCATATTTTTGACTATGATACGATGTACTAAAAGTCAACACTATATCTAGAGCTAGCTAACGACTCTTCTCGAACTTCAATGTAAACCTTGGATCGAGATAATATATAATAAAAAGTGTAACTCCATGCTAAAATACCACCTATTTTATATATATTCTTGAAATTTAATCATGATAGAAATATTATAGTATAGAAATTAATTGGGTTGACTTCGTTAGGTGATTGACTATAACCCAAACAACATTATGTTCTTTATATGTTTTCTTGAATCCAATGACAAAATCTATGGAAATGTTTTCCCAATTCCATTCTAGTATGGGTAATGAATGTATCACCCCCTTGGACTTTTGTATCTCATACATAACATGATTACATACCAAGAAACAAGACACATACTAAAAAATATATCTCTTCATGTTTTCCCACCATAAATACACATTCATATCTCTATACATCATCGTAATTCTAGGATGAATAGGGAGTGGTCAACTATGAGCCTCATACAATAGATCATTATTCAAATATGGAATGTATAGAACAAATACATGGTTCATTAACCTTATCATTACATTAAAATCAAGGTTGAACTGTGGAAAAAATTTGACCTTCTTCTATAGCTCCATATCTTTCTTAGGAACATCTTTAATCGTCACAAGGATTGATAGTAGAACACTCATTTGAGAAAGATATTATTTCTCCCCATAAATTATGATTTCCAAATTCATCCTTTATAAATATAGATTTATTGGATCTTTTATTATGTTCATTATATATAATATTTCATAATACTTTTGACTTATAGAATCTAGCACCGTGTTGTAACATCCCTTGTTTTGGACTGGGGTAAAAATTTCAAGAGTTTTTTGGAACTTTTAGATTGGTGGATAGGCCAGATTATAAATAGATCTTTTGAACATAATTTCATGATATGGGATGCTTAAATGTGATCTTTTTAGATTAATTTTAAGGCCTAAGAGGTTTCATGGGTGCCCCATTGAATTTTGAGAGTGTGAGACCAAGAAAATCAAGCTCAGAAGAAGCTGATATGGGTGCATGTTTGTCTGAAACAATGTCGCCCTTAGGTGAAACTGTGTGTCTTGGCCTAGTGAAGAAGGTGGTGTTGAACAGTTTTCATAAACCATGTGAGTTGAGAGGAATTATTGTAAAGGTAGTATGTAGTTTTCTATAGAGGTGGAGTATGGGCTGCACATGGTTTTCCTAAACTGTGCACCAAACCCGTACCCTTAGTTCCACTTAACCAGTAAAAATGTACGATTTTCTAAACCATGAAATCTAACCATGTGGTGTGTGGATTCGAGCAGTTATATCGGCATGGTTGGTGCATTGTTATCCAAACAATGCAGTATAAATGTACAACTCATTAAAGAAGGATAAAATGACCATTTCCCCTCCATGTTATTTCTTTCTACCCCCTCCTTTTTCCTCACTCGTTCATACCAAGGGTTCAATGTGGGAGTTATCCCCCTCTCATATCCAAGTATTTGAGCAAGGATCTTTGTCCAAAATCTATTTCACTCTCCATTAATGGCATTGGAACCACATCGGTAAGCAATAGGCTCCTCATTCTTCTCTTCTTCATTTACATCACCTTAAGAAATGACTAATTTATATGAGATCTTTCATCATATTTTCATGGCGTTGGATGATTCTTACACATGCATCTATTCCATCTTGTATCAAGGGTCTATAATATATGAGTAGACCATTCTAAGAATGAGGTAGGTGGTCTAGTTTATTTTCCCTAAAATTTGTGTTGTTATATGGTATTTATATTGTGATCTAAATATTACTTTTTCAGTTTTCTTCCATAAATTATTAAATTCCATGAATTAAATGGTTCAAACATGACTTGACCACATTAGATACCATTACATGGTTAGAGGAGATAACCTCATCCTGAAACACCCTGTTAGGGTGATTTGAACATTTATTCCTTATTGTTCAATTGTCCTTATCATGTTAAACCACCCTTCATATATTTCCCTATAATTATGTTAAACTAAATTATTGGCTTTCTTAAAATACCTTTTTGGGTGAGCTTATATAATGATTTATAAATGAGGTGGTTGATTAGAATCAAAGGAATTACTTGTTGAATTTTCATTTTTTCTAATGAAACCCCTCTATTAAGGTTTACTATCTTACAATATAAAAATTATGTGGTTAATGTGTTATTTATTTCATGACTTTACTTTAATTTTTTATAAATGAATTGATATAGGGGAATGGAACTTTAATAGTGATATTTATTGTGTTATGGAATGTTGTGGATATGGCCTTATTCATTTATAATTAGTATATATTAGTGGAATGAGTTATTTTATAGCCTGATGTAAATAATAACTAAACTATATTAAAAGGATCCAATACACCTTGAGGGATTCTAGTTTCATTTCTATAGAACATTGGGCTAAGGGATCATAGGGAGAATGGATTACCTATATTGAATATGATAGAGGGGCCTCGGGTAGGGTTGTTGTCCATGGCATGTCACACCCACATGGTCAAGGATGGTTGGCATGGAATCTATATTACATGGTTTTTGGGTTATGAAGTTTCACACCCACTTTTATAGGAGGTTGGGTATGACCCACCTTTCTATTGACTGTGATGCCAGTCAAGGTTGCTTATATTCAAGTTGTGATATGGGCATGACCTATTTTCCCTATTTTATGATACTCAACAGGGTGGCCTATCTTGATTATGATAATTGGGTGTGGACCTTCTCTTGGTATATACATTATTCTAATGCATGATTCTTATGACTCTTTAATATGAGATTACTATTTTTACTATTAGTTGTATTATGCAGGGATGCATGCGTCATGCCTTAGTTCTTGGATAATACTATGTATCCATATATATGGCTATAAGAATCACTACACCTATAGTTTATATATATGTATATATATATATATATATATATATATATATATATATCTTAATAATTATTTATGTTACTCATAAGTGTTTATGGCTTAGGCAAAATAAGGTATAGTCGGCCAGGTGTCCTCGAGGAACATGAGTCCGACTATTTTACATTTAATATTATAGAAATACATTAATTTTTATATACATTCACACCATCATTTTATATATGTATGGACTAGATTATTCATTATACACCATTGGTGGTGGTTTAATGATTTTATCTCACATCTTTTCGGGGCTTGTATTGCACTGGGGTACCTGAAAGAATCACATTTGTTAGAGGATCGGGTTCTTGACTTGTGATTTCTTACTTTTATGATTTTAGGATATGATGGGGTATATTATTAGGGGACCAATATTAGTCTCACAATGATATTGGGATAGCTCAATATATCTTATTTATTTATTTCCTTTATCTGTCTTATTTTGTACTCTGTATATTAGTTGTATGTATATTTATACATTTTAGGATGTTCATGAATGACTCATTTATTCATTTACTATTACCTATCAATTTATTTATATTCCAATGACTTATTAATTATTTCGTCCTCCAAATATTTTCTAATACATAGGTTATAGTCTCCCAATTATACCTCCATTACATTCTCACTATTAGTCGATAGCCTCTGGAGTAAGGGGAGGTACTCTTGAGGCCTAGTGGCCCCCCTTCACATAGAATTCTTCAAGTGGAATCAGGGTTGGGATGATAAAAATGGTTTCAGGGGACTTTCATTTTACACATTGTTTTAAATATTTTCGGATGTGAGACCATATACTAGGAATGTGTAGGCACCTGATTAATATACTATTTCTTAGTTCGTCCAACCCATGAATGAGGGAAAGATCAAGTGGCCATGGAATGGGACTCTCATTATAATTTTACGATTGATTATTATTTCACATTGGGTGGCTGTTATATTATCACTAGTTATTGATTTAATGATCTGATGGATTATATCCTTGGCCTGGTATGGTAATGAGGTATTATTACATGCATCATTATAGACATGTATAGATTCACATGACATGCATACTCTATGCCATGTTGGGTGCATTTTAGACTTCAAATTATTTATTATATTGTATACTCGTTTGTATGTCATGCTTCTGTGATTGAGTGACTTGTTTATTTTTACACTATGCTTGGGTGATTTCTAAAATGATTTTCAGTATTACATTCTCTATATTCAACCAATTGTTTTATGTTTAAGCCATGTAATTTAGTTTCATGAGCTCAAATTTTTTTTGAATTCGATTAAATAGGCGCAAGAGTATCAATTTATGTAGTGTATGAGAACCTTATAAATTGATGAATGGTGAGATTTATAATCATAACATTTCATATAAACTCTCTATATATTGATATCAAAGGTTTTAATAAGGTTGAAATTAAATAGGAATAAATTGAATGATTTAGAAGGTGTGTGTGTCCATATAAATTTGAAAATGGTGATCTATCTAACTGGACCATTATGTAGAATATGCTATTTTTATTTTCATTTATGAATAAATAGTGAATAAGTTTCCCTGTGATACCCTAAGTTGGAAGAAGGTTAAATTTGTTCTAAAAATTTTAAATTAATACTTATTAATTCTTATCAAATGTGTGATATATAAGTGAAAATTATAAATGCTTAAAACTATATCATTTGGGAATTAAAACCCATATGGTTTAATTATTAAAATGAACAATTGGATCCACGTCGCTTAGTTGGGGCATGTGGCTTCTGAGATAAATTGGATCTTACCTGAGTAGGTCGGTTTTGATATGATACTCTTATGAGCTTATCCCATTTAATGGTGTTTAAAAAAAATTAATAAATTAATGGGGCCCTTATACGACACCTTATCCATTTATATTCCTTGGTACTCAGCCCCATGGGTGTATGCCAATGCAAATGGAATGGTCTTTTATAGTGTTAGTAGCCATGGGTAGAGTTCATTGATGTATGTGTGATGGAATCTAATTGAACTTGTTTCACCTAAGTAATTAAATAATATTGCATTATGTTTTGTGCCTCTTAAATCAACATAGGTTAATAAATATGAAAAATTACAAACTAAAGAGTGTTTCACTATATAAGTTAGAATTGACATTTCCTTTAACCAATCTAGCTATGAGATTATTGAATCAAATAAATTGTTTAATGGGGATTGTGAGATAATTTACCTGAAATTTCGAACGATATAAGCTAAATAAAGTTCCAGGTACATTTGTTTTAAAACTGGTACTTGACCTTCCTTGTATTCTATCTATTTAAACATTTAATAAATGAACCTCATTAAATTCCTTAAAAGTGAAACCTAGTATATGTTCTTTTAGTAGGAACCCCTATGTAAGGGGTCAATTTTGATGTTACTTTGGAACTGTAATGTAGATGGTTCCTATAGGCCCCATTTTACTTCTTCCTATGATGATTTAGTCCTAGAGGTCTATTAGTATGGCTTAATGATCTTCTAGGTGTGACCTCACATAATTTAAATGCCCTATGTCTTTAAAGAGCTAGCCTAGTTAGGGTAGTGCCTTCTAAAAGTAAAGCATTGATGAACACTTAATTTCAGTTTCAAGCGAGTGGTTCTATTTGTGTATTTTTTTCTAGAGTAGGAATCTTAACAATAAGGAGTAACCGCAAGTGAATGGGAGATTTTTTGATGATTTGTGCCTTGTTAAAGGCATGATCAACATGCAATGCTCCAGTTCAACAAGTTAGACATGCCTTATTCCTGATCAGATGGTTCATAGTTTGTGTGATCTTCCTCTTATTTAAGTGGGATAGTTCATGCTTGAAATGTGTAGTTCTAGATAAAATGTTTTTATTTTGAAGTGACATACATTGTTATGTGTGGTTACTATTGAGTTTAAGTGATATGTTAAATAATTTGTTGTTTCAGTGATAAGGTCGTGTAATTCCTTAAATCGTGTGTTTACTAGACCTATAGGGTGATGTGTCATGAGTTCTTATAGGATATGTTTATAGGGAATCACTGGATTAAAATGACATTGGTTTTTTGGGCTTATTATGAGTGTTATAGATTTCATTTAGAAATTAGAATTTGAGTTGTCCTAATGATTCGAGATGACGTTATACAAAGGATCGTGAATTTTTTCATGGCCAATATGGATTAGTTGGAATCTATACGTGACATAAATGTACTTTGTGAACATGAATTTGTAGGAGGGTCGTGTATACATCTAAATGTGAACTTGACATAGAGCACTTATGAGCAGATGTTTTACCTTTCTTCTTACAATCCTCATGAAAAAATCATTTGGCCACATCTAGGAACCATGTTTAGTGGTGTGATAATGTGTTTTGTTAGATGTATTTTTTTCTTTGTAATGTGATGACTAGGACACCCCTAAGGTGGGGGAGTGTCACATTATTCATGAAGGGATCTTCCTTCCAAGTAGAAGGAACACAATCATAAAGGGCCAATCGGTAATGGTTAGAGTGGGTCCAAGGAGTCAGTGAGCTTGTCAACATTAAAAATATTTAAATGATGTTGAGTGGTGTTCATTTGTTTGATGCTTAATTGATTATTGATACTATTTTAAAATGAGTTCCAAGGGAGAAAATTTCATAATAAGAATAATTTTCCATGTAAAATAGTCTCCTTGGACTTGGTGATGAATGAAACATGGGAGTATGAGTCGGTTTTAGAACTGGGTGGTATGAGAGTGTATGATCATTATGCAATATAGGTTAGGTATATGACAATTTCATGGGGTATCATTAGGATAACAAGTCAGTGGGTGAAAAAATGATAGTTGTGGGCCGATATATTCTTATTGAGTCTTTCAGGCATGATGAACTCGAGAATGAGTAATTTAAAGGTGGTGTCATGGTGAGGGATATCCTGAAATCAAATCATATTGTGTTAGATGATTGAACCATGGTTGAACTTGGAATTCATGGTTAGTATTCATGGTATTATATGTTGACTAAGGCTGTTATAGCCTATTTTAAATGTGGAAGTGGATTAGGAGGATCAATGCAGGCCTTAAGTGTCATCTTGGTTTACTAGTGGTATAGATATGAGCATGGAGTCTATCTTGAATTTGTCCTAATTACACTGAGAAATGGTTAGTTCTACTTTGAACTAATATAATAAAGTTACTTACCTATCTTAAAAGATGTAATTCACAAGAATGTACTCATGGAATGATTTATAAGAATCTTTATGGTGTGGATGCCACCATAGGTAGATAGAAGATGACCTTATTGAGATAAGGGTCATGGTAATGTTGAAATGGTCATGGATGGCTATTGTTATACTCTTATTACATTGGTCAAAAATTAAGATGTTTAGTTAAGAGGCACCATATGAACTCCGTTATAGGATTTGGTGTGTGTTATTGAAGTGATATTTAGGTTCCTTCACTTAAAGGTTTGGGATCTATCTTTTAAAATGCATCCACCACCTCAGCTGATTAGTTTTGAGAATATTCAACCAAAGGTGGATCTACTATGGATCTTTTAAAAGGAGTTTTATGGTCATTGTGTAAATATTTTTTTTCATGTTATGGTTTTAAGTGGGTGCTATGGGAGGGATTGTTTTGAATTTCCATTGAAATCCATTGTTAAAAGTGGATATGGGTCGATCAAAGAAGACTTATAGAATTGGAGTGATATCTAGGGGAAGTCTCCTCACCCGTGGTTAGGTGTATCATTTAGAGAAAAATATAGGGAATGTATTTTGTACTAAAACAATCATTTTTTGGTAGGAAACTCTGATTTCTCATGTATTGTGACTCAAAATTGGTCATTCAAGGGACAAGACCAAGGTTGGGGAGTGCCTTTGGTAGTATGATTAAATAAATGATGGGGGTATTGAGTCTCTGATTAAAAGGGTAGACAGGCTCCTATAAGCCTTTTCTTGGTGTTTCAATGGATTTTGGGAGCATTGGATTGAGTTTTAGAAGATTTTGTACCATGTTCTTTATGAGGCTTTTGAAATTGAGTTGTACATTATGAGACACAACGTGGCCATATCAGCAGTTGTTCTCAACCCAAGTAGGTCAGGTAATTTTTCCTATTTTATATAAGTCTTATTAGGGAGAAGAAGATATAAGGTTGGGAGGTTATAAAATCACATTATTTTAAGTAAGTTGAAATTTTAAATAGTTTTTGGGATATTTTTTTTGCAGATGGGACATATTTTAATCTGAACATTGGAACAATATTTTGAGTGAAAGGCCACTTATATGTGATGATTTTAGACATGGTTTAAGGAACAAGAGGTTCAATGGGTGTCCTAATTAGTTTTGAGAGTGTCAAACCTATAGATTCAAACTCATAAGAAGCTTATTTGGGCACATAGTTTTTTTGAAACTGTGAGCCCCTTAGGTGAGACCATGCAGCCTAGCCTAGTGAAGCAACTGGTGTCGCACAGTTTGATTAAACTGTGTGAGTGGAGGTGCACAAACATATAGGCGGACTTTAGTTTTTTGAAGAGGTGTCACGTGGGTTATTCAAGGTTTTCCCAAAACATCTTCCAACCCCACACCCTTAGTGACACATAACTAGAAGAGATGCATGGTTAGGTGTAAATATTTCTCAACCATACAATCAAATCATGTGGTGTGTGTCTATGAGTAGTGAATCCCATACTATTGGTGCATGATTAGCCAAATAGTTTTTCCTAACAATTTGTCTCATTAAAGAGGGATGAAATAACCATTTTTCATCCATCTTGTTTCATTATCTTCCTGATTCTTCCTCACTCGTGCGCACTAGGGAAACCATGCAGGATCTCTCCTCCTCTCCTCTCCAAAGTTTTGAGCTAGGATCTTCATCTAATCTATCTTTCACTCACCGTCTATTGCATTGGAGCTACATCAGTAAGCTCTCAAACCCTCATGATTCTCTTCTTTATTTACCTCACCTTATAGAATACAAATTTCGTGTGATCTCTTTTGTCCTATTTTCAGGGCAATGGATGATTCTTACATTTTCTTCTGTTTCAGCTCAAATCAAATGATGATAATGGATGAATGGACCATCATAAGAATGATGTATGTTGTATATATTCTTTTCCCTAAAATTTGATTTATTATATATTATTTTCATTATTTTATGCACAAGAATTTCCTAGGTGTCACTCTTAAATTATTTAATTCCTTGAATTAAACTGTTAGAGCATGTCTTGAACACATTATACACCATTACATGGTTGGAGGTGATAACCTAAACTCGAAACACCCTATTAGGGTGATTTTAGCACTTATTCATTATTTTTTATTTTTCATTTTCATGTTAAACCACCCCACAAAGTGTTCTATAAAATTAAGTTGAATGAAATGCTTGTATATATTAAACCACCTCTTAGGGTGATCTTCTATGATGATTTATAAATGATATGGTTGATTAGAATCAAATGAATTGAATTTGAATTGTCATTTTTTCAAATAATACTTTTCTATTGAGGTGTTATGTCTTCCAATATAAAAAGGAAGTGATGAATATGCTATATATTTATTTAATTTATTTTCTTTTTTTATAATTGAAGTTATTTAGGGGCATATCCCTTTTATTGTGATATTTCCTATTTCTTGGCATGTTGTAGATATGGACTTATTCATTTATAATTTGAATGTATTATTAGAATAAGTTATTTAAGGGAATTATGTAAATAATAAATAAACTATATTAAATTGATCCAATGAACCTTGAGGGATTACGATTTCCTTTTTATAGAACATCCGTCTATGGACTCTTAGAGACAACAGATTACCTATTTTGATTATAACCGCAGAACCTCAAGTAGGGTTGTTAGCCATGGCGTGTCACACACCATTAGTTGAGGATGGCTGTCATGGAATCCACATCACTTGGGTTGTAGGTAACGACATTTCACACCTCTCATATAGATGGTTGGGTATATAACACCTTTCTACTGACCATTATTCTTGGCAAGGTGACCTAAATTCATGATTTGATATAGGTATGGACCATTATCCCTTATTTGTGTTACTTGGCATGTCGGACTATATTGATTATGATAACCGGACATGGACCTTCCCCTGGTATATACATGATCCTCGAGCATGATGAACCTTACTCATTAATATGAGATTATTTTTTGACTATTAGTGGTATTATGTGTGGATGTCTATGTCACACCCCATGTCCTGGATAATACTTCGTTTACACATATATGAATATAATCATAACTACAACTATAGTGCATACATATCTATACATATAGATATATATATATATATATTCCTTCATAATTATGTATGTTACTGGTAGGTATTTTGGCTTAGCTCGAAGCAATTATAGTCGTCTAAGTGTCCTTGACGAACCTGAGTTGTATATATTTACATTTATTATTATAGAACTATTTTAGTTTTGATATACATGCACACTATTTTCTCATATATATGTAGACTAGATTATACATTAGACACCATTGGTGGTGGCCTACTCATTTTATCTCACACCCTGTCTGGGATTCCATTGCACTGGGGTACCCAAACAAATCTCATTGGTTGTAGGATCAGGTTCCTCGTTTGTGCATTCTTGTAATTATGCTTCTATGATATGATGGAGTACAGGAGTAGGGAATCGAGCTTAGGATCATGATTCTATTTTGATAGATTCAATGTATTTTATTTATTCATTTACTTTTTTAGTCTTGTTACGTACTTTGTATATCATTTATATATGTTTATACATAGTATCATGTTCATGCATGACTCATTATTTCATTTACAATTATCTATCATTTTATTTATATTATGATTCCTTATTCATTATTTATTAAAAAATATTTTTATTTATTCAGAGGTTATAGGTTTCTTAATGTACCTCTTTTAAACACTCTCTACTAGTTTGTTGCCTCTGGCAAAAGGGGAGGTTCTCTTAAGGCCTAGTGGCCAACCAGCTCAGGGCACCGTTTAAGTGGCATTTGGGTTGAGATGCTACAATTTTTTATTTCCCATGGTGGCAGTGTATTGATGAGTCATAATCTTTAATCAAATCCAACCATCTTCCCAGTATAATATTAAACTATTTGTGAGTGAATATATACTTAAAAATTTATGATTAGTATATATATCAATATATTCTCTCTAAATATAATATTAAACTCTTTTCAATTCTGTAGTGGATGATAACTTTAACTTTCAATTAATCACTAGGAAATTACACATCGGCTATAATAATTTCATAATCCTAACCCCATCCCCTAGGATTATTTTTTGGTATGCTCTCTGGAAATTTGGGGCATTGGTTGGAATAGTACCCCAAATTCTTACATTTAAATCATTATACATTGATGGATACTCCCTTACTCTTGAATTTATGAGAAAGATGTACTTTTTCTTTACACATGAAGAAAACATCATTCCCTTTTAGGCATGTACCAAGGTGTTTCCTTCTACATGTATCACATGTTGGAAAATTATTTTTTCTCTTCTTCCCCTTATTTATTTTTTACACTTTATTACTCTTCTTCTCTTTCATTCCTTTAAATCCATATGAATTGGATAATTTTTTCTATTTTTTGATAGCACATGATACTATATCCTCATATAATGAGATTGTTTAGGAGAAAAATTCCCTTTAAAGGATGGGTTGATGCCCATAAAATAAAAAGTTAATCTTAATATTTGTATTACATACATAGTCTGCAATATGAATTTATAACCTTGTGAAGTTAGCTTCATATATAGCAACATTTCCCCTTTATTTTTCTTTGATTTAATAATTTTCTCTATATATCTGCTCATTGTTGGATAGGCAAATATTTTTCTAAAAACAGTTCCTTAAAATCCATCCATTCCATTCTTTTAATTTTATTCTCATCCTTAGTGGTTTTGATCAATGAAACCCATTAATCTGCATCGCCTAAGAGGTGACAATGTTCTATAAAATCCTTCTTCCGTTCATTACTTCCCAAAGTGATAAATATAAACTCTGAGGAACTTAACCATTTCCCAGCTAAAAAATGATTTGTAGTCTGACTAAATTGGGGATATTGTTGATACATGAAATAGTATTACATTTTTACACCTTGTATTATTAGAATGCTCTATAAAGGAATGTTTATTGGTTAAAACCTGAGTCAGCTTCTGTGACTACCCATATATTTATAGAATAATACATTTTTCATATCTATTAATATTTGTGAATTAGATATTAATTTTATTTTAAATAGGGCACTTTTTCCAATAGCGTACTCAACAAACGAAAACAGGCTTCTTTGAAATCTTACGTTGCAAACAACTTTGAGTTATACCAAAAGAATAATATAATAATATTGTTAGTTTAAATGATAGTTAAAACCTAGAAATTGTATTGGAGGGAATTAATAGAACTAACTAAATATTATTATTAAATGATTTACACTTATCCAATAAATTTTAGAGTCTTAAAATAAGAATGAATCTAATTTTCAGCATGAAAAACTTTAATATTTTTAAAAGGATGATTTACCGCCTTTTTATGGAAAACCAATTTTAAATCTAGTTTTTTTTCAATTTTATATATTATATTTGACAAAATAATATTCATTATTTGAATAGGGACATCAAAATTTTCATTGGTTGAAATTTTGGCATTTTTCTGATAAAGTTCATTTTTAATGAATAGTAAAAAATTCTGAATTTTAATTCAAAACTGCCTTTTAATATAATATATTTATATAGTTATATTGTTATATTAAATGGTTTTAAAGTTTAATTGGATTATATTTTAATAATGTAATACAATTTTGGTCATTGGAAGTTATTTCAACTCGAAATTGGACATAAATGCATGCCAATCTTTTGGTAGTTTTTCTTCTTAAAAACCGCTTTTCAGTTTTGACAACAGGAATTAATTTTAAATTAATTTCTAAAACTTATGTCTTTTGAATTTGAAAAAATAGATTCCATATTTGTAATCAGGAGGTCCAAATTGTTTAAATAGGAAAATTTTATTTTTAGACATTATGAATAGTAACTTTAGTAAATATTTTATTTATCATGTTTAAAGGGTAAATTTGGTAAAAAAGGGTAAATAATAATATTATAATAATATTAAATTACCCCAACACATGTCATAACCCTATTTTATGCGATATTTATGACCATGTGCATCCTATGATCAATTTTAGGACCCCATAAAGCCACTTGTGTGTGAAAATGATATGTAATTACATTTAATTTAAAGTTAAGAAAAATATAACCTAAACATATATCTTTTAGTAAAACACATTTTATATGGGGTTACATAAGTGAACTATAATGCCCCGACCCTAGTTACCCAGAATCGGTGTATTATTACATTACATTGGAATGATCATAAGAGATCAGGTCTTGAATGACCGATTAGTTTTGTAGCCTTTGAATTACTAGATACATACATAAGTTTTACATTACATCATGAAATAAAAAAACAAAAACATTGTGTCCCCTTTTAAAACACTCATATCCTTTAGCCTATCCATATAGGTTAATGATAATATACTTATTCACATCCTGGAAAAAATAAAATATAGAAATTGGTGAGCTCAGATACTCAGTAAGGATAACAATATAGCAGAAACTATCATAAATAAGCATAAAAATTTAAGGAAATGTATAAGGCTAAAAAACATGCCTTTTAAATGTAAAATTTAAAATAATATGGCAATGATAAATCAAATAATTTCATTTACTTATTCATAGGGATATTTAACTAGTCGAAGAATCCCATGTAATATCAATAGCTAATTTCATAATGATGGAATGCATAATGCCAGACATCATAACCACATAGTCAAGGCCTCGTCCCAAGACTACAAATAAGATTTTTCCAAGAAATATGCTAAGACACTAGTTTTCTCATTACACCTACTGATGCATCGAGGAGCTATAGCAGGCTCCACCAATCACTTACAATGTCTAATGCATTCCTCATATGAAAAGGTTGAAACATAGCATAAACATTCGTATTAAAACTAGCATACAGAATGTTAATACTTTAACCATAAACCATGAATGGTAAAAAATTAACCCATCCAGAGTCAAACTTATCAAAAAACCTTCAATAAATTATGGATTATTTTATCATAATAAATCAACTTCCAACACGTATAAAATCCATCAAATGATGTTGATAGAGCTGAAATCAAAGCTATTTGAGAGAAATAACTCTTTCTATTTTGAAATAATTTAAAAGTAACTTAATTATAAAACAAAAAATTTATTTTTAAAATATTCTTATAAGAATGTAAGGGAATCTTCAAAGGTGTTACAACGGGGGAAAATAGGTGCACCCACTGTATGAGTTAAAAAAACATTCTTACCTTAATTTGTCAAAAAGGTTATAAAGTACCTTGTTCGGAAAAGAACAGAAACATTCATTTCAAAAAAAATAATATAGAAAGTAAAACAAGGGTATAAACGACTTTAACCCATATTCTAGAATATAGTACAAATGTTTTGAAATACATTTTTAAGAATAATTGATGTGGATGATTAAAAAGTCCCAGTAGATACTCACATATAAACAACCTCGAATAATAAAGAGATTGGAAAATTAACCATTACCTTGTACTTTTCCTTGTTCGAGGGTACATTTACCTACTGTATAATAGTTAAATAATTTTTATTAAATTATATGATAACCATATACCTAAATGTGATATTCTATATGATCTTTTAATATTGTTTTGTTAAGAATATTTCAATAGTATCATTGTTTTGGGTGTTAACTGATCTGTTTTCCTTTATATGTTTTGTTACGTAAGTCTTGTTTTTTATGGATAGGATGTATTTGATTCTTATCCAGAATGATATGATGTTTTTAAATATTATTTTAAATCATAAAATGAAAATTATTCTTCAATGGATATGATGGGAAATTAAATCTCATCACGTCATGGAGACAGTAAGCCGTACGTACACACGAGCGACAATATCATTCTATTGATAGTGAAAGAATATATTTTCAGATGGTATATTATATATAAAGAATAATAAACATTTTATATTTATTATTTACATAAACTATACTCATTATTATACCCATCAAAATAATTTAGTGGTGAATGAAAAACTACACCATGACGTGGGGACGGTAAGTCATACGTACACACGTATAGGGACTTTGTCATTTATAAGATGGATATAATAAAAAACACGATTGTACTATATTTATAATAAAATCAAAATATGAAGAAGTCAATAGAGTCATTATTTTGGTATGGAGACAACAAAGAAAGAGGAAGTGTAAGAAGAAAAGAACTTTGAAAGAGGTGATTAAATAATTACCTATTCTTCAGGTGCTTCCTTTTGATTTGATCAAAAAGGATCCTTAGGTTGACTTTATGAACAATGTAAGGCCTCTAAGTCTATGTGAGTCTAGTTGGTAGAAGATTTGAGTAGGTTTTGGATGAGAAAAATGTATTTGAAGGTGTGATTTTGAAAGAATGGTAAATACTAATTTATAAGAGAGGCGAGGGTCACTTTAGGAAAAGCTTGAAATATTAATTTATCATACAGTCATATTTGGTTGAAAATGGCTCCAAAAGGATTTATTTAGTGGATAAGGTGGTTATGGGTCTAAAAATTCTCAACCAATATGTTTTAGACAAGTTTAGGTCACCATATTGACCTTATCATTTAGATTTAACTCTTAGTTAAATAGTTTAACTTTTACTATGTCTTCTTGTATTATTATAATAAATGGTTAATAAACTGCCTATAAAAATCCAAGAGAACCCCTAGTGGTTCATTATTGACATATATAACCTTATATAAGTATTTTTTCCGAACCTTAAAATTTTTATAGTATTATATCATTTAATAATATAATATTTGTTTTAAAAACTCATTTATGTCTATTTTGACACTATTTTGTTTTTTGAAAGTCATAACAAATTTATCACATCAAAAAATTTATTTAATCAACCATAAAATTTTATATTCACCTATAAAAATCTTGGATGGAATAAATACATTCAAATTAAATTTATTTTAATATTTATAATATCATTTATTTGATTCTTTCATTAACAAAGAAAATACTGCATCATTATTGTGTCATAAGTAAATAAATTTATATTATGTATAAAAATAATAAATAAAATATCACGATGTATAAGATATATTTATCTTTATTGTTACTATTTATAGTCGAAGAGATCAATTATATAACCTCATATAAAAATTGTTTTACGAAAAGATGCATGCTTATGTTATTTTAGTCTTTACTTTAAATTAATTAATATAAAATGTCATTATTACTCCCATGTGGCTCCATAGGGTCCCAAAATTGACCCGAGGATTCCAATGGTTGGACATGTATCATCCAATATGGTTAGGACTTGTGTTATAGTAATTTTATTATTATTATATTATTTTTTTACATTTATTTACCAGATTTACCCTTTAATCATGGTAAATAAAATATTTACTAAAATAACTATTCATAATGACTAAGAATAAAAGTCAAATATTTATACAATTTGGAAATAATTATTCCAAATATTCAATAAATTTTTACAAATTCAAAACACATAAGTTTCATAAATGTATTTAAAATTAATTCCTTTTGTTAAAACCAAAAAGTGGGTGTACTGTAGCAGGCATGTTACTATCCACATAATAAGAAATTGGCCAAACATTTGCGCCTACAGTTTATGTAATAGGCCCCAAACCCACAAGGACATCAGGAAATGTAATGGGTCTCCCTATAACTAGTTAAAAAGTATACTTTTATTTTCTTTATTAACAAAATGAGGCTTCGACCCCATCCATTAAAAAAGAGGGTTTTTAAGAAGTAAAAACTATCAAAAGATTGACATGTGTTTATGTACAATTTAAATATAAAATTAAATACAATGACCAAAACTATATTAAATGATAAAAATATAATCTAATGATACTTTAAAACCAATCAAATTTATAATTTAACACTATAAATAATTTTGATTAAAAAAGTTGTTTTTAATTAAAATTTAGTGTTTTTCACTATTCATCAAAATATGAAAGTTATCAGAAAAGTACCAATAATTCACCCAAATCTAAATTTGATATTATGAATCCAAAAATGAAGTTCAAATTGAAAAATAAAATTAAAAAAATTAAAAAAATTGGCTATTACAACTCATAAATGCTTTTAAAACGGCTAGTTCGATAGGTCGTGGTGCACTAGAACTCGGTGTTGCGTACATCGCACACTAATGTATTATTCACAGAGAAGTGTACAGTGGAAGCTTGGGGTATTGCATTCTTACCTAATTAAAATAATTTATTCCTATAAAGTTCTAGAATAATACTTCATAAAAAGATTCATGTGGTTCTTCATCATAAGTTCTTCAGGTTCCCATGTTGCCTCTTCCATATTATGGTTTCCCCAAATAACTTTTACCAAGAGAGTCATCCAATTTCACAACACATTTTCTATGGTATCAAGAATCTTGATAGTCCCTTCACAATAAGACATATCATGTTCCAGTTCTAATTATTCATAAGTGAGTACATGTGTTGGATCAGGCATGAATTTTCTCAACAGTGATATGTGGGATACATCAGGACCATTAGAGAGACTTGGTTGCATTTCTGAATGATAAGATAAAACTCTAATTAATTCTAGAATTTTGAAAGGTCTAATGTACCTTGGACTCAATTTACCCTTCTTAAATAATTGTATAACACCCTTCCATGGAGATACCTTCAAGAAAACATGACCTCCAACTTGAAATTCCAAATCCTTTCTTTAGTTATCAGCATATATCTTTTTCTAAATTTGAGATTCTTTGATGTGGGTTTGGATGATCTTCACCTTTTCCATTGTTTCTTAAAAAATTTATGGGCCTACAAGTTTTCATTAACCAACATCATCCCAAAAAGTTGGTGTGTGACATCTCTTTCCATATAACGCTTCATACGATGCCATCTGAATACTTGAATGGATGCTATTGTTATATGAAAAATATACTAGAGGTAAATACTGGTCCCACATACCTTAAACATCAAGTGATAAAGATCTCAACATGTCTTATAAGGTTTGAATAGTCCATTCTGATTGTCCTTCAGTTTGAGGGTGGTTGGCAGTGCTAAAAAAAGTTCAGTATCCAGGGCCTTCTGAAGACTATTCCAGAATCTTGATATAAAATAGGGATCAAGATTAGAAAAAATCAATAGGGGTACTCCATGAAGTCTTTCAAATTCATTAATATATAGTCTTACTAAAAGTTCAAGTGGTAAATCTTCTCTTATGGAAAGAAAATGTGCTGACACGGTAAGACGATCAACAATGACCCATATTGCAAAATTTCTTCTTGGAGTCTTTGGTAGCCCCATGAAAAAGTCCATCGTAATATCATCCCATTTCTACTAAGGTGTGGGAAGAGGTTGCATGAGTCCTCTAGGATGTTATCTTCCAGGATTCACATGTTGAAAAACCATAAATCTTGACACATAATCAGAAATATCCCTATTCATGTTGTCCCACCAAAATGTTCCTTAAAATATCTATACATCTTAGTTCTACTAGGGTGTATAGAGAAATTGGAGCTATGAGCATCATCCAACAATTCCCATTTTAGATCAGGTATGTCAGGAACACAAATTCTTCTCTCAAATTTCAAAACTCCATCTGCATATACGAAATCAATCAATCTCTCATCATTCACAGCTTTAATTTTCTTTTGGGACTTCTCATCATCAGTCTAAGAAATTTGTATCCTTTTTAGTAAATATGGGTTAGTAACCATTTGAAAAAGTATTGATGTTTCACCTTCCATGATTGTTCCCATATCTATCATTACTAGATCCATGAACATATGATCCCTTTCAACTCTCATATTGTTCAGAACTCCATGACCCTTTCTACTCAAAGAATCTGCCACCTTATTTTCCTTCCCCGAGTGGTAGTGTATTGTGTATTGTCATAATCCTTTAGTAGTTCAAGTCATCACCTTTGCCTCATGTAGAGTTCTTTCTGTGAGAAAATATACTTAAAACTCTTATGATCAGTATATATCTCACATTTTTCACCATAGAGATATTGTCTCCATATCTTCATAGGAAATATTATAGATTCTAGCTCCAGATAATGAGTAAGATGGTTTATTCATGAATTTTTAGCTGTTGTGATGCATATACAATAAATCTATCATTATTCATAAGGACACACCCAATTATTTTCATTGAAGGAAAACTATAAATAACAAACCCATCATTCCATAATGGTAGATTCAAGATAGAAGCATTGATTAATCTTTTCTTTAATTCTTCAAAACATTTTTCACACTCTTTTTTCCAAAAAAAATTTCACCCATTTACGTGTGATCTTGGTTAATGGGTTAGCCAGTCGGGAAAAATCCTGCACAAAATGCCGAAAATAATCTTCTAAACCAATAAAATTGCATACCTCATTTATAATTGTCAGTGATTTCCATTCTTGTATTGCTCTTTTCTTATAATGATCAACACAGATTCTATCCTTAGAGACAATATGGCCAAGAAAAGAAATATTCTAAATCCAAAACTCACACTAGCTAAAATTCCCATATAATTCATTTCTTCTTAGAGTCCTTAGAATAGTGTGAGAGTGATTTTCATGATCTTCATCGATTTTAGAGTATACCAAGATATCATCAATAAATACCAATAAAAAGTCAACAAGATATTCCTTGAAAACTCTATTCATTAGATCCTTGAAAACAGAGGGTGCATTAGTCTGTCCAAAAAGAATTACTGTAAACTCATAATGCCCATACCTGGTATAAAATGTTGTCTTTGGAATGTCTTCCTTCTTAAAACACAACTGATGATATCCAGATAGAAGGTCAATATTTGAAAAATATTGAGCTTTATGAAGTTGATCAAATAAATCATCATTGCAAGGCAAGGGATACATGTTCTTTATTGTTATAGCATTGATCTCCCTATAGTCAATGCACAAACTCATAGATCAATCTTTATTTTTTTCTAAAAAGAACAGGGGCTCTTCATGGAGAAACACTAGGGTAAATAAATCCTTTATTACTCAATTCCTCTAGTTGTTTCATTAGTTCCAATAATTACACAGTGGTCATTCTATTAGGGGTCTTTGATATGGGCCTTGAACCAGGAATTAAATCAATGGAAAACTCAATTTTTAATTCTGGGGGATGCCTAGGTAAATCCTCTAGAAACACATCAATATATTCTTTCCCAATAGGTGCATCCTCTATTTGATCATTCCTTTCCTCACCCATAGTTATTTCACTCTCTTCCTCCCCAATTATTGAATTTAGTAGAGCTACTAGGGGTTAATCTGGATGAGAATTAGATGACGAAGTTTTTACTCTAAAGATAAGGTACTAATTATCATCATCCAAAATTGTAACCTCCTTCTTACAATAAATTTTCACATCATGGTCAAAAATCCAATCCATACCGAGGATTATATCAAATTCAATCATGTGTATGATGATGAGATCTGCAGATAAAGTATGTTTATATTCCCTAAGGTGGAATGATTCACAAAACATTGTTGCAATGATACTTCCCTTAAGAGTTTTGACTAAAAACTCCCTTGTTCAATCAAATTGGAAATATCTAATTTTATTAGAAACCTAGGATGATATGAAAAAATGCGATGATTCAGAATCAAAAAAAGCATTGTCAACATTTGAGGAAACCATTAAATTACCTTCCACTAAGTCATTCGGAGCTTCAAACTCAGCAGTAGTGGTTGCATAAGCTTGGCATTGATCCCTTAGCCTTTTCTGAGGTATGTTTCTTTAGAACTTGGGACATTCATTTGCATAATTACCCATTTCTCTACAATTTTATCATTCAACATTAGAAGCCTATTTCATTCCCTTGCAATCACGAGATTGTTGGCGTTTTCACCACACTTATAACAAACTATCATTCCTTTCAGGAAAGTACTAGGGTGTTTCTTTCCACATATACTATAGGATTTAAATTCCACTTTTATTTTCTTCCCCTTATTTCCATTTCTAGAGTGTTTAGCATATCTCATCTTCTCTTTCATTGCTTTAAAGTCATAAGACATAGAGAATTCTTTTTCTGTCTTGATAGCACATAAGATAATATCTTCGTACGATGAGAAGGATTGTGAGATGAATGCTCAATGGAGAAAAGGTTTTAATCAATCAAATAATCTATCAATATTACTACTTGGGTTACATATATAATCTACTTCATTCCTTGTTATACTCTTAAAGTTATCCCCATACTTTGTGACATTATCATCCTCCTTTTGCCTCAAACTCATAAATTGCATTTCCATATCTACTCGAAGGTCACGAAGAAAGTATTTATATAAGAAAATATCTTAAAACTCCCTCCATTCCATATTTGATACTTCTTCATCCTCCATTGTGTTTTGAATGAATGACCACCAATGATCTCCATATCTTATGAGGTGAGAAAATTCCATGAAAACATTTTCCCTTTCTCTATTACCCAAAGCATGAAATATTTTATCTAAGGAACTCATCCATTGCTCAGATACAAGTGGATTTTTTTTCCATTCAATGTTGGTTGTTGTTGCATCATGAATCGGTCTAACATTTATCTTCATCATTGTGGATCAGGGTACTTCATACGAGTATGGTTATTATTCATAACCTAAGTGAGTTGTCTGAGTATGGTGATAAGATGATCAGCACTAGTTACATCACCAGATCCACTATAATTATCATAAGTATGAGGGAAATCCCTACATGGATTACATGAATTGATACAGTTTACATTCCGTCCACTAGGTGACATTTCTAAATAATGGTATACACTGGATTAGTTTATGAATCACAATACATAATTCCAAACTTGTAAAACACATAACATAAATTGAACAGTTTTTGGATATAATCCATAATCATATTTTTTTTAGGAATTATTTACTCATAAATTTTTCATAATGGTTTGTAAAGAAAATGTGAATTATCCTAAGCATATCCCATGGGAGTGTCATAACCAAGAGTGTATCAAGGCCTGTTGTTGTGTACCAAGATACCCCAGGTCAAGCCTAAAACTCTTTGTCAGAGTGTTCACTTCTAGGTACATTTGTACAAGAGCCGCCTCTACCTACTTGTATCTTGAAAGAGATGTATTTCTTGTAAAATTCAGAAACTCCCTACATTACCAAAATTCTATGAAGTTCTTCTATTCCAATCCTCAAATTCTATATTACGGTAATGCTATCTAATCAAATTTTTTAAAAATCTCGTTTCCAAGGTTTGTATTAAACTTTCCTCTGATACCAACTATAATGCCACAGCCCTAGTTACCCAGAGTTGGTGCATTATTATATAGCATTGTCATTATCACAAGATATCATGTCTCGAATGACTGATTAGTTTAGTAGCATTGGAATTAATAGAGACATACATAAGTTTTACATTACATTAGGAAATAAAAACAACAAAAACTTTGTGTCCCATTTGAACACACTCATATACTTTATCATATCCTTGTAGGTTAATCATAATATACTTCTTCACATCTTGGAAAAAACATAGAAAGGGATGATCTCTGATGCTCAGTAAGGATAAAAATATAGTGGACACTATCATAAATAAGAATAAACATTTAAGTAAATGTATAAGACTAAAACCCAAGCCTTTTAAACTTAAAATTTAGAATAATATGGCAAAGATAAATCAAATAATTCCATTTACTTATTAACATAGATATTCTACTAGTATAATAATCACATTTAATATCAATATCTAATTTCATAATGATGGAATGCATTATTCCAGACATCATAACCACATAGTCAAGGACTCGTGCCAACACTATAAATAAGATTTTGTCAAGGCCTTGTGCCAAGAACCTAGTTTGTCTCATGAGACCTACCGATTCATCGAGGATCTATACCAGAATCCACCCATCACTTACTAAGTGAAATGCATTCCTAATATGAAAAGGTTGAAACATAACATTAACATTCATATTAAAACTAGCATGTGAAATGTTAATACTCTAACAATAAACCATTAATTGTATAAAATAAACACATCCATAGTCAAACATATCACAAAACCTTCAATACAATATGGAATATTGTATCATAATAAATCAACTTGAAACATGAAGAGACCTGAATCATGATGTACATAGACATTACATTACTTTTTCGGAATACTTAGTACACAAAAAAAGCAGACACACAAGGACCATAATACTTTAGTGTCTTTGGAAACTTGGAACATAATCTTCTAATCGTGGTGAATGATCTTCAATATCTCCCATAAAGATCTTACCATTTTTGTTTCCTTCCCTAAAATCATTCTTTTAATCCTGGGGGAAAAGAAAACATAAAAAGGGTGAGCTCAAATGCTCAGTAAGGGTAAGCATGGATAAAATAAAACATACCATATACATTTGAACTTAAAAAAACATGAACATTAAAAATCTTGAGCAACGACATAAAACATGGAAGTACATAAGGCATAGATCATAATGGAACATAAATCATGATAAAATATCTTGGGAATAAAACATGTAAGTGTGGTATCCATTAAGAACATGTAATTATTTCCATAGTAGCCAAGGCATTGCTGCCAAGACCATATTAGTGGACAAAGTCCCTTTATGAAATCGAGGTTACTCCTTGTTCCAGTCCTGTAATACTAAACCGGATTAACTTACAGTTCTAGCCATGTCTATCTCATGAGATATAAATCTTTACCCAATGCATTGGAGTAAGATATAGGTCTCACCCATCTCATAATGACATCATTTTTACTTGTGCCACAAAATAAAACTAAATCATTTATCATAACCCAAAGAATAAAATGGGTTTCATAAAGATCATCCCATCATCACAAAATCCATATAAAACAAATGGATATCATTTCATCATAAGAAAAGTGAAACCATGAAAATCATAGATACATTATACTTGAAACATAAACATATGAAATAATGTCATCTTATATGGAAAATAGTTTTGATAAAACACTTGAAATGAATTCTTGAGGAAAATATCCTTTCTTAATCAAAATCATTTCATTTTCACAAAATGTCATGCACATTTAAAATAAAATGATTTAGTTGAAAATATTAATTAAATATTTTGGAAGGAGCTTCATGAAAATAAGGCTTTATAAAATTGTAAAAATCCTTTCATGCCGTATACAAAAAAAAAACATTCTTCTCGTACTTTTGTCGGAAAAGTCAAAAAGTACCTTGTAGGGTAAATAAAAGAAAGATTCCTTCCATACCATGGGGTAAAAGTCAAAATGGGTAAAAAGGACTTTAAACATACATGAATGCACTTTTATAAAACATGGACATGGATGATAGAAATAACCCCAGTAAATACTTACGAATAAGCAATCTCGGATAAAAATGAGATTTGCAAAATTATCCCTTACTTTAGGTCTGATATGCTTTGTACGTATCCAAAACTCCTGTATAATGATTTAAATAATGTCATTGACTTGTTAAAGAATCATATTCATTATTATTATATCATATACGGTTCACTTATGACTTTATATTATCCGTTCTTTTGTAAATTCATGTTAAAGTAGCGTTTTGGGTAAAATCGTTTCATTTGTCGTTCGTGTTTTAACTTGTAATTATTCATATGATTACATAGATCATGATTAAATACATCCATAATGTAAAACATGATTTATATATAATATATATTCAGAATATATATATAATGGATAGATAAATGGAAAGAAATACACCGTTCATGGAGACGGTAGGCCGTACGTACGCATGAACGCTGTTTTCGTTTCCTTATTGAATTGAATGGAATTAAGTAGATGACATAAATATATATATACATAAATCTAGTAGCATTATTATGTCATATATTTAATTATTACTTATTATATATATACTTTATAATCATTTATGAATGTTTATTCATTTAGAATGAATCTCATCGCGTCGTGGAGATGGTATTCCGTACGTACGCACGAGCGATGATATCGTTCCCATGATCGTCGAATTTAATTGGAGTGTATGTATAATATTACAGAATCAATATCACTTTAAAATAATCATATATAGTTATTATTCACACCATTATACCCATCCAAGTAAGGTGGTGGTGGAAAATAGATTACACCACGGTGTGGAGACGGTATTCCGTACGTACGCACGCGCGGTGATTTCATTTTCCGTAGGATGGATAGATGGTTAAATAGGGTTGTTTCATACTTATAATAACATATCAGTATATGAGTGATACTGATGTTATTACTTCATAATGAAACAACTAATGAAGAACAAGTGTAATAAGAAATGAAGTTGAAAGAATCGGTAACAGACATTACCTCTTCTTTGAAGCGCCTCTTTGAGACCTCCTCTTAGGGCACTAAAATTGGTCTTTTAAGAAGACCAGGACCTCTAAGATGTTTCTAGGGAAGTGGAGAAGAGAATTTTTCAGGGTTTGGTCGAGCTTTATGGCTAAAAGTAGTGTGAGGAAGAGAGGGAGGAGGTGCCCTTTTATTAGGGAGGAGAGGGGCACCTTTGGAATTCTTAAAAATATTAATTTATAATAAATCTAACCCCACTTAAAAACCTCCAAAAATGACTCATATCCGAATAGTAGATGATATAGGGTTGTAATCGCATCAACCAATCAAATTTATACATGTTATGAATTTATTTTAAACATTATCAACTTAATTTATCCTTATTTAATCAATTTAATTTTATTTGTGGTATTAACATTCTAAATTTAAAATTATAACAAATAATTACTTAATTGTTGTGAATTTTACATAATTGGATACTTTATAACATTTTCTACCATATAAATTTAAATTTTTAATTTTTAAATATTTTGTGATTTTTAAACAATTTTATAATATATTATTTTTATAAAAAAACAATAGTGCCAATTTTGACACTATTCATTTATTTGAATTTAAATAAACTATATACAGAAGATATGTTCGAACTAAAAGCTTTAATAGATTAATAAAAGGTGATATGTATCTAGAAAATTAGTATAGCACATTAAATAGTTCATATAATATTTATTTTATTAGTATTAAAACTATTTATTTGGTGTATCTCTTAATAAAATAATTACTACATCATTTTTTTATAATTATTTAATATACTTATTGGTTGAATAAAAATTAAAACTAAAATCCTATGATGAATATAATTCTATTACCTTTCACAATAATAATTTTAATCGAATTTATCATCTTAAAATCACAATATTTAAATTTTTATATTTATTAAATTATGAAGGTGACAACTTTGGCATCATTTAAAAAATAATAATATAAGTGTCATAATCATCTTAATAAGGATCCAAATGGCCAATAATTCGTCCAATGGATGATTATGGTTTATATATAAACTGATAACAAGTTTTGTGCAGATTTTTGGGCCTTTTGATATGTATTAATATTTCAATAAAAACTATATTATTGATTTTCACTAAATAAATAATTTCTGCATCCCTATTGTGTCAAAATTAATGATAATTATTTAATACCTAAAAATTATAAATAAATTCATGTGATTTAGATAATTTTATTAGATTTCTGGAGACTACTCATTTTATAAGTTTCATGAAGTTTTTCACTAAATTAAAATTATTATACTTATAAGATTTAGGAGAGTGACATGTTGTCACTTTCTTTGGTTTTAATAATAATTATATTATTTTTATGGAACAAAGTCTATTAAATGATTATAATCAGACCATTAGGTGATATGGGTCGACTTTTAGTCATCCAATTGAATATTGGCATGTGTTAGGGTAATTTTATAATATTATATTTACCCTTAATTACCCGATTTACCTTTAACTGTGGTAAATAAAATTTACCGTAGTTACTATTCATAATTTCCAAAAATAAAAAGTAGCCTATTAACATAATTTGGACCCACTGATTCCAAATATGGAATCCATTTTTCTAAATTCGATACACAAAAGTTTCATAAATGATATTAAAATTAATCCTGTTGTCGAAAGAAAACGGGTTTTTGTTTAAAACATTGCAAAAGATTGAATTGATTTAACCTACGAATTCAAGGAAAAATAAATTCTAATTAAATACATTATATTAAATGGTAAAAATATATTATATTTATACTTTAAAACCATTCTATATTATAATTTATCCACATAAGTTATTTCGATGAAAAAAGTTGTTTTTAATTAAAATATAGCGTGTTTTTACTATTCATTAAAATATGAAAGCTATCAGAATAATATGTAAAATTTATCCAAGGTAAAATTTTATATCCTGATTCAAAATAATAATTTTATTTTGTAAAATTTAACTTATAAACATGTCAAAAACTAGATTTAATGTTGGTGCGCCATCAAAAGGAGGCAAAACTGATTTTTTTGAAAAATACTTATTTTACTTGAAATTTTTATTTTGTTCTTATACCATGTTCTAGAAAATGTTTAAGATGAATAATAATGTTATAAAATTAAAAATGATGTTAATACTATTCATAACAGCTAGTTCAGAATAATATTATAATAATATATCGTTGTTTAGTAACAACTGGTATTGCGTACAACACACGCTATCGAGGAAGGTCGTGATTGCGTGTAATGCAATCCAAGGGTTGCGTGTTGTGCAAGAATTTTTTATTGTTTCGTATAAGAGAATCCAACCATATTTCATTTATACATTGAATATATATATATATATATACACTCAATGTTGCGTAGAAAGACTACTATAAAACGATCTTGAAATTGTGTGTAACACGATCCAAGATTAGTGTTGCGTATGCTGCAAGCTAATACGGTGTTGCGTATAGCGCAAGATAATCTTGGTGTAGAATAAAACACATGTCAAAAAAATAAATTAAAAAGAATACTTATCATAAAATATCGGGTTGTTACATTCTACCCCCCTTAAAATGAATTTCACCCTCGAAATTCTTCGGGGTTATAAATTGATTACTATTCATAGAAACCCACATCGTAAAAAGGAATACTGAAACATAATTTTAAAAACCAAATTATGAAACGTAACGATTACCCAATGTAACTCATCACTGGGTTTCCATATAGAAGAACATAGGTGAAAATATGGATATGGAAGAAAAATCTAACCCTCAAGTTCTGATGGAGAGTGGTAGAGAACATGGCTATGAAAAAGCCATCAATCACAAAGCCATAAATTTGTGATGATCTAGGATACCATCTGATTCATCGGATATAAGGGCACCAGGACAACATTTTTTGTTTTCAAGATCATTTCCTTAAAGTTGATGAATTAAAACAAATACTTATATGATTTTGGTACAATATCACTATTGTTCGTCAATTGAACAATTTCCACTTCATACCTTAAAGAAATGAAGTTGAATTTTTTATTCGTGATGTGTTAGCAGATCATGTGATAGAATGATAGGTCATTCCATCTCTTAAAAAAAAAAGGTTAGCAAAAGTTATAAGTCCATCTTATAGTTAGATTAATCGTATATGGTTCCAAAAATGAACTTATACTTCATATATCATACCGGTTAATAAAATAAAACTAGTTTCTACTAACCAGGTACTTCCTGTAGGCCAGTGGTAGGCGATAAAGGCCAGTGGCACTTCGGTTGTGGGTTCGATTCCCACAGCCTTGTCCGACGCGATGGGTTGTCGCCCGTCCTGCAGGTTTTCCTTTTTCTAAAACTATATTACTATAACATCCCATCAATAATATCTAAAAAAACTTCTATCCTTAAACAATACAAACTTATGTCCAACATAATCCATTCCAATCTTTAGGCTTATACATAATACTGCAGTCCACTCTCATAATATATTGAAAACGATTACCAGAGATTTAATACCATCGTTGATCCCCATATATCATAAGATATGTCTTGTTGGTCACATTAGAAACATTCTAAGGCCTTAATCATGTATTCTCTTGAAAAATGAATACCCATTGAACCTTTGTGAAAACATGAATGCAGTTAAAAGTTAACACTTTCCACATACCAAAATCCTCAAAATTCTATATACTCAAACCATGATATCACTTAGTCCTTATATCAATCATGAGCTCATGAATACAATCAAACATCTCATTATCTTCTTATTCCTTCATTATGCGCATATCATCTACTTTCCAAAAATATCTGAATAACCTTTCATGGTTACCGGTACCATTCAACATATACTTTCAAATACTTTAAGAAAAACAATAGTGTAACAATCCTTAGATGATTCTTTATTCCATAGTACAATTAACTATACAACATAACTCTTGATAAACATAAAATCATTCCACTATCTTCTTAAACAACTAACTGAGATTCAACACTTCTTTCATCTCATATATCATTTGTAGTCTCCTCATCATCATCCACATAAATACTACCCATATGACCATGCTGATTCTCTTCATGAGATTTTCCCTTAGGGAATTGGTTTTCATAATGCCCGTACATTGCACATTTAAAACATCTAATCACTGTTGATGTCCTAGCAGTACCATTATCCTTGTCCATGGTGTTAACTAAACCTTTTCCTTTTCACTTATTGGCTTTATGTCCTTCTTTTACACACCCAAAGCATCTTCCAGTTCCTTTGAAACAATCTTCCCGATGCCTCTTCCCACATTATTTACATGAGGGGAATTGAACATTCTTTCCTCTATGATCATCATGAAACTCCATATTTCTCTTATTATCTGAGTCGTGAAACTTACCAAAGTTGAGATTATTGATCATATTATGAGATTTCTGATTAGGAATAATAACGATGTTTGGATTTCCAAATCCCGTTTCATTTGGTTGATCATGAAGAATATCATTCCATTGTCCATTATATCCTCCATTATCACGAACCTTCCTGTTTCCAGCCATTTTCTAAAATCCAAAAAGAATAGCGTGAGAGGAAAAAACCATGCTAGGGAAAACAACATAGTAAAGGGGGATTACCCTCAATATCTAACATCTTAGGTTTAATTCTAATATCATTAGCGCAATTCTAGGACTATAAGCTATATGTATACTTAACCTTAGGGACATCCCTATACATACCTTAGAAATATCTTTAGGGATCTCACTAAGGTTTTCGCATCCTAGTTTCCAAAGGTTGACTAAACCTTTCCTCTGATACCAACTGAAGAGACCCGAAGCTTGACGTACATAGACATTACATTACTTTTGTGGAATACTTAGTACACAACAAAAACAGACACACAAGGACCATAATAGTTTAGTATTTTTGGAAACTTGGAACGTAATCTTCTAATCGTGGTGAAAGATCTTCAATATCTTCCATAAAGATATTCCAATTTTTGTTTCCTTACCTAAAATAATTATTTTAATCATGGGGGAAAAGAAAACATAAAAAGGGTGAGCTCAAATGCTCAGTAAGGGTAAGCATGGATAAAATAAAACATATCATATACATTTGAACTTAAAAAAACATGAACATTAAAAATCTTGAGCAACGACATAAAACATGGAAGTACATAAGGCATAGATCATAATGGAACATAAATCATGATAAAATAGAATGGGAATAAAACATGTAATTGTGGCATCCATTAAGCACATGTAATGATTTCCATAGTAGCGAAGGAATTGCTGCCAAGACCATCTTAGTGGACAAAGTCCCTTTCGGAAATCGAGTTTAGTCCTCGTTCCAGTCCTGTAATACTAAACCGGATTAACTTACCGTTCCAACCATGTCTATCTCATGAGATATAAATTTTTACCCAATGAATTTGAGGGAGATATAGGTCCCACCCATCTCATAATGAAATCATTTTTACTTGTGCCACAAAATAAACATAAATCATTCATCATAACCAAAAGAATAAAATGGGTTTCATAAACATCATCCCATCATCACATAATCTATATAAAACAAATGGATATCATTTCATCATAAGAAAAGTGAAACCATGTAAATCATAGATACACTATAATTGAAACATACACATATGAAATAATGTCATCTTAGATGGAAAATAGTTTTGATAAAACACTTGAAAGGAATTTTTGAGGAAAATATCCTTTCTTAATCAAAATCATTTCATTTTCACAAAATGTCATGCAATTTTAAAATAAAAGGATTTAGTTGAAAATAGTAATTAAATATTTTGGAAGGAGCTTCATGAAAATAAGGCTTTATAAAACTGTAAACATCCTTTCATGCCGTATAAAAAAACATTCTTCTCATACTTTTGTCGGAAAAGTGAAAAAGTACCTTGTAGGGTAAATAAAAGAAAGATTCCTTCCATACCATGGGTTAAAAGTCAAAATGGGTAAAAAGGACTTTAAACATACATGAATGCACTTTTATAAAACATGGACATGGATGATATCAATAACACCAGAAAATACTTACGAATAAGCAATCTCGGATAAAAATGAGATTTGCAAAATTATCCCTTACCTTAGGTCCGATATGCTTTGTACGTATCCAAAACTCCTGTATAATGATTTAAATAATGTCATTGACTTATTACAGAATCATATTCATTATTATTATATCATATACGGTTCACTTGTGACTTTATATTATCCGTTCTTTTGTAAATTCATGTTAAAGTAGCGTTTTGGGTAAAATCGTTTCATTTGTCATTCGTGTTTTAACTTGTAATTATTCATATGATTACTTAGATCATGATTACTTACATCCATAATGTAAAACATGATTTATATATAATATATATTCAGAATATATAATATATATTCAAAATATATATATAATGGATCGATAAATGGAAAGAAATACACCGTTCATGGAGACGGTATACCGTACGTACGCATGAACGCTGTTTTCGTTTCCTTATTGAATTGAATGGAATTAAGTAGATGAAATAAATATTTATATACATAAATCTAGTAGCATTATTATGTCATATATTTCATGATTACTTATTATATATATACTTTATAATCATTTATGAATGTTTAATCATTGAGAATGAATCTCATCGCGTCGTGGAGATGGTATTCCGTACGTACGCACGAGCGATGATATCGTGCCCATGATCGTGGAATTTTATTGGAGTGTATGTATAATATTACAGAATAAATATCACTTTAAAATAATCATATATAGTTATTATTTACACCATTATACCCATCCAATTAAGGTGGTGGTGGAAAATAGATTACACCGCGGCGTGGAGACGGTATTCCATACGTACGCACACGCGGTGATTTCATTTTCCGCAGGATGGATAGATGGTGAAATAGGTTTGTTTCATACTTATAATCACATATCAGTATATGAGTGATACAGATGTTATTACTTCATAATGAAACAACTAAAGAAGAACAAGTGGAATAAGAAATAAAGTTGAAAGAATCGGTAACGGACATTACCTCTTCTTTGAAGCGCCTCTTTGAGACCTCCTCTTAGGGCACTAAAATTGGTCTTTGAAGAAGACCAGGACCTCTAGGGTGTTTCTAGGGAAGTGGAGAAGATAATATTTCAGGGTTTGGACGAGATTGAAGGCTAAAAGTGGTGTGAGGAAGAGAGGGAGGAGGTGCCCTTTCATAAGGGAGGAGAGGGGCACCTTTGGAATTCTAAAAAAATATTAATTTATAATAATTCTAACCCCACTTAAAAACATCCAAAAATGACTCATATCAGAATATTAGATGAGATAGGGTTGTAATCGCATCATCCAATCAAATTTATACATGTTATGAATTTATTTTAAACATTATCAACTTAATTTATCCTTATTTAATCAATTTAATTTTATTTGTTGTAGTAATATTCTAAATTTTAAATTATAACCAATAATTAATTATTTGTTGTGAATTTTCCATACATGGATACTTTATAACAGTTTATACCATATAAATTTAGATTTATAATTTTTAAATATTTTTGTGATTTTTAAACAATTTTATAATATATTATTTTTATAAAATAACAATAGTTCCAATTTTGACACTATTTATTTATTTGAATTTAAATAAAATATATACAGAATATATGTTCAATATAAAAGATTTAATATATTAATAAAAGGTCATATGTATCTAGAAAATTAGTGTATCACATTAAATAGTTCATATAATATTTATTTTATTATTTTTAAAACCATTTATTTGGTTTATCTCTTAATACAATAATTACGACATCATTTTTGTATAATTATTTAATATACTTATTGGTTGAATAAAAATGAAAACTAAAATACTATGATAAAGATAAGTCTATTATCTTTCACAATAATACTTTTAATCGAATTTATCATCTTAAAATCACAATATTTAAATTTTTATATTTATTAAATTATGAAGGTGACAACTTTTGCATCATTTAAAATAAAATAATATAAGTTTCATAATGATCTTAATAAGGATCCAAATGGTCAACAATTCGTCCAATGGATGATTATGGTTTATATATACACTAATAATATGTTTTGTGCAGATTTTTGGGCCTTTTGATATGTATTAATATTTCAATAAAAACTATATTATTGATTTTTCACTAAATAAATAATTTCTGCATCCCTATTGTGTCAAAATTAATGATAATTATTTAATACCTAAAAATTATAAATAAATTCATGTGATGTAGATAATTTTATTATATTTCTGGAGACTACTCATTTTCTAAGTTTCATGATGTTTGTCACTAAATTAAGATTATTATACTTATAAGATTTAAGAGAGTGACATGTTGTCACTTTCTTTGGTTTTAATAATAATTAAATTATTTTTAAGGGCCAAAGTCCATTAAATGATTCTAATCCGACCATTAGGTGATATGGGTCGACTTTTAGTCATCCAATTGAATATTGTCATGCGTTATGGTAATTTTATAATAATATATTTACCCTTACTTACCCGATTTACCTTTAACTATGGTAAATAAAATTTACCGTAGTTACTATTCATAATTTCCAAAAATAAAAAGTAACCTATTAACATAATTTGGACCCACTTATTACAAATATGGAATCCATTTTTTGAAATTCAATACACAAAAGTTGCATAAATGAAATTAAAATTAATCCTATTGTCGAAAGAAAACAGGTTTTCGTTTAAAACATTGCAAAAGATTGAATTGATTTAACCTACGAATTCAAGGTAAAATCAATTATAATGAAATAAATTATATTAAATGGTAAAAATATATTCTATTTGTACTTTAAAACCATTAAATATTATAATTTAACCACATAAGTTATTACGATGAAAAAAGATGTTTTTAATTAAAATATAGCGTGTTTTTACTATTCATTAAAATATGAAAGCTATCAGAATAATATGTAAAATTTATCCAAGGTCAAATTTTATATCCTGATTCAAAATAATAATTTTATTTTTGAAAATTGAACTTATAAACATGTCAAAATCTAGATTTAATGTTGGTGCGCCATCAAAAGGCGGCAAAACTGTTTTTTTTGAAAAATACTTATTTTACTTGAAAAAATTATTTTGTTCTTAAACCATGTTCTAGAAAATGTGTAAGATGAATAAAAATGTTATAAAATTCAAAATTTAGTTAATACTATTTATAACAGCTAGTTTAGAATAATATTATAATAATATAACATTGTTTAGTAACACCCGGTATTGCGTACAACACACGCTATCGAGGAAGGTGGCGATTGCGTGTAATGCAAGCCAAGGGTTGCGTGTTGTGCAAGAATTTTTTGTTGTTTCGTTTAACAGAATCCAACCATATTTCATTTATACATTGAATATATATATATATACACACACACACACACACACTCAATGTTCCGTAGAATGACTACTATAAAACGATCTTGAAATTGTGTGTAACATGATCAAAGATTAGTGTTGCGTATACTGCAAGCAAATACGGTGTTGCGTATATCGCAAGATAATCTTGGCGTACCATAAAACACATTTCAAAAAAATAAATTAAAAATAATACATATCATAAAATATCGGGTTGTTACAAAACAAGTGTAAAATCCATTAAAGGATGTTGACATAAATGAAATCAAAACCATTTGAGAGAAATATCTCTTTCTATTTTGAAATCATTTAAAAGTAAATTAATTATAAAATAAAAAATTTATTTTGAAAATATTCATTTAAGCTTGTAATAGAAGCTTTGAAGGTTGTATAATGGTGGAAAATAGCTACACCTACTGTATAGGTTAAAAAATATTCTTACCTTAATTTTTCAAAAAGGTCATAAAGTACCTTGTTTGGAAAATAATGGAAAGATTCCTTTCAAAATATTTTATCAAAAGTCAAAAGAAGGTATAAATTTCTTTAACCCATATTCTAAAAAATAGTAAAAATGGTTTAAAATACATTTTTAAGAAACATGGATGTGGTTGATAAAGAAGTCCCAGTATATACTCATGTATAAACAACCTTGGATAATAAAGAGATTGTAAAATTAACCCTTAACTAGTACTTTTAATTGGTAAAGGGAATGTTAACCTCTTTTATAATATTTAAATCATTGTTATTAAATTTTAAAAAAACCATATATATAAATAAGATATTATATATGATCTTTCTATATTGTTTTGTTAATAATATTTCAGTAGTATCATTGTTTTGGGTGTTAACTGATTCATTTTCCATTATATGTTTTGTTATGTAAGTCATGTTTTTTATGGATAGGATGTATTTTATTCTTATATATAATGATATTAAGATTTTAATCATTATTTTTAATCATCAAATGAAAATTTTTCTTGAATGGTTACGATGGGGAATGAAATCCCATCACATCGTGTAGATGGTAATCCATATATTCGCACGGGCGACAATATCATTATATTGATGGTGAAATTGTATGTAGTTGGATTTTATATTATATATAAAGAATAATGAACATGTTATATTTATTATTTACATCAATTATACTCATTATTATACTCATCAAAATAATGAAGTGTTGAATGACAAACTACACCACGGCGTGGAGATGGTAAGATGTACGTACGAGCGTATGGTGACTTTGTCATTTATAGGATAGATATAATAAAAAATGTGGTTTTACCATATTTTTAATAACATCACAGTATGTACAAGGTACTAGATTCATTATTTTTTTATGGATAAAATAAAGAAATAGTAAGTGGAAGAATAAAATAACTTTGAAAGATGTGATGAAATAATTACCTATTCTTCTGGTGCTTCCTTTTGATTTGATCAAAAGGGCTTCTTAAGATGGATTTTTGATAAAATTAAGGCCTATAGTTATAATTGAGGGTAGTTTGGAGGAGATTTGAGTAGGTTTTGGCCTAGACAAATGGATTTGGAGGTGTTATTTTGAGAGAAGGGAAAGTACCCTTTTATAAGAGAGGTGATGGTGACTTTAGGAAAAGCTTGAAATATTAATTTATTATACAATAATATTCAGTTTATAATGTCCCAAAAATGATTTATTTCATAGATAAGGTAGATATGGGTCGAAATAATCTCATCCAATAGGTTTTAGAGAAATTTAGGTCTCCATATTGACCTTATCTTTTAGATTAATCTCTTAGTTTAATAGTTTAACTTTTATCATGTCTTCCCGTATTATTATAATAAATGGTTAATAAACTTTCTATAAAAAGCCAAGAGAACCCCTATTAGTTACTTATTGACATATATAACCTCATCTGAGTCCTTTTTTCTGAACCTTATATTTTTATGAATATTATATCATTTAATAATATATTATTTGTTTTAAAAACTCATTTATGTCAATTTTGAAACTATTTGGTTTTTTGTTTTTTAAGTCATAAAAACTCTATCACATCAAAAGATACTATTTAATCAACCCTAAATATTTATATTCATCTAGAAAATTAGTGGATGGTATCAAAACATTCAAATTATATTTATTTTAATATTTATAATATCATTTATTTGATTCTTTTATTAACAAGGAAAATACTGCATCCTTATTGTGTCATAAGTAAAAATATTTTTATTATTTATAAAAATTATAAATAAAATATCATGATGTAGTAAATAATTTTATATTTCTAATGACTATTTTTAGTCGAAGTTATTAATTATATAACATCATTTAAAAATAGTTTTACTAAAAGATACATTCTTATGTTATTTTTGTCTTTAAATTAATTAATATAGAATGTCATTATTACTCCCAAGTGGCTCCATGGGGTCCAAAAATCGACCCATAGGTGCCCACGGTCAGAAATATATCATCTAATATGGTTAGAAAATGTGTTAGGGTAATTTTAATATTATTATAATATTATTTGTTACTTTAATTTACTAGATTTACCCATTAACCAAGGTAAATAAAATATTTAATGATGTAACTATTCAGAATGTCTAAAAATAAAAGTTACATATTTACACAATTTGGACCTCCAAATTCCAAATATGGAATCCATTTTTCTGAATTCAACCCACATAAGTTTAAAAAATTAAGTTAAAATTACTTCCTATTGTTAGAACCAAAAAGCGTGTTTTTAAGAAGTAAAAACTATCAAAAGATTTACATGTGTTTATGTACAATTTAAATGTAAAATTACATCCAATGGCCTAAATTATATTATATGATAAAAATATAATCTAATGATACTTTAAAACCACTCAAATGTATAATTTAACACTATAAATTATTTCTATTTAAAAAGTTGTTTTTAATTAAAATTTAGTATTTTTCACTATTCATCAAAATATGAAAGTTATTAGAAAAGTACCAAAAATACACCCTAAGCTAATTTTGATATTCCGAATCCAAAAATTAATTCCAAATTGAAAAATAAAATTTATAAAATTTCAAAAAGTGGTTATTATTATTCATAGCATCTTTTAAAAACTGCTAGTTTTATAGGTCGCGGTGCGCTTGAACTCGGTGTTGCGTACATCGCACACTATTTTATTAATCAAAGAGAAGCGTACCGTGGAATCATGGGGTGTTACATGAAATCTTAGACTGTAAATATTTATTTTAAAGATAAAAATATTTCCTACATCATTGTATTTTATTTATAGTGTTTAGACATCAAATTAATAAATTTAATTAGGACACAATTGTGATGTAGTGATTGCTTCATTAATAAAGGATTCAAATAAAAGATTTTATAAATTTTAGAATAAATGTAATTTTGTTAATTTTTATGTCATCCATGAACTTTTTGGACAATATTTAATTGTTATATTTGTATTAATGAATTTATTTTGATGTTATAAAGTTGGTATGGTTTTTTTAAAAGCCATGATATGAATAGTGTCAAATTTGACATAATTCATATTTTCAAATATAACATATATTATTATATATTATAAAATTTCAAAAACTATAATATTTGGAAAAAAATTTCTCATAAGACTAAAATTATATTATTGACTCGTTAATTGGTTATTTTTCATGTTTTGATAACTATTTTGTTTCTCAATGTGTTAAATGCTTGATAAAATTGTAAGAGTAAAAAAGGGTTAAATAAAAAATATAATGATTAAAAAATATCCAATGATGTATAATTCTTATTGGATAATTTTTTATACTTATATTAATATTATCTTCTAACTAACTGAATTTGGACTCATTTATAATTGAAATAGAATTTATAATAAAATAATATTTGAAGATATTCTTTATGTTCCCCTCCTCCCTCTTATAAAATTCCACTACCTCTAACCCTTTCTCACACCTCTCATTCCCCCTTGGCTCATCCAACCTCTTCCCAAATAGGATCTCAAAGTTCCTATCTTCTTCCAAGGAGCCTTACCTTGGGCAGAAGACAATTCAAGAAGGCATTTTAGCTTAAATCAAAAGGAGTTACCTGATTTAAGGTAATGTCTTCTCTCAAGCTTCATCCATTTATTTTCCTTCTCCAACCAACTAGACTCTCTTCATTCCATTATTTTAAAACAATACTAGTACCTTAAAAATAATATAATCTTTTTCTGAGAATTATTTGAACTAAACTTCCACACACCTCCATCTAATGGATACAAACATATTGTTTCTATGGACGGTGAACTACTACCACATGAAATGATGATTGTGCAATTATATCCTACCGCCTCTCGTGGTGGCCATTATAGTGGAACTAAAACTAAATATGATATATATTATATATATATATTATCTCTATTCTTATGTAATTATCATTTGGAACATACCTTAATTATTTTAATGTTCTATAAATATGATAATTTCATTTGAGGAAGTGCGGACTACCGCCCCCTCAAAGTGATATGACCCATTCATGCTATACATGGAACATATAAAGGATAGAATTAAAGAAATTATATAACATATATAACATAGATATTATAATATAATTAAAATATACCTATGAATCATTTAGTTTTCATTCTTTTAAAAATGAAAAAGAAATGAATGTAGCGTTCAGGCGTACGTATGACTTACCATCTCCATGAACCGTGCATTTCATTTTCTTATATCCAAATGTTATAGAATATTCAAAAAAATATATACACTGGATCTAAATACATATATAATGGATATATATGATATTTAAATCATGAATAAAATTCTATATACAATGGAATTTTGACCACATGGACAATTTGAAATTATAACAAGTTCATTTTTTACTCAAGTACCAAACATCAAAAAAAAGACCGATATAAAATAGAATAATTATATGATTATTAGTGTAGGGTAATAAGTGATATAAAAGGAATAATAAACTTGATAAAGGTTCTGAATCAAGTATAAATAACTTAAATTTATTATTCATATAGATAAAGAATGAACAAGACAAGTCAGTCATAAGGTAAGGGAGCCTTTCACCGTCCTCTTTTAGTCAAAGACTTATTTTATGTTATGTATTTTAATTTTAATTTTCTTATGTTGGAATATGTTTTTCTTATTTCTGTAAATTTTATTTCCATGTTATGAGACACTCTTTTCTCCACCATAAACTCATTTCCTAAATTTTCAAGTGACATTGTTAGGCTGTTGAATTTTCATAAGGGAACTTCTTAACCCAATTCCCATTCTTTGGTTTAATCTTGTACTTCTTGATTATGTCATTCAATGATTATGTGAAAAATAAATTTTGATATCCTATCTTGTATTTTTTCTTGATTTATGTTGACTTATATTTAATACACATAATAAATCTATTTTATTTACAAAATGATATTTCTACGGGACTTTGTCTCAATCTCCTTTTATTGAGCCATATTTTGATAATATACACCTCCTTCTTTTACACAGTGTATAATAAAACCCTTTTACTTTTATATTCATTCAAAATGAATCTTTCCTCTATGAATCATTTTACTAAATGACAAAATTAATGTTTCTTTTTAACATACGTAGTGGCAACCACCTTTCTACAGCCACAAGTATTACTTAATAATTTGATTCCTTAAAAACACATAGTATTTTAAAAAAAAAATACCATATACCCTTTTTACATATTTTGGTATTGAAAATGGTTTTGATAAATCATTGATTATTTTAATACCTTGAATGGATATATTATGATTGCAATATGGAAATGTTATCTTTACTTTATTCATGTTATATGTGTTATGGTTCTTGGGCATTGTTTATGTATATGGGTGGTTCTATGATAAACCTAGGGCAGGTGAGCCCGAGATATCTCTTCAATGCACTGGGTAACATGACAGAGTTAAAATTTAATGTTTCTCCAAAGAGATTTAGGTAATATGATGTGATGGGTATCCCAAATGTAACTCCCTGTGTATATGTTAAATCTACAGTGTATGTATGATATTTATTCCACATGTTACCTTTATGTTTTTGGATTTCTATGTTTTATTCATAAATCTTATAATTTTGGGAGGTATTTTAAAGAGATTATGTTTTATGATTTAAAAGTATGATTTCATTGATTTGTATGTATTGACGGGCTAATGTTTTCTTTCCTTATTTTATAACCCTTACTGTGCTTTTTATGCTCATACTAAGTTTTCAAAAAAAAATTCATAGGGTATAAAAAAGGTTAAAGGAATGAAAAAATTTATGAAGATTTATATCAAGAAAATAATTGTTTTTTTATTTATGGAGTTTTATTATTGTGAAAATTTTTGGATAGAGTAAAAGTGTCTAATTTATAATATTTTGAGATGAAATGTAATAGTTACAACCTAATTCTCTAAATATATAAACCTAAAAAGATAATCAATGTGAATTCTTGACTTAACTCAAGATTATGTAAGGTCGGGGCCTTACAGTTGGTATCAATGGTCGGTTTAGATAACTTTAGAGGTTATGGTGTTACCTGGGTGTAGGTAAAGGATACCATACAAACAAGAGGGTGATTATCTTATGGAAACTTTTAAAAATTTATGGTAAAATAGGTTTTTTGGATAAAAACATGGAAATGGAGTTATAAGTAGGTTGATATATTATAGTAATATAAATGTTTTTATGTTATCTTTAACCTAAAAAGGATTATTTTTTTAATTATAATATTTCATTTCATGTTTAAGTGTTGATTATTTTCAGCAGATTAAGGATCATTTGTCAAGATTGAAGGAAAAACATGTTGAAAAATCTTTTTATCGCTCCCCGGTGATTTTATCATCACTATTATGGAAGATGCCTATTCAAATGATTTTTACACCTTCTTGAGTATTCAAATCACCTATAAGGAATTGTTTGATCTATTTAACACGAACTCATTTCTAAAAAAAATTAAGGGGCATGGTATCTTTTTCATATGATTTCGAGATCTCAACTTTTCTAATTCTATCAGAAATTGAATTTTAAAAAGTGGAGAGAACGTTTACTTTTTAAAATTATGAAAATATTATGAAATAGAAAGGTAACATCCTAAAGATCATGATATATGGATTCAAGGTCTGATTTATTTTCTTATCCATAAATAATGAATCATCTTTGAATTGGTATTTATAAATGATCAGAATATTCGATCTGTAGGAATGATGTATTAAGTAATAAGGTGGAAATTCATAGTTAATTGATTATGAAGAGAGTTGAATGAGTAAGAAGTCCACAAATAACGGATTCAAGAGTTATGGTGGGTTATAGGATGATAAAATGTTTAAAAGTATTAATGCTCTTTTGATGCTGGGATTACTTTGGGAAGAATTTTTCTAATATATGTATCCCTGATGTTTGATATGTGTAAATGTTGTTCAAGGAAGAATTACTTTTTCTTGTGTAGTCATAATGGATTACCTTAGGGGTTCATATGATCTTTTATTTTTTAGGTGATTAATGGTTATTACATTTTGGGATGCAAAATTAAAGGTATTAGATAACCTTTGAGGATAATGCAGGGTATGATAATTTTTGACTAAATTATCTTATTTTTGAGAATGTTGTAAGATTGATATGGTTTTAGAAAAATGACAACCCGTATTATGAGTGACAAACTATTGCGTCCGATAAGGCCACAGGAATTGAACACACATCCGAAGGGATTCAAGGGTGCATCGCCATCCACTGGCCTACGGGAATTCCCTGGTAAGTACGAATTATAATTTTTAGTTAAATGATTTAACTGATCCAGAATAAGTTGATTTGGGATCTTATGTTTTATCAAATGGATATCCTTAGTATAGGAAAATTATTTGGTTATTATGTGATAAAGGTTATATTAGAAGATGTTTTCTATTTTAAAAACACTATATGCCTAAGGAAAATAGAATACTTTGGGATTTCAATTGAGGATTTATGGTGGAATTTTATTTTGAAATAATCTATGTTTTTATTCTAGACACATAGATATTTGGGTTATTTATAGAAATTATTAACATATCATAGCGAATATGTGATTAGGTTAATTACTTTTTTGTATGAGACTTTATGAGTAGCTGATGTTATTTAGAGATAAATGTTAAGGTTTTTGTTAAAGACTATGTGATCAAATCCATAAAAATTTTGGGTTTCAAACTTAGTTTGAATTATTTTGATTTATTTTAAGGAAAATTGTGTATTGAATGGTCTTTGATGAGATTTGGGTGTTGTTGGTTCAATTTTGGAAATTAAGAGTACTATTTATTTTTTATAAAAGATTATCCTTTTGGGTAGTAGCTGATCTTGTGATAACCTTTTTGGTTTTTCTTAATTTCTAAAGATAGGGGAAATATATGGTTCATCTTTTTTGAATCATGTTATTCTATAAATTTTGATTCTAGCACTTTAGGTATAACCAAGTCATCTTGAATACTCATCATTTGGAGAGAAGATGAATTTTTGGTACAAACATATTTAAGGATAAAACTCTACTTGAAAAGTATGTATATTTCCTTATGTTTTTATTAAATATCATAAATAAATTCTCTAAATTTATGAAAGGGAACCTAAAGAATAAAACAATGTCCATTTAATTTTTTTACTGGGAATCAAATGTCATTTAACCTATCACAAGTTTGTGGTTTTTTGGTGGTTAAATTTCTCTTGATCCATGTTTTCATGGAATCCTTGTACATGTTATCTCAGGTGACCTTTATACTACTCTTTATTTCTTTTAATGTGATAGTTTTTGGACTCTTTTTCCGATGTGGGACTTTCAATGATGTTTCTAAACCCAATTTAAAAATTACAAGGATGCAATTTCCAAAAGGGGGAATGATGTAATGACCCATGAATTTATTGAATAATAATTTTTTTCATACCTATTAATATTTATGAATAATATAATATTTTCATTTTAAAGAGAGATCTTTTTCTGATATAGTACAAAACACACAACAAAATGTTTCTTTGAAATATTACATTGCACACAACATTGAGTTATACCAAAAAAATAATATAATAATATTGTTATTTTAAATTATATTTAATACATAGTCATTGTATTGGTGAGAATGAACATAGCATACAAAAATAATATTATTAGATGTAGTTACACTTATCCATTAAATTTGAGAGGCCTAAAATAATAATTAATCTGATTTTAAGCCTGAAAAACATTAATATTTTTAAAAGGTTGTTTTACCGCCTTTTGATGGTGAACCCCTTTTAAATATCGTTTTTGTCACCTTTATATGTTATATTTGAAAAAATAATATTCATCATTAGAATAATGACATAATAATTACATTGGTTGAAATTTTAGTATTTTTCTGATAAAGTTAAATTTTAATGAATAGTGGAAAATACCGAATTTTAATTAAAAAATCTTTTTAATTATAATTTATTTATATACTTATATTATAATTTTAATTGGTTTTAAAATGTAATTGGATTATATTTTTACAATTTAATACAATTTTTTTGGTTGTAATTAATTTCACTTTGAAATTGGACATAAACACATGTCAATCTTTTGGTAGTTTTTACTTTTAAAAAACATGATTTTTAGTTTTGACAACATGAATTAAATTTAAATTAATTTTCACAACTTCTATGTTTTGAATTAGGAAAAATTGACTCTACATTTTTAATCAAGAGTTCCTAAATGTTTAAATAGTAACCTTTTATTTTTAGACATTATGAATAGTGACTTCAGTAAATATTTTATTGATCATGGTTAAAGGGTAAATCTGGTAAATAAGGGTAAAAAATAATATTATTATAATATTAAATTACCCTAACACATGTCCTAACCCAATTTTATGAGATATTTATGACCATGGTCTTCCTTAGGTCGATTTTAGGACCCCATGGATCCACTTGTGTGTGAAAATGAAATTTAATTACTTTTAATTTAAAGATAAGTAAAATATAATCTAAACATATATCCTTTAGTAAACAAATTTGATATGGGGTTATATAAGTGAAATATTTGACTATAAATATTCATTTTAAATCTAAAATTATTTTCTACATCATGGTATTTTATTTATAAATTTTAGACATTGAATATATAAATTTAATTATGACACAATGGTGATGTAGTGATTGCATAATTAATAAAGGATTCAAATAAATGATATTATTAATGTTAAAATAAATGTAATTTTGTTATTTTGATTCCATTAATGAATTTTTTAGATGATATTTACATGTTAAATTTTTATTAATGATGTTTTTTTAGGTAATTAAGTTGTTATGGATTTTAACAAAAAGTCATGATATAAATAGTGTCAAAATTGACATAATTCATATTTTAAAATATAAAACATTTTATTAAATATTATAAAATTCAAAAAAATATATTATTCAGAAAAAAAGTTATCATAAGTAAAAAATTTTATTATTGACTCTTTAATAGGATATTTTTCATGTTTTGGTAACTATTGTGATTCTCAAAGTGTTAAATGCTTGATAAAATGGTAAGAGTAAAAAAGGCTTAAATAAAAAAAGATAAGGATTAAAAAATATCCAAAACCTGTATAATTATTATTTTATGATTTTATTTCAACTTATATTCATATTATCTTTTAACTAACTAATTTTTGAATCATTTATAATCGAAATATAATATATAATAAAATAATATTTCAAGATATTCCTTAAGTGCCCCTCTTCCCTCTTATAAAAGGCCACCATCTCTAACCCTTACTCACACCTCTCAATCCCCCTTGGCTCATCAAAAATATACCCAAATAAGTTTACAACATCTATATATCCCTTCTAGAATCCTTACCTTATGAATAAGACAACTGAAGAAATCCTTTTAGCTTAAATAAAAAGGAGTTACCCGATTTAAGGTAATGTTTCTCTCAAGATTCTTCCATTTATTTTCCTTCAAAAACACCCTAAACACTCTTTATTACATTATTTTATAACCATAATAGTATGTTAAATATACATGGATTTTTTTTGTTTTTATGAGAAGTTTTCAAACAACACTTCCACACACCTCTATCTAATGGATACAAATATACAGTTTCTGTGGACGACGAACTACTACATCTCATAACGATGATTCTTATATTACCTCCTACCACCTCTCATGGTGGCCATTATGATAGAACTAAAATTAAATATGATATATATTATATTTAGTTTATCTCTATTCTTTTTTTATTATCATTTAGATCATACCTTTATTCTTTTTATGTTGTATAAATACTATAATTTCATTTGAGGAAGTGCGGACTACCACCCCCTCAAAGTGATATGAATCATTCATGCAATACAAGGAACATATAAAAGATGAAATTAAGGAAATTATGTAACATATATAACATAGATATTATACTATAATTATAATATACCTATGTATCATTTATTTTACATTCCTTTAAAAATGAAAAATAAATGAAATTAGATTTCTTGCATACGTATGGCTTACCGTCTCCATGAATTGTGCATTTCATTTTCTTATATCCAAATATTATGGAATATTATAAAATACATATATAATATATAAAAATAAAAATATAATGGATACATATATTATATTTAAATCATGTATAAAATTCTGGAGATAATAGACTTTTGACCACATAGACAATTTGTAATAATAACAAGTTTATTTTTGACTCAAGTATCGAGCATCGACAAAAAGACCAATATAAACTTGAATAATTATATGATTGTTGTTGTAGGGTAATAAGTGATATAAATGGAATACTAAACTTTAAAAAATTATGAATCAAGTAGAATTTACTTAATTTTATTATTCAGGTAGACAAAGAATGAACAAGACAAGTCGGAAACAAGGTAAGGGACCATTCACCGTCCTCTTTTAGTCAAAGAATTATTTTACATTATGTATTTTAATTTATATTTTATTATGACTGGATATGTTCGTATTGTTTTTGTACATTTTATGTCCCAGTTTGAGAGACCCTTTTCTCTCCCATCAAATCATTTTTGAAATTTTAAAGTGATGTAGTTAGGCTGCTAAATTTTCATAAGGGAACTTCTTAACCCAATTTTCATTCATTGGGATAATCTTATACTTCTTGATTATGTCATTCTATGATTATGTGAGAAATAACTTTTTTTATCCTATCTTGTATTTTTATTTGATTTATGTTTATTTATATTAAATAAAAATAATCAATTTATTTAATTTACAAATTGATCTTTGTGAGGGACAGTCTAAATTTTCTTTCATTGAGGAATATTTTGATAATATACACCTCATTTTACACAGTTTATAATAAACCCTTTTGACTTTTACTTTTATTCAAAGGGAATATTTTATCTATGATGCATTTTACTAAATGACGAAATGAATGTTTATTTTTTTGTACGCGGTGATAACCACCTTTTCGCCACTGCAAGTATTACTTGATATTTGGAATGATTAACAAGCCATAGTGTTTTAAAAGGAAAAATAAATACCATATACCATTTTTACATATTTTAGTATCGGAAATAGTTTGATAAATCATTTATTATTTCAATATCTTGAAATGATATATTTTTATTGCAATGTGGAAATGTTATCTTTCCTTTATGATTATTTTATTTGTTATGGTTCTTGGGCATTGTTTAAGTATATGGGTGGTTCCGTGATAAACATTGGGATGGTGTGCTCGTGATAGCTCTCCAATAAATTGGGTAACAGACATAGGTAGACATTAATATTTCTTCTAAGATATTTGGGGAATATAATGTGACTGGTATTCTAAACATTACTCCCTATGTAGCAATCAAAGATACAATGTAAGTATGATATGGATGCCACCAGTTACTTTTATGTTTTCAAATTTCTACATGTTATTCATTAATCTTATTATTTTGTGAGGTATGTTAAAGATATTATGTTTTGTGATTGAAAATTATGATTTCATTGATTTTTATTTATTGATGGACTAATGCTTTTTCCCTTATTTTATCACCTTTAATAAGATTTTTATGCTCATACCATGTTTTTGAAATGTTTTTCCATAGGGTATAAGTATGGTTAATGGAATGGAAGAATTCAAGGATATTTATATTAAGAAAATAATTCTTGTTTTATTTAAGGAGTTTTATTATTGTAAAAAAATTGGATATAGTATAAGTGTCTAATTTGTAATCTTTTGAGATGAAATGTAATAGTTACGAACTAATTCCCTAAAAATTTAACCCTAAAAAGATATTCAATGTGAATTCTTTAATTAAATCAAGATTATGTGATGTTTAATGATAGGTCCGTATAGCTTCCCTAATATAGTTATAACCATTTCATCTCTTGCTTTAACTCCATCTCTAACTTCATTTTCTTTCCCAAGATGGAAATATATACATTGATTATGTGCATTGATGACGTTTTCATTACTTATTCAATGTTCACACACTATATTAGATTATAAAATTATGAATCACAATGTATAATTTAAAAACAAAACGTAAGATGAAAATTTATGTATAACTAATATCAAAGTCAAAAACATTGTTTTTATGGGAATATTCTCATGGTCCTTCATAGGTAAAAGTTACCTAATCTATATTTTCCTGAATTAGGTTCCCAAGGATTGTACTAAAATTTCTTTTATACCAACTATAATGACCAAAACCCTAGTATCATAGAGCTAGTGGTTACATTATTACACTGTTACTACATACATGAAGTCACATCCCAAATGACAAAATAGTTTATTAGTATTGATAAACTAGACACACACTGAAATCCTATATTAAATTTGAAAACATAAAATAAAATATAGGATTTTATCAGGTATCATCTTTATTACCATTATCATATCCATATATATTAATCATAAAACATTTCCCGGAATACTGAGGAAATAAAACATAAGAAAGATCTAGTATTAGATGCTCATAGAAGGAATTCATAAAATGGAAGATAGTAAGGCATGAATAGTTTGGAAAGAATGCCTGATAATCAAATAATTCAATATAAATAATCAATTGGGCTAGAAACTTATCTATGGATGTCATATCTGTTAAAATAATCACATGGTCATTAATAACTAATTTCATAATAATATAATGTAATGTTTTAAACCTCTAAACATAATTGAGGCCTTATGAAAAGACTTCTAAAATTACCAACAAGTATTCATGCCAATAAATCTATATAAATTTTTAAGAACTCTTCCAAATACCCAATATATTTATCCTCATTATACCTACTAATTAATAAAGGGGACATGTAATTATAGGCCCCACCCAACACTTTAAAATATTAATTCATTAATCATATGAATAAAAAACATAACGTAATCAGTATACCTTAAAAATTATTGATTGTTTGTGTTGGTTGAAATAATGAATGGAATATAAATACTTTCACTAGAAAAAATGGCCATAAACCATCCATAGAAATATGTTGGATGTCATAATAATATTTAAATGTAGTAAATCATAATATTTAATAGGGGATGTTAATATATATGGAAATCCTTCCAAAAGAACACTAAAAATTTTCTTACGAAAAATACCCTTTTCACTTTGAAAAAATAATTAAAATCTTTGAAATTCCCAAAAAACAAGGAAATTTTTTTATTTTAAATTAAACTTATAAACATTAAAGTAATCTTCAATTAAATTATGGATCATAGAAATATGAAATTATATTCATGTCGTATAAGTTAAAAAATATTCCTTTCACACTTTTGTAAAAAGGGAAAAAAGTAAATCATTTAGAAAATGACAAGAATAATACATTAAACCATTTTGAAAAAAAATCAAAAATGGGACAAAATACTTCAATAAATCATCAAAGAATAGTATTTTTTTCTTCAAAACATTTTTAAGAAAATATGGACATGGGAGAAACATATTCTAATCTGAGTAAAAAATCATACGTGGTTTTATGTAAAAACATTAGTTTGGTATATGAAGTACATAGAATAAAAAAAATGTAATTTGTAGAAATAACCATAGGAGAATAAAATAGATTTGATTTAAGATAGAAGTAACAAATAATTATCCTAGCAAATACTTAAACATAAAAAATCCTGAATGGTGTTAAGATTATGAAATAAACCCTTACCTCAGGTTTCAATTCCTTTTTATATGTCTGAAACTCATGTAAAATAAATATATATTTATTATAAATATATTATAATAACATTATAATATATATAATACCATATATTATTTACTTATAATGTTTTATAACCCATTTATTAATAATTCTTCGTTAATATCAATATTCTGTATAATAACTACTGCTTTTTTATTATATATTTTGGTTTGGTATTTTTTGTACATTTACATTTATCATGGTTGAATCATATAATTTTTTTAACCATGATATAAATATAATATTTATGTATTTATATTAATCATTAAAATATATAAATGTAAAAATAAATTACACTGTTTATGGAGATGGTTTCTTACACCTACGCAAAAACACTATTTTCACTTTTCAAAGGATTTAATGAAAGAAAGGTAAATAATAATAAAATTTTATTGTATAAAAATAATATCATATACATAATTTATAGTAATTAAACATATCCTTATTACTATTAGATTAAAATTGAAATGAAAACAAATCACATCGCTTTGTGGAGGTAGTAGTCTACACGTACACACGAGGGACATTACTGTTTTCCAATAGATTGTAAGGTGAGAAGGTATATATGAAAATATAATTCCAGAAGTATAATTATTTCATAATTATAATATATAAATATTAATCCAAACACAATAATAATCCATGAAATATTTTGGTGGAAATTGAATTTTATCACTATGTAGAGATGGTAAGTCATATGTAATCACAAGTGATACTTTCACTTCACATTTGATAGGAAAGTGGGTGGATAAAGATTATTTAATAATAATAATAATAATAATATTTAATTATATTTTGGATACTAAAGTTATTATTTTTTTAAGAATATAATTTTTTTTGAAGAGGAAAAGAATAATTAAAAAGAAAGTGATTGGTTATAGCGATTACATATTCATTGAAAATACTCCTTTAGATATCATATTGAGGGAACTAGGGTTGGTCTTTTAGTAATACCATAACCTCAATAATGTGTCTAGAATTGTGTATGAAATAATATTTTAGGTTTTGGTCAAGAACTAAGGAAAAAATTGGTGTAAAGAAGTGAAGGGAGGAGGTTCCCTTTTATAATTTAGGTGAGTTGTACTTTTAGAATTTTTTTTAAAATATTAAGTTATCATAAACTCATTATCAAGAAAAATTCTTCCAAATGGACATAAATTATAAGATAATTTATAATTAAGTTGAAATAAAAAAAAATAATAGAAGTTTTCCTGTTTTATGTTTTGTTTTAAACCCTATATTTTACTTTGACACCTTCGTTAACCATTTTTATCCTTAACCATGCTAACAAAAATTTTACTGTTAAAAGGTTATAATTATACATATAAGGTCAAAATTTTCTTATAAATGGATATGGTATGAAAATTTCATAATTAAATTATCCTAATTTTCCACTTTCATGTTTCTATTATTTTTAAATAATTTAATAAATTATTTTTTTGATAAAATATCATTAATATCAATTTTGAAAGTATTCAAAAAATTTTAATTTAAAGAAAACAAGATAAAGGTGTAATTTTAATGTAATCCATAAAAAAATCACTAATATTTTTTATTCATGTAAGAAAATTTGTGTAAAACTATAAAACACTCAAATTATGTCACATTTATTATTTTGAATATAATTATTTGTTATTTTTCCAGTAATTAAATAAATATAGATTCAGTGTTGTGAAATAATTTTGGGAAATTATTTAATACCGAAAAAGTATAAATAAATTACCATGAATAAAATAAGTTTTTTACTCTCAAAATACCTATTGAGATTAATTCAGAACTGTTTTCATCTCTATGTGGATAGAAAAGTGTTTGTTTAAAAATAAGAGTGTGTCATTATGTAACTTTCTTTTATTTAAATATTATATATGTAAATTTCATGGAAATTTAATCATTAAAAAATTTTCAATGATAAAGTTATAAGGGTCAAATTACCTTTATCCAATAATAATTAATATGAAATATTATAACCCTATCATATAGTTATAACTAATATTAACCCGATTTTTCCTTTACTGGGGTGATAAATTTTACCACGGTTACTCTTCATAATGTTTAAAAATAAAAGAGATATATTAAAAAAAATTTAAACTCCTATTTCTAAAAATTTAATATATATTACCAAATTAAATATATAAGCGTGAAAATTTAATTTTAAAATAATTTAACAATACACAAAAAGCTAATTTTTAGAAAAAACACATTTTTTAAATATAAAACCAGATTTATTTTTTTCCCATGCCTAATAAAATATTAGTAGAATATTAAACAGATTTAGTCAAAACATAATATATATATTTAATTAAAAGTATTCAACAATAGTCATTAATTAAAAAATTTAATATAAAAATATATTGTACACATAGAAACAAGTTTCTAGAAAAATATTTCTTTTATTTTCAAATGATTTTTATTTTTATTTATAATTACATGATAACCCATGAATTCATTTTACACATATGTAACCATATGTTTATATAGCTTTTTTATCCTATTCATAACCTCCAATCAAACAGCTAGGAAATAATTGTAAAATAATAATATTTTAAGAGTATATCATGGTTCGTTTAAAGATGTTGTTGTGTGTAATATAAGATTTTTAAAAAATTAATTTTTTTAAAAGAAATATATTCTAAAATATTAGGGTGTTACAATTTTAACCTTTATCACGATAACAAATTTTAAAATGGTTGCTAATCATTACAACGAAAAATGAAATGAAAATCATTAAACAATTTAAAAATTTTATTACCAAATATGTAATCAAGTTTATAATATTGAATTTCTATTTGAGGTAAAAATTAAATATAATATAAGTTCACAAAATTCTACAAAAAATGTTTTCAAATAAAAAATCATTTTAATCAAAATTTTTAGTTTATACTAAAATAATTTATAATGTTGATTCTCATAGAATTACTTGGATTATTTTTAATTATTATTTAAAATTTAAATTAAACCAAAATGAAAAAGGCAACTTTTGAATACTAGATTAAAAGAAAAGAATAAAAAATGTTTTTATTTGAATAGAAACATCACATTGTATTCAAAATGTTAAACATATCTTTCTATCTTTAAAATTATATTTTTAAATGTAATATATTATATATTAATTATATATTTGGGAAATAAAAATGTTTCAAAAACATTCATGTCATTTAAGTGTCATGGTAATGTCATAAAAGTGACTATATTTTAAAAATCTATATTATTTACTATTCACTAAAACACTATTTCATATAAATCTAAAAATTTGATCAGAAAATAAATTTGATATGATTAATTAAAAATTAAGTTTCATTTCATCAATTTTAATTTCCAAAATTCATGAATTTATATAATTAATAAAAATAAAATATATAAATAAAACAACTTTTATAAAAAATGGCTAGTTTAAACGTCAAGTTCCCATAATATTTATTAAAAATAAATTATTAATTAATTAAGTTTCAAATAATTATTTCATTCATTGAAGCACTTTAAAAGTGATAAATTTATTAAAACACAGAATATTTGAAATATTTTTTTTAAAATATCCCTTTTTATATTGAATGATTTTAATCATATCTCATTTATTTTTTATTTTCTAAACATTAAATTTTCTTTGTAAAATCCAAATAATACAATTTAAGTATCATAAGTGATTTCTATATTTATATTTAGTAAATGTTTATTATAATATGTTGTACATCATTTTAGATTGGTGTTGTGTGTAACGTATTCTATCGAGAATAATATTATTAAAATAAAAATTACATATTTAAATCATAGGTTGTTACATCCTCCAACCATTAAGTAAATTGTATCCTTGAAGTTCTCTAAATTTTATTAACAAAATTAATGTATATTGGTATAGAAATAATCCTAGATGTCGATAAGTTATTTCAAAGTTACAACTTCAAAAACATTGTATTTCTTAATTAAAAATTTCTAAAAATATATATGAACCATTATAAGACTCATACTGAGTTTTCAAAATCATAGATTGATTAATAAATTCTATTTTGAACATAATAATTTATAGATTTATCTTTATCTTTCTTAAGTTAATATATTATTTTACCACAAAGATAGTTAGTAAATGAAAATATACTTACATTGTAGTTTTCCATTCCATAAGAATAATTTCATCCATTTGATCTCTTTTTGAAAAATTATTCACTAGTTCTTCATCTCGTATTTTAAATGATAAATATATTGATCATTTTTTAGGCTTGAAGCTCTACATTTAACTTTTAATAGATCATTATATCTACAAAATGGATGGAAAGTTATTCCTTCTATCTTTAGACATCTACTAAAATAAAAGTGTTTAGAAAAGTAGAGATAATACCCAAATGAAATATGAATAAACCTTTACATGAATAAATAATACATTAGTATCCAATTCTACAAAAAATATTCCAAAACTTCAACTCAAATATAACCTTAAAAGTCTTTAAAATATTCCCAACAAAGTTAAAACTATAAGAACTCATCCCCAATTTCTTGGATATGGTGCCTTATTTTATTACCTTGGATTATAAATAAGGAATATGGATCTCAAAGGACCGAGTATTTTAGTAGATTTGCAAACAAGATATATACATATATTCATCATTAAAACTTGGAATTAAATACCACACATAAGGTTTACTGGGAATGTCAACAACTATAAGTTTTTCCTACAGGTCATACATAAAAAACTTCTTAATATCCTGAGAAAATGAAACATAGAAAAGGGGTGAGCTCAAATGCTTAGTAAGGGTAATAAATACAATGGAAGATATCTTAAATATAAACTTAAGGAATGGTAAATAACTAAAAACACATGCCTTTAAAAAATAAGTTTGAACATATTATTGAAGGATTAAGAGATGAATAAATAATTCCATAGTAAAACATAATCTTGGGTATTCTACTAGTTGAATAACCACATGAAATATCAATACTATTTTCATAATGAGGGAATGTATAATGTGAGACATCATAACCCTACCATCAAGGCCTTGTGCCAAGACCATAAATATCCATTTTGTCAAGGCCTCGTGCCAAGACCATAGTTTGTCTTGTGAGACCTACCGATGCATCGAGGGGCTATAGTGGGACTCAACCAAAACATACTAAGTCCAATGCATTCATCATATGAAATGGGATAAACATAAAAACATATACATTCATATGGAAACTAATATATGAAATGTAAATAACTTTCCCTGAACATTAAGTATAAATACTAACCATTCATTGTAAAATGGTGAATAGTTTTAAGATAGCACATCCATATTCAAAATAATAATAAACCATTCAATTAAATGTTGTAAATTATATCATAAAATATTAATTCCAATAATACATAAGAATCAACAAGAGTGTTGAAATAGATGAAGACACTCTTACAAAATCATCAGGTTATTCTTGAGGTAAATACTATTTTACTTTGAAAAGATGAGTTCTTCTAGAAGAATATTTGTATAAAAAAAGCGATGTTAGATAGTATTATCATAAAAATGATATATTTTATAAATATATTTTTTCTTCTAAAAACAGATTATAGTGTGTCCTTGAAAATATGTATGAATATGAGAAATTCCCTTGAATCTGGATCGCATTTCGGGAAGACTTTTTGGAAGATACTTTTAAAAGATATAACTCCCCAAAAATGAAGGTAGGAATCTATTTGGTACAAATATATAGAAAATTAACATAGAATTTATTAGGAGTAAATATGAGTAAATAATAATTTAATTGAGTTAAGTAGAGAATAAGAGGAACCGAAATGAAAATGGAGGTTCGGGTAGAAAACCCTTACCTTAAGTCCATTGGTGTTCCTCACTTGATTTTAATAACCGAAATAATAAAATTTAAGTCCATAAATTAATAATTACATAACCTCCTCATCATTTAATTGATTTATTATAACCTTATTAGGTTTATTCATGTCCTTTTGATGGGTTAAGGGATTAAATTTCATTGTTTGGGAGTGTTTCCTTCCCTGGTTTTCATGATTGGGTTACTTATATTCATGCACAGATAAACATGAAGAATGAGAATAGATGCCTATAATTGAAGTTTTTTGTTATTATTTAGCAACCATATAATTAAATTGTCATAAAATTCATTTGGTTATTGGTAGTTAATATGAATCATTATATAAACCATTAATGACAAGTATTTGGGTTAGTTAGCGGTTCTTGATCACACCAAACTTATTTTGATTTATAAATCAATATAATGTGTACATAAGGATTACAGAACAATAAATAATTTATAATACATATATTATAATCTGATTCAACCATAATTTTTTTTAATTTCCTGAATTGAAGACGATAATAGAAATTGAAAACACGTCATCCTTGAATGTGATAAATTAACACATCTCGGATGGTGTTTTCATTTATAGTATAAAATAAAGGGAAAGGCTATATGATAAATAATTATTCATTTTTCATAATAACATTACAGTAATTGTAAGTTAATGGATTCATCAAAAAATTTGGATGAAAGGAGGTGAGGAAACAAAAATAAAATAAAGGAACTTTAAATAAAAGAAAAGATAAGAGAAATTTACCTTTTGAAGTAATCTTCCTTGACAGCCTATTTAGGGGAGAGGTTTTGGTATTTTTATGAGGCCAAGGGATTCCAGACATGTGGGAGGATCTTGGGATGATATTTTATACAAATTTAGATAATTACCAAGGCTTGAGAGGAGTGAAGAGAAGGGGGAGTGAGGGGGGTTATAATGGAGGAGAGGAGGGTTTTCCCATTATTTTACTCATTATTTTATTATGTTTCCAAATGAAATCAATATTATTTATTCATTTGACCAATAATAGTAATATGTGCATGCTATTTCAAACCAAGTTGTCTTACCTCATCCTTACATCACCTATGACTCAATAAATTATGTGTTTAGTATTTATCGTAAATTATCATATTTTACTATTCACTGAAAATTGAAGTATTTTTGAAAAATCCCCAAAATTCACCCCAACCATTTTCTGATGTGTATAATTCAAAAATGAAATACATTATTTTAAAATCATTTTATAAATATTTTTAACTTAATTTTTATGTAAAATCATAATTTATTGGAAAAAACAACATTAAAACTATAACTTGTTTTCTAACACATTGAAAAATTAATCAAGTTCCCATAAAATTATCTTATAACCAAAATCTAATAAAATAAAAATTTATGATTATATTTTATGAAAAAAAAATTCAGTTTTAAATTATTAAATTAATTATAAAATTGTAATTTAAATATTTATGACATACAAAAATACCAATACATATACAATGATTATTTCTTCACTTATAAGATGTCTAAATTGTATTTATAACTTTATGGGTGAAGTTTCTATTTTTTGTCCAATTTACTATTCATTACTATTCATTATTAATCATAAGGGTATGATACTATTCATAAGGGTATGTTACTATTCATAAAAAACTATGTTGATTCTATCAGACTCTAAATATCTTACTGAATGCAATTGTGATTTTTAGTTTTTTAAAATTAAAATCCTAGAGGTGGAAAAAATTATGTTTAATGGATAATTTATAACAAAGTGGTTTTTTTAGAGAATCAGTGTTTTATTCATTCAATATTAAAATTATTTTCCAAATCTTGGGGTGTTACAATATCCCTTCAGAAAAATTTCATTATCGAAATTACTAGAATGTTAGCTTATTAAAAGAGTTGTGTAGTTATTTATCATAAACTACTTAGGATCTGATGTTGCTTGTTCGATTTTATGATTTTTCCATTTTATCTTTACCAATTGAGTTTTCTGATTCCTCAACACTTGTTCTTTACTGTCCAGAATCTGGATATGATCTTCACAGTAAGATAGGTTAGGTTCCAATTCTATACCTTTAGAAGTGAGGCCATGTGTTGGGTCTAGCATGTACTTTCTTAGAAATGAGACATGGATCAAATTATGTACTTTAGACAGGTTAGGTGTTATATCCAAACGATATGCAACAACTCCAATTTTCTCTAGAATTTAAAAATTTATAATGTACTTAGGGCTCATTTTCCCTTACTTCATAAATAATATACCGTTATTTAATAGAGATACTTTCAAGAAAACATGATCTCCAACAAGAAATTCCAAATCCTTCCTTTGATTATTGGCATAGATTGTTTCCTGCTATGAGATTCGTTGATATTGTTTTGAATAGTCTTCACCTTTTCTGTTGTTTCCTCCACAAGATTTGGTCCCACAAGCTTCCTTTCTCCAACTTCATCCCAACAAGTTGGTGTATGACATCTCTTTCTGTAAAATTCTTTATATGGTGCCATTTGAATACTTGAATGGAAACTATTATTGTAGAAAAACTCCACTAAAGGTAGATATTGATCTCATATACCTTGAAAGACATGTGAACATTATCTCAACATGTCCTCTAAGGTTTGGATCGTCCTTTTTGATTTCCCATCAGTTTGTGGGTGGTAATAAGTACTCAAATGAAGATCTGTACCCAAATCTTTCTAAAGACTTTTATAGAATTTCAATGTAAATCGAGGTTCACGATCAGAGACTATTGAAATAGATTCTCCCTGATGTCTTTAAACATTAATGATATAGATTCTTGTAAGTTTCTCCAGTGTAATATCCTCCCTTTTAGTAAGGAAATGTGCAGATTTCGTAATTTGATCAACAATTACCCATATCGCATCATTCTTTCGTAGAGTTTTGGGTAATCTAGTTACAAAATCCATGGTAATTTCATCCCATTTCCATGTAGTAATAGGTAAAGGTTTCATAAATCCTCTAGTATTTTGTCATTCGACCTTTACTTGTTGAAATAGAAAACATCTTGATTCATAATTAGCAATTTCACTCTTCATGTTATCCCTCCAAAAATGTTCTTTCAGACCGCTATATATTTTAGTGCTTCTAAGGTGTATAGATGAAGTCAAGCTATGGTCATCATCCAATAACTCTCTTTTCATCTTGGGTATAGAGGGAACACATAGCCTCTTTCCAAATTTTATAATTCCATTTTCACGCCTGAAGTCAGCCTACTTCCCATATTTCACATCATTAATTTTCTTCTAATGATCCTCTTCATCAGACTATGAAGCTTTGATTCTTTACAATAAAGATGGTTGGGCAACCATTTGAAAAATTATTGATGTTTCACGTTCTTTAATAATTCCCATATCAATACTAACTTTATCCATGTACAAAGGATCCTTTTAAATCCACATTTTTGTTTAGAACACTATGATCCTTCCTACTTAATGCATCAACTACCTTATATGCCTTTCTTGGATGGAAGTGTCTGAAACAATCATAATACTTGAGTAGTTCAAACCATCTCCTTTTCCTTATGCTAATTTATTTCTGTGAGAAGATATATTTTAGACACTTATGATCCATATATATATCACATTTTTTCCATAGAGATAATTCCTCTATATCTTTGGAGAAAAGATTACCACAACTAACTGAAGATCATGATTAGGATAGTTTTGTTCATGAATTTTTAACTACCATGATTAATAATCAAAAACTCTATCCTTATGCATAAGGACATAACCAAGTCCTTTTTTGATGCATCATTATAGATCCCAAACCCATCATTCCCCAATGGTAGACTGATAATCGGTGGATTCACTAATCTCCTCTTCAATTCTTCAAAACAAATTCTCACATTCTCTCTTCCATACAAGCTTAACCCATTTACGTGTATGATTGGGCATTGGTTTGGCTAAATGGGTGAAATTCTGAACGAAACACCGATAGTAACATGATAAACCAATAAAACTATGTACCTCAGTTACATTTGTTGGAGTATGCCATTATTGCATAGCCTTTGTCTTCACAATATCAAGAGATATTCAATTCTAAGAGAAAATGTGGCCAAGAAAGAAAATTGATTGAATCCAAAGGTCACACTTTCTAAACATCCCATATAATTCATTTCTTTTATGATTCTTTAGGATAGTGCACAAGTGGTTTTAATTATCTTCATATATTTTAGAGTATACCAAGATATCATCAATAACTACCACAAAAAATTCATCAAGATATTCCTTGAAAACTCTATTCATTAGATCCATGAAAACATAGGGTGCATTAGTAAATCCAAAAGGTATTAATATAAACTTGTAATTCCCATACCTAGATTGAAATGCGGCCTTTGGAACATCTTACTTCCTCACAAGCAATAGATGATATCCAGATCAAATATCAATCTTCTAAAAATATTGGGATCCATGAATTTGATCAATTATATCATCAATACGAGGTAGGAGATACTTGTTCTTTATTATTATAGCATTGATCTCCCTATATTCAATGGACAACATCATAGATCCATCTTTCTTCTTAATCAAAAGAACATGGGATCTCCATTGAGAAACACTAGGAAGAATAAATCCTTTATCACTCAATTCCCCGATTTGTTTATTTAATTCAACTAATTCCACAGTGGCCATTCTATAAGGAGTCTTTGATATCATTCTTGAACTAGGAATTAAATCAACATAAAACATAATTTCCCACTCTAGAGGATGTCTAGGTAAATCCTCTAGAAACACATCAACATATTCTTTCACAATAGGTATTTCCTTTATTTTAACATTCTTTTTCTCACCCATAGTTATTGAATTACCTTCCACCCCAATAATTGAATTCAGTAGAGCTACTGGGGGTGGATAAAGATAAGAATTATCTGGAGATATTTCTACTATAAAGATAAGGGATTCAACTACATTATCAAAAATTGTAACTTTCCTTTTCTTAAAATATATATTCACATCATAATGTGAAATCCAACTCATAAAAAGTATTATATCAAATTTAATAATGGGTATGATGATAAGGTTAGAAACTAAAGCATGTTTATGTGTCATGAGGGGGACTGATTGACACGTCTTTATTGCAATGATACATTCCCTAGGAGTTTTGACTGATAACTCCTTTATTAAATAAAATTGGACATGTCTAATTTTCATAGAAAATAAGGAAGATATAAAATAATGTGATGGTCCATAATCAAATAAAGAATTGTCTAAGTTCGAGGAAACGATTAATGTACCTACCTCCACATCGTTAGAAACATAAACCTCAGAAGTTGTGACTGCATAAGCTTGGCCTTACTCCCTTGCCCTTATTTGGGGAATGTTTCCCTGATGATTAGGATGTTCATGTAAATAATGCCCCATGTCTTTACAATTTTATCATTAAACATTGGTTGTTTCTTTCTTCCCCTTTAAATCATGAGATTGGTTCCCTTTTTCTCTTCACTTGTAACAGAATCACATTCCCTTCAAGTGCTTTATTGGGTGTTTCTTCCCAAAATTACCACAAGGTGGAACATAAACTCTTCCCTTCTTCCCCATTTACTTATTTCCTTTCCCGAAGTTTTTAGCATCCCTCTTCTTGTCTTTCATTCCTATAAATTAATAAGACTTAGAAAATTCCTTTTCTCTTTTGATAGAACTTGAGACTATATATTCATATAATGAGAAACATTGTGAGACTAGATCCCTTCAAAGGAATGGTTTTAAAACATCAAAGAATCAATCAATATTTCTCCTTAGATTACATATGTAGTCCACCACATGTCTTTCTAACCTTTTCAAGTTAGCTTCATACTTTTCGACATTCTCATCATCTATTTCCTCAAATTTAGAAATTTCCTTTCCATATCTACTCATTGTTCATGAGGGAAGTATTTTTCTATGAATATTTCCTTAAAATACATCCATTTCATTTATTATATTTCTTCCACCCACTTTTTGTTTTGGATTAAAGACCACCACTAATACATATCTCTCGATAGTTGATAAACTGCCATGACAACCTTTCCTCTTTTGTTACATCCCAAGGTGAGATATATCTTCTCTAATGAACTTATCCACTTGCCTACTATGAATGGTGTGGTTGTCCTATTAAATGATGGAGGTTGTTGTTACATAAAGTGATCTAACATATATACCCCATGTTGTGGATCTGGATGCTCCATAGGGGTAAGGTTATTATTCATAACTAGAGTCAGCTATCCCAGTGTAGATATAAGTTACTCAGTACCATTCAAAACACCAGATCCAATATCATTATCTTGCATTAGAGGGAAATCCCTAAATGGAACATGCACATTCTTGTGCCTTCCGATCTTTCTACTAGGGGCCATTTCTAAATAATGGCATACACTAGATTAGGTTATGAAACGTAATTTATAATCTCAACGTAGAAAAATACTTAGCATAAATAGAAATTTATACATAGTTAATCTCATAATCGTAAACATGGTTTCTTTGAGAAAAAAATGAAATTTAAATCCTTTATAATAGCTTGTAATGAAAATGTGAGTTGTCTTAAGAATATCCCTTGGAGTGTCAAACCAGGTGTAGAGTAAGGCTCGTTGTCGTATACTAGGATACCCTAGGTCAATCCTGAAACTCCATGTCAAATTTTTCACTCCTAGGTACATCTGTGCCATAACCACTTCCAGTTGTAGTATCCAGACAAGGATGTATTTTCTAGATATATCAACATAATATATTCCCTACCAAAACATTATAGGATTTTCTTGTTTGTTTATCCTGAAATAATATCTTAGGGTTTTGTTCCCAAATCTATGTTTTCTAAATCTATTTTCCATGTTTTAAATTAAACATCCTCTCATACCAAATGTAAGGACCTGAACCCAGTTTCTCAGTGTCGATGCCTTATTTTATTATATTGGCATATAAACAAGGGATAGGCATCCTGAATGAACGATTAGTTTAGAATCTTTGGAAAAATGATGCGTACATAAATTCATTATTACAACTTGGAAATAAATACAACACATAAGTTTTATTGGGAACATCCACAACTATAGTTTTTTGTGTAGGTCATTCATAATAAAATTCTTCATGTCCTGAGAAAAATGAATCCTAAGAAAGGGGTGAGCTCAAATTCTCAGTAAGGGTAATAAATATAGAGGAAGATAACATAAATATAGACATGATCCATGGTGAATAACTAAAAACACATTCCTTTAAAAAATGTTTGCACATAATATGGTAAGATTAAGAGATGAATAAATAATGTCATAATAAACCATAATCATAGGTATTCTACTAGTCAAATAACCACATGAACTATCAATACCCATTTCATAATGAGGGAATGAATAATGCGGGACATCATAACCATAATTTCAAGTCATTGTTCCAAGACCATAAATATCCATTTTTCTAGGCCTTATGCCAAGACCATAGTTTGTCTCATGAGAACTACTAATGCATAGAGGGGCTATAGCAGGCCCCAACCGACACTTACTAAGTACACTTAATTCATCATATGAATGGGGATAAACATAAACAACACATATATTTATATTGAAAATAATATATGAAATTTAAATAAATTTCTCTGAACATTAAGCATAAACACTAACCATTCAGTGTAAATTAGTCAATAATTTTAAGATAGAACATCCACAATCAAAATAATCATAAACCATTTAATTAAATATGGTAGATGATATTATAAAATATTAATACCAATAATAGGTAAGAATCAACAAGAGTTCTGAAATAGATAATGATACTGTTATAAAATCATTGAGTAATTCTTGAGATAAATACTCTTTTACTTTAAAAAATAAGAGTTCTTTTCAAAATATAATTGTATCTACCTAGAAGTAAAGGAGGATAGTATTTTCATAATAAAATGAGATATTTTATAAAGATAATTTTGTAAAAAAAATATATTATATATTTCCCTTGAAAATAGGTATGAATTTTATAAATTCCATTGAATCCGGCTTGCATTTCTGGATGAATTTTTGAAATTTCCCTTTAAAATGTATAACTCCTCACAAATAAAGGTAATATTCTAGTTGATAAAATTATATATATAACATTATCACAAAATTTATGAGCATTAAATAAGAATAAATAATAATTTAATTGAGTTAAGTAGATAATAAGAGTAACTTGAATGAAAATGGAGGTTCGGGTAGAAAACCCTTACCTTAAGTCTGTTGGTGTTCCTCAATTAATCTTAATGACCTGAATAATTAAATTTAGGTTCTTAAATTAATGATTCCAGAACCTCCTCTATATTTAATTTATTTATTATAAACTTATTAGGTTCAATGATTTACTTTTTATGGGTTAAGAGATTCAATTTCATTGTTTCGTAGTATTTCCTTCCTTGATTTTCAGGATCATTTTACTTATATTCATGTACGATTAATCATGTAGAATGAGAATGGTTGTCCAAAAAAGAAGTTTTAGGTTATTAGTGAAAAAACATAAGATTACATGGTCATTAAATTCATTTGGTTATTAGGAGTTAAGATGAATTATTATATAAAAAATTAATGACAATTGTTGGGGTTAATTAGCGATTCTTGATCATAATGAACTTATTCTGATTTACAAATTAATATCATGTGTACAAAATGATTCCATAACCTTAAATAAGTTATAATACATATTTTATAGTCTAGTTAAACTATCAAAATCATTTCATGACCATAATTTCATACGATAATAGAAATTGAAAACCCATTGTCTTTGAATGTGATAAATTAACACATCTTGGAGATGAGGAAATAAAAAAGAAAAGGAAGGAACTTGAAATAAAAGATAAATTTACCTCTTGAGGTAATCTTTCTTAAGAGCCTCTTTAGGGGAGAGGTTTTGGTATTTTTATGAGACCAAGGGTTTATGTACATGGGGAAGGAACATGGGAGGATATTTGAGAATAATTTATAAAAGCCACAAGGCTTGAGAGGAGTGAAGAGAAAAGGGAGTGAGGGGGGTTATAGTGGAGGAGAGGAGGGTTTTCCCATTATTTTACTCAGTATTTTTTTATTTTGCCAATGAAAACCAATAGTATTGATTATTGTTCCCAAGAATAGTAATATGTGCATGTGATTTCAAACCAAGTGGTTTTAAATCATCCTTACATCACCTTTGACTCAATAAATCATGTATTTAGTATTTATCATAAATTATCATATTTTACTATTCACCTAAATTTAAAGTATTTTAGAAAAATCCTAAAAATTCACCCCAACCATATTTCAACGTGTAGAATTTAAAAATGATATCCATTTTTTGAAAATCATTTTATAAATATTTTTAATTTAATTTTAAATAAAATCTTAATTTATTCAGAAAAAACGACTTTTAAACTATAACTCATTTTATAACACCTTAAAAAATTAAAAAAGGTCCCATAAAATTATCTTATAATCATAATATAATAAAATAAAATTTTGTGTTTAAATTTTATTAAAATAAATTTGGATTTTAAATTAATAAATTAATCATAAAATTGTAATTAAAATATTTATGACATGCAAAAATACCAATAGTTATACTATGATCATTTATTCACTTATAAGATGCCTAAATTTATTTATACATTCATGGGTGAAGTTTCTATTTTTTAGTCCAATTTACTATTCATTTATATTCATAAGGCTATGTTACTATTCATAATGGTATGTTACTATTTATCAAAAACTAAGTTGATTCTATCTGACTCTAAATATCTTACTAAATGCAACTGTGTATGTCAGTTTTTCAAAATTATAATCACAGAGGTGGAAAAAATTATGTTTATTAGCTAGGTTATAACAATGTGGTGTTTTTAGAGAGTCAATGTTTTATTCATTCAATTTTAAATTTATTTTCAAAATCTTGGGGTGTTACAAAAAATCCAATAATTTGAGAGATTTGATCACATTTTCTCTCAAAATCAACATAACATTTATCTACAATCAAAATGAATCACTCATAAAGTCATATACCAAAAATATATACTCTGATCATATATTCTCCAAAATATGATAACATTTTCCAAAAAAAAAACTTAAATCACCAAATAGCCACAATAGAATCATATATAATTCCAAAATTCATCTCAATATTTATTCCTCAATTACTATTAACCATGTTGACATATGATCCCATATTAACTAATAATTTTCCATTTACCTTAATTTCAATAATTTTAGAACTAATATAATGATCTTATTCAAAAATAACTTTAACTACCTACTCACAAAGTCACTTTTTAAATCCCATGGTTATCTGTATAATAAAACATAATGTAAAAACCATATATCCTAATTAAAAAAATCCCTCATCATCAGATACTATATTAATCCAAATGGTTATCTATACTTAAATCATGCATTTTTTCCGAAAACCTAATGAAAATATCTCAAAATATCATTAATCACCTTTGAATACAATCACATAAGACCACAAAAGGGTATCTATACTTTGTAACTTATAATAATTATAAAAAATCAACCAATTATTAATTAAAATACCACCATATTAGAACTCTTGTGACCCTATATGTAGACACTACAATAATTAAACTTCATTCAAAAATATTTAACTAATATTTTCCATCATTTGTAATTATACTTCATTTCATTAAAATAATATGAATTATTTCTTAAGATTCATTAGTCTGAATCTAATAATGTTTCCACTTTTTAAAAAATAAAAAATGTTAAAATAATTCATATCTTTTATAAGTTATTCATAGTTTCTTCATATTCAAAATATAACCTTGCTAAAACCTTATTAATATGATATTTTCATTTAGTTTCACTATCAGTAATCATTGGAAATCATTTTTTATAATTCCCACACCCCCCAAATTTATAATATTAAATAGATATATTAAAAAAAACCTTATTCCCCCTATTGTGTTAACAAAAATCATCATTTTTTCCTTGGTAATTTATTACTCTATTCCATCCTATACCATTTATAAAACATATTCATGTTTCTTTGATATATTTCCCTAGGTTTTTCTGTTATATTAATATTTCTAAAGTTGAATATTTTTACCTTTATAATCCTTATGACCAGAAATTCCATAAAAATCCAATTTTCTTTTATTTGGTGTGTTAAGAACTCACCTAGGTTATGTTTTTTAATCATAAATCTAGGTAGTAGGTTAGACATAAACATAATATTTTTCTCTATATCTTATATCTTGTTGGTTTTCTCATTTATACAACCACCACATTGTCCTTAACAAAACCAAAAATAGTTAGTGTGAGTATATCAAATAAAAGCATAACAAAATATCTTATCAGAATTATAAACACTAAGGCAACCTTAACCATGTCAACTTCTTTTATATGTTTTTTATTCATAAAAAAATAACCATATTTATAAATAACATATTAACCATTTTGGTTATAGTAGTATTTTACTTATGACCATGAACCATTATATTAAACCTTGAGGTTTTCTAAATATTTTAAACAATAATCATTTAACAAAATCCCATCATATAAATTTATCTAAACCTAGTTCTGATAAAAACCGTAGCATCCCATACCTGTGTACCCAGATCAATAACTAAAAACATAATTGTTACGTACTAGTTTTGATAACAGTTCAAGTTACGATATTTTTTTCTTCCACAAATAAAACATCAAGTAAATTATTAAGACACTAACATATGAAAGAATATTTTTATTTTTAGTGTTTTAGATAATTATAAAAATCAATACAAAACAAAACTCATATCTTTCTCACCCAATTTACATATTCCCATTAGACCCATATTTTCTTATTCCATAATAATTCTTTAACATCTCTTACAAAATTCTTCACATGTGATAGCCTTATAAATATATCATATGTATTTCTATTCTTCATAACCAATGTTAATAAAAATATAATAAAGGGAGAGAACAAATTATTATAAAGGGAAAACATATAGTGTAATATCTCATAGATACATACGGTATAAATAGAAAGATAGAGTGGATAATCAATACATATCTCACATAGTCAACAACATGAGCATGAATATCATAAATGGATAATATCAATTTCTTAATCATATTGACAATAATAATTGATTTTATAATGATGCAATGAATAATTTAATACATCAACATCTCATAATAAATTTATTGTACCAATAAAACATAAAAATACCTTAATGGACTTATTCAAGGACACATAAGTAACTATATGGAATCACACATTTTTTTAAATAAGTTGTCATTACATGGTGCAAAACTGAGGATCTTTTCAAGTTTATTTTCACGGAAATAAGATACATAATACATGAAAAATTAAAAAATTCATCTAAGACCACTTTGAGACACCTTCATGAGTTTACCCTATGTTACTTTCACTGCATCTCATATCTTGTGGACATATATCAAATGAAAGGGGTGAGCATAAGGCTAAGTAATAGAATAAGAAAAAGAGACATATAACATATGATCTTGAGACGTATCAATGAAATCATAAGGCATAATGATAAGGAATGAGAAAGAGGCATATCATAATAATAATAACATGAATCATAACATATAAATATGGCTACAATATTTAAATGATACATTCATAATCATATCACCAAGGTTTATCACCAAGGTGTCATAAATGAAATTTAACAAGGTTATTTACCAAGGTATCATAAAACATGTAATCTTGATAGAATAAATTATTTACCCAATGCAGTCGAGAGATATTATGTAACAAATTAGATGTATGTTAATTTCATTTGAGCCATGTAGAATATAATAATTCGTTTAATAAAAAACCTATGGAAAATAAATAACGAGTTTCTTATCAAAATATTAGTGTGTAAAAGAGTTTAAAGATATAATCATTACATCATTATTAACCCATGAAAATGTGAGTTTAATATATGTAAATACCTAAATCAAAAATTCCTTTTAAAATTATTTTTAATATCCATTGGATAGATAAATTTCGGTGGTATTTAAATAAAAAGTAAAATAAAATTTCCCATTTAAAAGGGAAAAATTTGAGATGTAAATTTGGAATCATAATGGGTATAAAACATGGTTTTAGAAAAGGTAAAACGAGAGAGAATTAAGGTCCAAAATTTATAAAGGACTAAATTTAATGTAATGGGATGATATAAAGTAGACAAAAAGAACTTTCCTTGGTATTTATATGACATACCACATAATAAAGGGAGCTTTAATGGAAAATAGACGGGATGATTTCTATTACCTTGAAGATTTGTTCCTAAAACATGAGAATGGAACCTTGGAGGCTTGAGGACACCTTGGGAGAAAACAAATCACAAAAAAATCATGGAGTAATGATTGGGAGTAAATAGAAATGGATAAATGGGTGGGTATTTATAGAAAAAGTGGAGTATTTGTTTAATTATTTCCAAATATAAGTCTTGGAAAAGTAGGTCATGGAAAATGAAAAACCATTGGTTTACCCTTATTTTTCTCATGGTTTATGAAATTTGGGTCCACTTTTATGATAATTTAATTTTTTGAACCTAACTCCAATATTTAATACTTATTTTTCTACGGAGAATTAAATATTCCACAATGTAATATCTTTAAAAATAAAATTGTCATTTTTAGACACTGTAAATTAATTAATTTTTTTTAAAATTGGATAAAATCAATTAAAATAATTAAAATATCGTAAATAATAAATTTTAGGAAGTGGAATATTTTTAATTAATTATTAAATAATTATAAAATAAATATGATGTAATAAAATATATCAAAACCCTAAAAGTATATATTTTTTACTTATAACAAAAAAATAAATAATTTTAGAGAATTCCCATAAATTCAACCCAAACCAATTTCAACATACTTATTTAAAAATTGATGTTTATTTTATCTAATTTTTTTTGATAAATATGATAATTTTATCTTTTTAATATGAAAAAATGTATTTATTTAAAAATAGCAGTTTTTAAGTTATAGTAAAATATATGATACTTAAAAAATAATTTTCTAGGCCATTATAAAATTATATAATCATTTATTATTTAAATAAAATTTCATTACTGAATATTTCATTAATACAAAAAACTATTCATAATACCTTTGTGTATTATACAATTTTTATATATTTTCTCAAAAAATAAAATTTTGTTTTACTTATATCGAAGACTAAAAATGTAAAATTAATCTCAATTAAACATATATTTTGTTAAGAAAAATATTCTTAATATTAAATGATGGAATAAATTTTTTTATAAAATTAAATTTACACTATGTTCTGGACGTGTGACCCCTTATTACACCTGCATAAGCCCTAATAGTAAGGTGTTTGATTGTGGTTGTTTCATGGGATTAATCAACTAACATCGACCAATTGGTAATATCCACTAGCTTGAACTTCTGCTATAGTCAATTTCATTCAAGTTTCACTTACTGAATCTCTGCTTCGGATTGGTTATAGGAAAGCACTATTGATAATACCTCCCTCTGAAGTTCTGATAAATGGGCTTCAAATGGATTGACTCTAATGGTTGAGGCCATTAATTATTCTTTCTATATCAATTATCCTTTTTCATTACTACTTATAAAAACTAATTATAATTGTAAAATTGTCATACAAGGGTATATTTTCATATGGTTATATGGACCAATGGTCATATAATAGTCGAATCCGAGTGATCACATTTTCCTTTAAACCATATAAATACCAGTTTATTATTTTACTCAAAATTCACTAACATTTTACTTTATGTTATATTATAGTTCTATAATATTGATTGGTTTAATAAAATTTTGTTTTATTTCTATATCCTATTCTGTGGGGGTGACAATTATAATAGATTGATGTTATCCTTACTTTCCCATTTTAGTTGTTCCATTTTATATTTTTTTCTCCATTTGTAATGTTTAGAAATATAATTGGTTTCAAATATAACTAATTTAATGTTCATTGACAAAGATATAAAAAAGTTTGGTTTCTATTTTTTGTATAATATTATAAAACACACATTTATTTTGGAAACAAATATCATTTAAAAATTGTGTGTCACTACATTCTTCCCCCTTAAGAAATTTCATCCCTGAAATTTCAACTCATTCTCTTAGTTGAACAAAGGTGAGGGTAATTCTATCTCATTGACTCCTTAAGTTATCACATCACTTCATGTTTATGGTTCCCCCATAAAACATTGAAAAGTTGGGTAGTCTTATTGCATAGAACCTTATCTAAATGGTCCAAGATCGCCACCGACTACTCCTCATAAGAGAGGACATGTTCCAGTTATAAAACCTCCATATTTAGTACCTGAAAGGGATCAACTATATACATCCTCAAGAGAGATACATGGAATACATCCTAATCCTGAGATAAGTTTTGTGGAAGTGATAACCAATAGGAAACTTATACTATACATGTATATAACCGAAGCTTGACGTTCATGGACATTACATTACTTTTGTGGAATATCTAATACATTACAAAAACAGACACACAAGGACCGTAATAGTTTAGTGTCTTTGGAAACATTGAATATAAACTTCTAATCATGTTGAAAGATATTCAACATCTCCCAAAATGATCCTCCCATTTTTGTTTCCTTACCTAAAACCTTTCTTTTAATCCTGGGGGAAAAGAAACATAGAAAGGGTGAGCTCAAATGCTCAGTAAGGGTAAGCATGGATAAAATAAAACAAACCATATACATTTGAACTTAAAAAGATGAACATAATATTTAAACATCAAAATCTTGAGAAATGACATAAAACATGGAAGTTCGTAAGGCATAGATCATAATGGATCATCAATCATGATAAAATAGAATAGGAATAAAGCATGTAATTTTGGAATCCGTTAAGCACATGTAATGATTTCCATAGTAGCCAAGCCATTACTGCCATGACCATCTTAGTGGACAAAGTCCCTTTCTGAATCGAGTTCACTCCTCATTTCAGTCCGGTAACACTGAACCAGATTAACTTACCATTCCATCCATGTCTATCTCATGAGATATAAATATTTACCCAATTCATTGGAGGGAGATATAGGTCCCACCCATCTCATAATGAAATCATTCTTACTTGTGCCACAAAATAAACATACATCATTCATAATAACCCCATAAATAAAATCGGTTTCATAAACATCATCCCATCATCACATAATCCATATAAAAGAAATGGATATCATTTGATAATAATAAAACCGAAACCATGTAAATCATAGAGACATGTTACTTGAAATATACACATATGAAATATTGTCATCTTAGATGAATAATGGTTTTGATAAAACACATGAAATGAACTCTTGAGGAAAATATCCTTTCTTCTTCAAAATCATTTTCTTTTCACAAAATGTCATTCAATTTTAAAAGAAAAGGTTTTTTTTGAAAATATTCATGAAATATTTTGGAGGAAGCTTCATGAAAATAAGTCTTTATAAAACCGTAAAAATCCTTTCATGTCGTATAAGTTAAAGAAAACATTCTTCTCATACTTTTTCCGGAAAAATCAAAAAAAGTACCTCGTAACGTAAACAAAATAAAGATTCCTTACATACCATGTAGTAAAAGTAAAAAATGGGTAAAAAGGACTTTAAATACACATGAAAACACTGTTATAAAACATGGACATGGATGATAGAAATAAACCCAGTAAATATTTACGAATAAGCAATCTCAGATTAAAATGAGATTTGCAAAATTATCCATTACCTTAGGTCCGATATGATTCGTACGTTTCCGAACCTCCTGTATAATGATTTAAATAATGTCATTTACTTGTTAGATAATCATATTCATTGTTATGATATCATATATGGTTCACTTATGACTTTATATTACCCGTTCTTTTGTACGTTCCATGTTAAAGCAGCGTTTTGGGTTAAATCATTTTATTTATCGTACGTGTTTGGACTTGTTGTTCTTGATATTATTACTTATATCCTGATTTAAATAATTCCATAATTTAAAACATGATTTACATATAATATATATTTCAGTATATACATATATATATGATAGATCGATTAAATGAAATGAAATACAACGTTCATGGAAACGGTAGGCCGTACGTACGCATGAACGTTGTTTTCATTTCCTTATTAAATTGAATGAAACTAAATATATGACATACATATATATATGAATAAATACATTATCATTAATATATTTAATTATTATTCATTATATAAACTTTATGATCATTCATGTATGGTTAACATGGAGAATGAATATCATCGCGTGGTGGAGACGGTAGTCCGTCCGTACGCACGAGCGATGATATCGTTCCCATAATTATTGAATAGAATTGGAGTGGATGGTATAATATATCAGAATCAATATGATGTTATAATAACCATATATAGTTATTCTTTACACCATTATACCCATACATGTAAGGTGTTGGGGGAAAAACAGATTTCACCACGGCGTGGGGACGGTATTCCGTACGTACGCACGCGCGGTGATTTCGTTTTCCGTAGGATGAATAAATGGTGAAATAGGGTTGTATTATACTTATAATAACATATCAATATATGATTGATACTTATGTTATTACTTCATAATGAAACAACTAAAGAAGAATTAGTGGAAGAAGAAATAAAGTTGAAAGAATCGGTAACGAACATTACCTCTTCTTTGAAGCGCCTCTTTGAGACCTCCTCTTAGGGCACTAAAATTGGACTTTGAAGAATACCAGGACTTCTAGGATGTTTCTAGAGAAGTGTAGAAGAGAATTTGGCAGGGTTTGGAAAAGCTTGAAGGCTCAAATTGGTGTGAGGAAGAGAGAGAGGAGGTGCCTTTTTATAAGGGAGGAGAGGGGCACCTTTGGAAATATAAGAAATAATAGATTATATTAAATCCAAAACCCACATAAAAACTTCCCAAATGACTCATATTTTAAGATTAGATGAGTTAGGGTTGTAATACCATTAACCAACAAAATTTAGACATGGTAGGAATTTATTTTAAACATCATCAACTTGATTTATCCTTATTTAATCAATTTAATTTTATTTGTGGTAATAATAATCTAAAATTTAAATTATAACAAATAATTATTTATTTGTTTTGAATTGTCCATAATTGTATACTTAATAAAAGTTTAGACCATAAAAATTTAAATTTTTAATTTTTAATTTTTTTGTGATTTTTATACAATTTTATTATATGTTATTTTTATAAAATAACAATAGTGTCAATTTTGACACTATTCATTTATTTGAATTTAAATAAATTATACATAGATGATATGTTCGAACTAAAAGCTTTAATAGATTAATAAAATGTTATATGTATCTATAATATTAGTGGATAAAATTAAATAGTTCATATAATATTTATTTTATTATTTTTAAAACAATTTATTTGGATTATCTCTTAACAAAATAATTACTACAAAAGTTTTGTATAATTATTTAATATACTTATTTGTTGCATTAAAATTAAAAATAAAATCCAATGATGAATATAAATCTATTAAAGTTCACAATAATACATTTACTCGAATGTATCATCTTAAAATAAAAATATTTAAATTGTTATATTTATTAAATTATGAAGGTGACAACTTTGACATCATTTAAAATAAAATAATATAAGTGTCATAATCACTTTTATAAGACTCCAAACGGTTATATATTAGGTCATTGAATGAATAAGGTGTATATATACACTAAAAATAAGTTTTGGTCTGGTTTGTGGTCCTTTTAATGGGTATTCTTATTTCAATAAAAACTATATTACTGATTTTTCACTTAATAAATTATTTCTGCATCATTAATCTATCACCATTAATGGAAATTATTTAATCCCTAAAAATTATAAATAAATTATCATGATGTAGATAATTTTATTATCTTTCTTTATACTATTCATGTTTGAAGTTTTATGTTGTTTATCACTAAATTAATATTATTATACTTATAAGATTTAAGAGAGTGACATGTTGTCACTTTCTTTGGTTTTAATAATAATTTCATTATTTTCATGGTGAAAAGTCCATAAAATGAATCTAATTCGACCCTTAGGTGATATGGGTATACTTTTAGCCATACAATATATTTTTTTCTTGTGTTAGGGTAATTTTATAATATTATATTGACCTTTAATTACCCGATTTACCTTTAACTATGGTAAATAAAATTTACCTTAGTTATTATTCATAATTCCAAAAAATTAAAAGTAGCCTATTAACATAATTTGGACCCACTTATTACAAATATGGAATCCATTTTTCCTAATACAATACAAATAAATTACAGAAATTAAATTAAAATTAATCCCGTTGTCGAATGAAAACATGTTTTTGAATAAAACATTACAAAAGATTGAATTGATTTAACATACGAATTCAATGTAAAATCAATGATAATGACATAAATTATATTAAATGGAAAAAAATATATTCTATTTATACTTTAAAACCATTAAATATTATCATTTAACCACATAAGTTATTACGATGAAATTTTTTTTAATTAAAATATAGCGTGTTTTTACTATTCATTAAAATATAAATGTTATCAGAAAAATATCAAAACTTTATCCAATGTAAATTTTTATATCCTTATTCAAAAGAAGAATTTCATTTTGTCAAATTGAACTTATAAACATGTCAACAATAAGATTTAAAGTGGGTGCGCCATCAAAAGGCGACAAAACTGCATTTTTTGTAAAATACTTATTTTACACGAAAAATTTATTTCGTTCTTATACCATGTTCTAGAAAATGTGTAAAATGAATAATAATGTTATAAAATTCATATTTAGTTAATACTATTCATAACGGCTAGTTCATAATAATATTATAATAATATACTGTTGTTTAGTAAAACCCGGTATTGCGTACAACACATGCTATCGAGGAAGGTTGCGATTGCATTAATGAAAGCCAAGATAGGGTTGTGTGTTGTGCAAGACTCCTTTTTTGTTTCATATAATAGAATCCAACCATATTTCATTTATACATTGAATATATATATATATACACTCAATGTTGTGTAGAATGACTATTATCAAACGAATTTGAAATTGTGAGTAACACAATCTAAGAATAGTGTTGCATATACTGCAAACTAATACGGTGTTGCGTATAGAAAAAGATAATCTTGTTGTAGAATAAAACACATGAAATCAAATAAATTAAAAAGAATACTTATCATTAAATATCGGGTTATTACATTCTACCCCCCTTAAAATGAATTTCACCATCGAAATTCGTTGGGGTTATGAACGGTTTTCTACATGAATGTTTCTTTAATTAAAACCCACATCGTAAAATGAAATACCAAAACATAACTTTCAAAACGAAAGTATGAAACGTAAAGGTTATCCAAATTAACTCATCACTGGGTTTCCACGTAGGAGAACATAGGTGAAAATATGGATATGGAAGAGAAATCTGACCATCATGTTCTGATGGAGAGTGGTAGAGAACATGGCTAAGAAAAAGCCAACAATCACAAAGACATATATTTGTGATGATATAAGTTACCATATGATTCATCAGATATAAGGGCACTAGGAAAACATTTTTGGTTTTCAAGATCATTCCCCAAAAGTAGAAGAATTTTAATTAGAAGAAAAACTTTCTTGATTTTGGTACAATTTACCTTTTGTTCGTTCTTTGAACAATTTCCACTTCATCTATTAAAGAAACGAAGTTGAATTTGTTATTCGTGAAGTGTTAGCAGATCACGTGATAGAACGATGGGTCATTCTATCTGTTTCAAACAAATGGTTAGCAAAAGATATATGTCCATGTTATTGTTAGATTAATCATATATGGTTCCAAAAATGAACGTATACTTCATATATCATACCGCTTAATAAAATAAAACTAGTTTATACTAACCCGGGACTTCTTGTACGCCATTGGTAGGCGATAAAGGCCTGTCGCACTTCGGTTGTGGGTTCAATATCCCCAGCATTGTCTGACGCAATGGGCTGTCGCCCGTCCTGCATGTTGTCCTTTTTCTAAAACTGCATTACATTAACATCCCAACAATAATATCGAAAAAAAGTTCTATCCTTAAACAATACTAACTATTGTCCAACATAATCCATTCCAATATTTAGGCTTATCTGAAATACTTCGGTCTAAGCTCATAGTATAAAGAAAACAATTACTAGAAAGGTTATCTACCAAGAATGTGAATACAAGCATTTATCCCACATATGTCATAAGATATATCTTATTGGTTGCATTCCAAACACATGAATACCTTAGTCATATATTCTCTTGAACTATAAATTACCAAAGAACCTTAGTGAAAACATGAATACTGTCAAAAGTTAACTCTTTCCACTTTCCAAAATCCCAAAAAATCTATATAATCAAACCATAATATCACTTAGTCCTTATATCAGTCATGAGCTCATGAATACAATCAAACATCTCATTATCTTCTTATCCCTTCATTATGCACATATCATCTAATTTCCAAAAATATCTGAATAACCTTACATGGTTACCGGTACCATTCAACATATACTTTCATATACTTTAGTAAAAACAATAGAGAAACAATCCTTAGATGATTCTTTATTACACAATACTATATATTATTCTTTATAAACATACAATCATTCAACTAACTTCTTAAACCACTAGCTAAGCTTTATTATTTATTTCATCTCATATTTCATTTGTAGTCTCTTCATCATCATCCACATAAATACTACCCGTATGACCATGCTGATTCTCTTCATGATATTTTCCCTTAGGGAATTGGTTTCCATAATGCCCATACATTCCACATTTAAAACATCTAATCATTGTTGATGTCGTAGTAATACCATTATCCTTTTCCATGGTGTTAACTGAACCTTTTCCATTGCACTTACTGGATTTGTGTCCATCTTTTCCACACCCAAATAATCTTCCAGTTCCTTTGAAACAATCTCCCTGATGCCTCTTCCCACATGATTTACATGAGGGAAATTGAACTTTCTTTCCTCTATGATCATCATGAAACTCCATCTTTCCCATATTAGCCGAGTCAGGAAACTTACCAAATTTGAGTTTTTTGATCATATTATGAGATTGGTAATTCAGAATTGTAATTACGTTTGGACTTCAAAATCCCATTTCATTTGGTTACTCATGAATAATATCATTCCATTGTCCATCATATACTCCATTATCGTGAATCATTTTGTTTCCAGCCATTTTCTAAAACCCAAAAAGAATAGTGTGAGAGAAAAAAATCATAATAAAGGAGGAGTAACTTCAATATCTAACATCTTAGGTTTAATATAGTATCATTAACATAATTCTAGGACTATAACCTATACTTATACTTAACCTTAAGGACATCCCTATACATACCTTCGAAATATCTCCAGGGATCTCACTAAAGTTCTCGCATCCTAGTTTCCAAAGGTTGTCTAAACCTTTCCTCTAATACCAACTGTAGAGACCCGAAGCTTGATGTTCATGGACATTACATTACTTTTTCAGAATATCTAATACATAACAAAAACAGGCACACAAGGACCGTAATAGTTTAGTGTCTTTGGAAACTTGGAATATAAACATCTAATCATGTTGAAATATCTTCAACATCTCCCATAATGATCCTCCCCTTTTTGTTTCCTTACCTAAAACCTTTCTTTTAATCCCGGGGCTAATGAAATATAAAAAGGGTGAGCTCAAATTCTCAGTAAGGGTAATCATGGATAAAATAAAACAAACCATATACATTTGAACTTAAAAACATGAACATAATATTTAAACATCAAAATCTTGAGCAATGACATAAAACACGGAAGTACATAAGGCATAGATCATAATGGATCATCAATCATGATAAAATAGCATAGGAATAAAGCATGTAATTTTGGAATCCATTAATCACATGTAATGATTTCCATAGTAGCCAAGCCATTACTTCCATGACCATCTTAGTGGACAAAGTCCCTTTCTGAATCGAGTTCACTCCTCCTTTCAGTCCTGTAACACTGAACTGGATTAACATACCGTTCCAGCCATGTCTATCTCATGAGATATAAATCTTTACCCAATATAGTGGAGGGAGATATAGGTCCCACCCATCTCATAATGAAATCATTCTTACTTGTACCACAAAATAAACATACATTGTTCATAATAACCCAATAAATAAAATGGGTTTCATAAACATTATCCCATAATCACATAATCCATATAAAAGAAATGGATATCATTTCATAATAAGAAAAGTGAAACCATGTAAATCATAGAGACATTTTCCTTGAAACATACACATATGAAATAATGTCATCTTAGATGAAAAATGGTTTTGATAAAACACTTGAAATGAACTCTTGGGGAAAATATCCTTTCTTCTTCAAAATCATTTTCTTTTCACAAAATGTCATTCAATTTTAAAAGAAAATGATTTTGTTGAAAATAGTAATGAAATATTTTGGAGGAAGCTTCATGAAAATAAGGCTTTATAAAACCGTAAAAATCCTTTCATGCCGTATAAGTTAAATAAAACATTCTTCTCGTACTTTTGCCAGAAAAAATCAAAAAAAGTAACTCATAACATAAAAAAAAGAAAGATTCCTTACATACCATGTAGTAAAAGTAAAAAATGATTAAAAGGACTTTAAACATACATGAAAAAACTTTTATAAAACATGTACATGGATGATATAAATAACCCAAGTAAATATTTATGAATAAGAAATCTCGGATAAAAATGAGATTTGCAAAATTATCCATTACCTTAGGTCTGAAATGCTTCGTACGTTTCCGAACCTCCTGTATAATGATTTAAATAATGTAATTTACTTATTACAGAATCATATTCATTGTTATGATATCATATATGGTTCACTTAGGACTTTATATTACCCTTTCTTTTGTAAGTTTCATGTTAAAGCAGCGTTTTTGGTTAAATCGTTTTATTTATCGTACATGTTTGGACTTGTTGTTCTTGATATTATTACTTATATCCTGATTTAATTAATTCCAGAATTTAAAACATGATTTAAATATAGTATATATTTCAGTATATACATATATATATGATAGATCGATTAAATGAAATGAAATACACCGTTCATAGAGACGGTAGGCCGTACGTACGCATGAACACTGATTTCGTTTCCTTATTGATTTGAATGAAACTAAATAGATGACATAAATATATATATACATAAATCCAGTAGAATTAATATATTTAATTATTATTCATTATATATACTTTATGATCATTCATGTATGGTTAACATGGAGAATGAATCTCATCGCGTCGTGGAGACGGTAGTCCGTACGTACGCACGAGCGATGATATCATTCCCATAATTATTGAATAGAATTGGAGAGGATGGTATAATATATCAGAATTAGTATGATGTTATAAAAAACATATATAGTTATTCATTACACCATTATACCCATCCATGTAAGGTGTTGGTGGAAAAACAGATTTCACCACGGCGTGGAGACGGTATTCCATACGTACGCACACGTGGTGATTTCGTTTTCCGTAGGACGGATAAATGGTGAAATAGGGTTTTTTAATACTTATAATAACATATTAGTATATTATTGATCATGATGTTATTACTTCATAATGAAAAAACTAAAGAAGAAGAAGTGGAAGAATAAATAAAGTTCAAAGAATCGGTAATGAGCATTACCTCTTCTTCGAAGCGCCTCTTTGAGACCTCCTCTTAGGGCACTAAAATTTGTCTTTGAAGAAAACCAGGACCTATAGGATGTTTCTAGGAAAGTGGAGAAGAGAATTTGGCAGGGCGTGGCCAAGCCTGAAGGCTCAAATTGGTGTGAGGAAGAGAGGGAGGAGGTGCCCTTTTATAAGGGAGGAGAGGGGCACCATTGGAAATATAAGAAATATTAGTTTATATTAAATCCAAAACCCACATAAAAACTTCCAAAATGACTCATATTCGAATATTAGATGAGATAGGGTTTTAATCTCATTAACCAATAAAATTTATACATGTTAGGAATTTATTTTAAACATTATCAACTTGATTTATCCTTATTTAAGCAATTTAATTTTATTTGTGGTAATAAAATTCTAAATTTTAAATTATAACAAATAATTACTTATTTGTTGTGAATTATCGATAATTGGATACTTTATAACATTTTAGACCATATAAATCTAAATTTATAATTTTTAAATATTTTTGTGATTTTTAAACTATTTTATAATATGTTATTATTATAAAATAAAAATAGTGTCAATTTTTGAACTATTCATTTATTTGCATTTAAATAAATTATATACAGATGATATGTTCAAACGAAAATATATAATAGATTCGTAAAAGGTCATATGTGTCTATAAAATTAGTTTATTACATTAAATAGTACATATTATATTTATTTTATTATCTTTAAAACCATTTATTTGGTTTATCTCTTAATAAAATAATTACTACTAAATTTTTGTATAATTATTTAATACACTTCTTTGTTGCATAAAAATTAAAAATAAAATCCTATGATGAAACTTTTACTCTAATTTATCATCTTAAAATCACAATATTTAAATTGTTATATTTATTAAATTATGAAGGTGACAACTTTGGCATCATTTAAAATAAAATAATATAAGTGTCATAATCACTTTTAGAAGACTTCAAACGGTTATATATTAGGTAATTGGATTATTACGGTGTAGATATACACTACAAATAAGTTTTGGTCAGGTTTGTGGGCCTTTTCATGTGTATTATTATTTCAATAAAAACTATATTACTGATTTTTCACTTAATAAGTAATTTCTGCATCATTAATGTATCACCATTAATGGAAATTATTTAATCCCTAAAAATTATCAATAAATTATCATGATGTATATAATTTTATTAGATTTCTGTAGACTATTTATGTTCGAAGTTTTATGATGTTTATCACTAAATTAAAATTATTATATTTATAAGATTTAAGAGAGTGACATGTTGTCACTTTCTTTGGTTTTAATAATAATTAAATTATTTTCATGGTAAAAACTCCATAAAATGAATCTAATCCGACCCTTAGGTGATATGGGTATACTTTTAGCCATAAAATATAATTTTTTCATGTTTTAGGGTAATTTTATAATATTATATTTACCCTTAATTACCTGATTTACCTTTAACTATGGTAAATAAAATTTACCTTAGTTACTATTCATAATTCCCAAAAATAAAAAGTTGCCTATTAACATAATTTGGACCCACTGATTCCAAATATGGAATCCATTTTTTCAAATTCAATACACAGAAGTTTCAGAAATTAAATTAAAATTAATCCCATTGTCGAATGAAAACGGGGTTTTGATTAAAACATTACAAAAGATTGAATTGATTTAACCTACGAATTAAATGTAAAATCAATGATAATGAAATACATTATATTAAATGGTAAAAATATATTATATTTAAACATTAAAACCTTTCAATATTATAATTTAACCACAAAAGTTATTACGATGAAAAAAGTTATTTTTAATTAAAATATAGCGTGTTTTTACTATTCATTAAAATATGAAAGTTATCAGAAAAATATCAAAACTTTATCCAATGTAAATTTTTATATCCTGATTCAAAAGAAGAATTTTATTTTGTCAAATTGAACTTATAAACATGTAAACAACTATATTTAAAGTGGGTGCGCCATCAAAGGCGGCAAAACTACATTTTTTGTAAAATACTTATTTTACTTGAAAAAAATATTTTGTTCTTATACCATGTTCTAGAAAATGTGTAAGATGAATAATAATGTTATAAAATTCAAAATTTAGTTAATAGTGTTCATAATTTCTAGTTCATTATAATATTATAATAATATACTGTTGTTTAGTAAAACCCGGTATTGCGTACAACACACGCTATCGAGGAAGGTCACGATTGCGTGTAATGAAAACCAAGTTAGGGTTGCATGTTGTGCAAGACTCCATTGTTGTTTCATATAACAGAATCCAACCATACTTCATTTATACATAGAATATATATATATATATACACTCAATGTTGCGTATAATGACTATTATCAGACGAACTTGAAATTGTGTGTAACACAATCTAAGAATAGTGTTGCGTATACTAAAAGATAATACGGTGTTGCGTATAGCACAATATAATCTTGTTGTAGCATAAAACACATGAAATCAAATAAATTAAAAAGAAGACTTATCATAAAATATCGGGTTGTTACATTCTACCCCCTTAAAATGAATTTCGCCCTCGAAATTCGTCAGGGTTATGCATGGTTTTCTACATGAAAGTTTCTTTAATTAAAACCCACATCGTAAAATGAAATACCAAAACATAACTTTCAAAACTAAAGTATGAAACGTAACGGTTACCCTAATTAACTCATCACTGGGTTTCCACGTAGGAGAACATAGGTAAAAATATGGATATGGAAGAGAAATCTAACCATCATGTTCTGATGGAGAGTGGTAGAGAACATGGCTATGAAAAAGCCAAAAATCACAAAGCCATATATTTGTGATGATCTAAGGTAGCATATGATTCATTGGATATAAGGGCACTAGGACAACATTTTTGGTTTTCAAAATCATTTCCCAAAAGTTGAAGAATTTGAATTAGAAGAAATACTTGCTTGATTTTGGTACAATATCACTGTTGTTCGTTATTTGAACAATTTCCACTTCATCTCTTAAAGAAATGAAGTTGAATTTGTTATTCATGAAGTATTAGCAGATCACGTGATAGAATGATGGGTCATTCCATTTGTTTCAAACAAAATGTTAGCAAAATTTATAAGTCCATCTTATGGTTATATTAATCGTATATGGTTCCAAAAATTAACTTATACTTCATATATCATACTGCTTAATAAAATAAAACTAGTTTCTACTAACTAGGGACTTCCTTTAGGCCAGTGGTAGGAGATAAAGGCATGTCGCACTTCGTTTGTGGGATCAATTTCCACAACCTTGTCTGATGTGATGGGATGTCGCATGTCCTGCAGGTTGTCCTTTTTCTGAAACTACATTACTATAACATCCCATCAATAATATCGAAAAAAAGTTCTATCCTTAAACAATACTAACTTATGTCCAACATAATCCATTCCAATATTTAGGCTTATCTAAAATACTTCCGTCTAAGCTCATAGTATAAAGAAAACAATTACTAGAAAGGTTATCTACCAAGAATTTGAATACAAGCATTTATCCCACATATATCATAAGATATATCTTATTGGTTTCATTCCAAACACATGAATACCTTAGTAATATATTCTCTTGAATCATAAATTACCATAGAACCCTAGTGAAAACATGAATACTGTCAAAAGGTAACTTTTTCTACATACCAAAATCCCAAAAAATCGATATAATCAAACCATAATATCACTTAGTCCTTATATCAGTCATGAGATCATGAATACAATGAAACATCTCATTATCTTCTTATCCTTTCATTATGCACATATCATCTATTTTCCCAAAATATCTGAATAACCTTCCATGGTTACCAATACCATTCAACATATACTTTTATATATTATAGGAAAAACAATAGTGTAACAATCCTTAGATGATTCTTTATTCCATAGTACCATAAAATATTCTTTATAAACATACAATCATTCCACTAACTTCTTAAACCACTAGCTGAGATTCATCATTTATTTCATCTCATATTTCATTTTTAGTCTCTTCATCATCATCCACATAAATACTACCTGTATGACCATGCTGATTCTCTTCATGAGATTTTCCCTTAGGGCATTGGTTTACATAATGCCCATAAATTCCACATTTAAAACATATAATCATTGTTGATGTCATAGCAATACCATTATCCTTGTCCATGGTGTTAACTGAACTTTTTCCTTTTCACTTACAGGCTTTGTGTCCTTCTTTTCCACACCCGAAGAGTTTTCCAGTTCCTTTGAATCAATCTCCCTGATGCCTCTTACCACATGATTTACATGAGGGAAATTTAACTTTCTTTCCTTTATGATCATCAAGAAACTCCATCTTTCTATTATTAGATGAGTCAGGAAACTTACCAAATTTGAGTTTATTGATCATACTATGAGATTTCTGATTCGACATAATAATGATGTTTGGACTTCCAAATACAGTTTCATTTGGTTTCTCATGAAGAATATCATTCCATTGTCTATCATATCCTCCATTATTGTGAATCATCTTGTTTCCATCCATTTTCTAAAACCCAAAAAGAATAGTGTGAGAGGAAAAAATCATAATAAAGGGGGAGTAAATTCAATATCTAACATCTTAGGTTTAATATAATATTGTTACTATAATTCTAGGACTATAAACTATACTTATACTTAACCTTAGGGACATCCCTAGACATACCTTAGAAATATCTCTAGGGATCTCACTAAAGTTCTCAAATCCTAGTTTCCAAAGGTTGACTAAACCTTTCCTCTAATACCAACTGTAGATACCCAAAGCTTGACGTTCATGGACATTACATTACTTTTGTGGAATTTCTAATACATTACAAAAACAGACACACAAGGACCATAATAGTTTAGTGTCTTTGGAAACTTTGAATATAAACTTCTAATCATGTTGAAAGATCTTCAACATCTCCCAAAATGATCCTCCCCTTTTTGTTTCCTTACCTAAAACCTTTCTTTTAATCCTGGGGGAAAAGAAACATAGAAAGGGTGAGCTCAAAGGCTCCATAAGGGTATGCATGGAGAAAATAAAACAAACCATATACATTTGAACTTAAAAAGATGAACATAATATTTAAACATCAAAATCTTGAGAAATGACATAAAACATGGAAGTTCGTAAGGCATAGATCATAATGGATCATCAATCATGATAAAATAGAATAGGAATAAAGCATGTAATTTTGGAATCCCTTAAGCACGTGTAATTATTTCCATAGTAGCCAAGCCATTACTGCCATGACCATCTTAGTGGACAAAGTCCCTTTCTGAATCGAGTTCACTCCTTGTTTCAGTCCTATAACACTGAACTGGATTAACTTAACATTCCAGCCATGTCTATCTCATGAGATATAAATATTTACCCAATGCATTGGAGGTAGATATAGGTCCCACCCATCTCATAATGAAATCATTCTTACTTGGGCCACAAAATAAACATACATAATTCATAGTAACCCCATAAATAAAATGGGTTTCATCAACATCATCCCATCATCACATAATCCATATAAAAGAAATGGATATCATTTGATAATAATAAAAGAGAAACCATGTAAATCATAGAGACATGTTACTTGAAATATACACATATGAAATAATGTCATCTTAGATGAAAAATGGTTTTGATAAAACACTTCAAATGAACTCTTGAGGAAAATATCCTTTCTTCTTCAAAATCATTTTCTTTTCACAAAACGTCAATAAATTTTAAAAGAAAAGGATTTTGTTGAAAATAGTCATGAAATATTTTGTGGGAGGATTCATGAAAATAAGGCTTTATAAAACCGTAAAAATCCTTTCATGCTGTATAAGTTAAAGAAAACATTCTTCTCGTACTTTTGCCAGAAAACTCAAAAAAAGTACATCGTAACTTAAACAAAAGAATGATTACTTACATACCATGTAGTAAAAGTCAAAAATGGGTAAAAATGAATTTAAAAATACATGAAAACACTTTTATAAAACAAGGACATGGATGATATAAATAACCCCAGTAAATACTTACGAATAAGCAATCTCGGATAAAAATGAGATTTACGAATTTATCCCTTACATTAGGTCCGGTATGCTCCGTACATTTCTGAACTTCCTATATAATGATTTAAATAATGTCATTGACTTATTACAGAATCATATTCATTGTTATTATATCATATATGGTTCACTTATGACTTTATATTACCCGTTCTTTTGTAAGTTCCATGTTAAAGCAGCGCTTTGGGTTAAATCGTTTTATTTATCGTACGTGTTTGGACTTGTTGTTCTTGATATTAATACTTATATCCTGATTTACCTAATTACAGAATGTAAAACACGATTTAAATATAATATATATGTCATTATATACATATATATATATATGATATATTGATTAAATGAAATGAAATACACCGTTCATGGAGACGGTAGGCCGTACGTACGCATGAATGCTGTTTTCGTTTCCTTATTGAATTGAATGAAACTAAATAGATGACATACATATATATATAAATAAATACAGTAGAATTCATATATTTTATTAGTATTGATTATATAAACATTATGATCATTCATGTATGGTTAACATGGTGAATGAATCTCATCGCGTCGTGGAGACGGTAGTCCGTACGTACGCACGAGCGAGGTTATCATTCCCATAATTATTGAATAGAATTGGAGTGGATGGTTTAATATATCAAAATCAGTATGATTTTATAATAACCATATATATTTAATCTTTACACCATTATACCCATCCATGTAAGGTGTTGGTGGAAAAACATTTTTCACCACGGTGTGGAGACGGTATTTCGTACGTACGCACGCGTGATGATTTCATTTTCCGTAGGATGAATAAATGGTGAAATAGGTTTGTTTCATACTTATAATAAAATTTCCGTATATGATTGATACTGATGTTATTACTTCATAATAAAACAACTAAATAAGAAGAAGTGGAAGAAGAAATAAAGTTGAAAGAATCGGTAACGAACATTACCTCTTCTTTGAAGCGCCTCTTTGAGACCTCCTCTTAGGGCACTACAATTGGTCTTTGAAGAAGACCAGGACCTCTAGGATGTTTCTAGGGAAGTGGAGAAGAGAATTTTATAGCGGTTTTCTGATATTGAAGGCTCAAATTGGTGTGAGGAAGAGAGGGAGGAGGTGCCCTTTTATAAGGGAGGGGAGGGGCACCTTTGAAAATATAAGAAATATTACTTTATATTAAATCCCAACCCCACATAAAAACTTACAAAATGACTCATATACGAATATTAGATGATATAGGGTTGTAATATAATCAACCAATAAAATTTAGACATGTTAGGAATTTATTTTAAACATTATCAACTTGATTTATCCTTATTTAATCAATTTAATTTTATTTGTGGTAATAATATTCTAAATTTAAAATTAGAACAAATAATTACTTATTTGTTTTTAATTTTCCATAATTGGATACCTTATAACATTTTAGACCATATAAATTTAAATTTTTAATTTTTAAACATTTTTGTGATTTTTAAACAATTTTATAATATGTTATTTTTATAAAATAAAAATACTGTCAATTTTGACACTATTCATTTTTTTGGATTTAAAAAAATTATATACAGACGATATGTTCAAACTAAAGGATTTAATAGATTCATAAAAAGTCATATGTATCTATAAAAGTAGTGGATCACATTAAATAGTTCATATAATATTTGTTTTATTATTTTTAAAACCATTTATTTGGTTTATCTCTTAATAAAATAATTACTACAACAATTTTTTTATAATAATTTAATATACTTATTTTTTGCATAAAAATTAAAAATAAAATCCTATGGTGAAGATAAATCTATTAACTTTAACAATAATACTTTTACTCGAATTTATCATCTTAAAATCACAGTATTTAAATTTTTATATTTATTAAATTATGAAGGTGACAACTTTGGAATCATTTAAAATAAAATAATATAAGTGTCATAATCACTTTTATAAGACTCCAAACAGTTATATATTATGCCATTGGATGATTAAGGTGTAGATATACACTACCAATAAGTTTTTGTCAGGTTTTTGGGCCTTTTAATGGGTATTATTATTTCAATAAAAACTATATTACTGATTTTTCACTTAATAAATAATTTCTGCATCATTAATGTATCACCATTAATGACAATTATTTAATCCCTAAAAATTATAAATAAATTATCATGATGTATATAATTTTATTAGATTTATGGATACTATTCATGTTCGATGTTTTATGATGTTTATCACTAAAGTAAAATTATTATACTTATAAAAGTTAAGAGAGTGACATGTTGTCACTTTCTTTGGTTTTAATAATAATTAAATTATTTTCATGGTGAAAAGTCCATAAAATTAATATAATCTGACCCTTAGGTGATATGGGTATACTTTTATCCATCCAATAGAATTTTTTCATGTGTTAGGGTAATTTTATATTGTTATATTTACCATTAATTACCCGATTTACCTTTAACTATGGTAAATAAAATTTACAGTAGTTATTATTCATAATTCCCAAAAATAAAAAGTAGCCTATTAACATAATTTGGACCCACTGATTCCAAATATGGTATCCATTTTTTCAAATTCAATACAAAAAAGTTGTATATATTAAATTATAATTAATCCCGTTGTCGAATGAAAATGGGTTTTTGATTAAAACATTACAAAAGATTGAATTGATTTAACCTACGAATTCAATGTAAAATCAATGATAATGGAATAAATTATATTAAATGGTAAAAATATATTCTATTTATACTTTAAAACCATTGAATATTATAATTTAACCACATATGTTATTACGATGAAAAAAGTTGTTTTTAATTATAATATAGCGTGTTTTTACTATTCATTAAAATATGAAATTTATCAAAAAAATATCAAAACTTTATCCAATGTAAATTTTTATATCCTGATTCAAAATAAGAATTTTATTTTGTCAAATTTAACTTATAAACATGTCAACAACTATATTCAAAGTGGGTGCTCCATCAAAAGGTGACAAAACTGCAATTTTTGTAAAATACTTATTTTACCCGAAATATTTATTTTGTTCTTATAACATGTTCTAGAAAATGTGTAAGATGAATAATAATGGTATAAAACTAAAAATTTAGTTAATACTATTCATAATGGCTACTTCATAATAATATTATAGTAATATACCGTTGTTTAGTAAAACCCGGTATTGCGTACAACACACGCTATCGAGGAAGGTCACGATTGCGTGTAATGAAAGCCATGTTAGGGTTGCGTGTTGTGCAAGACTCTTTTGTTGTTTCATATAACAGAATCCAACCATATTTCATTTATACATTGAATATATATATATATATACACTCAATATTGCGTAGAATGACTATTATCAAAGGAACTTGAAATTGTGTGTAACATAATCTAAGAATAGTGTAGCGTATACTGCAAGCTAATACGGTGTTGCGTATAACACAAGATAATATTTCTGTAGCATAAAACACATGAAATAAAATAAATTAAAAATTATATTTATCATAAAATATCGGGTTTTTACAATATGATCAAGGATTTCATCTGGGGAAATGCACTTAGGGATAAACTTCCATTTATTTCCAAATCACATGACTCTCTTCCATCGTGATATATGAAGGAAAACTTTATCCCCAACATCAAACTCTAAGTACATTCTATTATTTTCAACAAAGCACTTTGACCAACTCTGATTAGCCATTATATATTATTAGATGGCATGAACCTTTTCTGTCATCTCTTGTATAAGATCAGGTCCAAACAATTTCCTCTAACCAACATTATCCCAATAAGTAGGATTTCTACATTACTTTCCATATAAGGCTTCATATAGTTACATTTGAATACTTTAGTAGATTCTATTATTTTATAATAACACCAATAATGGAAGTTGTTGATTCCATCCACCTTTAAATTCTATTGAGCATGTTCTCATCATGTCTTGAGGGTGATAGGCCTTATTGAAATTCAATTCAGTATTCAGATCATGTTGTATACTTCTAGAAAATATATTTGAACCTTGGATCACAATTAGAAATGATATAAAGTGGAACCCCATGCAACCTCAACACTTTCTTTACACATATCTTGGAAATTTGGTTAAGAGAAAAATCTTCATGAATAAAGATGAATTGGTATTTCTTTGTGAGAGGATCCACTATAACCCATATCACATTGCTTCCCTTGAATGTTCTTGGGAGACCATTGATGAAGTCCATAATGATATTTTCCCACTTCCATATTTTTATGGGTAGTGGTTTCAATACCCCTTTACGAAGTTGTCCCTATTCCATCACTTGTTGACATAGCAAGAACCATGTAGTGTATTTGACAATTTCTCTTTTCATATTATCCCACAAATAATGATCATGATGGTCCATGTACATTTCATTGCTTCTAGAATGTATAGATAATTTAGAGATATGAGATTAATACACCAGATCCTTCTTTATCTCTAGGATATATGGGATACGTATCCTTTTATTAAATTTCAGTACACATTCTTGATCAATATTAATCATAAGAATGTTCCCATTCATTATAGCCACTATCTTCTTTTGTAACAAATGAAATTCTCTTTAATATTTCTTGATCATCTATATTAATGATGGTTGAGAAATCGTATGATAAAGGGATGATGATGTACCTTCCCTTACGATTCATATATCCAGTTTTACTAGGTCCTTAGTCAAAGGATCTCATTAAATCCTCATTATTTCCATCAAAATATAGTCTTTATTACGTAATGCATCATCGAATTTGTTTGATCTTCTGGGGTGATAAAGAATTAAGCAGTCACAGTCTTTAAGAATTTCCAGTCATCTCCTTTGTCTCAGGTTCAAATTCTTTTGCATGAAAATATACTTTACACTTTGATGGTCTGTGTATATATCACATTTCTCACCATAAAGATAGTTCCTTGATATTTTTAGAGAATAAATAATGGAATATAACTTTAATCCATGCGTAGGATAATTCTTATCATGAGGTTTCAATAGTAGAGATACATAATAAATCACCTTGTCATTTTACCGTTGGAGATACCCAAGACCTTTCAGATATCCATCACTATAAATAAAAAATCCTTCATTGAAGGAGGGTAGAGTAAGAACAGGTGAAGTAAACAATATCTAATTCAATTCTTGGAAACAACATTCAAACTACGTTTTTTAGATGAATTTATCCCCTTTTTGAGTTATGTTGGTTAGTGGATTAGAAATTCATGGGTTTTTTAAACCCTCCGATAATATCCTGTTAAACCATGGAAACTATGAATCTAAATTAGTTTTGTTGGATAAGGACACTCCTCTACGACCATTATCTTTATATAGTTAACTAATATTCCTTCCTTGGAAACAATGTACACCAAGAATGAAAATTTTTCCAACAAGAATTCACAATTCATGAATTTTTAAAAAATATTTTTCTTCCTCAGAGTTCCCAATATGACCCTCATAATATCATCATGCTCATTGTGACTTTTGGAATATATCAGAATATCATCAATAAAAATGACCATAAATTTATCAAGATAGTCCTTAAGGACTCTATTCATAAAATCTATAAATATAGTATGAGAATTAGTTTATTTGAAGGGCATAACAACAAACTCATAATGACAATATCTTTTTTGGAAGATAGTCTTTGGAATATCTTCTTTATTTAAACTAAAATGATGATAACCATATCAAAGATCAATCTTAGAGAATAATTGATCCCCATGAAGCTGGTCAAATAAATCATCAATCCTTGGGAGAGGGAAATTTTTCTTCATTCTCATCCCATTATGTTCTTTATAATCAATGCATTGATGCATTGATCCATATTTCTTCATACCAAAGAGAACATGTTCTCCCTAAAGAGACGCACTTGGTAAGAAAAATACCTTCCCAAAAATATCATGTATTTGTTTCTTGAATTCCTCTAACTCTATATTTTTTGTTCTATATGGTATCTTTGATATCATCTTGGATCCAAGTATAAGTTTAGTTGAGGAATCAACCTATATTTCTGAGGGAGGTACATGTAACTCTTCAAGAAATAAAAAAATGTATTACTAAACTATGGGGACATTATCTATCTTTATAATTTCATTTCTTTCTCCAGCTTTACTGATCATCTACATAAATAAGGCTATGAGAGGCGATTCTAGACAAAGATCATGCTGAGATATCTATCCTTTAACAAAAAACTGTAGGTTTTCCATTCAAGTCTAATGAAATTTCTTACTTTTTTTAGTTGATATTATCATTATACTTTGAGATCTAGTCCATACCTTGTATAGTGTCAAATTCCACCATGGGAATGACTATAATATTTTGCATGAGATTGTACTCAAAAAATTTAATACTATAGTTTTATACACTATTGATGCAAGGATAATTAATTGAGGAGACTTTACTGATAAATCTTCTACTAGAAGGTTATGTTTTAATTATATATTCATATAAAACATAGATGAGACAAAGGAATTCATAAAACTAGAAGCAAACAATTACTTTATAAATTTTAGTGAATAATGAGTATACTAGTCACTAAATCATTCAGAGCCTCTCACTACAACAAAATGAGCATTTAAGAGCAGTTTTTTATCGGTGATTTTGAAAATCACCGCTAATTTTTTTTAAAATAAGTTCACAGCGGTTTGTAAAAAACTGACACTAAATGGTTAAAAAGTTTAATACACATGACACTTCCCCCTCCACCGACACCCTGACCCCCCACCCCACCCCTCGACCCCTACCCCACTGATTCCCTAAATCCCTATACCATAGCCGCCCATCTTTGACCATCACTGTGCCTCACCTCACTATGCCTCGCCTCATCGTGCCTCACCACACCATGCCTCGCTTATCTGCACCTCACCTCACTTCTCTATCCCTCACACACCTCGCCTCACCACACATCATCTCGTCGCACCTCTCCGCCCCTCACCGTCGATCCCAACCTCCACCTCACCGCCCCTCAAAGGTTGAGTTGTAAGTGAAGGCAACACACAACAATTTTTTTATTTTTTTCAAAAATAGATGATATTGACGGTTAAATGGGTGTTATATCATAGTTTTTTTCTTAGTATAGTGTTGATATTGCTGCATAGACCATATAAGGGGTGTTGGATATGTTTTCATTGTGATATTAGTACCCGGTGTGTTTTCTATCATTTATGCCTATTTTTTAAAATAAAATACATAATTATAATTATTTATAAGTGGTTATTAATATTATGTGATGTGATGAAAATTTTGAGAGTTGATACAGACTTGAATTCAGCATGGATGAGATTGGATTCCTTGGTTCTTAGAGTGACAAAGATTGTGATGGTCCATGGGTTATAGGACTAGGAGTGTAGTGTTGATTATATTATTTTGGAATGGACATTGATATCTTATTTAGGATAATACTTTATGGTGTATAATCACTAATTATATAATCATGAGAGATTGTATAAAAGATCATAAACCATTATGGTTCTAAAAGTCCAAATGGATTCTCCAAAGGGTGATGTAGAAATTTTTATGACGAGGGGATAGCTCTCAACTTTATAGTTCCTAAGGATTATCTGGTGAACTATGTGACTAAAATGGTCATTTCCTTTGATTCATGTTCTTGATGTGACCACACAAAAGTTTTGGTTGATAGATTAGTGTGCATGATGGGACCTCCCATAAGTGACATGGGATGTGACATTATTTATAGAACTAAGACAATTGCATTTTCCCTCAAGTGTAGGGTTATATTTTAAGAATGTAAGATTGTTCCATATCACGTCATGTTATTCATCTTGTACCTCACTACGAGCTAGGTAGTGTGTAATTTGACCTTTATTTAGTATTATTTAGTTAAGGACCTCTAATGAAAGGGTTGTTCCATGGTACATTGTGTGATGATATTGATGAATCTTACCTTTATAGATAATTCAGTGGGATGATAATCGATTCCTATATTTAAACAATTAACCACTAGTCACTTTCATAAAATTTCAGGATAATCCAATGTCGTTTTCAAGGTTTAGACCCCTTGAATCATGTTTTTTGAAACTTATATTTTCAAAAATAAACTTTTGATCTTTTCGATCACACTAAATTTCAAGTTTAGGTACTATATATTATTACATTTAATAAATATTCAATGATTTTTACTTATAATTTCATATCAATTAAAGGAAATTTTATTAGTTTTGACCTTTGTAAGCATATTTTAGAGTTATAAAATAATAATTTTTTCAATTTCATTCATTAAATGGATACAAAAACTCGGCTTAATGTAATTTTTAATCTCATATTTAAAAAATTATTCACCAGTATTTTTCCTAATATTTCAAAATAATCCAAAGTTATTTTATAGAATTTTATCCTATAATAAATGTTTTTAAATAATTTTATATCATCCAAAGCACATTTTTTTATTCTAAATAAACCACACATCGAATGATTTTTCATTCATTTATACATGTTAAAAATTATCCAATAATAATTTTTCAACAATTTAAAATCAATCAAAGGTCATTTTCATTTATTTAAACATTGCGTGAATGTATTAAGAATTTTAAAATAATAAAACTACATTTTTGGTCATTGGGATAAAACTAACCATCATATATATGTGGTATCTTTTCCTATATGTCCCAAATAAATATGTAATAATTGTAATATGGTTTCATGAAAATATTAAGTTATTTTATTGGTTTTATACCCTTAAATAACATATTTAACAACTTCTATTTCTTTAAAAATATTATTGCGGTCATTTTGAGTAAAATGTAAATCAAATTTGTGTTTCATCTATTCTTACATGTAATTTTTTTTTCAAAAATAATTTTCCTACCATTTAATGAGAATTATTGGTTGTTTTATAGATTTTCACATTAAATTAAATGATCTTATTTGGAATGTTTATTTTATTACTCATGTATACATGAATATGATAGAATATACTAGGGGAACCTAGTAAGGCTATATGGATATGTATTTCTCACACTATTACGGGCACCCCTATGTGAAATAATACCTTATATTTAGACTTCAGCTAAGAACATCACATATCATGGATAGGTCTTGTAAAGATTGATGCATATTTCTTTATAGGATTTGTTGAGGTATGATGGTGGATGTAGGTCTAGATTTTTGGTGTTTTATTTTTTGGTTTATTTTATATTTTTCATCATCCCTTGGGTGATTAGTTTTTATATGAAAATATAAATTATTCATCGAATTTATTATATAATTTTGTTTATTTTGTTGTTTAAATTGATATTTGGTAGACGTATTGGTTGTTTTTTATGATATTATAATCTAATTTGATGTATTTTCCCACCATATAATATGGATTAGTACCTTGAAACAAATTCGAATCCACATGAATATGTGTTGGAATGCTTGAGGTACATCAAACCTTATCTCATATGAAGATTCTAGAATGGGGAATTACAATGTGAAATCATAAAATTTAGTTCATTTTTTAAATTGGGTAGATGGAGGAGGGAAATATGAGGATTTTATCGAATCTTATGATAGACCATATATTGTTGAGTTGTGAAAACCTTTTCGGTGGTATGTCCTGGTTACCATGGGTGTGGGACTATTCTTATTTCATTTTTTTTGCTATGATTTAGTTTTTTTATGTAATATAATGTTCTTATGGAAGTTGTTATTTTAAATTTTCATCTCTTATATCACTAAAATGATGCCAATGTGAATTCACTATAATTTTTATATATTAATTTCATGACATATACATGAATGAATTTAATTGGAATTTTAAAATGGGATTTAATTGTTTAATGTGTCAAAAAAAAATTATATATAGAGTTCAAAATTATTTAACCTCAAGGAATTTATGATACACAATTGAAGCCTTAATAATTATAATTATTTATAATTTTGGTGATTGAACTCATGGATTCATGAAAATTGATTCTAGATTTCTTCATTTGTATTTATATAGGAAACCCTTATTTAACATGTTCATATTTTTTCAACTAGTATACATGAATCTCTTTTCCTATTTAGTAATAGTTAGATGTTTTAATTTTATTTAAATAATTTTTAGGCACATTGTGATATATATTGATAAAATCTAGATCACATTATAGAGGAACACACCTCAGTGCGCTATGGGTTTTTCTGGGTTTTTAGATTTTTCAATTTACAATCAATCCATTGATGGGAGAATTAGATGTCAATGTTCTAAATGTAAATGCAGAAGATGGTTAAAGAGAGATAAAGTTTATGAAAACTTAATATTGAAGCAATTACCAACTAAATATTTATGTTGGATTTGGCATAAAGAATCAAGTGCTATAGAAAGGTTGAGCACTGATGTAAATCCACAGAATGAGCTCCCAACTTCATAAATAATGGAAAATGAGATGAAAAACCTTATAAATAAAGCATTATACATTGTAAGGAACCAACATAAACATCAAAACATATCAGCACAACCTATTTAGGGTGCTACAAATAGCAATGTGACATGTGATGTTTTTGAGACTATAGGACAACAAGATCAAGATTGAACATATCAGTGGGTCCTCCTCTTGATTATGTGAAGACTAATTTATAGAAAAATTCACTAAGTAGACCAATGTGTTTCATGGTTTCGTTGAGAATGGAAATCCAGAGTTGTATATTGGATGTTTTAAATATTCAAAACATTCTTTTCTAACGAAGTTGTACCATTTCAAATCCCTATTTTGAATTATGGATAAAGTGATGTCCATGATATTGGAATAGTTACATGATGAATTTCCTAAAGTAAAGATCCCTGATTCTTTTTTATGATATGAAAATATTAGTTAACAAGAATGGTCTAAAATATAAAAAAATCATGTATGACCCAATGATTGTATTCTTTATTACTGAGAGGATTCAAGAAGACATGACTTCAAGAAATTTTCTGCCTCTATATGGAAGTCTATGGGTGATGTTGGATGTTTGAATTAATATACTACCATGAAGAAGAAGAAAATTAACACACCTGTAATGGTTTTGTGTTACTTTGATTTAAATACTTGATTGCAATGATTATTCATGTCATCAAAAACCACTGAATATAAGAAGTGTCATTCTGTAGATAATAACAATGATGGGTTAATGCGACATTGATAAGATTCACAATTGAGGAAGAAATTTTATTAATTACATCCATATTTCTCATATAATCCTTGAAATCTTTGATTGGGATTGGTTTTCGATGGATTCAACCCATTTGGGGCTTTGACTACCAGTTATAGAATTTGGTTGGTTATTTTGAACCATTACAATTTTCCTCTATGTATGTGTATGGAACAAAAATATTTTATCATTTTGATGATTATTCCTAGAAAACAATTCTTGGAAATGTTATTGATTTATACTTGCAGCCTTTTATTAAAGAATTATAGGAGTTATGGAGAAACTGTTTTGAGACATATGGTGAATATTCTAGAACAATGTTCAAAATGCAAGCTACTCTAATATGGACAATTAGTGACTTCCCTAGACGTGGAAATTTATCTGTTTGGAATAATTAAATGGGTTGGGATTATCCTATTTGTATCTTTGATTTTGATCTTTAATGACTACCTCATAGTAGAAAATGATGTGTATTGTGTCATAGATGATTTCTCGATGCATCTCATAGATTTCGGCTGAACAAGTCAATATTCAATGGTTTCATTGATCATAGACCACCTCCAAAGTTGTTAAAAGGATATAAAATATCATTATAACTTGGAAATATTGAAACAAAATTGGGTAAGGTTTATCATTTGAATGATATTGGGAAATGAGTTTTAATTGCATCATCAAGTGATATCAGAACGCAACAGTGGAAGAAAAAAATGTATATTCTTCAAACCTATGTATTGGGAATATAATTTTTTGCAGAATAATCTTGATGTAATATATATTGAGAGTAATGTTTATGAAAATTTGTTCTTTACATTTCTTAATGAGCATGGAAAGTCTAAGGATCATCTCAATGCTTGGAAATGCTTACAAGCATTGAATATAAAGCATGATCTCTTGTGAGATGAGAATGGTAATTATGATTTGTAAAATTTTTCAAGGAAAAATAGGTATAAAGTTAAATTTCTTTAAATTTTAAAAAATTTGAAGGTATCTGATGGGTATTCAAGTAATATATCAAGGTTTATTGACTTAAATAAATATAGTTTACATGGATTGAAAATTCATGATTCACATATTTTGTTACAATAGTTACATCCATTGGCATTGCGTACATTATTACCAGAAAAGGATACTATTGATGTAATCTAATTATGCACATTTTTAAGACAACTATGTGAGAAAACTCAATATCCATTTCTTCTTGACAACCCCCAGGAGTGATTTGTATTGACACTTTGTGCAATGGATATGATCTTTCCTTTGTTGTTTTTTACTGTAATAATGCATTTAACTGTGCATTTAGTTGAGGAATCTAAATTAAGAGGCCTCATATATTATTGATGGATGTATGAAATTGAGAGTTACTTTATTTATATGTTTTCAATTTCAATAAACAATTATTTTAATTCCATTAAATACATAATTATGTTTTTTTATTTTATTTCACAGATATCTTGGGCATTTGAAATCATACGTGAAAAATAAAGCTCAACCATAAGGATCTATTTCTAAAGGCTATTTAGTAGAGGACTGTCTTACCTTTTTTTTCTAGATACTTGGAATATATTAAGACAGTATTCCATCGAGTTGGATGTGTTGATGTCACAACAACTCAATCTGAAATACATGGGAAATCAAAAATATTTCTTGTTATTGGCCGATCAGTTGGGAGGAGCTCAAAATTTACACTAATAGAAATAGAATTATTACAGGTACATAGATATGTGTTTTTGAATAGTGAAATTACAAATACATTAATTAAAGAGTTGAATATACAAATAAAGAGATGAATGAGAGGAAAAACATGAAATGAGAAATATATAACAAAATCTATTAATAAAAATATGGTAGAATAGTTTGTATGAAATGTAAGTTCATAAATATTACAATCAATATGGATAATAGTTTGATACATATATTTTAAAAACTATAATAATGTATATTAATTTTTCAGATCATGAATACTAATACTCGGGCAGAGTTGTTAGAATCTTTTAGTTTTCTTGCTCGAGGTCCTATAAAACAAGCTATAAATTTTGACACTAACAATGTTAATAGATTTAGATTATGTACTGTTGTTCAAGATAAGAGGTTAAAAACAAATAATAGAGGAATATTTAAATTTGATGAAGTGTAATACTATAGAATATTGACTGATATTAACGAATTAAACTACCACGGGTATTTTTCAGTTATTTTATTCAAATGAAATTGGTTGAATATTATCAAGGGTGTTAAAAGAGATTCATTTTTATTTACTTCTATTAACTTCTCTCACTTGACGGAGGTTGGTGACTGTGAACTAAAAGATTCGTATATCTTATCATCGCAATAGAAAATGGTATATTATGTGAAAGTTGTCATGGTTGAAGGGTGGAGTGTAGTTGCTCACATAAAACAAAGAGACTTGCATGATACAGGTAATGAAGTGGAATATTTGACCTCTGAAATTGATTCCCATAAACATAAAAAATTAGACTTATTTTTCCATCATGATATTATAAATATTAGTCTTGAAAGAGTGGATAAATTAGATGAAGTAATGATGGATCCAAAACTGGCCTGATTGAAGGAGAAAATTATTGTATGTGCAGTTGTACATTCATTTATCAACCACCTATGTCATTTGTGAATTCATTCATTATACATGAATATGTTATCATTACTATTTTTTAATACATGAATTTTTATTAATATATGTTCTAAACTTAATTTTATTTGATTAAATGAAATTAATGCTAAAGAGTAAGCGTTATACTCACAATGCATGGTCAAAGAGTTTTTCTTGTAGCTGATAGACTATAGTAATCATTTCATTAGTTTCAATATTTATTAAAAAATGTTATCTATTTAATATATTAAATTATGGATTTATCTTTGTTTAATGCTGTCTCCGAGTTTAAGCCACTAAGCTTACCAAACAAAAGTGTGGTTGAATGTTCAGAAAAAATATGATGAGAGTTTTGTTAATGAGCCTTCCAAAGAAGTTGGGGGTATGAATTCTTAATTCATTATAATAACTTACAATCAGTTGTCACTATGTTAATATAAATTTCTTCCAATATGACTAATATTTGATTTATAGGTGACAATTAAAGAACTATGGGATGTTAATCCAACACAATCCTACTCAGTCCACTAGGGTGACCCATTTGGTAAAGTCCTTGGGAAGAAGAATCCTGGTTGAGTGCACAGATGGGTTTGGGACTGTTACTATCTGAGGTCTCTGGTAGGCAAATGGTGATTGAAAGTGAAGAGTCGTGGTGAGAAGGTAAGTCACAAAACATCAAAATCATTTAGTTCATAAACTTTTATAAAATTTATGTTTAAATATAAATATACAACATTGTTTAATTTTCTGTATAATTTTATTACAAGTGCCAGTAGCAGGAAGTAGAGAAGTAGATAGAGAGGGTGATGAGCAGAGTTCATCATTGGGAAATTATTAGGGGAGAGGTTTTGTTCATGTATTAGTACATCCAATGTGGGTATTTGTTTTATCTTTTCCTTATATTTTAGATGGGATTAGGAAAACGGGTTCCTTATGTATGTGTTGTACAACCATCTGTCTATATCCTGTGTTTCAACTGGCTATAGAGATTGATATTTCTATATGATTATATATGATGTTTAGTTTCTTGTCTCTATTTTATATATAGGTTGATCTAACTATTATATTCTACTATTTCCCACTTGTTTTTCATGGTGTCTTACTAAGTATGTTTATACTCACACATGCATGGGCTTTGCAAGCATGATTTTTTTCTTATACAGACAACCAGTAGATGGATTTCTTAGTGGACCTAGTATCTATGGATTATATAAGAAAGTAGAGGCATTTACCATGTTTGGTGGTCAGACTTAGAGATGTTGAGTTGGGAACTCCTCTTATTTTCACATTCAATTGTTTGTAGATTGGGACCTACTTTCCTTCTTCTTGGTTTGGAATGTATTTTACCCCTTTCCTTTCTGGGATATTTATCTATCTCATTATGATGTATTTGATAGAGGTTAATACATGAATTTTTTCCATTTATAGGTTTTATTTTATTATACATATGCATTATTTCATGGAGTTGAGTGTGTGTGTGTTCACGTACAATAGGATAAAGCCTCCCACTTCAGTGATATTATTAATTTTTGCTTTTCATTAGCCCTTGAACTATTGGGGGTGAACGTGTGGTTTCACTCTCAACTTACTGGTATCCCAAGTAGGGTCCCTTTAGGTCAATTCATGACACAAAAACCCATGGTTTTTTCCAAGATAGTAATATCTATCTAACCACAACCATTATAGGAAATTAAATATCCTCTTTGGAATCTCACATCATGACCCAGTCCTACTGACCGTGGATCATTTTTTGTTAACTCTTACTAAACTAAGGTCCTATATCACTTATCCATAAAATGATATCTCAAAATAATAACATATAAGATAACCCCTTTCTATCAGACCCTTTATATAATAAGTATCCTCTAGTTTTTATATTTTTGGTTAGAAGTCAATCTTTATATGTTGGGTGATCTCCCTTTTGGTACATTTTATGTTCTATTTTTGCATGGACCCTATTTTTTGAGCTCTATATTGTAGGTCTTGGATAAGCTGTGGGGACATAATTAGGTAACTCAGAATATGTGGATTCTAGTTGGTCTAGGTACAAAAAGGCATATATGTTGTTTTTTATGATCTCGTAAAGAAGTGGTATCAATGTTTGAAGTCCTAATATACCATAAAGTATTTATCCATTGTATAAATCTAATTCAGTTTTAATTCTTACTTGTGGATTTTTATACCATTTATGGATATTTTGGGTGATTTATCTTTTGGTTAGGGATTTATTATTGGTTTTGAATCACTAATGACCCTTTTTATGAAACTGATATTCATGAAGGATGGTTTCATAATTAGAATTATTTCTTTTTTATTAAATAAATTTATCTTTTTTGTAATTTTGGTGGATTTAGTTTTAACATGTGAAACATTATTTTAATGGAAGTATGTTAATTCTTTATAGATTGTTTTAAATGTATCAAATTTATGTTTTCCTTGGAAATGTGTTGTGTAATAGTTTTAATAATGAATGTACTTTCAATGAGAAATGTGTTGAGAAATGTATTGATTCTTTCAATGTATAGTGGAATGAATTATTGATTCTTTTATTGTGTTGATTACTTCCAGGTTTTTATGTATTTTTTATTCTTTTAAAGTGTTGTGTCCTGTTTGATTCATTCAATATATTGAGAAATGTATTATTTCTTTTAATATGTTTTTTTCCTTTATCAATTTGTTGATTCTTTTATGTTATGGTGAGAATCAATGTACATTGATAATTTTGTTTAAACATGTCTTGTTTTCCTTGTACGTTAATGATAAATTTGATGATCTGGTAAAATTTTCAGTGTTCACTGTTGTGTTGTTAGGGATGTATGTTTTGGGGCAGCGGAACCTGTTGCTTGTTTTTTTAAATGCATGAGAAAGTGGCAGTATAAACCACCGCTAGATATTGGATTTTTTTCATAGAAGTTTTAACTGCCTCTATATTATGGTATTTTTTAAGGAGGTTCTTAAAACTACCGCTAAATATGAAATAAAATTCAATTCAGTGGTTTTATCCATATTAGAGGTGTTTTTTTGGTAAAAGTTTTAGACTTTAGCAGAGGTTATAAATAGTTGCTAGATCCCAGTTATTTTTTAACTAAAAACCACTGATAAAACTAAGAAAAGTGTTTCGAAATATGAATTATACAATACTTTCCAAAAACTACCTCTAAATTAAAGATACTACCACATGTTGATTGCCGACACCAATATTAGTGGCGGTTTTTTTTAAACCGTCACAGAAGAGTATAGTCATGGTTTAAACAACTGATAGATAAAAATATCACCAGTAGACGATCAGTTTTTTTTATAATTTATACTTCAACTATCATGCTAGAAAATTACAAACCTTACTATCTTGGACTATGATAAAGTTGATGGTGGCTCCCCTCCATTATCTTTTGATTTGGGCATTGATAGGAAAAGTGACCAAGCTATCTACACTTGAAGTATTGAACACTAGATAGTCCAAGAATATATTCCCTGTGTCATTAGTTTGGATAAGTTTGGTATTAATTTCACCATGATAGTTCTAAGAAACATGGAAATCTCTTCTACACTTGTAACACTTTCCACCCCCAAGAAAGAAGTTCCACAAATGCTTCTTCCCACCTTTTTCATGTAGGGATTTTCTATTTATTTCCTCCTCTTCCATGAACAAAGTTCTTCCCTGAGTTTAGATACATTTATCTCTTCTTCTCATTCAAACTATGTGACTAATGTGTCTCTAAAATCTCCAATTAAACCTTCATATAACTCTACAATATATCATAGTGTCTTTCATAGTCACAATTTTCTAGATTCCTCTTAATATGGGGTCTTAGTGCACCGAAGAATCTATAAAACATTCCCTTGGGATCCAGAACAAAGATAGAGGTGTATCGAGAAAGTCTTGTAATGTTAAATTCATATACTCCCAATAATTAATTTTCCTTATGTTTTAGTTCTAGTAATTAATCTCTATATTCAATAGAATCAAATGGGGGAAATATTTATTGAAAAATATTCCCCCAAAACCTTCCCACTCTATAACATCGATCTCCCTTACTAGCTTCATGTTTTTAATCAGTATCCACCACTCACCATTATATTCTTCTAAGAAGTATAATGCCAGGGTTAATTTCTCTTATTTTTAACAATAATTTATAGAAAATATATTTTATATAGATATTATTTATTGTTCAGAAATCAATGGGTCAACAGATCCATTGAAAGAAGGTGCTTGTTAATACATAACGAAATCAATGGAAAGTTTGTTCCCTTTGAGGTGAATCTATTATCTAGAATTGATTCAGGTTATTATTAATAACCTAATTTAGATGATTCATTATACTCATGATGATCTCTATTCCAACTTCCATTGAAACGCGTTCAATGTATTATCTTTCACACTTATCATTTATGTGGTTCCTTTAATTTACTACCATTTTACATATCATATAATTCAAAAGGGATTTTAGGTCTTATAACCTGATTTTTAAATATGTATTAATCATTTATAATAATAATTACAATTTCTATATATCCTTCCTAATTGTTCCTAAAATTCTTGTGATTAACCAAAAATATCCACTGAGAGTGTCAAACTTGGAAGACTACAAGGCTTGTTGTCATGCACCATTTCCCATTTGAGTATATCCCATAGTGTTGTTTTCAAGTGTTATCTCTATATACATATATTATATAGCCACATCCACATGTTCATATCTATATAGGGATGCATTTTTTTAGAAACCAGTTAGTAAATACTTCCCCAAAATACTTGGATGTTTTTCTATATGTAGAATTTTTCATAGGGTTCTTCCTAAACATTTCAATTCCTAATTTCCACAAATAACCAAACCATCCATTGATATCAACTATGAAATCATGCCTTTTTATTACATAAATTTTCATTACGTAGTAAAAAACAGAAGATATTTTCAAGTTTAGTTTCTTGGAAATAAGGTACACAATACATGAAAAAATTTTACATTCATCCAAGTCCACTTGAAGAAACCTTTATGGGTTTTCCCTAGGTCACTTTTACTCCATATCATGTTATGGTAACATGCATAAAATGAAATGGGTGATCATGAGGCCCATTAAGGGAATTAGTAAGAGAGATATATAACAAGTGATCTTGAGACATATCCATAAGAACATAAGGAATAACGATAAGGTATGATCAAGAGGCATATCATAATAATAAGAACATGAATCATATTGTATAAATGTGGATAAAATATTTAAATGAGCCTTTCTTAATCAGATCACCAATGGTTATCACTTAGGTCTCATAAATAAAAATTTCCTAGGTTATTCACCAAGGTATAAAAAAACATGTCATAACTATATATTAAATTATTTACCCAATGAATTGGAGTTATATTAGGGAAAACCCTTAATATGTTTTAATTTCAGGTGATCCACAAAGATAATAATAAATTATTTCCTAAATAACTTGTGTAGAATAAGTAATGGGTTTCTTATCAACATCTTGGCGTATAAAAGAGTTTAAAGACATGATCAATACATCATTTTTAACCCATGAAAATAATTGTGATATTCATATATTTAAATCCCTAAATAAAAAATTCATGTTTAATTTTTTTTGAATATCCATTTAAAAAAAGTTTTGTGTGTTAAAATAAAATTGAAAAGAGAAGTTCTCATGTAAACATGAGAAATTTGAGATGTAAATTTGGTAGCATGATATGTATAAAACATAGTTCCATGAAACGTAAAATGTGGGATAACAAAGGTCTCCCATAGATAAAATAATACTATTATAGCAATAGGATGATAGAAAGTAGGAAAAATCATTATTAAAATACATACCACATAAAAAAGGAACTTGATTGGAAAAGAGAAGTGAAGATTTCTATTAGGTGGAAGAGTTGTTCCTAATGCTTGAGGATGGATCCTTAGGGGATTTAGGAAACCTTGGGGGGACTCCTTAGGAGGAAAAATCACAAAACATTTATTGAGGATATATTGGGAGTGAATGGAAATATAGAAATGGGTGGGTATTTATAGAAAAATTTGAGGATTTGTTCAATAATTTCCAAATATAGGTCTTAGGAAACTTAGTTGTGAAAAATGAAAAACCATTAGCATACCCATGTTTTTTCTCATGGTTTGGAGAATTGGGTCAAATTTTATGATACTATAATCCTGTAGAACCAAACACCATTATTTAATACTAATTTTGTCATGGAAAAGTAAAGATTTCACAATGTAATGTTTTTATAAATCAAATTTTCCTTTTTAGACTTTGGAAAATGACTTATAGCTTAAAAATTGAATAAAATCTATTAAAATAATTAATATTAATAAAATAACATTTTTAGGTAATTTATTTTGTTTAATTAATTATTACATCATCATGAAATAAATATGATTTCATAAAATATACTGAAACCCAAACACTGTAGTTTTTACTATTCATGAAAAAGATTAAATATTTTAGAAAATGATCATAAATTCACCCTAAACTAATTTTGGAATGATGATTTGAAAAATATTTTTTCTTTTATCATAAAAATCCTCTATATTTTATAATTTTAACTTCAAAATATAAAAAATCTTTCTTTATTTAAAAATATCAGTTTTTAATGTATAATAGAATTTATGAAACTTATGAAAAACGTTCCTAGTCTATTATAAAATTATTATTTAATTTATTATTTAAAATAAAGTGTTTTAAAATAATATTTTATTATAAATTACTATTTATAATACATTTTTTATTATAAAAAAATATATATATTTTCTAGAAAAATAAAATTACAGTTAATTTACATCCAAAAATAAAATTGTAAAATTCATCTCAATTAAAACTATATTTTATTAATAAAAAATAGTATCAAGGGGAACTGTAGGAATAAATATTATATTTATAAAAAGTAATTTACACTATGTTTTGGACACATAACCACTTACTACACCTACATACTCCCCAAGGGTAAGGTGTGTAATTGTGGAAACTTCATGGGGTGTCTCGACTAACACCGATTGACCCAAAATATTCACTAACATGAACTTCTCTAATAGGTGATTTATTTAAATATTCGCATTAAAAAGCTCAGATTGGGCTTGGTCATGGGAAAACCTCAATGATGAGACCTCCCTCCCATGTTCTGACAAATGGGCTTCAAACGGAATGACACTACTGGTTGAGTCCAATGATTATCCTTTATGTATCAATTAAAAGTTTTCATTACTACTTATAAAGACTAATTATAGTAAAAAATATCAACTAAGTGTATATTTTCCAATGGTCATATTGACCAACAACCATATAACGGTCAAGTCCTAATGGTCACATTCCGCTTTATAATATATAAATACCACTTCATTCTTTCAATTAAAATTCACTACAATTTATCTTAAGGTATTATTTTCATTTAATAATATTTCTATTGGTTTAAAAATATTTTGTTTTATTTCAACAACATTTTCAATGAGGGTGATGATTTTAATAGATTGGGGTGATCCTTACTTTCCCTTTTTAGCTGTTATATTTTATGTTTTTTGTCTATTTATAAAGTTTGGATTTTTAATTGTTTTCATAGATGACTAATGTAATGAACATTGTTAAAGATATTAATTTTTTTGATATCTCTTTATTTTTTTATAATATTATAAAACACACATTTACTTAAGAATCAAATATCCACTACTACAACCTTCCCCTTTATCAGCGCTAAAAACCAGTATTAACAGCGCTAGAAAAGCGCTGTTAATTCCGGCGTAGATAAAGGGGGGGGGGGGGGGGTCCCCTTTATCAGCGTGTGGTGGAGCGCTGATAAAGGTCAATTATATCAGCGCTTCTCGGAGCGCTGACACAGGGTCCCTTTATCAGCGCTCCTCTAGCGCTGTTAAAGGTGTCCTTTATCAGCCCTAAAAAAGCACTGATAAAGGCCCCAGCGCCTGCACCTAAAAACAGTACCTGCACACCTGCACACCAGAATACCTGCACAAAGTAGCACATGCACACCTGCACACCATAGCACCCGCACCCAATATTTTGACTGAAAACAGTATATACATTTACTTAACATCATGAATACAAAAAAACGCATTACTATATACATTTCAAACATTTTTTTACATGGTTACATTTACAACTATTCAAAAATAGTTATAAACATTCATGTTTCATTCTTTGATATCTGGGATCCACTCTCGATGGTATTTGTTGCCGAACAAAGCATCCGAACTCAAGGAAAAAAATTCACCTATATCAGAAAACAAATATTATGTTAGTAATGCAATAATGAAAGAAATTAAAACAGAAACATGAAAGAATACATTAATATGGAAATGTGAAACTAAAATATTAAATTTTAAACTCAAAATTTTTCATTTTCATAACAATGAAAGCGAATAATGTAAAATCAATATGTTTTTGATTGACTTATCTCATTTAATAAATACTGATTCTTTATCTAATGAAAAGATTTACCGGTCACACCGTGCATCGGATTGAGGTGTGGTCAATTCGTACACGTCAAAAATGATTCGTGGATCGTTGTCCTAATGTATCAAAACAATCCGAATGCGTTTTCTCGGTTTGGCGTATGTCATTGGTGTTCTTTTCCAATGTTTATGTCATTTTCAAACTGATATCAGACAATTTTAGCCATACCGGTCACACAGTTCGTCGGATTGATGTGCGGTCAATTCTTACACGTCACAAATGACTCGTGGATCATTGTACTAAAGTATCAAAACAATATGAAGGCGTTTTCTCGGTTTGGCATATGTCATTGGTGTTCTTTTCCAAAGTTTATGTCATTTTCAAACTGATATCAGACAATTATAGCCATACCGGTCACACCGTGCGCCGGATTGAGGTGCGGTCGATTCGTACACGTCAAAAATGACTTGTGGATCGTTTTCCTAAATTAAAAAAACAATCCGAACGCGTTTCCTCGGTTTGACGTATGTCATTAGTGTTGTTTTCCAAAGTTTATGTCATTTTCAAACGGATATCGGAAACTTTTAGCCATAACGGTCACACCGTGCGTCAGATTGAGGTGCGGTCAGTTCTTACACATCACAAATGACTTGTGGATCATTGTCCTAAAGTATCAAAACAATCCGAATGCGTTTGTTATGTTTTCCGTATGTCATTGGTGTTGTTTTCCAAAGTTTATGTCATTTTCAAACTGATATCATACAATTTTAGCCATAACGGTCACAGAGTGCGTCGGATTGAGGTGCGGTCAATTCATACACATCAAAAATGATTCGTGGATCGTTTTCCTAAAGTATCAAAACAATCCTAACGCGTTTGCTTGGTTTGGCGTATGTCATTGGTGTTGTTTTCCAAAGTTTATGTCATTTTCATACTGATATCAGACAATTTTAGCCATACCGGTCACACCGTGCGTCGGATTGAGGTGAGGTCAATTCGTACACATCACAAATGACTCTTGGATCGTTGTCCTAAAGTATCAAAACAATCTGAATTCGTTTGCACGGTTTGGCGTATGTCATTGGTGTTGTTTTCCAAAGTTTATGTCATTTTCAAACTGATATCAGACAATTTTAGCCATACCGGTCACACCGTGTGTCGGATTGAGGTGCGGTTGATTCTTACACGTCAAAAATGACTCGTGGATCGTTTTCCTAAAGTATCAAAACAATATGAATGCGTTTTCTCGGTTTGGCGTATGTCATTGGTGTTGTTTTCCGAAGTTTATGTCATTTTCAAACTGATATCAGACAATTTTAGCCATATCGGTCACACCGTGCATCAGATTGAGGTGTAGTTGATTCGTACATGTAAAAAATGACCCGTGGATCGTTGTGATAAAGTATCAAAACAATCTGAACATGTTTGATCAATTTGGCGTATGCCATTGGTGTTGTTTTCCAAAGTTTATCTCAATTTGAAACTGATATCAGACACTTTTAGCCATACCGGTCACACCGTGCGTCGGATTGAGGTGCGGTCAATTCGTACACGTCAAAAATGACTCGTGGATCGTTTCCCTAAAGTATAAAAATAATCTGAAGGCGTTTGCTCAGTTTGGCGTATGTCATTGTTGTTGTTTTCCAAAGTTTATGTCATTTTCAAACTGATATCAGACAATTTTAACCATACCGGTCACACCGTGTGTCAGATTGAGGTGCAGTCAATTCGTACACATCACAAATGACTAGTGGATCGTTTTACTAAAGTATCAAAACAATACGAAGGCGTTTGCTCGGTTTGGAGTACGTCATTGGTGTTGTTTTCCAAAGTTTATGTCATTTTCAAACTGATATCAGACAATTTTAGCCATACCGGTCACACCGTGCATCGAATTGAGGTGCGGTCAATTCGTACACGTCAACAATGACTCGTGGATCGTTTTCCTAAAGTATAAAAACAATCCGAATGAATTTTCTCGGTTTTACGTATGTCATTGGTGTTGTTTTCCAATGTTTATCTCAATTTGAAACTCATATCAGCCAATTTTAGCCATACCGGTCACATCGTGCGTCAGATTGAGGTGCAATCGATTCGTACACGTCAAAAATGACACGTGTATCGTTTTCCTAAAGTATCAAAACAATCCGAAGGCGTTTGCTCAGTTTGGCGTATGTCATTGGTGTTGTTTTCCAAAGTTTATGTCATTTTCAAACTGATATCAGACAATTTTATCCATACCTGTCACACCGTGCGTTGGATTGAGGTGCGGTCGATTCGTACACGTCACAAATGACTCGTGGATCATTTTACTAATGTATCAAAACAATCTTAAGTAGTTTTCTTGGTTTGGTGTATGTCATTGGTGTTGTTTACCAAAATTTATGTCATTTTCAAACTGATATCAGACAATTTTAGCCATACCGGTCACACCGTGCGTCAGATTGAGGTGAAGTTGATTTGTACACGTCACAAATGACTTGTGGATCATTGTCCTAAAGTATCAAAACAATACGAACGCATTTGATCAGTTTTATGTCTGTCATTGGTGTTCTTTTCCAAGGTTTATGTCATTTTCAAATTGATATCAGACAATTTTAGCAATACCGGTCACACCGTGCATCAGATTGAGGTTCGGTCGATTCGTACACGTCACAAATGACTTGTGGATCATTTTCCTAAAGTATCAAAACAATCCGAAGGCATTTGCTTGGTTTGGCGTATGTCATTGGTGTTGTTTTCCAAAGTTTATGTCATTTTCAAATTGATATCAGACAATTTTAGCCATACCGGTCACACCGTGCGTCGGATTGAGGTGCGGCAATTCGTACATGTCACAAATGACTAATGGATTGTTTTCCTAATGTATCAAAACAATCCGAAGGCATTTTCTTGGTTTTCCGTGTGTCATTGTTGTTGTTTTCCAAGGTTTATGTCATTTTCAAACTAAGTAGTAGGAATTCACTAATCTAAGGATATGAAACATAAGAAAGGGAAATCATAGATGCTAAATAAGTGTAAAGGGAGATATCAATGACCATATAAAGATAACATAAGTATTAGGAGTTCACCTTCATTGTCCTATTTGTTTACATTCTTCGATCAGGTACACTGCCCATTCGTTTCTAAAGACATTTATATCATCTTCTGAATATGACTTTTTTCGACAGTCATAGTAGTACTGAAAAAATATAAATACACAATGGATTAATAATTATTTTAAATAAACTAGTAATTATTTTCAAAAATACCTCTTCAGGGATGCTAGTTTGTCCATGAAATACGATCCCATTTATAAATTTACAAACATAATAACCGCAGTCCTTGTCATTTGTTTGTTTCAGACACTGCAGAAACATAGAGAAAAATAAGTAATTTGTTTTGATATGTATTTGGATAGTGAAATATAATTATATATACCCAGATACTTCTCCATTTGTAGATCTTTTGGGCATTGTTGTCCTTACACCCTGGATTCATTACAGCCTTTAGACGATATTCATACACCGCCCTATCATAACAAAATCCTCATTAAAAGATAATATAAATTATATAACTAGATATTTAGTTCTAAAATTTTGGATCTAGTGTATTACAAATTGACAATCGACATCATGTGTGGTCAGTTAGTTGGATATCCATGCAGTGATTCCAGAAAATAAATCTTTGGAGTATCCAAATTGACTGCAATGAGCATCAAATGTTCCCTAAAAACACAAAAAGAAATAAGTACTGATAGAAATGAAAATATAATTTATATGATTAAAATGTAGAGTTTTACCCTTGCATCGTTGGTATTAAAAAGATCCTGTCAGTCGTAATTCTTCTTTGAAACGTTCTGAGCAGATTTGACATCAATTCAGCCTAAAAATTAGAATCTATTTCTGTTCGTTGTGTAGAAATGGTGTGGGACTAACGAGTCCAAATTTGCTTTCATGGTCAAATCCCTTCAATTGTTTTTCATATATACGCCTGTGAAAAATATTATATGTATTTATCCATAATTATCAAAGTATATCAGCTTCTATAAAATCAAATCATGAAAACATACCTCATGTATACATTTATAACTGAGGCGCCTAGCCAGTCATATGTGATGATCTCAGAAACAGCATCTGCCCTAACGAAATCCATTGTTTCCTCTCCGTACATATCTTTTTCACAAAAAATTGTACGATTCTTTCCGTCTTTCATTTTCGTATCCACATGAGCTTGCAATGATATTAAATGTGGATATAGAACGGGCGGGGTGAACGCGCTCTCAGTAGATCGTATTGATCGGTTGGTTGATCCAATCTTGGAGCTGCTCTTTCATTTTAGCTTCTCCATTTTATCCTTCTGTAATAAGATTCATCGGTTCAGCCATTTTCTAATTTAATGTTAAAGGTTCTACTTGAAAAATGAACTGGAAATGAATACCTCCTGCTCGACGTGTTTTTTACAAGATTCGACAGCCATGCAATGAATGTTCCAATATCTTTTTCCACCGTATGAATGTCATCATCGTCATTTGGAACGAGTAGCTCGGTGCTCGGCTCATGAGCTACGTCAATCGACACTTTGACATGACCGGTTGGAAGTGGTCTGGAGTGTAGCGTGTCATTCTGCATATTGAACACCGTAGCCCTCGCTACAAGGCGATGGGTGGGAGTTGACAGATATAAATCACATTCATTTTCACCCTGCAGAATATCATTAAATGAAAGTTATTAGTGTCTATGTGATTCACATCTCACAAAAATGAATATTATAACATTGATTACCTCGGTTAAGTCAGGTCTTTGAGGGGAATGGCTCGCCTCAAAGCTGGTGAGGGGTGGATCTTCTCGCGGGGGTTGTTCTTGAGTTGTTTGTTCTCTACGCCTATCCTCCATCAAACTCTTTATCATCTCTCCCTGAGTTTGGATTAGTTCTTCAAGGGTAGCTACTCTATCTCTCATTACATGAAATTCTTTAGTTTGTTCATCCTCTTGTTTTTTATTAAAATATGTCTTGGGTGACACCCCAAAACCCACACCTCTGACGCGGCCATACTATTCTGGCTGTTTCAAGGCCATTGAATGTATGTCTGCATCCGGTGCGGGTGTTGATGTTTCCTGTGACTATGTCAAATAAAAAATATGAAAAAATAAGTAAGCATCGTTATGTAATAGTGATTTAAAGCAAATAAAGTTTATATTATGTCATACTTACACATGTTTCCCACACATTTTTTGTGTTTTCATCTATCCGTTTCCCCTCTTTATTAACATGAGCCTCCTTCCATAGCACATCGCGTGGAATGGAAGTGACTTGAGATTTTGCTTCATCAATCTGTTTATAAACAAAGAAACATGGTTACAGTGTTGTTTTATGTCACATAAAATTATTACAGTACTTTTAAAATACATACCAATTTTTTTTCAATTGAAGTGTACCCCAACCATGTTTTATGGTAGGGGTACGCTGGTTTTGCTACCCGTTCTTTATTTTCAGCACTCAGTTTCTATTTCATAAATAAAAACCTATCAATCAATGTGATGAATATAAGAAACGTTACACAATGTGTAACCAAACACAATGTACCTGAAAATTCATTTCCGCACGACGAATGCAAAACGCATCCCACGTTCCTTGGGATATCAAGTGTGCATAAAGAGGAGGCGGGTGCGGCTTGATTTTCCCTTCGGCATCTTTCAGATGATTTTTCGTTAAAATGGTGCGAAAGCCTCTATGAATCCTTCCTGCCAGTCTTAAAACATATTCTTTGTGCGAAACATCTACTATAAATGCACTTTGCAAGAGATTATGAAGGGTTAGTCGATATTTCAATATTTTATTTTATTTTAATAAATTAAATAGATGATATCGTAATGATACCGTAATCTCTTCCCACATTAAATTTTTCAACCCGCTGACAACATGGTTCCACGACTCTACGTCAATCGGCACACGTTGTGGAGTGAAGATTCCAATGTAGCTACTAAACATGGCTTTGTTGGGGTTTACATGCTAGCCTAGCTTATTCCATCCCACCTCATATTTGATGCCTTTTGCTTTTGCCTTAAGGATTTTTGCTAAAACTGTCAAACTACGGCGCACCTGTTTTTTTTTGTGTCGCTGGGGTTTCATCGCCTACCATTTCCTCAGTTTCTGCATCATCATTATGTTTCTCTGAAGCGCTAGCTTTGGCACCGACACCAGCTGCAATAGGTTGAGAGACTTGTTGGACGTCAGCAGTGGGACCAGCTGCAACAGGTTGATAGACTTGTTGTCTCTCAGCAGTGGGACCAGCTGGAACAGGTTGAGAGACCTGTTGCACGTCAGCAGTGGGTCCAGCTGCAACAGGTTGAGAGACCTGTTGTCTCTCAGTAATGGGACCAGCTACAACAAGTTGAGAGACGTGTTGTTTCTCGGGATTAGGTGCATCAGCAGGTGAAGAAGTCATTATCTGCAGAATTGGTTTAAAATTTAAGTTAGATCACATAAAAGGAGCAGTGAACAGATAATAACATAATGTAACACAATCTATATTACAATAAAAATAAATAACCTGATTATTGAACTCCCTTTTTTTTAAAAGGCTGAAGGGATTTGAACCCTCTATCAACTATCCATATCCCTTCATTGTGGTCTCCTCTGACATAAACAATGTCATCTAAACTGGGACCACTGTGAAATGATTGCGAAATCCCAATGAAAGGATCATCTTCCGTTGAATTTTCTTCTTACTCTTCAGCTGTTTTGGTCGATAACAGAACAATTGACCAGTTTCTGTTTGCGGGATCGGGAACATAAAATACATGCACTGCCTGTGATGCCATTATAAATGGTTCGTCTTTCTCCCCTTCCTTACTTAAATCAACTTTCAAAAATCCCAAGTCACCTATTTTAACAGCACTCCTGTTATCAACCCACTTGCATTGAAATATCAGAACATGAAATTCCATATAATCCAACTCCCATATTTGTTTGATGATGCCAAAGTATGACATATTCGCATAAATTGGATTTCTGTCCTTAGCACCGGAAACATGCATCGCTTCAGCCACAAGTGTAACCCCACTATTCTACATGGTACTGTCTTCATCATGTTCATTAGTATAAAATCTATAACCATTAACTACATAAGCATTGTAAGATAATGCATACACACTTGGTCCTCCGGCTAGCCATCAAAGTCGTTCCGAAATAGACTTTGGATTTTCATCTGACTTCTTAAAAATATGATCTCGAAACCATCCTATAAACTGTCAATTATGTGTATCTGATATCCATTTTTCATCCCTTGATGGATTTAATTGCCTAAGAATTTCTTTGTGGATTTCAACATATAGGTCAACATCCAAACTGTTATGAAAAACATAAAGGTGGGCCTGCTCCCGATCTTTAATATTGATTATGACAACCTTTCTTCCAAAAATTCCTTCACCCTCTAACCGCCCAGTGTGACGAGATTTCGGTAAGCCAATGCTTTCCACATCAGACAAGTATTCGGTACTGAATTCAACGGCTTCCTCAACAATATATCGCTCTGCAATACAACCCTCTGGCCGACTTCGATTTTTGACATACCCTTTCAAAATCTTCATATACAGTTCAATGGGTTACATCCATCTGTAATGTACAAGACCACATAGTCGAATCTCTCTCACCAAGTGGACTATCAAATTAACCATCATATCAAAAAAGGAAGGCGGGAAGAACATTTCTAATTCACATAATATGACGGCAATTTATTTTTCTATAGCTGGCAATTTCGCCGGGTCTATAACTTTTCTGCATATAGCTTTGAAGAAGAAACACAGTTTCATTAATTTATGGTGGACATTCTTGGGAAAAATGCAACGTAAAGCAATTGGAATGAGATTTTGCATTAAAACATGACAGTCATGTGATTTCAGACCTTTTAACTTCAAGTCTCTCATTGACACAAGGTTACTGATATTTGACGAATGCCACTCTGGAACCATTACGTCATTCAAGAAGTTGAAAAACTGATATCTCTCCTACCGGGAAAGAGTGTATGCAGCAGGAGGAAGAAATTTTCGTTTTTCACCCTTTACTGGTGCCAACTCTTCTCGTATTCTCATCTCAACCATGTCCAACCTAGCCTTAATTCCATCTTTTGTTTTGCCAGATGTATTTAGAAACGTGCCGATAACACTGTCAAAAACATTTTTTTCAACATGAATAACATCAATAAAATGTCTTATATACAGACAATTCCAGTATTGTAATTAAAAAAAATTGATCTCTTTTTCTAACCGATTTTCTTAAGGTTTTTCGAAGCCGGTTTACCAAAAGTAGTGTCCAAATTTTTAACTTTCTCAAACAATTGATCGCCTGTTAGGGGAGACAGTGTTGTACATTCTTCTGAACTTCCATCGAATAATGTCTTCCAAGAACGGTACTTATGTCATCGCGGTAGAAATCTGCGATGTCCTAGAAACACTATTTTCGATGAATGTTTCAACCTAATTGATTGTGTACCTTCTTCGCAAACGGGACAACCTTGAGTTCCTTTAATTATACATCCTGAAAAATTTTTATAAGCTAGGAAGTCATTTATTTTCCCATACAACATGACTCTCAAAGTGAAATGTTCCTTTCTGTAAGCATCATACAATGTAACACCTGAATCCCACAATAATTTCAAATCTTCGATCAATGGAGCTAAATAAACATCAATATCATTACCCGATTGTTTTGGCCCTGATATAAGCATAGATAACATGATGTATTTTCGTTTCATGCATAACCATGGTGGTTAGTTATAATTTATCAACATAATCGGCCATGTACTGTGACTGCTGCTTTGAAAACCAAAAGGATTCACTCCATCTGTAGATAACGCAAGACGAAGGTTTCACGACTCGTTTCCAAATTCAGGATACTCATAATCGATTATCTTCCACTGGGGAGAGTCTGCCGGGTGACGTAGTATCCCATATTTAATTCTTGTATCTGCATGCCATGTTAATTGTTCTACAGTATCCTCACTTCCATATAGGCGTCTAAACCTTGGAATGATTGGAAAGTACCATAAAACTTTAGTAGGACTGGATTCATCTTTCTTGTATCGAGAAGAACCACACTTTGGGAATTCTTTAAGTGATTTGTGGTCCTTGCGAAACAGTATACAGTCATTCGGGCAGGCACGTATTCTTTTAGAGATCATACGCATAGAGCGTAGCATTCGTTTGGCATCGTATGTTCGGCTCGAGATCTCATGGTCTTCTGGGATCATGTCATTCAAGAGGGAAAGTAGTTTCGTAAAATTGTCGTCACTCCACCCGTTATCTGCTTTTAAATTATACAGCTTCAGTATGGCTGACAATGCTGTATATTTAGTGCAACTAGCATACAATGGCGTCTTTGCACAACTTTTTAACTTCTCAAACAATTTTGGGCAATCAGGAAGTTCATCTTCGAAGGTCCTTGTCATTTTCTCAATACAATCTTCATCATCATTCACATCTGTAATCACATCCTCCATACGGTCATCTTCATTGTTCATGTTTGTAATCATATCAGATGATCCATAAAACGCAGTGTCACCCCAGTCACTACCTACATTCGTTGTTTCTGGTGTTTATTCCAACATGTATAACTTTGATCTATTCCGTGACAGATCAAGTGTTCTTCCAACTCATCTGGACTAATTTGTTTTGAATAACAACAGCGTAAACACGGACAAAGGATTTGAGAAGAGTCACATGCATGATCTATTGCAAACAAGATAAATTCTTTCACGCCTTCTTCATACTCTTTTGTCAACCGATTGGCATTCATCCATTCTTTATATATATTCATCCTATTTAAAATCCATAGGATAAGTATATAGGTTAATGGAGAAGGAATATGAGTATAATTTAGAAAAAAAACAAGATACTTCATGGAAATAAAGGAATAAATAAATACCAAAATAAAAAATATATTGGGAACCACTACAATCCCCAAGCCTCACATCATCTAGATCTCTAAAACCCATCAAAGTTACTCCAACTCGATCTGGCAACACTGGGACCCAATTCTACCTGACCTTCAATACATGAGGATTTCTCGGGTACTCAGTAGGGAACCACCAATGTGGTTTCATAAATTCTAATTTTTAGTTATATGTTCATGTTTCATGCTCCGAATAAATATATAATATCTAATAAATAAATAAATAAATCATCATTGATCCTCAAGTTTGTATCCTCGATCATCCATACCAACTTTGGCTAGTGCCAAAGTGTATTTGAGAACATTGTGATGACTATACCAACCATAACAATAATCATGAGGTCTTTCACCCTAAAATACATTGATAATTACCATAGATATAAACTCACCCTAGTGAATATGATAATAACCTATAAAAACTCCATCCCATTATCACAACTTGAGTAGTATCCATACTAGTATAAAATTGTTCCAAACAACTTAACCCCAGTAGTGCAGGACACTCAACCAAACAGGCCAAATACACAATAAGGACTGAAATCTCTCACCTATACACTTTTCATAACAAATATAATCACTACTCAAAATCAATGGCATCTCTATTAGTAGTATCATAGACCTCACTACTATGAAATTTTTTCCATTTCAATAAAATACCACCTCAAGGTCGTTTTTTTAATAAAAGTGGTGACATGAATTGGTCACCTAATTCATTCCCCAAAGGACTCAGTTAAAAAAAAGAGTATAAGTACAAACACAAGGTGAAAAAAACTTATTCCAGTAGGGATTGAGAGAAGTATAAACCAAAAACACCAATGAAAATATGGAAAAATATCTAGAAGCAACGAATGATCCAAACAACCTATTATCAACTATTCCATGATCTCCAAAAGGGGTTTTACTATCCATGGGGACAACACTAATCCATCTGGCTCAAAGGGAATCCAATTCCTTCATAAATTTTCTTCTCTATCAACTTGAGTTATGTTATTCATGCTGTTATACAGTTTTTATTTTAAAATGAAGGGCTGAAATGAAACCTGAGAAGGACCTTAATACATTAAAACCAATGTCTAGAAAGGAAACCCATTAAAGGTTTGGATCAATAATCTGTTAAGAATGAATACCATCATTGCAACGTCACCATCCAACAGAAGCACATGATGTAGTGAAACACTCATCGCATGAGAGCATCATATTATTTATCAGTGTCTTACATGGTATAGCCTCATAATATTTACATGGTAATATTCCATACTATAAATAGTCTCAAGAGATGGATCATGTCCCATTTCAATATATCAGTTTTTTCTGGGTCAGTCTACACATCCAGCCTATCAACAACATTACAAAGTTATACCCACCCAAGTAGTCACATCCCCAAGGGGGATGTTCACACACTTTAGGTTCAATTCAATACAGCCAAGGGCTCTGATGTATCACAAGTTCCATGTGTGGCCTATTGGAACAAATACATAAAAGTCATAGAATGTATTCCAAGAGGTCTCTGGGTTCCCCCTAACAAGTTCCTCTAATTCACACTCACTCTAACAACACCCATTAAGGAATTTATAAATCCATAAAGAAATTACCAGGACCACATACCTATTTTATATGTTTCTACTATTTTAATTCCATGTTGAAAACTTTTCCTAGGCTTGCTAAGCCTTGTCCATTTGTCTACCCTAAGATCAACTCATCAATATATCTCCTTCCTCTATCCAAAAAACCAAATTTTTTAAATTATAACATTTGTAATTAATTATAAAAATCACTTTAAACTTGTTATATTCACTAGAAACTCATCTTGTGGACTTTTCATGTTAGAACCAAGACCAAAAATCCATATAAGATCTAAACTGGGATCTTAGTGCCATCTTTGGAAAAATACCCAACCATCAGAACCAAATCCATAGACAACATTATAAAATTTAATCCAATATCCATGAAAACTACAAAAGGAAACACAAATCCTTCATAATGATTGGTGACTTGCAGATACCATCATGATACCTCTTATACATGAGGTAGGAAAACACCACCATCAAATCAATATGATACCACCGTGCTCTAGTTGAATCACCCATAAAACCTAATCTAGGTAAATCAAAAATCAATAGATACTAAATATAAAGAATAAAATGGTAATGAAGATGGTGAAATCACTTATAATTCTTGAATAAATCCACTAAAAAACTCCCCATGGAAAGGGGAATCAAATAGGAATAAGGGGGTGGGTCGATTGGGCATTGTATAAGAGGGAGGATGAGAAATGGGGGCTTCCCCTATTGGAATTTCAGAGGGAAAAAGATGAAAATATAATTTTAATGTTCTACACAATTTTCCAAACCATATATTAATAATGTGGTGGAACTGTACAAGAAAACCCCTTCAAATATTTAGTCAACATAGTTTACCAAACTATGCATTAATTATGTAAATTGGAACTACCTCAGTCTACAAAATTTCACATGTTTTGTATGAAATCATGAAAAAATGGTATGTTAATCCCTAACTAAAATCCACCTCACATGGTTTCCGCTAAGATATCCCATGGTTAACCATCACTAACCATAAAAGTCAACTATGTGATTTAGAAAGAGGACTGAAAACCTCCTCATGCTCAAGGTTCTACATTGTTTCTCAAAAAATATGAACACAAAACCATGTTTCATTTGAAAAATCTCCAAAAAACATCATATAAAACTAAAATAAAGCTTGTGAGACTCACCTGAGTACTTGAGGCACCTCTCAGAACACGGTGGAGGAGGAGGCAGCAGAGTAGGCAGAGGAGGAGGAGGAGGAGGCACCGGTGGAGGAGGAGGATGAGGCAGCGGACTAGGAGGAGGAGGAGGAAGCGCCGATGGAGGAGGAGGAGGACGAGGCTGCAGTGGAGGAGAAGGAGGAGGAGGAGGAGGAGAAGAGGAGGAGGAGGATGCGGCGGCCGGAGGAGGAGAAGAAGGAGGAGGCGGTGGCCGGAGGAGGAGGCGGCGGCCGGAGGAGGAGGAGAAGGAGGAGGCTGCGGCCGGAGGAGGAGGCGGCGGCCGGAGGAGGAGGCGGCAGACGGAGGAGGAGGCGGCGACCGGAGGAGGAGGAGCAGGAGGAGGCGGCGGCCACGGCAGAGGAGGAGGTGGCGGCGGCAGCGGTGTAGAGGAGGGCTTCCGCGAGAGCTTGACCTGGTGAAGGGAGGAGGAAGAGGACCCGCGAGTTTTTAACAAATCTGTGTGAGCCTTTATCAGTGCTAGTAAAAACTGCTGGTAAAAGATGTATTTATCAGCACAAAAATGAAAAGCGCTGATAAATACAACCTTTATCAGCGCTAAAAAACGCTGATAAAGGGGAGGACCTTTATCAGCGCTTTTCCGTTAGCGCTGATAAAGGCAGGCGCATGCCTTGCCCAGTTTTGTGGTAGTGATCATATAAAAAGTCTAGATAGTTATAAATTGGGATGACATAAATTAAATACCCACACTAGTTTGCCTCATAAGTCCTACCGACACATAAATGGGTTTAAATGGGATATGAACATCCCTTAGATATGTCCAATTCATTACACAATTGTTGAAAGATTAATATAGTACATAATCAATATTCCCTAATAATAAATAAATATCTCTATTGAATCTATTATAAGAAATTTCAATTTTCACCAATACATAATCAACCTACATTACTATTCAATAATAATCCATATAAATCTAAAAATTATATATATATATATATGTATATATATATATATTCAATAATATCTCATTCAACAAATTGTATAACATTCTTGGTAAACACACTCAATCTGATTTATATAACATAGGGCGTTTACACTGTATAGAGTAATGGGTATATGGTTAAGTTAATACTACAAACAATGTTGATCATATAAATGATAATAAATAACATGACAATAAAAGATACAATAAATTAATCCAAAATAATTTTTTTAATAAATACATTTTCTTTTAAAAGTAAATAAGATAGTTTAAGTGATGATTTTAAAGAGTTTTCTTATAAAAATTTTGTATTTTTGTGGAAAAAATTAAGTTATAAGTAAATTTTAACAATTCGTACATGAAATTTCAAGAATATATTTAAATCAATATTTTTAAAATAATTTTTAATAATTGAACATTTAAAATAAACTATACTTTTGTAAGAAAATTCAGAGTGATAGATAAAGGTATATATAAGTGGAATGAAATCCCTTCTGAAAACTACTAAAACAATTAAATACTTTTCTTTTGAAAAAATTGTTGAATAACAGGAAAATATATTAATTTTTATAAAGATAAAACAAAAAAAGAATATAAATATTAAATATTTTTCATGAAAATGGGAAAATATTTTCTTGTAGAAAATTTATAAAAGGGGAATGTTTACACACTTTCGTAAAGAAAGTAAAAAATGACTAATTTTGGAAGATGTTAAAAAGATTACATTTAAACCATTATAAAGATATTAAAAATTATAATAAATTGACCTCAAGAGATTATTTAATTATATACTAACTTAATTGATTCACAGTAATGAATATTTATATGGAAGATAATGCTTCACATATCAAAAAAGAAAAATAAGGTCTACTTTTCATAAAAACATCCAATCAATCGATTTGAGTATTGAGGAGAAGAAAATTGGAAATAGTACTTGAAATAAAAAAATATTAATCATATTATAAGAAACTATATAAGTTTTATGAGATTCATAATATATAATTCTGGCAATTTCAATTGAAACATAAAATATCCAAATAAAGAGTTAGATTATACAAATAAACACATAAAAATTTTATAACACTAGAATCAAAACCTATTGAAAGACATAAATTTAAATTTAACATTAATTAAAATATTTAAATTGTTTATCATGATATAATATTTAAATAATTTGTAATATAAACTAAATAATTCAATTATGTGCATAATAAAAAACTTGTCTCAAAAAAGGAAGTTTGACGTGAGAAACATTTACCTTGGATTGCTGGTCGACCAGATGTGTTCCAAAATCCTGTATAATAAATTTATATTATAAAAAAAATTTATATTTTTTTTTCTGGATATCATATATTAATAATATATTTTTACCCATTTTCTCATAATTCATTTCCAAAATCAATTATTTAAGTGTAATCTGTTTTTTTCATCCATGTTTTGATTCAGTAGTTCTATTCCTTCCACCATTGTTAGGAATTAATCACCTAAAAAATGTTAATAATATATATATATAATCTATTTAAACATTAAATTCATTTTATTAACCTTACATGTAAGGTGGTTATAAAAAAATGTGATACTTCGTTCATAGATGTGGTAGTCTGCACATACACATGGGCGATGTTTTTATTTTTTCTAATAAATGAAAAAGAAAAAATTAGACAATAATATAACTTTATAGAATCATAAAAATATTATAAAAATAAATATATTAATTAAACCCATCCGTATTACTTTCTATGTAAGGAAAAAATTAAAATTGAAACAAATTTCCTCATAGTGGTGGTACTCTATATATAAGCATGGGCAATAGTCTCATTTTCTAATGGATGGGTCGGAAAAAAGGTAGAAAAAATACTATATTTACAAAATCATAATTATTTCATGAAAATCCTATATATCCATTATATAAATCATTATAACTATCCTTTTGAGGTGGTGATGAAAAATGAAATACATCACTTCGTAGAGGAGGTACATATACATACAAGTGATGTTTTCATTTCACCTAGGATGGAAATGAGGTAAAAAATAGTTGTTCCATTACATAATAATAATTCAGTATAGTAAATATAATTATATAATTATATTATTATTATTATAATATATTTTATGGAATTTGAAAATTAAATAAACTTGAAACAATTCATTTAAGACTTATACCACCTCCTTCGATATCTTACTTTGACTTACACCATATGAATTATTGGGTGGATATTTTGGGGAGTATAAAATCTCATGGTCACAAATAATGGATTTTATAGGGTATTTGAAAAGATATTGGTTGATATAATTTATCATTAGGAGTTTGTATAACTGCTGATAATAGGATTTTTTTATAAGCGAGGGGAGTGACACCTTTGTAAATATTAAGCACTTTAAAATATAATAAATGTATTTTCTTATTGAAAGTGGATATAATTTACTTAAACTTTTCATATATGATAATTTAATGTCTAAATACACTCATCCAATCACAATTATAAATGTTTATCATATATTTGAAGTACTATATCTTAGTTTAACCCCCTAGTTAACCATTTTAACATTTACCAAGTTGACAAACTTTTACTGTAGAAACAATTTATTATGAATAATTATGATATTGATCCAATTAACAAAGTATAAAAATATGATACCAAATATGAAATCCATTTTCCAATATTAAATTTCCATAAGTTGTCAAAATTACTTTTAATATATTTTCACAAAACACAATGACAACAATTTATATGAAAATACATATTTCACATATAAATATAATTTTATACAAAAATAATCTATAATGTTGATCCCTATAGAATTAATTATATTATTTTAAATAAAAGGGTAATTATTTTTCATTAAAACGAAACTAAAACCAAAATGACCCTCATGAATACTTTATTAAAATAGAAGAAATAAAAATAGTTTTTATTTAAATAAAAAGATAACTTATATTTCAAAAATGTTAAACATATATTTCTAATTTCAAAATTATAATTTTAAATAAACTATATGACTTCATAAATAAATATTTGTTCTATTAAAAAATTATTTATAAACTTTAAATTAATTCTTGTATTATGATAATGTCATAAATGTTAATTTATTAGTAAAATCAGTATCTTTTACAATTCACCAGAAATTCACCTATTTTAGAAAAATACTTAAATTTAAATGTGTTATAATTTTGATAATATTAAAACAGGAATTAATTTAATTTATCTAAATTAAATTTATAAAATTCTTAAATTTATCTTTTAAATGAAAATTCAAAATATAAATCAGAATTGTTTTTACAAAAAAAAGACATGTTTAAACTTCAATTTCTCATAATATCATTTAAAATTAATTTAATTTTTTTGGTTTTTAATTTATTGTCTCATATATTGAATTAATTTTAAATTTATTACTTTATTAAAATAAAAAATAGTTGGAAAAAATTCTTTTAGAAAATCACCTTTAAAAAATTGAGTGATTTTAATCACATCCAATTAATTAATTATTTTCTAATCATTGTATTTCATCACTAAAAACAAAATAATACAATTTATTTATCATAATTGATTACTATATTTCTATTTAAATTTTTTTATTGTAATATGTTGTTACTTGTTTTAGTTCAATTTTTCATTTAGTGTATGCTATCAGGCTTATTAATATTTAAAAGGTAATTACATATTGAAATAACTTAGTGTTATATAAACTAATCTATAATTAAATAATAATTAATGTAATATTTGTAAAATAAGTAAAAAATTAAATTTCTAATTAATCACATTATCCTCTAAGAAAAATTACCCTCAACATTAAAATTTCACCCTAATCTATAATTAAATGACTGTATTTCTCTTCAATTATTTCCACAAATTACCAAATTTCTTCTTGAATCTTATTATTCCCATAAAATACCTACACTAGTCACATTACTTAATTTCAAAGTTCCTTCTCTCTCTAGTCAAAATTTTTTATAATTTTTTCCTCATAATATTCATCTCTTAAAAATAGAGATAATAATTCCATTATAAATTTTAAAATTGTTTAGTGTAAAATTCAATTAGTTTTTCATAACTCGTATTTATTCTATAATTTCAAAGGGGATAATATATATTATACTTGAATTTAAATTCCTTAAAAACATCATGATACATTTCCTTGAAGATATATTTAATTTCACTCAATCATAAACTTGAAAAATAACGTTTTAACATTTTTTATCTATATAAAATATCATATTGATTTATCTTTACTTGATACATGTTTATATTGACTCCAACTTATCCATTATCTATTGATTAAACCATGGGCCTAATAATTTTATATCATGAAATTTATCTCAAAATAACGAAGTATGGATATTTTTCAAATTTAAAACGTCATATTTGTCATATAGATCCTCAAATAATAACTACTATCATGTTGAATTATATGGGTTCAAGTTATTGTACCAATTTCCTTGAAAATAATGAAATAAATCCTTTAACATATTTCCAACATTTGGATAATTATTTCAACATATACATCAATTTTAGGGTATACATCATTATAATATGGATCTCTATAATATGTTCTCATTAAAAACTATTCTAAAATTTCAATTTGAATCATGAATCATGGATAGAAAAAATTTAAAGTGGTGTACCATGATGGATGACCAATTTTATTTTATAAGTAATATAAATAAACCTAGTAAATATATAATAATAATTTGAGTTGGATCAAGAAACAATGGTGGAGGTGCATTCATTATAATAACTAATTTAAACCACATAAAGTATAATGAAGATACTTACAAATAATAAATGCTAATGATTAGATTTTCAAGTTTGTGATGAAGTATCCCTCAATATATCTTTATAGAAATACATCATAGTTTTTGGAAGGAATGTAAAGTTAATCCCAAGATATATTTAATATTTTAAAACATTTGAGTGAATATGAGTTTTGAAATATCTAATTCTCCTCCCAGTAAATGTTTAAATATTGTACAGTTTCATTTTTGTTATGACACCCCATGATTTTAGTTTATATTCCTTTAAAATTATACTATATTTCATTTCATGTACCACATGCAATACTAGATTAATAATAAACCATGATATACTATTAAAATATTATTTAAATATGATCATTATAACTAAGTCATTGAATTGATGTGTATGAATAGGTTTAACCTCATTATGAAGTATATATAGAAATTTTTTCCTTAATGAAATGAATAATAATTCATACATTGACTATAAATTTTTTATAAATGAAGATAAAATCATTTGAAGGTAAAAGATATATTTTTCTTATGTGAAATATATTTTTATTTTAATATTTTAAATTAATCACTATTAGTGAACAATTTTAATGAAATGTATACATTATATATCTAATAAAATGAATTTACTTTCTTATAATTGTGTTTACTATGAATGGAATGAGAATAAAGTCATTTTATTCATCACACATACATTTTCATTAAAAATGGGTTTTTATTTAATTTTAGGCATGTATATTATAATAAATTCAGAAAACTTTTATAAATTTTAGTTGCATAAAATTAAAAAAAAATTATATCTTCCTATTAAATAAATCCTAGGTTGATTGTTTGGTATTTTTATGAAAATATTTATTTTTTGGTGAATAGTGAAAATACTAATTTTTAATAAAATTGTCATTTATTTTAGTGTATTTAAAAGTATTAATATATTCTACATCGTTTTAATGTCAAATTAGTACCATTTATTAAAAATAATATGATTAATTAAATTTTTATCAATATATTCATTATTTTGCTTTAAAATCATTTTTTATGCTTAAAATGAGTATTATTTTTAAAAAAAGGTTAGGTGTTAAATGTGTTAAAAATATGGGATAAGGTATAAAAATAAACCCAAATCATGCCTTTATTTCATTGTATGAGTATATTACTACAATTAAAATCCTATATGTCAAAATATTTCAATTTTCCACTTGAATTTATTGTAATGATTATATTATTTTAACTAAAGTATAATTACAAAATACCCATCTCTTTTGTGAAATATCTTTAATTTGTTTTATTAGAGATAAAGATAATTTATGAATGGTTATAAATTTTAATTTTGAATATGAATAAATTATTTTTCAGTTAGTAATTAATTTTTAATTTTTAATTTTGTTATAATTATCTAGAACTTTACCCAACATCAATGGAGTGCTAGTACAAGTAGTAGAAAAATAAAATAAACAATTCTAAAAATATTTAAAGTAGTATGTTTTGGATGAATTATGGGGTTAAAATAATTTAATGGATAATTTTAATGTTTAATATATTTTTAATTTTTTTATATTTAAATTACATTGTTATCTTGGTTCATTTAAAGTCAAAATATGTGAATAGTTTTGAAAATGACATTAAATGGTATTTAATGTTTAAAAATAAATTTTAAATATTACTAAAATAGTTAAAATTTAATAATAAACTAATTTAATGTTTAATTTTTGATTATATCATTAATATTAAATTTTTTCCTCTAGTAAATTTTAAAATTACATTCATGATCCTTAGATATTGAAAATTTTGTTATTGTAGTTAAGGATAAAAGTGTTAACGAATGGGTTCAACTAGGAGATAAGGTTCAAAATTCCATATAAAATGTTCTAAATTTTCTATAGAATTATTTCAACCATATATCTCTTATATCATAATATATGGCACTTTTGATCCATTTTTCATGATTTAGGAATATATTATATATTAATGTTTCATGTATTTTTAGGATTTTTACCCACCTCTTATATAAAAGGGCTCCGCACATCCTCTCTTTTTTGCACCCATTGATCTATTTATATGAATTAATATCAATATAAATACACTATTACCCTTCCTAACCATGTCATATAGGGTTTTTTCTCACAAAAATACTTTCCTACAAGCATTAATGTTTAATCTAAAGGAGATTTCTCAAAGTATAGGTATAACTCTTACCAGAGTGTTTTCATGTTTCGTTCTCCTTCCAACTCATTAAAATCTTCTATAAAAATGAAACTATAAAAAATAGTATATAATATATATCTTTATGTTATTATTTTGATGTAACATCATATGGATGATTAAAATGATGGTAAAAATGAATACTTATGATATTTATGACATAATTATGATTATTAAAATATAATATAATACTTAATTTCACTCTTTTCTATCCATTAAAAAATGATGATGATGCTCGTGCAAACTTGTGGACTACAATCTCCACGAAGTGATGTGATTCTATTTTTATGTTTTTCATTCATGAATGGTTAAAATGTTGTATTTAATTAAAAAATATGATAACTATTTCATGATTATTATTCTGTTGATGATGGTACCAAGTCCCCTTTGACTGTGTTCAACCTATCAGCGTTTTTTGGGATTATAAACTGAACGTCGTCAAAATGTCTGACATAAAATTAATCAATTTAGTAAGTGTATAATACTTGGTAATAAATGAAATAAATCAAATTATGAAATGGAATAAAAAATAAAACTTATATTTATATTTTATTTAATTTGTAAAATTTTATTATTCAGGATGATAAAGAATGTACATGACAAGTCGGGTCACAAAGTAAAGGGTTTCTAAATTCAATTTCCTTTCATTGGGTTATATCACTTCTTTATTAACTCTATTATTAAAAATTTTTGTTTTAAATGAATTATATTTTTAAAGTTGTATTTTTTACTTTTTTATTTCAATTATTTTTTTTTTCAAATAATTACTTCATTGATTTATTCTAACATTAAATGTTATGATATTTGTATGGTTTACTTCATCTCAATATTATTTCATTGATATATATTTCATATTATGAAACTAGATGTGTTTATTTTGTGTATATACTACCCATTTAATAATTTGTATTATTAATATATCTATATTAATTTTTTTAATTTTTTCATTCGAAGTTACTTTTTTCAAGTGGGAGATGATTCAAAAGTTAGCAAAGTGGTAAAGGTTTTTGTTATAATCTCATTTTTAATAAAGATTAATGATGTTTGAAATTTTTTTAAAGGATTATATACTAATTATTTATTAAAATAAAACTATTTTAATATGTTATAGCTATTTATGATTTTTCCATTTTTCCTTTCATTATCTAATCTTTAGTAATTAAAAAAATTGAGAAAATGTTTTAAGAAAAGCCAACTTTGTTTTATTTTAGTTAGGAGACTTTTTCTTCAATTCCACTGTTCATTTAAAAATTTTCAGGAATGCTATTTTATATGTTGAAATTATTATTTAAATAAATTTTAAACTATATTTTAATTTATTTCATATTGTTTAAAAAGTAATTTTTACAATTTTTTTTGAAAATGTAATCTATAAATTTTTATAAAAACTGTGAAAGGAATATTTGTTTAAAATTTTACCATAAGAAGAAAATTACTTATGGAATGTTAATTCATTTATTTAATTATTAATTTATTATTTTAAAAGATTATTCTTAAATAAAATATTTTTTTCAATATTCTATGATTTTTTTATTTTTTATAGGTATATAATTAAATGATATTTTCAAAATATTCAATGAAATGTTCAAATGTTGTTTTAGAGGAATTTTGTATCTCTATCAATATCCTTGATGTTAAAAATGATTTATTGAAGATATGATCTAATATAACCATCCATATATTTTCTCTAGATAGATTAGGATGATGTTGTAAAGAAAATTATAATAAAACCTTTTCCATGGGTAAATCAAGTTATGAAAGTAATGATGGATCTTTTATGAGTATTAAAATGAAATGAAATCTATGTATACATCATTCATGTTATGGTTCTTTGAAATTTTTTAAGATTAAGGGTGGGGTTAATATATCTCAATATGAAGAGTGATCCCGATATACATCATGATGAAAGGTGGGACTGCTGTATATATCTGATGTAGTGGGTAATGTGACAAAGATAACTGGATGGTAGTTACACCAAAAATATGATAGAGTTTGATGAATATAAGTAACTATTGAGAGATGGATAAGTTAACTAAATGGAATTTAATCCTAATATATTGTTGGAATTATCTTGTTTAGTTGATTTCATGATGATATTATGATGTCCCAAGATACCAAAACCATTTATCTATGCTAACAAGGAGTTTTAATGGTTTATATGAACAATACTGGTTTCACATAATTCAGGATTGTTTACTCATATGACTCTTGTCTTATACCATGTTTTAGGTTTTATAATCTCAATTTTTTATGCTATGAATTCTATTATGTTATTCTCATCCACTTTGATTTTGATCTCATACCCTTACGATAATCTTAGGATGACTAATGTCATTCTCTTTCCACCTATGTTTACCCTTACTGAGAATTTTAGTTCACTATTATCATGTTCCCATTTCCCTAGGTTATGAAGATTAATGATATATAAGTTATGTATTGAATGGTTTCCGATTTTTATAATTTTATAGGAGTAGTTTATGACTATTCATATAATAATAAAATCTAGTTATAAAGGAAAAAATTCACATTTAGATGGAATTATATGGGTTTAGTTACATAAAGAGTTTTCTAATTTCTCTAACACTCTAAACTTAAAAGGTCTTGCATATGTAAATTATTAAGGATTTTTTCTATGATGTAATTAAGGATTGTTAAAACTGATTTTATTATATTGGTATCAAATCTAAAATTGTAAAGATTATGTTTTTAGAACCAGATATAGGTTTCAGTGTCTAGAGAATTATATTCATTATAATAGAAAGGGGTTAGATAACTTTATCGGATATGACATAATCGGTTGAGGATAATTTAACAGTTATTGACAACATAATGGGTTTAAAATTCTGAGTTTTATAAAAATCTTAAAGGCATAGATACACTTTTGGGGTGTTAAGTTGCGGGATTTTATAGTGATCAATAATATTTTGGGATATGCTTTATTGTATTTTAATATATGGTTTATGTATATATAACCCTTAATTTTAACATGTATTTTATCATGAAGGTTATTTGATAAGAATTATATTACATTTTCTGATATATTATGAAAGGTATAAAATATCATTTTATGTTAAGATGTTATTTGATATTGAGGTAATTTTAGTTAAATGTGATAAAAGGTTTGTTATTTGTGGAATGATTTTAGTTCAACTTTTGGTATTATTATAAATATTTTGGAGATATGGAAGGGAGATCTAGGGGTATTACCTAGCGGCAAAGCTCCCTTTCCATGATAGAGATGTTCAGTGTATGAGTCCTTCCTCCCCTGGTGGGGGGGGGGACGCTCACCATCTTTCAAGGAGTCTACCCATTCTTTATCCCCTTTCTCTAGATCTGGTTTTCTTCCCTGTTTCCCACAAATAGTGTTAATCCCTAATCTCCAATATCTCTTCAATGAAACTCCCCTAATCTTGATTTTATCATCATAGTTCAATGAAGCCTTATCTCTCCTGCATTTGATGTTGATCGCTTGGTTCAAGCAGCGCTGTCCTTCGTTAGATACTTTTGATAGGATCATTTTTGGGCCATGGGTTTTACATTATTGAGAAATAGTGGGTCTTCTTGATAATCAGACGATTGTGATTTGATTCAACTCAAAGGAAGAACTATTTAGGGATTGTTCTAGTACCCCTCGCAGCTACAATGGTTCCCGATTCTATCTTTACAGATGGACATTTTAATTCCACATGTAGTGCGACACTACAATAGTAGTGATTTCGGTTTTTTCTCACCTTCCACTACCATTTCAAAATCTCAGTATTATGTGAATGCTATGGAATCTAGTTGGTAGATACTTATTCTCTAATAGTAGAACTTGAGCATTTTTTCATCCAATCTCTCCTAGAATTTGTGTAGAAGATGATGTCTCAAGAATACCAGTGGAGTATAATTGGATTTTCTATGGGGAAAGAGTTTTGATGCAATAATTCTATGTTTTTTGAATCACTATTGGAATCATACGTTCCCTATAATAAATTGGGTCACTCATCAGAAACCTATGGGCATGGGATCAAGATATTTGTTCAGCAAATGATTGTAGAATTAGAAGGAAGTGGCAAGGGAGTGGAGCCTAGTGTTGGTGAAGGTTTGATGGGGTATCTCCAGTTTGATGTTTCTACCATCCCATGTATTTTGAAGGTTTCTCAAGTCATGAAATAAGAAATAAATCCACTAGTGGATGATATTTTTATTCAGTTGAGGAAGAACCTAAGTAATCCTTCAACTTTTGTTCAAACCCCTTTAGATCCAGTGGGTACTAATGTGGTATATGATGCTGGTGTTTTGGTTTCTTTATCCTATAATTCTGTTAAGGTATCCCAGGGTTGGGAAGTGTGAGATAGTTGTGGTAGCAACCATGTACCAGAGACTCAAGTGGCTATCAAGGGAGGTGCAAGGGCTCCCAAGTTTGCATCCTATCTAGATGTAGTACTTTCAGGTGGAAACTCTAGAAGTGGGGGATCCCAGGAGTCCAGGCCTTTATGTGGTCTTGATGTGTCTAATGCAGTAAGGGTAGGTTCTCCATTAGGTGGAAAGGGTTATGTTCAATGGGTGGGTCTCAAATCTAGTCAAGACCAAGGATGGATTTTCGAAATATCAATCTTGTTAACCACTTTGAAGGATTAGGGTGTGAAGGGCTAGACTAGGATGCAATATCTCGAGAAGAGAAATACAATGTTTAGTAGGGAGTACCAAAATATGAGTTCAGTGGTGATTTCTATTATCAGTTCACGGGATGCAGTGAAACAAATTTTCAAGTTAGTTATATTTATAGTCTAAGAAGGAGCAAGGGTTGGAGAGGGAATATGAAATGTCAAATGGAATATTACTACTTAAACCTACTAATAGATACAAGATCCATAAAAAGGTTGAAATCCAAGGTGATAGAAAGAGATCTCAAGGATTTTTGAAATTCTAAATGGACAGAGAATGAAACACATGTGGAAGTTCCCCTTAAGGGTGTTTTAACTGGGAAATTGTAGGATAAAGTCTTGGTTTTTGATAAACCTATGGATCTGATCATGAATTCAGAAGATCATATAAAGGATGAGGTTCTAATAATTAATTCCACACCATAAAAAAGGAAAATGATGGGAATATTGATACACATGACCACCAGTCAAGGGCATAGTGCATGGATTGACAAGAAACATCTTATACTAATAATAGTATTAGTATAAGATGTTTCTTGTCAATCCATTCACTCTTTACTATAAATTATTTAGGGAGAATGCTTCAAGTAGTCTTAAGCTATCTTTTAACAATTATGTGGTTTCTTTTATTTTTTGATCTGGGTGAACTTTGTAGTTTCTCACTTTTTCCATAAAAGTGTTTTGATAATAAAAAGTTAAATTTCAGTCATTATTTTAGAGGAAAATTTAGTAAATATTCTTATGAATGTTTATTCGTTTTGGATATTATCATTACTTGTACTAATTTTTATTGTTTTAGTAAATTTAAGAGGAATATATTTTTATCCTTTTATAGACATCAGCGTCTCTTATATGTTTATTTTCATGCTTTAGGAAGATAAAATATTCATATTGGATATTCATCATTTGGAATATGAGATGAAATAGAGAATGATTGAAACATGCAACCAAAAGATGAAATTTCATTTATAGATTTGAAGAAATCAAGTAAGTATATTTTCTCATATTCTCCATGTTGATGGTAAAGCAATCCCCCATATATAGAAATATAATACTGAAATTGAAAATTTTATCTTTTTATAAGAATCTATGACGAATGGATTGTATCTTCTCTTTCTAAGTAAGATGAAATTTTTTCCTTATCATAAAATTATAACCTTATCTCATAATTGGATCTTCTTTCAATGTCTGTATTTTCAAATTCCACAGTTATTATACTTATTTGTGAAACTAATTATGTTTATTTCAAGTGATCTTCATACATTCATTTTTCCAATTTTCCAAAAGATGTTTTATTATCCCTTTTATGATATGGGATTTTAAAAAATATATTTTTAAATATTAAAATTTTTTCCCTTTCAAAATAGTATGTTTTATTTTTCACTTCATTGAGTTGATTTTTGATATGTTTAAAACCATTTTTTCATCATACATGATATAAAATTTTTAGGAAACAATTTCCTTTATGATGAAGAATGTGAGACCACAATATTTTAGGTTATATGCCTTTAAAAGGCTACTATATTATATTTTGTGTACCACACATAATACTGAGAATAAAAATGAACCCTGATATACTATTAAAATATTATTTAAATATGAATGTTATAACACCGCTTCTAAATTTACAAGTAAGTATAAGAGTAACCATATTATAATATATATATATATATATTATTTCTTTAATAAAATGAATAATTATATATATTTTACTATAATTTGGTTAGAAATGAATATAAAATCATTTGAATGAAAAAATGATATTTCTCATGTGTGCATTGTATTTTTATTTTAATAGATTAAATTAATTACTATTAATGATTTTTAATGATTTTTTTGATTATATATCTAGTCAAATTAATTAATATTCATTTCATTGTGGTTTCTAGACATTGACTGAGAATTAAATAATTTTATGCTTCAAAAATACATTATCTTCTCAAATGGGTTTTATTTAATTTTTTGCAGGGATATTATAAATAATTGCTTCAAATTTTAGAAAATATATTTTATAAAATTGAAATTTTTTTGATATCATCATAAAAAATATCTTAATGTTAGTTTTTGTGATTTTTAAAAAAAGATTAATTTTTTGGTTAATAGTGAAAAATTAAATTTTTTATAAAAGCTATCATTTAATCCAAAGTTTCTAAATAGTAACATTCAATTTTGGATTGTTTTTAAAATAAAATTACTACCCTTTGATTAAAAATAATACAATTAATTCAATTGGAATCAACATTAGTCATGATATTTATATAAAATCATTTTTATAATTAAAATGTGTATTTTTTTGCAAATATTTTTTCAGTTCATTTCACAAAATAATAGAGAAATTATATTTTACCACTTCTTAAAATTAAATCATAGAAAATGAATTGCATATTTAGAATCATAATATTTAAATTATTAAACAAGGCCAATTTTATTTTTCATCATAATGAATAGTAATGATGATAAAATTTTATCACTATAGTAAATGCTAAAATGGATTAAACGAGGTTAAAACTATGGGATAAAATCTAAATATCACTAAAAAACTTGTTTTATCACTAGATTAGTTTATTTTTACCATTATTATCCCATTTTTTAAAATATTTCATTTTTTTGTGCCATGTTCCTTCGATTATAAATTTTATATTATTTCAAGTAAATGATAATTGAAAAATATTACTCTCTTTCTTTTAAGACTCCTAATATGTTTTTAATGATATAAAAAAAATTATGAATGTATATGAATATTTTTTTGAATAATGATACTTTTTATTTTATATAGTTTTTATTTCTCAAACTATTTAGTGTTGATATAATTACATAGAACGTTGACACAACGCCGACTCAACGCATGTGAAAGTAATATAAAAATAAAGTCAATGATTCTAAAAACATTAAAATTAATATTTTTAAGATGCATTGTGGGTTTCTAAGAATTTAATTCCTAATTTTAAAGTATATGTTATGTAAAAAGTGTTTGTATTGAAATTGCAATAATTTATTGATGTGGGAATAGTCGTGAAATTGAGTTTAAATAATATTTAATGTTTAAAAATTATTTTTTAATTGTTATCAAATCCTAAAATACTTAAATAAATCAATTTTATGGGAAATTTCTAAGTATACGATGAATGGTTCATCCATGTACCACATAAATTTTTTAAAATTACATTCACAACTCTTAGAGCTTGAATGTGTTTTACCACGGTTAAGGTTTAAAGGGTTAATGATGAGTTTAATATAATTGTAGATGTTCAAAATTCCCCTTAACCTTGTATAAATATTATTTTTTAATTTATTTCAAACTTATCCAAATTAAATTTAAATGTATGGAACTTTTTTCCATTTTATGTGAGTTAGACACATATTATATATTAATATTTCATGTATTAATAATATTTACACCCACCTATGTTATGAAAGGGAATCTCTTATCCTATATTCATCACACATATTGAGAAATTTATCTTGACTAATATCTACCCAAATACCTTCCAAAAATTCCTAACCAAGCCCTAGAGGTTCTAGTATCACTAAAATACCAACCATAAGGGATTATGGTATATGCCAAAGGATGTTTCTCAAAGGAGAGATATAACTCATAAATGAGTGTTATTAATGTTTATTTCTTATTCCACCTACTTAAAATATTCTATAAAAATTATCATATAATAAAATGAGTTTATTCCATATCCATAGATTTTATTATATTTGTTTCAGAACCTTTATTCATCTTCTTTTCCATCTGATATGAAATGAAAAAATCATTCGTTTGTACGTGTGGACAACCACATCAAAGGAGAAATGTGTTTCTTCATGAAAAAAATCATATTCATAGATAAAATGATGGATAAAATGAATATATATATATATATATATAATTTATGAAATTATTATTATTATTTAATGATATTTTATTACTTAAGTTCTTACCTTTTTATCCATTATAAAATTACAATGTTGCCCGTGTGTATGTGTGGACCAAAACCACCATGAAGATATGTGATTCATTTTTAATGTTAACCTTTAATGAATGGTTATAAAATTATATTTAATAACTAAATTTTTTATTTATTTTTTAATTAATATTTCCAAGATGATGTAACCATTACCAATTTGATTATGTTAGACCTACTAAAGTTGCTTTCAGATGATGAACCAAATGTCCACAAAAAATATGGATTGAACTTAATAGATTTAGTAAATATATAATAAATGGTAATAAATTAAATAAAAAGGTGTTATTATATGGGAATAAACCTAAAATAGTTCTCAATATTTTATATGATTAATATAAATTTATTATTCATGATTTTAATGAACTTTCATGAAAAATCAAAACTTTATAGAGAGGGTTTCTTAACACAATTTCCTTTCATTGTGTTATATTATTTATTTATTAGCTATGTTATTCCAAAATTATGTGTGTAATGATTTAATATAAATAATCTTGTATTTCCAATTAATTTACATTTAATTAAATTTTATTTAAATAATCGCCTCATTGATTGAACCTGACTATAAATGTTATGATCTTTGTAAGGGTTCTTAGTCTCAATATTGTTTCATTCAGACATATTTAAAGTTATTCAAAAAATTTTGGCTATATTGTATATATACTTACACTTTTATTTGTTATATCATGAATATTTATGGTATTTAGTGTTTCATTTTAAGTTATCTCCTTCAGTCATTATGGTTTAAAAGATACCAAAGTAACAAGAGTTTATGTTGCAATATATATTTTTATTATGATTATTTATATTTGAATATCCATTTTGGGAATTATATTAAATTTATTTATTAAAGACCATATAATTTATTTTCATATGTTAATTTATTTGGATGTAATGTTTTCCTTTTATTTCCTCTCTTTGGTACTTAAAATGACTCAGATTTGTTTTATGAAAAGTCTTCCTTATTTTATATTTAATAGAAATTTTTTTCCCCTTGTCTATGTTCATTAAATTTTTTTCAAGACTGTTATTTTATATGATCCAATGATTATTTATTATCATTTTCAGACATATTTTAATTTCATTTCAAATGTATGAAATGGAATTTTTTAAATATTTTTTGAACATGTTATATTTGAAATTTTGAAAAAGTGGCATTTACCACATCAAATTATTTTCTATTTTTCATGACCACTATTTATTTTTAAGATTATTTTAAAAGTTTCTAGGTTCATTCTTATATAAAATAATATTATCATTATTTTGGTAATTTTTTTATGTTGTAATGATAAAAAAAATAAAATGATATTTTCCCTATAATTTTTAGTTGGTATATAATGATGTTTTAATGAGAATGTTCATGAAACCTTTTTCATGAAATAATCATGTTATGTAGGTAATGATAGTGGTTTCTATGAGTTTTATAATAAAATATAGGCTCAATGTACTTTTTTCATGTTGTGGTTCTTGTATATTATTGATGATGGTGGGTGATCCAAATATCTTTCATGGTAGAAGGTGAGCCCAATATAACTCATGATGATATGTAAGCCGGATATAGCTCAAGATGATGGGTGATCCCATATATCTCACCAATTCATTGATAAATTTGATTGAGTTAGCAGGATTAAAATTTCTCCTAGGAGACAATGAAGATTACTTAATATAAGTAACTCATAAGAGATAAAAATTTAAATGTTATAGAAGTTACACATACTAGAATGTTGTAACTATCTTTTTTAGCTGATTCCATGATTAAATTATAATTTCTCAAGATAACATACTAGATTTTCTATGCTTTCTATTAATTATAATGGATTCTTTAAATAATATTGATTTCATGGGGTTTACGATTCACTACTGGAAATAGAGTATATACCAACGGTTTACAACCGTTGGTATAGGCTGGAAAACCGTTGGTATTTTCTATACCAACGGTTCTCCAAACCGTAGGGAAGTAAGGCGTGGGGAAAGATATATACCAACGGTTTTAAGTAAACCGTTGGGATAGCCCACTCTATGTATTGGTATAGGTTTACCCAACGGTTTAGAACCGTTGGGAATTCTATAATTCTCAACTTATACCAACGGTTCCCAACCGTTGGTATAGTTTTTTCCCCAACGGTTTCATTGAAACCGTTGGGAATTCTATGATTTTGATGTTATACCAACGGTTTACAACCGTTGGTATATCATTTTCCCAACGGTTTCATTGAAACCAGTTTTTTACCAACGGTTTATTGAACCGTTGGTATAATTCTTTCTCAAAGTTTACCAACGGTTTACAACCGTTGGTATTGTGTATTTCCAGAAATGTTGCACAGATGCCCCTGCAGTAGCCCCTCCAGTGCATAGACCTGCATAAAACACACCACTAAAAACACTAACAGAATTAAAACAACTAAAAAGAACACCACCTATTTGATTAGAGGCATGGTGAATAATTCCCCATTTGAATTTTCATATGACAACAATCATCCAGTATAGTTGAATCAGGGTTTCAATAAATCAAATATTATTTACACCCATTTCAATCTTCACATGACAACCACTTTAATAATATATGGTGAAAAGGTATTTTCATAGGAGTCTCATCACTTGTGACTCCATAAGTGACACACCGGGCCTCGAATTGAGGCTGGGTTGACTGGTACACATCACTTATGATCCATGGATCATTGTCCTAAATTTCAACACAATCATAATCCGTTTGATTTGTTTGGCATATGTACATAAAATATTATCCATTTCGAACAAAAGAGATGAAGTTTGGGTGTTCCCCGCCCCACGGTGAATTGGATTGAGGCAGGGTTGACTCGTACATGTCACATATGACCCATGAATCATTTTCATAAAGTTTCAATAGAATCCGAAGGCATTTGGTCTATTTCCCGTATGTCAGTTGTTGATATCACTTATAATTTAGTCCATTTTAAAGAAAAAAGAGATAGTTTGAGTGGTCCTAGACACACCGTGGCTCGGATTGAGGCGGGAATGACTCTTACATGTCAAATATGACCCATGGATCGTTTTCCTAAAGTTTCAATATCATTTGAAGTCGTTTGGTTAGTTTGGCGTATGTCAACTATTGTTTTCACTTAAAATTAAGTTCATTTTAAACAAAAGAGAGACACTTTGAGTGGTGTCAGCCACACCGGGCCTCGGATTGAGGCAAGGTTGACTCGTACACGTCACATATGAGCCATAGATCGTTTTCCTAATGTTTCAACACAATCAGAATCCGTTTGATCAGTTTGGTGTATGTATTTAAAATATTGTCCATTTTTAACATAAGAGAGACAGTTTGGGTGGTGTCGGCATCACCACACCTCGGATTGAGGCGGTATTGACTCTTACACATCACATATGACCCATGGATAGTTTTCCTAAAGTTTCAATAGAATATGAAGGCATTTGGTCAGTTTCCCGTATGACAGTCATTGATTTCACTTACAATTTTGTCCATTTTCAACAAAAGAGAGACAATTTTAGTGGTCCCAGCCATACCGCGGCTCGGATTGCGGTGGGGTTGACTCGTACATGTCACATATGACCCATGGATCATTTTCCTAAAGTGTCAATAGAATCCGAAGGTGTTTGGTCAGTTTCCCGTATGTCAGTTGTTGATTTCACTTACAATTTAGTCCATTTTGAACAAAAGAGAGACAGTTTGAGTGGTCCCGGTCACACCATGGCTTGGATTGAGGTGGGGTTGACTCGTACACATCACATATGACCCATGGATCCTTTTACTAACGTTTCAATAGAATCATAAGTTGTTTGGTTGGATTGGCGTATGTCAGTTGTTGTTTTCACTTAAAATTATGTCCATTTTAAATAAAAGAGAGATAGTTTGAGTGGTTTCGGCCACACCACAGCTCGGATTTATGAGGGATTGACTCGTACATGTCACATATGACCCATGGATCGTTTTCATAATGTTTAAATAGAATCAGAAGGCGTTTGGATGGTTTGGCGTATGTCAGTTGTTGTTTTCACTTAAAATTAAGTCCATTTTAAACAAAAGATAGCCACTTTGGGTGGTGTCCGCCACTCTGGGCCTCAGATTGAGGCAGGGTTTACTCGTGCACATCACATATCATCCATGGATCGTTTTCATAATGTTTCAGCACAATCAGAATCCGTTTGATCGGTTTGGCTTATGAACGTAAAATATTGTTCATTTTTAACATAAGAGAGATAGTTTTGGTGGTGTAGGCCACACCGCGCCTCGGATTGAGTCAAGTCTGACTCGTACACATCACATATGACCCATGTATCGTTTTCCTAAAGTGTCAATATAATCCTAAGGCGTTTGGTTGGTTTCCCATATGATAGTTGTTGATTTCACTTACAATTTAGTCCATTTTGAACAAAAGGGAGACAGTTTCAATGGTCTCAGTCACATCGTGTCTTGGATTGAGCCAGGGTTGACTCATACACGTCACATATGACCCATGGATCATTTTTCTAAAGTTTCAACAGAATCAGAAGAATTTTGGTTGGTTTGGCATATGTCAGTTGTTTTCACTTAAAATTATGCCCATTTTAAACAAAATATCATTCCATTATGTTCCCGGCATCCATGGTTTCTTATTTATAGGAGAAATACCCATAAACACTTCAATATGGCCGTTGGAGAGCTTCCGGAGCCGTTGGGGGTCAAAAGTACAAGTCTGGTCAAAGCCCAACGGCTAGTTTGACTGGTCACACCGGCTGGCCGGTGGTGGCTCACCAACTGGCCGGTGGTCCACCGGCTGGCCGGTGCTGAGCTCCCGGCTGGCCGGTGGTCCAGACAGCAGGCTTTCTGTCTGGGTTCCACCGGCCAGCCGGTGGTCATCCACCGGTTGGCCGGTGGCACCAGGCAGTGGGCAAGCCTACTGCCTGGAACCTCTGGCTGGCCGGTGGGCAAGAACTGGTTGGCCGGTGCCTATACCGGCTGGCCGGTGAGCTAACACCGGCTGACCGGTGGCTCTGGCAGAAAGCAATGCTTCTGCCAGAGACCACCGGCCGGCCGATGGACTCAGAGAGTCCTTTTCAGTTTTCTTGGGCCAACTCCTGGGCAACCTTTTTCCTAGCATCAAAACACTTGAAAACAAGTTAGGACACGATGAGAGTGATTGTGATCATTAAAATCCAAGAGAGAGGGTTACAACAGTTGTCTGGGGTCGAGGGAGGAGGGTGGGGGGCTGTGCGGGGGGCTGTGCGGGGGGTTGTCCAGGGTCTAGGGAGGAGGGTGGGGGGTTGTCCAGGGTCTAGGAAGGAGGGGGGTTCCCAAACACACAACCACTAAAAGACAACATCCATAAAAACAGATAATATATAAAAATAACTCAACTCCAATAATATACTACGATTCTAGATAAAACCAAATAGGAACACACCCTCATGTTATCATATTAATAACTCTTCTTGAATCATTTAGAGTCACATCCCAATGATCATAGGATCACTAACCTAATTGATCACTAACCATGAAACACATGTATGTTGGTCATGTCACCACATGCATCATCACTCTTGCCACCATATCAATATATCACAAGGAATTCTCTAGGATAAGACAATATTTGATCACACATCATTCGCATTTAGTTATCATAATACAAATTATATTTACATGCTTATGATATAGAATGAATCCACATTAGTAAGACCCACCCCTCTCATAAGTTACCATCACATCAGTACAACCCATCCTAGAAAGCACCCTACTGCATACAAATTCACCCAATCCAGGGTCCAATACCCAACAGGATCTACATACTAGGATACACATCATGGATCACTATCAAAACCATAAAAACATTGACAGATCTCAAAAAATTAGTGCATTCCATGATTACCTCATAGAATTGAAAAAAGTAAGTAACAATCAATATATCTCACTACTCCATACTCACCCCATAACATAAGGGTCTCACATTACTAGGGAATAATTCTATCCAATACTAAATGATCTTGATCCATTTTTCATATACATATATGATTCACCTCACCAATTACTAAATAGTAATAACATAAAAAATTATGAGTCCATTTAACTAGAATTAAACCATCAGGTTTTACAAGGAAATTCTATATAAGTATTTGTTTACACTTTAAATAATATGACCCCATACCATAAATAAGGTTTTCAACAAAAATAAAGAACATGAATGTCATGTTAACACTCAACATTGATTAATTAATAAATTGTATTCGAATTTTATGGAAATACCAAAATAAATTAGTGAATCAATGTACCTATAGTGGCGCACATGACCACCATGAAACAATCATAAATTTTTACAAAAACCCTAATAATTGGGAATAACGAAATCAAGAATAGAAGTATATGATTTATAAGAGCTGGAACTATATCGTTGATAAAATATAGGAGTCTAACCTGGTAGGTGCTGATATGATGGAAGATGTGGGGATTGGGAGGTCCTTCCGCAAGGAATCGCTCGAGGAGGACACGAACTGAATGCTTCTGGAATGTGGGGAGGCCGCTGGCTCGATTTGGTATTTGGGGCTTTTTTTTCCCAACGGTTATTAAAAACCGTTGGGAATGACCAAACTTCACCACTTTTCCCAACGGTTCTAAGAACCGTTGGGACAAAGCTATCTTTCCCAACGGTTCCATATAAACCGTTGGGAAAACAAGGGTCCTTCACCACTTTTCCCAACGGTTCTTAGGAACCGTTGGGAAAAACCTATCTTTCCCAACGGTTGTATGAAACCGTTGGGAAAACTATGCATTGAGGGGTTTTTCCCAACGGTTTATAGCAACCGTTGGGAAAAACAAGATATACCAACGGTTCATTGAACCGTTGGTACACAACTGTTGGGAAAGGTCCCTTTTCCAGTAGTGATTGTTAACTTATAGGACTCATGTATTATTCCATGAATCATGTTTTATGATACACTTTTTTTTATAGTTGTGAACTATATAATGTTATGATTATGAAATTTGAGTATGATTTCATACCCTTATTCCAATATTATGATCATTGATGATATTATATTATTGTATATGTTTTCCCTTAACGGGTGTTTAATTTCATCCTTCCTATGTTTCCATTTCCCCGAGTTATGAATAATGATTTTATTTATGTTATGACTACAAGGGTTTCATGTAGATAATTTTATAAGAGATTTTGGAAAGATATCTTGGAATAAGAAAATATGGGCATAATGGGAACAATTACCATTTAGAAAGAAATATAAATATTTATTTACATTAAAGGTTTCCTATTTCTCTAGAACTCTAAACCTAAAATGTATGAGGTATGTAAGAAACTCAATATTTAATTTTATGAAGTAATTATGATGTAATTATGGATGGTTAAATTTGATTCATATCTCTTGGAATCATATATATAATTGTATGTATGTTTTTTCACTAGATATGGGTGTAAAAGTATGGGGAAATATAAAATTATTTCTTTATAAAAAAAAATATATTGGATCCAACATATGAAAAAAGAATGAAGGAGTATGATTGGATCGTAATAAATATTATTTTGATAACCCAGCCAATCGAGTCCCCACATGGGACAAAAAATATCTAAATGTTCCATCTTAATCCCACCTTTAATAGGATGGGGGATAGAGACTAACTCTAAGAACTAATAAATCTCATCAAAGGCCTTATCCTATATCAATGGGTATCAAAAATTAATATATGAAATGTGACAGGGGAAAACACTTTTATGTTGTAATAACTTTATGTAAGAGAACAATAATAGTTATAACTCTTACATGTACCACTATAAGTATCTATACACCATCTCAACTAGCTCTACCTACTCTACATCTGCTAAAATCACCACCAAACTATAAAATGTATTCATAGAGTTAATACATCTGAGAACATGGACTATAGAAAGGTGAGTATAAAAATACTTAGTAATACACCCCCAAAAAATTAATTAAATATGAAACATTATGTTACATTAAACCCATGATCATGGAAAACATGATGTAATCCAAATGGTTCCAGATATTCTTTATAGTTAAACTAACCATGGATAGTAAAAGAGTGAAATATTCATAGTTCATATAAAAACCTGGAATGGGTCAACCTTGAACATCACCCAGATTAATTTTCCACAAATCCTGAAGCATGTTCCCAATCACTACGGACTACAGATAAGTTCCAAGGGTACCAAAAATAACTATTGATAATGATCCCCCTAAAAATCCAATAAAACCTATGAAAAACCCCATACAAGAATCCAAAATAACGTGCCTATACATTGGATAACTGAACATATAAAAAATTAAAGTAAGAAATAACCAAACATATTTTAGAAATAATAAATTAAATGAAACTCTTACCAATTCATTACCATCAAAATGTAATCTACATTATACACGATTTGGAATCCAAAACCTAAAGCTAGCATGAGAAATGAAGGACAAGGTGTCCAAAACTCAACATATGTAAAACTATTCCAAGATCCCATAAAACCAACCAATCTATCACCATGTAACACCAAGTCACCATTGAGTATCAATATAAAACCTTTTTTTAAAAAAGATAGGTGAAAAAAACATGCAAATCAAAACCTATATGCCTGTATAAAACATCAAAACTACATACCAACAAAATTAAGTATATACGGTGTGATCTAAAATATAGTATGATAACCCCACGAATCCACACAATTCCTTTAAAAATGAGGTATCGCCCGTAATTAAAAAAATGAGTTTTGAAAATAAATTTATTTTTAAACTTAAATAGTTTTAAAATTAAAAAATTATTTATATTTCATTTGAAACATGACATATTTTTTTAAAATAAAACCACAGTAGATAAAGATTAATATAAAAACAACCTCAGAATAATATTAATAATGTAAATACTGATAAGTAATGAAAAATGTGAATTTTAATATCAAATATAAATCATAATATAATAATTTCATCAATATTATAAGTGAACCATGAAATCAACGAGATCACATATCTCATAGATTATAATGGTAACACAACACATAATACTCATAATGGGAGATCACTTTAAGATCTAATGATATAATAATTAGACATGCGTTGGTGGAACCAACTACTTATGTTTTTTGAATTCCTAAAATTTATAACCTCCCAACATACTCTCTACTATCCTCATCATGGGAAATCCTTATAGCTTGGGGAAAATCTCAATTAGGATTTACTATCTACTGCCTAATATCAACTATTATAACACCAATTAATCAATTTACCACATTGTTATCCATGGTTTCCAATGATGTTTATAATGGAGTAGAGGTATCAAATCATAATATCACATTATAATACAAAATTTTTCCACTATTTAAATCATAAAACTAAACATTGTACACCCATCACAAAATAACACATTTCTTACCAATGGAGTTTAATAATAATTCCAGCATGTAATAGGAGTTTCCGTATAAAATAAGTCATAACTAGGGGGTATACACACCTTGATTATTAATTCACACAATTAAAACTTTGTATTTTCATTGAAAACAAGATATTGGTTTTTCAATTAAAAATAGGGTTGAATTGATAAAAATCTCTGAAAACAATTCGATAAGTGGATCAACATTGAAAAAATATTTTAACCAATATAAAATACAATGAGCACATCAATAATAAAGAAGCAATTAAATAATTAATAAACATAGAAATTACTATATCTCCATCAATAAAACACTTTTTAAATAAATAAAATTAAAAAACCATTGTATACCCAAATTTATAAATCACATTTAATTCAACGCATCATATACGAATAATTTCTTTCAGTGAAAATAATTATTGTCATTTTATTAAATATATATCATGCATATAAATTAAATTGAGATTAAAATGCATTATAATTTTAAATTTTCTCCATTTTTACATAAGAAAATCAATATAATCACTAATCATTTCTTGATAAAACAAATATAGGTATCTTACACTATATTTTTTTAACTAGGATAAAAAGTTTCAAAATCTATAAACCAAAGGAAGACCTGATTAAAAGAAAAGGTACAGAGACACCAAATTGAAATAATATAATCACATCACCATCAAAAAATATTACAATATTATTCTATTAGACAAACATCATAACTCCTAAAAGAAAAAACCCCAATTTTAAACAACCACAGTGATAAGGTTTGGAAATTATTGTCCCTAGCATTTGAGAACATAAGATAAAAATAGAAGAGATGAGGATAGAAAGCATAGTGATGAAGGAAGGTACCCTAATCATATGATTTATATGTTAAACCACTATTAAATTACAATATAAGGATAATAAAGAAATATAGTGGGATAGAGAGGGGCTCTTTGATGTATTATTCAAATTGGGCATGTGAAATAGTGAAAACACTATTTAAACCCCAAAAGACAATAATGACAATACTATAGAAGCATTAATGGTTTGTATTCATGATCTATAAAACTGATGGAAACCATTCATTTTTTATTGTATTCAATCCACAAGAAGTTTCACACAATAAATACATTGTTTAAAAAAAATACAGAAACATTATGGCTTGTAAATGATTCAAATTTTATAAATTATTTAAACAAAAAATCATTAAAACTGAAGGTAATATTTTATGTAATAAATATATACACAAGAAATTGATATTTTAGTGTCACAATTCTCCCTCACATATAACATTATTCCCCAAAAAAGTTATCAACATTTGAAAGTGTCATAAACAAATATTTTTTATACCTGAACTAGTCCCTGAGTGAACCATTGACAAGGATAAAAAGTAATTATAAATCTATGTAGGCTATATACTAGTTCTTAGAAATCAAGAAACACATATTGGGAATGGATTTTATTTAATAAATCCAATAAACATTTCATAATTTGGAACCTAACATGACCTCTCCTATCTTGATGTGTCGTGAACTCAAATAAATAGAATAATTATAATTATAAATTAGAGAAAAAATTAACTCATAAAAAACATTAAATATAAATAAGATCACATTTAAACATTTAAAATCATCTATAATTTAAATAAAGGGGAATGATGGGATGTGAAGTTGAAGTGTCAATATAAAGGAATAAAGTAAACATCAAAAAATGAAAGAACAAAAATTACTACCACCCATATTTGCATGAAATGAGGGAAAACATCACAATAATCACCAAAACCAACCCAAGATAAACTATATTGAATATCCACTACCTCAAAGTGGTTCCCTTCATTTATATGTATCATTAAAAACAAGTTCTACATACACCCATCGAGTGTATGTATGGTGTGAACATAACTATCCCGATATATCCCTCCAATTGTTTCATGAGAAACTATAATAGGTAATACTAGAATTATATCTTGAAATAAACCATATGGAAAAATAATTTTATATTTTAAATACAAGAATCACATGAATATTTTTATAATATTTCTAACGTGAAATGAAATTCCATGTAAACATATATTTTAAACAAGCACCATGGGAGAAGCATCCAAGTCACTAAGGTAAGGAATTTAAGATCATCACAATTTAATATTTCAAAAAACAACCATATCCAATCATGCACATGATTCTTAAGAGATATACATCACATCACTAGTAGTGTGGTGATACCCATCAAATGAAACCACAAACATATAATCCAAATCATAGTGACATTTAGTTAGTATGTGGAATAATACTATACTAAAGAGAGTGTATGATATTCTTATATGTTCTTATCCTAAGATCCCAACTAAGAACCCAATATTCCAATGTGCTATAACATTTTCCAAGAATTGTAATTCCATAATTAAAACCAATTACTTTAAAATGTTTTCTTTATAAAACACATAATGATAAAAATTTAATTGCATATACAAAACATTAATTTAAAATAACTTTTGTAAAAAACATCACAATAATATGATTTTAGGAAATAATATCACATATATAATTATATTCAATATGAAATAATTATCTTTCAAAAATATCAAACACTCTTTCAAAAATAAGATCATGTATGTGGTTACTCTAACAAAAGTATCTCAAGAAACATCCTACCATAATCTGATGAAACCACCTTCCAATGGTGGGAATACACTAAGGTAGGATTAGGAAATACCTAAAAAAAATAATCACTACTTGAACTTTTATAAAGAAAAACCCTTCTTCATTAAGGAAATAGATAAGAAAGGTAACCATGTAAAAGAATTTGGAGAGATATGGAGACCAAATAAAGGATGAAGAACCACATATTTGGAGATTCTTCAAATAATCATGGTGAAAACCAACAAAAAATATATCTAATAGAAGATATGATGTGGTCTCATAAAAATAAAATATTTAAGAGTTTTAATGGTGAGGGAAATGGGGGAGAAAATGTTTAAAATGAGCAAGGCGGGTGGGTAGCCTCTAAATTTTACATTTTAAAAAACATGGGAAGGCTACACTATTTGGCTCCATAGTTTATCAAATTGTTCTCCAATCGTGTGGATTGAAATATATATAACTAAAATAGTTTCATGGGTTGGCTTAAATATTTGGAAGAGTATGCACAAACTACGCAAGTATCAATGAGATGTGTTATAGGGTCTCTATGGTTGTGTTTTATGGATTTCTTTAATATTGTGTAAACCATTTGAAATGAAAAAATTCACCATTTTAAATAATTTTCAAAATAAATGAATTTAAAATGTCAGATAATAGTAAAAATAAAAATAATACTGAACTTTATACTTGAAAATCACAATGTGGGTGTGATAAATCTCCTTAACTTATCACCTTATACCCCTATAAAGTAAACATAATGATAGATGATCTATCAAGAGGTGAGTTCCCTACTCTATTATAAGTAATTCCAACTCCCGCATCTCATGAGAACAATTCCCATGCATAAATAACATTAAAACTAATGTAATAGAATTCCCTAACAACAAATTCACTATGGGAGTCAATAATCATGACCACTTTCTAAAACTTGATGATTTCAATCTCTAACTCTAGCTCTTCCAAATTTAAAAAATAGAGGGATAAATGTTGTATTTACTTAATTTAGAGTCATATAATACATTATATATTTTATTCAAATAAATAGATAATTCTAAATGATATATGATCTTCCCAATCCTTCTAGTAATCTCAAAGGGTACCATGTACCTTAGAGTGAGTTTTCTTTGTTCTAATGTAATCAATTATCTAACCAGGGTGAGACCATTTATAAAAACTATTCACTAACCAAAAAATAAAAATTTTATTTATGAGGATTGAAATAATATTCATAGTCTCTTTATGCCATCACTAGCCACTTCTGGATAATATGTGTAACACCCTGAGATTTTATGAAAAATATTATTTTTAATTTTATTGATGTCTTGTGTTGTACGCTACACAAAAAGGAGCTTGCACTACACGCATCCCTGACTTGGCTTTCATTACACGCAATCACGACCTTCCATGATAGCGTGTGTTGTACGCAATACCGAGTTTGACTAAACAATGATATGTTATATAAACTAGCCGTTATTAATATTAATAACCACTTTTTAAAATTTTATAAATTTTATCTTTTGAAATTGATTTTATTTTTGGATTCGAAATATCAAAATTATCCTAGGGTGAATTTTTAGTATTTTTCTGAAAACTTTCAATTTTTGATGAATAGTGAAAACACTGGGTTACTATTTAAAACCTAATTTTTATTTAAATAATTATTTATTTTATTTTAATTTATTTTAATTCAAAATTGATACATAATACCTATTTATGTTCAATGAAATTCATTGGAGTCATTTTATAATAATTATAGATATATAAAAATTTTATTAAACTTTTCACCATCTTTTACCCACCTCCTAGGAAAATTTGCAAATTTACATAAAACATAATATTACCGCTTCTATGAGTGGAATTTAAAAACTTTGAGAGACACTGTTGATGTCAGTAAGTAAAATGTGGTTCAATGAGACGAAAATAATTTTTTGTGAATAGTAACTTTTTACTTTTATTTACCATGGTTAAAAGTAAATAGGGTAATTAAGGGTAAAAATGATATTATTATTACCCTAACACATGTCTTAATTCTATTGGATAAGTGTAATTTTTCCAAAAATAACCTTAGTAATAAAATATGACCATTTAGGCCCACTTGGATTAGATTAAGACAAATATTATTAATTTATTTAAAGAAGGGTTAAAATAGTTAAAATCAAAGTTTAATAAGTAAATCATTTTTAATAAAGGGTTATTCATAAGATAAATTCGACTATAAATATTCGTTAGAAATATAAAAAAATTTACTACATAATGGTATTTTATTTGTAATTTTTAGTCTATAAGTAATTTAATTTATTTATTTCACAATGATGATGCAGTAATTATCTTATTAATGAAATATTGACATAATTAATGTTATAAATACCCACATAAATGTAATTTGAGACTTTTTATGAATTCAAATAATTTTCTATGTAAATATGACATGTTATTATTGATTTAATTAACTTTTTTCGAACTAATCATTCTGTTATGATTTTCACAAAAATCAATTACCAAATAGTGTCAAAATTGACATAAAATAGTTTTTTTAAAAAAAATTATATTATTAATTGTTATTATGTTCCTAAAAATCTAAGGTTCGTCCAATATACTTATATCATGATTTGTGTACCATTAATGGACCACTTGGGGGTCTCTTGGATGTATATGGTATGTTTATTAACTATATAATATAAAATTACAAAGTGACATGGTAAATGTCAATCTAATTAACTAAAAGTTAAAGCTAAAAGATAAGGTTAATATAATGACCTAAGCTTGTCTAAATTCTATTTTATGAAAGTATTTCAACCCATACCCACCTTAGCTTCAAAATAAATCAATTTGGAGTTATTAAAAATCGAATATGACTTTATTATAAAATAATATTTATAGTTTTTCCAAAGGTGCCCCTCTCCTCCCTTATAAAAGGGCACATCCTCCCTCTCTTCCTCACACCACTTTGAGCCTTCATGCGCGGTCAACCCCTGAAAAATTATCTTCAACACTTCCATAGAAACATCCTAGAGGTTCTGGCCTTCTTCAAAGACCAATTTTAGTGCCCTAAGAGGAGGTCTCAAAGAGGCGCTTCAAAGAAGAGGTAATGTCCATTACCGATTCTTTCAACTCTATTTCTTCTTCCACTTATTCTTCTTTAGTTGTTTCACTGTGATGTAATAACATCAGTATAACTCATATAATGATATGTTATTATAATTATGAAACAATCCTATTTCACCATCTATCTATCCTATGGAAAATTAAATCACCACGCGTGCGTATGTACGAAATACTGTCTCCACGCAGTGGTGAAATCTATTTTTCCACTAACACCTTACATGAATGGGTATAATGGTGTAAAGAATAAATATATATGGTAATTATAACATCATAATGATTCTGATATATTATACCATCCACTCCAATTATATTCAATTATTATGGTAACGATATCATCGCTTGTGCGTACGTATGGACTACCGTCTCCACGACGCGATGAGATTCATTCTCTATGTTAACCATACATTAGTGATCATAAAGTTTATATAATGAATAATAATGAAATATGGGAAATAATAATGATACTGGATTTATGTATATATATATTTATGTCATCTATTTAGTTTCATTCAATTCAATAAGGAAACGAAAACAGCGTTCATGCGTACGTACGGCCTACCGTCTCCATGAACGGTTTATTTAATTCCTTTTATCAATCTATAATATATATATGTATATGATGAATATATATTATATATAAATCATGTTTTACATTCTGGAATTATGTAAATCAGGATATAAGTAATAATATCAAAAACGACAATTCGAAACACATACGATAAATGAAATGATTTTACCCAAAACGGTGCTTTAACATGGAATTTACAAAGAATGTGTAATATAAAGTCATAAGTAAACTATATATGATATCATAACAATGAATATGATTCTGTAATAATTCAATAACATTTTTTTAATCATTATACATGAGGTTCGGATATATATGAGCCATATCAGACATAAGGTATGGGATAATTTTGCAAATCTCATTTTTATCCGAGATTGCTTATTCATAAGTATTTACTGGGGTTATTGCTACCATCCATGTCCATGTTTTATAAAAGCTTATTCATGTATTTTTAATGTCCTTTTTACCCATTTTTAATTTTACCCCATGGTATGGAAGGAATCTTTATTTTATTTATCCAACAAGGTACTTTTTGACTTTTCCGACAAAATTACAAGAAGAATGTTTTTTTAACGTATACGGCATGAAAGGATTTTTACAGTTTTATAAAGCCATATTTTCATGAGTATTCCTCCAAAATATTTCATAAATATTTTAAACAAAATCTTTTTCTTTTAAAATTTCATGACTTTTTGCGAAAAGAAATTGATTTTGAAAAAGAAAGGATATTTTCCTCAAGAATTCATTTCAAGTGTTTTATCAAAACCATTTTCCATCTAAGATGACATTATTTTATATGTGTATGTTTCAAGTATAAAGTCTCTATGATTTACATGGTTTCACTTCTCTCATTATGAAATGATATCCATTTCTTTTATATGAATTATGTGATGATGGGATGATGTATATGAAACCCTTTTTATTTGTTGGGTTATTATGAATGATGTATGTTAATTTTGTGGCACAAGTAAGAATGATTTCATTATGAGATGGGTGGGACCTATATCTCCCTCCAATTAATTGCGTAAAGATGTATATCTCATGATATATACATGGATGGAATGGTAAGTTAATCGAGTTCAGTGTTACAGGACTAAAACGAGGAGTGAACTCGATTCAAAAAGGGACTTCGTCCACTAAGATGGTCTTGGCAGCAATGTCTTGGCTACTATGGAAATTATGACATGTGCTGAATGGTTTAAACAATTACATGTTTTACTCCCATGCTATTTTGTCATGCTTAATGTTTCTTTATGATCTATTCCTTACGTACATTGATGTTTTATGTCATTGATAAATATTTTAATGATTAAACATTATGTTCATGTTTTTAAGTTCAAATGTATATAATTTGTTTTATTTTATCCATGCTTACCCTTAAAGAGCATTTTATCTCACCCTTTATATGTTTTCTTTACCCCAGGATATAAAGAAAGGTTTTAGGTAAGAAAAAAAAGGGGAAGATCTTTACGGGAGATGTTGGAGAACTTTCACCACGATTAGATGATTACGTTCCATGTTTCCAAAGACACTAAACTATTACGGTCCTTGTGTGTCTGTTTTTGTTATGTATTAAGTATTCCGCAAAAGTAATGTCATGTCCATGTACGTCAAGCTTCGGGTCTCTATAGCTGGTATCAGAGGAAAGGTTTAGTCAAACTTTGGAAACTAGGATGCGAAAACGTTAGTTAGATCCCTAGAGATATTTCTAAGGTATGTCTAGGGAAGTCCCTAAGGATAAGTATACATATAAGATATAGTTCTAGAACTATGGTAATGATCATAGAATTTAACCTAAGATGTTAGATATTGATGGTACTCCCCCTTTACTATGTTGTTTTCCCTATCATGATTTTTTCCTCTCACACTATTATTTTTGGGTTTTAGAAAATTGCTAGAAACAGGAATATTCACGATAATGGAGGATATGACGGACAATGGAATGATATTATTCATGAGAAGCCAAATGAAATGGGATTTGGAAGTCCAAACATCATTATTATGCGTAATCATCAATCTCATAATATGAACAATAATATCAACTTTGGTAAGTTTCTTGACTCGACTAATAAGAGAAAGATGTAGTTTCATGATGATCATAGTGGAAAGAAAGTTCAATTTCCCCTATGTAAATCATCTGGGAAGAGGCATCAAGGAGAATTTTTCAATGGAACTGGAAGATGCTTTGGGTGTGGAAAAGAAGGACACAAATCCAGTAAGTGCAAAGGAAAATGTTCAATTAACACCATGGATGAGGATAATGGTATTGGTACGATATAAAAAATGGTTAAATGTTTTAAATGTGGAATGTATGGGCATTATGAAAACCAATTCCCTAAGGGAAAGTCTCATGAAGAGAATCAGTCTGATCGTATGGGTATTATTTATGTTGATGATGATGAAGAGACTACAAATGATATGTAAGATGAAAGAATTGTTGAAGCTCGGTCAATGGTTTAAGAAGGTAGTGGAATGATTACATGTTTATCAAGTGTAATGTTGAATAAGTAATCTCAAGGTACTATGGAATAAAGAGACATCTAAAGATTGTTACACTGTTTTCTTTCCTTATGTTTTTAAAGTATATGATGAATGGTACCAGTGACCACGATAGGTTATTCTGATATTTTTGGAAAGTAGATGATATGCACATAATTAAGGGATAAGAAGAAAATTAAATGCTTGATAGTATTCATGAGCTCATGACGGATATAAAGAGAAGGTTATATCATGGTTTGAGTATATAGAATTTTTGTATTTTGGTATATGGAAAGTGTTAACTTTTGACAGCATTCATGTTTTCACTAAGGTTTAATGGGTATTAATTTTTTAAGAGAATACATGATTACAGTATTCACATGATTGGAATGTGACCAACAAGATAATGGGGGATAAATGATGGTTGGTTGATGACATTTCAAGTAATCGTTTCCTTTATACTATGATATTGGACCGAATTATTTTAGATAAAGATTGGAATGGATTATGTTGGACATAAGACAATATTTTTAAAGGATAGAACTTTTTTCGATATTATTGAAGGGATGTTATAGTAATGTAGTTTTAGAAAAAGGACAACCTACAGGACGAGTGACAGCCCATCGCGTCGGACAAGGCTGTGGGAATCGAACCCACAACCGAAGTGCGACTGGACTTTATCGCCTACCACTGGCCTACAGGAAGTCCCTGTTTAGTAGAAACTAGTTTTATTATATAAATCAGTATGATATATGAAGTATAAGTCCATTTTAGGAACCATATATGATTAATCTCACTATAGACCGACTTATGTATATTTAATAACTTTTTATAACCTTTTGTTTGAGACAGATGGAATGACCTGTCATTCTATCACATGATCTGCTAACACTTTACGAATAACAAATTCAACTTCATTTTTTTAATATATGAAGTGGAAATTGTTCAAGGCCCGAACAACAGTGAGATTGTACCAAAATAAAGTAAGTATTTATTCTAATTCAAATTCTTCTACTTTAGGGAAATGATCTTGAAAACAAAAAATATTGTCCTAGTGCCCTTATATCCGATGAATCAGATGGTACCCTAGATCATCACAAATTTATGGCTTTGTGATTGTTGGATTTTTCATAGCCATGTTCTCTACCACTCTCCATCGGAACATGATGATTAGATTTCTCTTCCATATCCATATTTTCAGCTAGGTGGAAACCCAGTGATTAGTTAATTTGGGTAACCGTTACATTTCATAATTTATTTTTTAAAGCCAAGTTTTGGTATTCCTTTTTACAATGTGGGTTTCTATTAAACAAAATTTCTAGTAGTAAACCATTTATAACCCCGACGAATTTAAAGGGCGAAATTCATTTTAAGGGGGGTATAATGTAAAACCCCGAGATTTTATGAAAAATATTATTTTTAATTTTATTGATGTCTTGTGTTGTACGCTACACAAAAAGGAGCTTGCACTACACGCATCCCTGACTTGGCTTGCATTACACGCAATCGCGACCTTCCATGATAGCGTGTGTTGTACGCAATACCGAGTTTCAGTAAATAACGATATGTAATATAAACTAGTCGTTATAAATAGTAATAACCATTTTATAAAATTTAATAAATTTTATCTTTTGAAATGGACTTTATTTTTGGATTCGGAATATTGAAATTAGCCTAGGGTGAATTTTTGGTATTTTTCTGAAAACATTCAATTTTGGATGAATAGTGAAAACATTGGGTTACTATTTAAAAACCAACATTTTATTTAAATAATTATTTATTTTAATTAAATTCATTTTAGGTCAAAATTGATACATAATACCTATTTAATTTCAATGAAATTAATTGGAGTCAATTTATAATAATTTTAGATATATAAAAATTTTATTGAACTTTTCACAATCCTTTACCCACCTCCTAGGAGAATTTGCAAACATACATAAAACATAATTTTACTGCATCTGTGAGTGGAATTCAAAAAATCTGAGAGGCACGGTTGATGTTAGTATGTAAAAGGTGGTTCAATGAGATGAAAATAATTTTTGGTGAATAGTAACTTTTTTACTTTTATTTACCACGGTTAAAAGTAAATAGGGTAAGTAAGGGTAAAAATGATATTATTATTACACTAAAATATGTCCTAATTCTATTGGATAAGTGTAATTCGACAAAAAAACAAACTTACGAATAAAATATGACCATTTAGGCCCACTTGGATTAGATTAGGACATTTATTATTAATTTATTTACAAAAGGGTTAAAATAGTTAAAATCAAAGTTTAATAAGTAAATCATTTTTAATAAAGTGTTATACATAAGATAAATTAGAATATAAAAATTCATTAGAAAGATAAAAGTATTTCTTATATAATGGTATTTTATTTTTAATTTTTAGACATTAAATAATTTAATTTATTTATGACACAGTGATGATGCAGTAATTATCTTATTAATGAAATATTGATATAATTGAAGTTATAAATACCCAAAATTAATGTAATTTGAGACTTTTTATGAATTAAAATAATTTTATATATTAATATGACCTGTTAGTATTGATTTAAATAACTTTTTTCGAACTAATCATTCTGTTATGATTTTCACAAAAAATCAATTACCAAATAGTGTCAAAATTGAAATAAAATAGTTTTTAAAACAAATATTATATTATTAATTGTTATTATATTCCTAATAATATATGGTTCGGCCAAGATAGTTATATCATGATTGGTGTTTCATTAATGGACCACTTGGGGGGTCTCTTGAATGTATATGGTAAGTTTATTAACTATATAATATAAAAATACGAAGTGACATGGTAAATGTCAATCTAGTTAACTAAGAGTTAAAACTAAAAGATAAGGTTAATATAATGACCTAAACTTGTCTAAATTCTATTGTATGAGATTATTTCGACTCATACCTACCTTATCTTCGAAATAAATCAATTTGGAGCTATTAATCACTGAATATGATTTTATTATAAAATAATTTTTTTAGTTTTTCAAAGGTGCCCCTCTCCTCCATTATAAAAGGGCACATCCTCCCTCTCTTCCTCACACCACTTTGAGCCTTCAATCTTGTCCAAACCCTAACAAATTATCTTCTCCACTTACATAGAAATATTCTAGAGGTTCTGGTGTTCTTCAAAGACCAATTTTAGTGCCCTAAGAGGAGGTCTCAAAGAGGCACTTCAAAGAAGAGGTAATGTCCGTTACCGATTCATTCAACTCTATTTTTCTTCCACTTATTCTTCTTTAGTTGTTTCATTGTGAAGTAATAACATAAGTATAACTAATATACTGATACATTATTATTAGTATGAAACAACCCTATTTCACCATCTATCCATCCTATGGAAAATGAAATCACCACGCGTGTGTACGTACGGAATACCGTCTCCACACCGTGGTGAAATGTATTTTTCCACCAACACCTTACATGGTTGGGTATAATGGTGTAAAGAATAACTATATATGGTTATTATAACATCATACTGATTATGATATATTATACCATCCACTCCAATTATATATTCAATAATTATTGGAACGATATCATCGCTCGTGCGTACGTACGGACTACCGTCTCCATGACGTGATGAGATTCATTCTCCATGTTAACCATACATGAATGATCATAAAGTTTATATAATGAATAATAATTAAATATATGAAATAATAATGCTACTGGATTTATGTATATATATATTAATGTCATCTATTTATTTTCACTCAATTCAATAAGTAAACGAAAACAACATTCATGCATATGTACAGCCTACCATCTCCATGAACGGTGTATTTAATTCCTTTTATCGATCTATAATATATATATGTATATGATGAATATATATTATATATAAATAATTTCTTACATTATGGAAATATGTAAATCAGGATATAAGTAATAATATCAAGAACGACAAGTCGAAACACATATGATAAATGAAATTATTTTACCCAAAACGCTGGTTTAACATGGAATTTACAAAAGAACGGGTAATATAAAGTCAAAAGTAAACTATATATGATATCATAACAATGAATATGATTCTATAATAAGTCAATAACATTATTTAAATCATTATATAGGAGGTTCGGATACATAGGTGGCATATCAGACATAAGGTAAGGGATAATTTTTCAAATCTCATTTTTATCCGAGATTGCTTATTCGTAAGTATTTACTGGGGTTATTACTACCAGACATGTCCATGTTTTATAAAAGTTTATTCATGTTTGTTTAAAGTCCTTTTTAACCATTTTTACTTTTACCCCATGGTATGGAAGGAATCTTTCTTTTTTTTACCCTATAAGGTACTTTTTGACTTTTCCGACAAAAGTACGAGAAGAATGTTTTTTTAACGTATACGACATGAAAGGATTTTTACGGTTTTATAAAGCCATATTTTCATGAAGCTTCCTCCAAAATATTTCATGACTATTTTAAAGGAAATATTTTTCTTTTAAAATTTGATGACGTTTTGTGAAAATAAATTGATTTTGAAAAAGAAAGGTCATTTTCCTCAAGAATTCATTTCAAGTGTTTTATCAAAACTATTTTCCATCTAAGATGACATTATTTCATATGTGTATGTTTCCAGTATAAAGTCTCTATGATTTACATGGTTTCACTTTTTATCATTATGAAATTATATCCATTTCTTTTATATGGATTATGTGATGATGGGATGATGTTTATGAAACCCTTTTTATTTTTTGGGTTATTATGAATGATGTATGTTTATTTTGTGGCACAAGTAAGAATGATTTCATTATGAGATTGGTGGGACCTATATCTCCCTCAAATGAATTGGGTAAAGATTTATATCTCATGAGATAGATATGGCCGTAACGGTAAGTTAATCCGGTTCAGTGTTACAGGACAGAAACGAGGAGTGAACTTGATTCAGAAAGGGACTTTGTCCACTAAGATGGTCTTGGCAGCAATGCCTTGGCTACTATGGAAATCATGAAATGTGCTGAATGGTTTCCACAATTACATGTTTTACTCCCATGCTATTTTATCATGCTTAATGTTTCTTTATGATCTATGCCTTACGTACTTCCATGTTTTATGTCATTGCTCAATATTTTAATGTTTAAACATTACGTTATTGTTTTTAAGTTCAAATGTATATGATTTGTTTTATTTTATCTATGATTACCCTTATAGAGTGTTTGAGCTCACCCTTTATATGTTTTATTTACCCCAGGATTTAAAGAAATGTTTTAGGTAAGAAAAAAAATGGAAGATCTTTAAGGGAGATGTTGAAGATCTTTCACCATGATTAGAAGATTACGTTCCAAGTTTCCAAAGACACTAAAGTATTACGGTCCTTGTGTGTCTATTTTTGTTATGTATTATGTATTCTACAAAAGTAATGTAATGTCCATTTACGTCGAGCTTTGGGTCTCTAAAATCTGAATATTTATAGTCATCTCTTGAATGATACTCATTCCCCCCAAAGAATTCCATCCCTCATTAATAAAATATAGGCAAGACCATAATGGTTGAACATATATCACATCAATAGGTTCCATTATAGTATAATATGGTTACCTATTAAAATAAGTGAATTAAACTAATTCAGATATATATCTAATAAGCCACAAAAATCTAAGATGCAAGCATTAACCATATATTCCAAATTCTAGATCAACTAAATTATCTACCTATCCATTTATTGATTATAATATGTGCTCTAATTCACTTGGGATCCCATTTTATCTTGATGGGATTTATATAATTATCATGTGAACTAAAGATCTCTATTATAATGATATAAAAAATTACCTTGAGTAATCTCATGATATCCTACTCATATAACATCCCACAATCCTCCACCTTAGTGGTATCCTTTTGGGGGTTAACATTAGATGATTTTTATGTTATTTATTATAACCCAAATAAAATTCATAACTCTAAGGACATGGGGTATATCAATAATAAAGTATATGGATATTTTTCGTATTCAAAGGCAGATATAGAGAGTGTATGAAGAAAACTATAAGGTCACTAGCGTTCTATATTAACCAATTGACAATTATATCATCAAATATGTAGTGACCCTACCCTATATAGCCCAGAGCTGGTGTCTGCTATCAATTACATTGGAATGATTACATGGAATCAAGCACTGAAGGACCGATCAGTTTAGTAGTCATGGTAAACAAAATACGTAAATGAGTATTGTATTACAAATAAATACACTAATTACAACATATTTTTTTCTTCTTTCTAAATAAATAACTTCTACGATAAAATCTAATTCGTCAAGTAAATCCATGCATATCCTTTATAGTATGCTTCTTGAATTATTGTTTAATGAAACTAAATAAGGGTGATCTCAAATGCTTAGTTAGGGATAAATATAGTGAAATAAATAATGAATCAATAAGAATAGTCAATATGGAAAGGTAAATAGTTGAAACACACATTCCATATAATTAATAAACTAAATATAAGTGTGTAAACAATATTTTAAGGTAATAAATAGAAATAATTTCCCTTCAAATAACTAGATAAGGAAAAATTTATATGGAAAGGTAAGAAACAAAAACACATGTCATTTAATAAATGAATTGATATTAAATGTATCAATAGATATGTTGACGCAAAATCTCATGGATAAAAAATAACTAAAACTAAATGAGGTCAATTCTTTATTAATTGATGTCATGTCTAAGGAACATGAAAACCTATACCATCAAGACCTCTAACAAGATGGTTTAAAACTAATCATAGAAACCCATTTTCACAACTTATTTGTCTCATGAGAACTTATCAATGCATTAAGAAGAAATATAAAGTATGGTCTCCACTGATCATTGCCATTCAAAATCCTTAATCATATTAAATATTCAAAATAAATAATATTATTTATCTAATAACTGTATTGAATATGAAATATAGATTCTTCAATAATTACCCATTTAATCAAATAATTATCAAATTAGACACTATATGTAAAATGGTATACATTTCAATAAATAATAATATACATGATAAATAATATGGATAATTAGGAAAAATTCAAGTCTCAATGATCATCTGAAAATGAATATTTCATGGGGACTTCAAGATTGAATAAAATAAGTGAATGTGAATACTATCCTTGGGCAATTCATCCTTAAAACATCCAGAAGAATAATAATTATGATATCAATACAACAAATCCCTAGAGGAGTAAATATTAGAGGGTTTCTTCATTGATGAACTAAAATAATAAATTTTAAAAATATTCTTGAGGAAAATATCCTTTTATTTTGAAAAAGCTTTTGAAAATATTTTTTTATGAAAACCAATTTAAAAAATAATTATAAATAACCATTTTAAACCTGAAAAGGAGGCTTCAAAGAAATTATAGTGGATAAATTTTTACATGTCGTATGAGGTAAAAATAATATTTGTTTTTTATGGTAAAAATATTTGAAAAATGTCTTCTTGGGAAAGTGATAAGAATTTTCTTTTGAAAAATTGGGTAAAAGACAAAAAGTACAAAAAAATCATTACAAAATAATTTTGAAAAGAATAAAACATTTTTTTAAAATTTTTTATTAGAATATTGTTTTTTAGAGAAAATAGGTTCTCTGACTAAAGAGAGAAATGATATCAGGTTTTCTTAAAAACATATTATAAAACAATTTGAGTACGAAAGAGTGGAAAAATGGTAATAATACATGAAAATGGCCATGAATAGCCATGGGAGAATGAAAAGGGTTTTTTACAGTGGCAATATAATTTCCTCAATTGTAAGTACCATTGAAAGACTATTAAAGTCATAGTTGAGGAAAATAACATTTAAACATTCGATGGTGTCCCATACCACTTTAAAAAATTTTAAATCATAAATCTCATTAAGTAATAACATAAAATGACAGTTTTAATAATACGAGAGTAATGAGATGTATGATATATCTTATAAATGGGTAGTATATACACCATATAAAAGAAACTTGGTTCATAATAATAAATAAGTCTCAATGGAATGAAAATTGAGACGAGCCCCCTTACTAATGTTGTAACAATGAATTGAAAAAAAGAAAGGTCAAAATCCTTAAATAAAAAATTTAAATACTATTAATAGAATATAATTAATTATATTATATGTCAATGTGGAATTATGTACACCATATATAATTAATTTGGTGCGCAAGAATTATGAATGCCTCATGGAATGAAAATGTGACGAGAATCCCTTACCTTAAATCTTCTTTTGTTGTATGGTCTTTATCCTCCTATATAGTAGTTTAAAATATGTTAATAACTTATAAATGGACCATACTATTTTTTATAATACCATATATTAACTTCTTATAATTTATCATTACCCATTTGTTAAAAAACATTTATTAATTTAACAATATTGGGTGTTAATTTCATAGTTTTTCAAGAATATATTAACTTTTTATTTGTTGTTATTATTAAATATATCATGGTTTCATCATCTCAATAATTTAAACCATGATTTAAATACCCTATATATTTATAATATATGTATCTAGAATAATATATAATGTTTTGTATTAAATAAATGAAATGCATCATTCATGGAGATGGTAGTCCGTATGTACACATGAACGCTACTTTCCTTTATTTATCATATTAAGATGATGAAGAGTAAATGATAATTATTTGTACTATAATTATAGAATAACATTAATTTTATATATGTTACATAGGTTTATTAAAATTATCCTTAATATGTTCCATGTATACCATGAACAAATCACATTGTTTAGAGGGGCAATAGTCCGCACTTCTATAAACGATGAAATTGTTTTTATACAAAATGGAATGTATAAAGGTATGTGTTATAAAAAAATTAATTAATCTAAAATAAATTATTAATATTATACATATAATAAATTAATATAGTTTCCATCTTAATTTCTTTCATGAGAGTTGGTAATGGAAAATTTAATAATCCTCGTTTAGCGAGGCGGTAGTCCGCCTACACATAAACAACAGTTCGTTACCCATTAGATGGATGTGTGTCTAACTATAGGTAGAAATATTAACATAAAAAACCCTAGTATATTTAGTATATATTTTTTTTATACAAGTATGGAATAAGAAAATTTTAGGGAGTGAAGAAATAAAATAAAATAAAAATGTTTGAGGGAGGGTGTTACCACTTAATCGGGTAACTCCTTTTGGTTTGCACCAAAATAATTTTTTGACATGATTTATGCCAAAATGTAGGAATAAGAGAGGAAATGAGATATTTTTAGGAGAAAGTTTGGAAAAAAAATCAATAAAAAGTAGTTAGAGAGGTGTGAGGATGTGGAAGTGAAGGGGGCCTTTTATAATGGAGGAGGGGTGGCACTCTTTTAATATTTTAAAGAAAATGAACCCCACCAACGTTTTCTTTATTGAAAGTGGATAAATAATGGTTAAAATCAGATAAAAGGGAATATATTATCTAAATATGGTTATAAAATGGATTTTGGACAACTTTATAGGTCAATTTGGGCCTTAAGGATATGGTTTAGTCTCTTATTAAGACCAATTTGACCTTAATTGTTGAAATTGATTTTAATTACTTTTACCAATAGTTTTGGTAAAAAACTAAGTTGACCATATTAGACATTATAATTATTATGATTCGAAATATGGATCCAATTTTTCAAAATTTTCAATCATAAAAAAGTATAAATTAAAATAAAATTCATCATGTAAGGAGAACCACAAAGTGGGGTTTTAAAGTAAAAATGTATGAAAGCTTGTTTTGTTTTTATAGTCAATTTATGAGTAAAATTTATTAAAATAAGCTAAATTGTATTAATAGATAAAATTAATATATAATTAAAATTTAAAGAAATTATAATTATAATTTAACCTTATAAATTAATTAGATGAAAAGGCTGTTTTGAATTAAATTTCAATATTTTTCACTATTTATTAAAAAAAGAAACTTCACAGAAAAATACCAAAAATTCACCCTAACCTAATTTTTATATTAAAATTTCAAATATTAAGTTTATTTTGACATATAATATTTTTCAAAGGGTCAAAAATGTTATTTGAAATAGGTTTTTCATTAAAAGGTAGTGAAAGTGTCCTAAAAAAATTATAGGTTTTTATGTGCAATAATGAGTTTATTCTTATCTTATGTCTATTGAATATATTTTTTGATTATCAAAAATATTTTATTGTTTATATTAAATATATAATTAATTAATATCATTCAGTAATTGTAATTTATTTAATTTATTAAGACAGAATTCCTTTGTAAGCATAAAAATAATAATATTCCTTTTATATTCAATTGGTTTGTATTTTCCTTCCAAATTAATTGGTAACCTATTAATTAATTTTATATAGGTGTAAACCATATATTTTCATAAGTTAGTTAATACTATTAATAACCTCAAATTTAATGGTTAGGTGAAGTATTAAATAGTAATATTTTAATAATATTTTATTATTTGGTAAAACATTGACTTGTATATAACACAATCCATTGAAGAAACTTATTATTGCATATTTTTTATGATAACTCAGTGTTCAATTCATAGATATCTATAAATATTATTGAATTGTTTTAAAATATTAAATATATTATAAATACTTGGAACATCATCTTCCCTTACATGCATGGTGTTGTGTGTCATAGATGATATCAAATACAAGATTCTTACATTATAATTTTGGGGTGTTGCGTTCTCTAAAAAAAATTAAATTGCATCCTCACTATTAACATTATATCTTGAATATAAAGTGTTTGATATTTACAATTTTTGAAATCCCACATCATTAGAAGGGTTCTTAATACATCCTCTTTAAAATAGAGAATGGGAAGTACAAATTTTACATGGACTAACATATAATTAGCTCTCTAAGTAAGAGGTCCTTAGTTGAAAGGAAAGATACGTAATTAGAGGGAAAATGTAAGTATTTATAGGGAGTGATTGAGGTCATAAACCAAAAACAAGTGAATTATCAATGGAATGTTAAGGGCCTCAGTGCCATATATCTGTGATGATTTAGTAGACCATCGGTTCAACAAAAATTAAAGTACTAGGACAATATTTTTTTATCATTTTCCTAATGTTGAGTAATTATTTTACTACTTAAGAATATAAGGAAATATAATTTCTTGAAATATTTAATTTTAATAAGAAAATTTCCATCTTTTTTTCGTTTTTTGATCAATTTCTAATTCATCTTAACCTTAATAAATGGGTATCTAAAAATTATAATTGATTCTTGAAGCACTAAAACATTTAACATATCCTAAGTCCTATAAAATATTGACAACTCTAATTATGTGTCTTTAACTATTCTCCAAATTCATCATGGTTAATATATTAATCAATAAACCTAAAAAGTAACACTATTGATTCATCATTAACATTTATTCTTCAAATTTTTTAAATAATTTCACATTAACCAGGACATCACATAGGCCAGTGCAGGTAAAATACCCTTATCTCCTTCAGTAATGGGTTCAAGTTCCATAGCCGTATCAAAATATATTGGTTGTTACTTGGTATATAGTTTATCTTTTTCTAAAACTAAATTAATTTAACTTCAAAAATAAATCTAGTTTCCAGACTTGAAATTTAATCATTAAATATACTCTTAAATAATGTTTTAAATATAACCATTTTTTTACAAAGTCTCATAAACTTATTTTCCTATTATTATGATGTCATTACTGATTATATAAACCCTATAGGTTTTCAATAACTTTAAAATTACATCTATATAAATATAAATGAATTATTCCTCAAATAACCTTTTCCTCTAAAACATATACTTCTAAAAACAAGCATATTACTTAGATGTTTCATGATTCTAATATCCAAAATACCACTGGTAAAGTACTTCTAAAAATTTAATTATTGAGTCCCAAATATATTTCATAAAAATTGTTCCTTCTTTAGTCTATGGTATGACCATAATATCATCTGTTGGATTTCTAAATTATGAAACCTTATCTTCAATCTAAAACACCTTAGGTTTAACCTAGGTTATTTATTATCATTATTTATTCAAATTATTTATAATGGTTTATAATGAAAACATGGATTATCCAAAATATATCCATCATGAGTGTCAAAACATGTGCATAGTATGGTCTCTTTTCATGTACTAGGTTACCTCAAGTCAGGCTCAGAACGCCTTGTCAAAGTTATTACTCCTAGGTACATCTGTACTAGAATTACATCCACTTGTAGTATCCAGAAACGGTTGTATTGCATGGAATACCCACATAATTTATACTTTACAAAAATTATTGTTTTTTTGTCTATATTTAGCCTCATATTATACCTTAGGGTTATGTTATGTAATCTATGTTTTCTTAAATCTAGTCTCCACGATTGCTACTAAACTTCCTCTGATACCAACTGTAGTGACCAAACCCCAGATAGCTCAAAGTAAATGTCTGCTATCAATTATATTAGGATGATTACAAGGAATAAATCACCAAAGGACTGATCAGTTTAGTAGCCTTAGTAAACCAGATACAAAAATGAGTATTTTATTACAAATGAATACACTAATTACAACAATTTTTTTATCTTTATAAATAAATAACTTCATGTATAATCTCAAACACATCTAGTAAATCCATGCATATACTTCATAGTATGATTCTTGGATTCCTTGGGAATGAAACATAATAAGGGTGATCTCAAATGCTTGGTAAGGGATAAATATTTTTGGATCAATAATAAAACAATTTCAATAGTCAATATGGAATTGTAAATATGTTAAACACACATTCTATGTAATTAATAAAATGATTGGAAGTGTGTAAAAAATAATGTAAGTTAATAACTGCAAATACATTCCATTAAAATAACTATATAAGGAAAAACCTATATAAAATGGTAAAAAACTGGAAAACATACCATTTAATAAATGAGTTGAAATTAAATGTATCTATAGATATGTCAACCTAAAATCTAATTGATTAATAATAATTAAAAGAAAAATAGGGAAATTATTTCTTGATGGAAATATTGTATAAGGGATAATAAAACCTAGCCTATCAATACCTTTCATAAGAGGGTTTAAAAGTAAGGGTAGAAACCCATTTGAGCAGCTTATTTGTCTCATGAGAACCATTTGATTCATCGAGGAGCTATATAAATTCCGGGCTCCAGCCATCATTGGAAGACTAAATCATTCCTCATATTGAATAATAAAAATAAATAATATGCCTTATCAAATAACCATATAGAATGAGAAATACAAATTCATCGATAATTCTCCATTTAATCAAATAACTATCAAAGTAAACACCATATGTGAAATGATATAATTTTTAGGCAATAGTAATATACATGATTAATGATATGGATAATTAGAAGAAACTCAATTCTTAATGATCGTATGAAAATGGATATTTCAAGGGGACATCAAGAATGAATCGAGGAAGTTAATGTGAATACTATCCTTGGACAATTAAATCTTAAACAATCTAGAGGAAGAATAATTATGATATTAATGCAAAAAATACTAAGTGGAGTAAAGATTTTAGAGTTGTTTTCATTGATGAAATAAAAGAATAACTTTTAAAAATATTCTTGAGGAAAATATTCTTTGCGTTTGAAAAACCTTTTGAAAATATTTTTCTTTGATAATAATTTTTAAAAAAAATAATTAAAAATAACCCTTTTAAATATGAAATGTAGGTTTCAAAGAAATGGTGGTGGATAAATCCATACAAGTTGTATGAGGTAAAAAAGAAGATTCCTTTTATATGGTTAAAAGTTTTGAAAAATGCCTTGTCCGGAAAGTAACAAGAATATTCCTTTTAAAACTTAAGTAAAAAAGGGTAAGTATATTTATAATAAATCATTTTTAAAAAGGTTTAAACATTTTTTAAAATATTTTTATAAAATATGTATTTTAGAAGAAAACAAGTTCTCCAAATGAAGAGAGAAATGAAGTAGGGTTTTCTTAAAAAAATTTCTAAAACACTATGAGTGCCAAAGAGTGAAAAAAATGGTACTAATACATGAAAATGGTCATGAATTAATATAGGATAATTAAAAGGTTTTTTGAAAAATTCTCATATAATTTTCTCTAGTTGAAATACCATTTAAAGTTAATTAAAGTTATTGTTTAGGAATATAATATTTACACATTCCCGAGTGTCCCATACCACTTTGAAACATTTTAAATCATAAACCTAAAAAAATAATAATATTAAATGAATGTTATAATAAAATTAGAGTAAAAATATTCATGATATTTCATGTAAAATGGAATTATATACACAATATAAAATAAACTAGGAGTATTGTAATAAATAAATCTCAATGGAATGTAAATTGAGATGAAATCCCTTAATAATGTAGTAAAAACAGATTGGAAAACTCAAAGGTAATAATCCTTAAATCAAACAATTAAATTCCATGAATATAATACAATTCATAATATTATATGTCAATTTGGTAGTATGCACACCATATATAAGAAAATAGGTGCACAATAATTAAGTATGCCTCCCGAAATGAAAATGGGATAAGAATCCATTACCTTAACTTTCTTTTTGTTGTGTGGTATTCATCCTAATGTATATTTGTTTAAAAAATGTTAATAACTTAAACCAAAACGATAATAATGTTTATAATACCATATATTAACTTATAATAATGTCTCATTACTTGTTTGTTAACAAACGTTCATTAATTTAACTATATCGGGTGTTAATTACCTAGTTCATCGAGTATGTTTTTACTTTTTATTTGTTGTTCTTATTAGATATATCATTATTTCATCATCTATAGAATATAAATCATTATTTTAATATCATATATATCCAGTATATATGTATCTAGAATAATATTTAATGTTTCGGAGATAAGATGTTAGATGCACCGTTTATGGAGATTGTAGTCTGTACGTATGCATAAACGCTACTATCATTTCTTTATAGTATTACGAGGATGAAGATTAAATGATATGTTTTTATATTATAATTCCAAAATCATTTATATTTCTTATGTTTTACATAGTTTTATTAAAATTATCTTTAATACGTTCCATGTATAGCGTGAACGAATCACATTGCTTTGAGGGGGTGGTAGTCTGCACTTCCACATACGATGTTATCATTTTTATGAAAAATGAAATGTATAGAAGTATGTTTTATAAAGTAATTAAATAAGATTAAATAAATAATAAATATTATATATAACATATATAAATACATCTTACATCATAATGGCCACTATGATAGGTTATAATGAAAAATTGAACAATCATCGTTTAGTGAGGTGGTAGTCTACCTACACGTAAAAAGTTTGTTCGTTACCTATTAGATGGATGTTTGTGTTTGTGTAGGTAAAAATACTAAAATAATAACACCCAAGTTTATTTATGATTTTGTTTCTTTTATAAAATTTTTGAATAATAAAAATTTATGGATTGGGGAATAAAAATTATAGAAAGGAGTTTGAGGGAGGGTGTTAACTCTTAATTAGATAACTCCTTTTAGTTTGCACCAGAAGGATTCCTTGGTTTTCATTCTACCCAAATGGAGGCTTCAAGGAGGAATTTAGGTATTTTTTAGATCCATTTTTTTAGATTTTGGTAAATCCAAAGTTCCTTGAGAGGTGTGAGTAAGTGGATGTGAAGGAGGCCTATTATAATGGAGGGGTGGCACTCTAGTAATATTTCAAAAGAATAGAACCCCACCAACATTTTCTTTATTGAAATTGGATAAAAATGGTCAAAATTGAACCAATTTAGAATAAAGTTTATATATGGCCATATAATAGATTTTGAACAAGTTTATAGTTCGATTTGGGCCCTAAGGTTAAGTTTTAATATCTTATTGAGATTAATTCAACCATCATCATTGTAATTAATTTGAATTACATTGACTAATATTTTGCCAAAATTTAAGTTGAACTTATTAGATATTATAAACCATCCTATTTCTAAATATGGAATCCATTTTTGCAAATTTCAATCATAAAAGTGGAATAAATTAAAATAAAATTCATCCCATAATAGAGATAACAATAAGGGTTTTTAAAGTAACAATGTTCGAACACTTGCTATGTTTTTATAGTCAAATTTAAAATGAAATTGATTCCAATGACCTAAACAATATTAATTAATAAAAATATTATCTAGTTAAACTTTAAAACAAAATAAAAGTATAATTTATCCTTATAAGTAAATTAGTTGAAATCACAGTTTTGAATTAAATTTCAGTATTTTTCAGTATTCATTAAAAAATGAATCTTCATAGAAAAATACCAAAAAATTACTCTAATAAAATTTTTATGTTTATATTTAGAAAATTAAGTTTATTTTAACATTTAAGATTTATCAAAGGGTCAAAATTTTGATTTAAAATGGGTTCCCCATTAATAGGCGGTAAAAGTGCCTTAATAAAAATATAGGTTTTTATTTGTAATATTGAGTTTTTTCTTATGATTGGTTATCAAATCTATTGGATGATTATAAAAAAAACATTTTATTGAATATATATTATAAATATATATATTTCATTAATATCATTCAATAATTCTAATTTATTTAATTTATAAAAAAAATACTTTGTGAGCATAAAAACAAAAATATTTTCATTATATTGAATTGTTTTGTATATTCATTTCTAATTAATTGATTACCTATTAATTCATTTTAATTATTTTTAAGCAATATATATTTAGATAATTTAGTTAATACTATTCATATCAACTAATTTAATAGCTATGTTAGGTATTGAATAATATTATTTTAATAATATATTATTATTCGGTAAAACTCGTTCTTGCGTGTAATGAAAGCCATTGAAGAAACTCATTATTGTGTGGTTATCACGCTAACTTAGTGTCAAATGAATTGTTATCTGTAAATTATATTGAATTTATTTAAAATTTTAAATATATTATAAATACATGGGACATAATCTTGCATTACGTGCTTGGTGTTGTATATCATACACGCTATCGAATACAAGGTTCTTACATTAGAATTTACGGGTGTTAAAATGAAACAAAATTATCTATATTTAATCATACACTTAATCAGTAATACCATATTTACATGAAATAGTATAAATTGGTAGCTCTTGGATGGATAACTAATCGAGAGTAATGAAAATACTTCACCAAAACATTATTATTAGACGAAAAAATACATATTAATTCAAAAAGCATAAAATACCCTTAAGAGGTATATACTACTCATTAAGGGTCTACCCATCATATATAATTCTGTTGATTCACTAACACTCTTTATCCTCTGGTTTTTCAAAATGTTTACGTTCAATAAGATAAGGTATATAACACCCCCGATTTGAGGTACAATGTTGTTTTATGTTTTCCTTTCAACGTATGAAGTTTTTGGGTTAGTAGTTGGATGTGTTTGGATTGGTCAAAATAGAATAACCTAGATATTTAATAATAGAAAAATATATTTGAAAAAATGAGTTTTAATGACATAAATAGTTTTTTTCCATAAAAAACTAAGGAAATGAGTAATTAATTGAAGTGATCCTCGATTATTTTTCGACATAAATTATCAATTTATGCAATAAATAATTTTCCCCAATAATTTATTCTTTGGATACCAATTTTATTTTCACATACATTGCTATTTTTATCCTCCTAACACCTAAGGACAACCTTAGTTATTTCTGATGATCTTCATCAACTAGAATCCTTCTACCTAAAATATTTGATCATTCATTTCTGGAATTAATGGTCTAAATCTTATTCTTTTTTATGGTCCTAGATATCCATGAATTCTGTTACCTAGAACCAAATATTGGTGTGTAAGATCAAATTCATCAGTTTGGAATTTTGTTGATGAGAAATTTATGGGTTTTGAAAATGAAAAGAGAAGAAGGTGTTGATCCATTAAATCATCTTGGATACTTTGCACTAATCATAGATAGAATATTCATATATTTTTCTTGTTATTCGATTTTAAATCTCCTCTGTATTATATGATGAAATCCCTTGTTGTGATGTGATTACAAATAATCATTTTTAAAGGAGCTCATGAGATGTTTTATTTAAATGTTTAAAAAGGATGTGGTTTTTAAAAGAATTTTTTTATAGAAAACTAATTGATATGAATTATATTCTTAGTATTTATGGTTACATGTGTTCATATTTCATTGTATGAGGCCTCGTTGAGACAAACATGGTGCTCTGTGTTGACTGGAAAGGTACTTGGGTGTATCACCTTGTAATGACTTATTGAAATAAGGATTTACACTCAATAGTGTTACGATTTTCATTCTTCATACATATTTGTTTGAGTATAGAACATTGAATGGGTATTCCATGTGTAATGTGGGAGATAAATTGGAAGGTTTGATTTCATTAAATTTCTTGATTTATCTATTTTTCTTTGATAAATTTCATTGACATTATCACCTACATTTTTATATAAAATATGATAACTAGTTCTTTTCCTAGTGGCATGCGATGAGATTGTTTTTTGAAATACTACTAAGTTATATACATAACCACTTCTTGAGACCATTGGTATGTGTGTTGATATCATCTTCCAAGATATAGGGAAAGGTAATGTTTCATACTTCAGTAGTGGTGATCCTTGACATCATGGTTTAGTTATTGAAGTAGGATTTGGGGAGTGTTTTCATATCAATCTAGAATGGTTTCACTTTACTTCAGATGTATTTTGATTTTTATAGTTATCCTGGAAACATTTTTACCTTTTTATGGGTATCTAGTATTTTTCTGTTCTGGTATTTCATTGAGTTCTGTGATTTTTCATTCAAACATCATGTAGTTAGGTTTTATTTTGTTCTATATTTTCATTTGGTCATGTGTTCATCAGGGAAAATCACCCCAATGGATTACTTATCCCTTGGACATTATTTCTAGCCTTTGTTTCCTTGGTTATTACACCTAATGTCAATATCACCCCCCACTTATTTACATGACAATAGGTGAGGGGATGAAAGTTACAAATGGTATCAATTGTTTTTGGTCCTTGAGTTGCGTTTGTATAAATCATATAGTACAGTCTGAACTTGAAATGTATAGAATAAAAAGATATAGATAACCTTTTTTGTGGAATTTCAAGTTACCAAGGTGTTTGGGTACAAAAGTGTTATAATAATCTTTTAAATATGTTTTCATATCATCTTAATAGGTTTATCAATTATGTATTTAATATCATGTATTAGTACAAAGAAGTTTAACCAGGACTGCATTGTTTATTTATTGATTTCTAATTTTTGAAAAATTATTAAAATTGTTATTCTTGAAATTATGGTTACACTAGTTGTTTGTTCTAGTTATGATAATTGTTTATAATTTTATGGATTTTATTCAAGTCTTTAGATCATAGAGATAAATGATCTAAATGGTGTATTTTATTTTCTTATAGAAAATTTCAGCATGAAAATTCTATGAAATTAGAAGGATAAAGATTCAGAAAATGTAGTTTCACATGAGCCATAAGTGAAAATTTTTTTTATATATTATAGTGAAAGTGTTTCAAGCCATGTTTAGTGGAAATCTAAATGATTATCCAAGGTAAGTAGATCATTTGATACTATTTAAAAAATATAATCCACCTATTTTTGAGGGGATTATGAACATGATGAAGAAGAAGTGTGGATAAATTATATGAATAGAATATTTTATTTTCTTGGTATACTTATGAAGATGAATATTAATTTGGAAGCATATATATTGGAAGAACATTCACACCAATGGTGAAATTTAGCTATCCATGATAAAGTGGACTATGGATTTTTTTGGGAGGATATGAGAATTTTTTCAGTTAAAAATTATACCTGTGCACATTAAAAATAGATAAAAATATATTTATTTAGTTTAAAGGAAGAATACTTCTCTTGATATATTATGAATTTATGTTTATGAACTTTGTTCATTTCACCCCAGAAGTATCTACTAGTGTTTCCTTGAAGGTGTGTATCATTGAGTCAAGATTTTTACTAGAGATTTGATCCAATATATTTTTTCTATGGATTACATATTCTACTAAGATTGTTAATAGGTAAATAAAGGTAGAAATAGATATTATTGGGATTTATATGGGAGGTAGTTTTTTTTTGTTCCAATGGGGGATGGTTTCAACTCTAGGGATGGAAATAAAATGAATAGTGATATCTACTCTCACATAGGTGGAGCACCTTATAATCAGACTATATAATCAGTTAATTTTAACATAAGATTTAATACTAACAAAGTTTGTTTTTAGCGTATTTTTTTAACACATAAGAAGAAATAATATACCACACCATTGAGGAATTTACACCACTACAACAAGATAGTACATATCAAGATGTTTTTTAACATTAGACATCATTTTCTTGAACAAGATAGAATTGGAATCATCTTTCATATACTTGAATGAAAAAGTTCAATTGGACTAGGTTATATCCATAGACACTAGTGAACCAAAATGTTTATAGTAACACTTCTATGGTTTTTAAATACCACATTATAGATGCAAGAGTTATCCATTGATATCTACATGATAGTTATATGGAGTAGAACCTGATATTATGGCCTCATTGTTTAAGATTTTAAATAATTACCTCACCCATGATTTCTCTAACATGTAAGTGTGTTCTATTCATAGGTAATAGTTAATTAATGTAATTATTTTTGTAACTTAAAACTTGTCTCACCTCGTTACCATGCTAATCATTCTATAACCAGGTAACCACTATGTGGTGTATTTTGAGGCATCTGAATCTGGTATCGATTGTATTATCTTGTAGGGATATCATGTTGTGGCCTATAGATTAGGCAGTTCCAATTGAATGATAAGATTTATCATATTCATGACTTGGAATTAGTTATTGTTATTCATTCCTTAAAAAACATACAGGAGTTACCTCTTTAGAGAAAATTTCATAGTCTTCACAGACCATAAGAGTTTGAAATAGATATTTTCTCAGTGAGAATTGAACATAAGGTAATGAATATAGATGGATTACATATAGATGTTCAATTTTTACTTGTTATATTAAACTGATAAAGGGAATTATTTTTTAGATGTGTTGAGTTGAAAATCATACAATGAATTGGTCAAAGAAGACCATAATGAATTGTAGTTGATGATCATTATCTAGGATATGAATTTAGATTGTGCTAGATTGGTTTATAATATAGTTTTCATTATAGTATGTCTTTTTCCATGCTTGATAAAATTAATAAAATAATCTCATATGTTATATCCTATTTTTATCACTACTAAGTTATAATTAAATACATGGGAGACTTCTGATGACTGGAAAAAAGATGAAAACTATTTTTTACACTTTCATAATCTAATTGAACATTCTAAATATGATTAGGAATAACTCTTTTGGGAATACCACCATTTAAAAGTTTCTATTCATCTATGTATTCAATAAATGTAAAAGTCAATGAAAGAACATTTCTTATGGAAATGTATGAAATGAAAGATCAGAAATTTTTTGATTAAATTTATAACTTTATGATTTGTAAAATTAGATAAATAATGGACAACTGTTATGATATAGTATATACCTATACCTGTATGGATTTGGGAAAATATTATGATGGACTTTCAATAGATATACTGAGGACTTTAAGAAATAAGGATGTCATTTGTGTCATTATGGATCATCTTACCAAGTCATGACACTTTCTCCCTATCAAATAATCCAACAAGGAATAATACTTTGAAATGTTATATATCTTAGTAATTTTTAAATTATATAGAGTTCCTATTTTTATTATATCTGATTGAGATCCAGATTCACTTCATGATTCTTGTAGACATTACAATAGGTCCTCAGGAGTCAGTTGATTATGAGAACAATATATCATACATAGATGGATAGGAAGTTGGAACAAACTATTCAGAAATTGTAATATATTCTCATCACATGTTTCATATACTTTGGTAGTTTATGAGAGAATCATTTACTTCTTTTAAAATTATCTTATAACAATAGTTATTAGGAGGCAATACAGATGGACCCATTCAAGGCTTTACATGGAAGTATTTATCATTCTCTATTATGTTGGGGGGGGGGGGAGGAGAGACATATTTGAATGGATTGATTCATGCGCATGATACTGTATAGATAATCAATTTTTTGGAAATGTATGACCCCAACACAATCTAGAATGAATTAATATGAATATAATCATAATTAACCGTTATATTTTTATGTGAGTGACAACATATTCTTGAAAGTGTCACAAAAAATTGTCCAAAAACTCTTGGGAAGAAAAGGGAAGCTAGAGCCATGATATGTGGAACCATTAGAAGTATTATAATAGAGTATAATTATTAAATATTTGTTATCTTTTCCATCAATATTTAGTTTTCCCTTTAATGTCTTCTTTTTCTCAACTAAAACATTATCACCTAGATCTGATCACGCGATTAGTTAGGATTATTTTACTATTATTGAAGATGAAAATTTAATCCATGAATCAATATGAGTTCTGGATAGATAGAAAAAATTTCTTTGACATAGACTTATTTTCATGGTGTTTCTTTGGGGGAAACATGGTTAGGTTCAAGAGAAATCACAAAATTAGGAAATATTTACATGAGAGAAAAAGCCCTAACTTGTTTAAGAAAAATGATGATACCCAGCTTCCAAAGTTCATAAATCCCAATGGTGGGGAGAATATAGAACCCCCATATTATGGTAAACCATTATGTTATGATTTTATTTTTATGTATGGCATTAGTGGGTAAGTAATTTGAAGTGTTTGGAGGTGTAAAAAGAGAATAATCCAGATTCTAGTCACTAGAAAAAATTTTAGGAACAATTTAAGATGTATATAGTGATTTTACAAGATAAATATTTTGGGTAGATGTTTAGGGAATATAAACCATTTATTCACTAAAATTGGATTTTACACTGAAAAACCATTTTATTTTTCATCAAAATAAGTAAGGAAGTATGTATTTCATAGTAAGTAAACATGGATGGATTCATGATGTAAATTAACAATTTAAATTGAAAATATTTTGAGACTAGGTAGTTTTGTTTTGAATAGTGATTATATTTTCTCATACATTTCTCTTTTTTCTCTCATGACTCCCAAGGAAAACATAGGTGATTTTTGGTGAATTATGACATTTGTAATCTTCCCACTTCAAATATCTTATTGTTCATTAGTGGAATCATTGTTTAGGATCTAATCATTATTTCTAATATTAGATCTCCTTTAGTTTTTTGTCTTGTAATTTTAGATCAGTGCTTAATAATGTATCTATGGTTTTTAAGTTCAATCGATGATCTACATTTGATTTTTTTATGAAAATGAGAATAATTGGTTTATCTACAGAATCATCATGGGTCATTTGTGTTAATCATAATCGAGGTAAGTGGATTATATCCCACACAACTATTCTAAAACTTGTTGTCTTGAATCTTGATTAATTTTTCTTATGTTGTGATTTGAAATATCTTGATTATTTTATGGGGAAATCCCTTGTTTTCAAGTGATATCAAAAGGGTAGTTTAAATGATTCTAATTATATTTTTTAATTAAAAAAATCATTGGATTTATTTTTCAGTGTAAATGTTTTGTGTCGAAAATTATTTCATATGGATGATGGTCTTGGAATACATGGTTTCATGTGTTTATATGGCATTATTATATGCCATTTTGAAATAGTATTGATGATCAGTGCAGACTATAAAGACACAAGGGTATTCCGCATAGTGAAAACTTGGTGAAAGAAGGATTTACATACTTGAGTATTGGGATTTTCATTCAGCATAAAAGTGCATGTGAGTATGGAACATGGAATGGGTATGCCAAGTGTAAAGTGAAATACAAAGTGTAAGGATTGATTTTATAAAATATATTTCTCTAACTATTTTACTTTGATATAATTCTTTGAAATTTTCAACCTCTATTTTATATAAAATGTTTTAAATTTTTCTTGTCCTAGTGGCATGTGATGCGAAGGTTTTTAGGGAATCATACTAAGTAATATACTCACTACATATATGGGATCTTAGGTGCCTTTCGAATGTCATCTAATTAGATACAAGGAATTTTCATTTTTCATACTTCTTGTGTGGTGATCCTTGGTATTGTGGTTTGGTTACAGAATATATATCTAGGGAGTGTCTGTATCTTAGTCTAGGATGGTTCCACTTCCGTACTGATTTATTTCTCTTTGGAGTCTTAGAATTACAAATTTATTTCAGTTTTAACATTGTTACATGGATATTGTTTTTTATTGGTATTTTATTGATTTATCTGATTATTCATTCATACATTATGTATATGGGTTTTATTGTATTCCATGATTTTATCTATTCATGTTTTCTTCTGGGAAAATCATCCCCCAATGGTTTACACATTCCTTTGCATTTATTTCCATCCTTCGGTGTCTTAGGTACATCACTAAGGTTAGAAACACCCCTTCTTCTTTCCAACTCAATGGGTGAAAGGTGAGATTTAATAATGATTTAACTAAATAGTAGAAAGGAACATAGTTTTCTTCTTTTCCTTTAACTTCATATAGATAATAGAAAATAATCTTATTAGTTTAAATTCATTTTGAATTCATTGTAAACTTGTGATAAAAATTTATTACTATGGAAATCAATAATGAAATTCCCATTTCCTAGTATATAGGTGAGGTCAAAATAAAATTTTTAAAATAATTCCACTTATTTCAATTTCCTAAGGTTTAAATAATTCTAAGAAATGATATAGCTCAATATTTTATGTTCTGAATACACTTTGAATTTCTTTGAAAAAAGATAGTGCCACCAACACCTGACAAAATGCATAATGACTACTAGATCTTGGTCATGGGTTGGGTATGTTTTCTCATGTGGCTAAATATTATGAGAATCATAAGCCATCGCATGATCAACCTACATAATTATGCAACCCGAACTGATTAATTATTTACAATAATAGAAACATAATTCTTATTAGAACTAAATACAATTATAATAGAGGATGAGTTCAATCATCACTTTAGCTCATCAAAAGAAATTTGTAACAACATGACTTATCGAAACATCACTCATTTCAAAGTGATTAAATTCAAGGTTTATTAAATCTTATAGAAATACTTGAAACATTTTTAGTATTAGCCTCCTAAATCCAAGAATCTATATATCTCAAAGTAATTATTTATTTCCTCCCAATACCCAAAAACAATTTACTTCTCAAGATCCATTGAAATACCTTGATCTAATAGAACATTTCTCAAGAAATAGATATCTAAAAAATTTGAAATCTTGGATCATGTATCTATACTTTGGAAAGATTAAAAAAATGTGATGTCCACAAAGGCATGTTAATATAGTCTTCAAGTGATGATCATTACCCTCTTCTATTTTGGAATACAACAAAATTACATCCATAAATACCATGATAAATATGTTAAGATACCTATTAAATATTTAGTGAATAATATCCACAAATACCATAGGATAATTGGATAAAACGAATGGAATCATTAGATATTCATAATGACCATACAAACTCCTAAAATAAGGATTATGAATTTTAGACTCCATTAAAAAGAGTTAGAGATGTTATGATTAGATATCAATCTTTTAAAACCACAATTCCCACTATAAGTAATCAATGAGGCTATTAATGTTTGGAAATGAGTATTTAATATTAATATTCAGCCATTTTAACTTCTTGGAGTCTACGTATAAGTTGAGAGTTCCAACCTATTTCTTATAAAAGAGTGCTGGAGCATCCCACAGAGATACACTAGTCTAAATGAATCCCTTGTATTTTAAATCATATAGCTAGATATTTCATTCATTCATGTTTTCTAGTTTAATTTGATATGTTGGAAAAGAAATTGGTAAGTTAATGACTTGTGTTTTTTTGTATTTAAAATATAGTAGTAATTTGAAATATTTCTTTTGGATGATATTGAGGGGTAAAATGGTATTTTTTCACTATAATATGATCTGAGATAATTTTTTTGACCTTTTTTCATGAAATAGGGTGTTCACCATAGGATAGGAGTTTGGTGGAATTATGAGCTATTGAAGTTTTCAGAGAATAATTAATATTTAATATATAAATAATTTAATATTAATTTATTCACATGTGTTTTTTATATATCCTTTTAACAAAGAATTGTATCAAGATTCCATCTCCATATATAACATCAAATTGGGGGGTTATTCCTGATCAAGGCATAAACTCATGTCAGGCATTAAGGCCAAGCCTGAGTCCCATTTTTTTTATTATATTTTTCCTTCTTTTATTTTCAGCTTTTATTTCTTCTCCTTGTTTGTAGTCTTGTGTACACCCATTTTGGGTTCTCATTGTGTAACTAAGAGACAATAGGTAGAGGGGGAGATGTAGGTATGGGAGAGTAAGAGTGGTATTACTGTATATCTCAAGAGGAGCCAGATCATCGTGTGACATCAATGGAACATTAATCGGTATGAATCTTCAGAAGATTCTTCCCAAATGTAGGAAATTTTATGTTTATTCAATAAAACACCATATATTTACCTTTTCCTAGTTTCAAGTCACTTTTATCGTTATTATGGACCCTAGTGGGTTAATCTATGCTTATACAGGGAGAAATGGACTTTTTAAGATGTTTACATGGGTTCCATTTAGGAAATACCGATCACATGGAATGTGGTTCCATGAACACATGAAAAGTAATCTTCATGTCCAGGGAATATAAATGTTTATAATTAAACACAATACACTTGATGCATATTCCATGAAGTGGTATTTGGACATGTAGTTGAGTATAATGGTAGTTTCAATTTTTGAAACTACAAACTTTGTGCAAGGGGTACACACCATCTAGTCGTACATAGTTATACAGCTGATTACACGGTCATACAACCCATATAGGGTAACTTGGACATATTTGGTACATGTTCGGACCCCGTGCAGATTAGACACCATGTAAAATTAAATGACCATGTAAGGGAAATGGCCATGTTATGTGAGGTACATGGGAAGGTACCCCATGCAGGTTGCATGTTGTGTAAATTATTTACACACTATACAGTTGGGCTTTTCATGCTACATTAGGATGAAGTAATGATCAAGAAGTAATTTGATGGTCCATGTTGTGTTCTCAGACATACATGCTATGTACTTCTCCCTTACTAACCTTTTGAGGGGTTTTCCAGGTTTTACACCCTTAGATGCATAATGGAATACATGATTAGTTAATTTTGAGATTTTTTATTCATAGATTATGATAGTGGTAGCTTTGGGGAGTTTTGAGGAATTTTAAGAGTCATTTTTTTGTGATTGATTCAATATAGAGGTTTTTCTTCTAGTAAATTAATACAACTATCTCTTGTAAGTGAGACATGAGATAAGACCCAGTTAAGGGTCTTGGAAAGGATTGATGGACTTGAAATAGGGTCTCTATTGTCCTTATTTAGCATATTTTTGGATAGTCCCTAGTTATAGGGATTGATTTGTGACTTGACCAAGAAGATAGGTTGGGTTTTTGGACCAACATAGAGTGCATACTTGATCTAAGGTGGGTCATGAGCCATCTCCTTAGAAAAATGCTTGCTTGTATTCCCTATGAGTAAGTCTCTCTTGTGAGGTGTGCCTCACTTTTGGTCTATGAGATATTAGATATAGGGTTGTGGGATGTGTTTCCAATGAGTTTAGTTGAAAATGAGGATCCCACATAGGATGAATTTACATTTCCTAGGATCCCCAGAGGCATTCATTATCTTACAAGCAGATTTAGAGAATCCCAAGGAGGATCCCTTTGTTTATGTGTGTATGTCAAGAATCCCAAGAAGGATTCCCCTCTAGTCTTTTACCTGAGGGGCCTAGTGGGTTCCCTAGTCACTTAACGACCCTATGTTAGTGCATTATGGGTTTGGCTTGAGATGGTAGTGGGTTCATCAGAGCCCCTCTTATACTGGATCGACCCAATGAAAGCTATTTCTCCAGGATCAAGGTCATTCTTGAGATTTTCATGTTGGTTCATTCCCCCAAAAATGGGATGTTGATATCCCTAAGGACTGATGATCATCTTCTCATCTAATTCTGGGGATGCTCCCTATGATTAGGTGGACACACCGTTATAGTACTCTCCAGATTTTTTTTGGGAGTGGGATATTGATCCATATATTAAATGGACGATAAGTTTTATCCAATATCTGAAGATAATTCCTTACATATCACATAAGGGTCATCCCCCTTAGGGACTATTAGAGTAGCAATGTCATTATTTCTAATGGATCAATACATAAGACATTGACATTGGATTATATTGCACATGGATAGAGTGTAATGGAATGCCACTCTATTCCATATTTGTATGATTCCCATTTGATACCTATAATGCATCTAATTATTTAATATAGGTGAGTATGGATTATCCTAGGGTTAGGACCTTTACCCCTTATGGTGGTCTAGTTTTCTTAGACACATTTATGGCACTTTTTGATGAAGGTATTGTTGATCAAGATTACAAAAAAAAGGATTGAACATAACTTGTACGACATCAATATCAATGGATTAATCACAAGATTTATTGTTGATTAGGATCTATTATTCAAGGATATAATGTTGTTTTTGTTTGGTTTTATTTTTTTTATTTGTTTTATTTATTACATAATTGTTTCACATCTAGGATGATAATATTTCTTGAGTATGTACTTACAACATCAGGTTATAGGTTCAACGATGTGGGTGGCATATTGAGATTTATTTCTTACCCCGTGTATGCGAACCTTGGTGTGAGTCAAGACCTTATATAATCATTCAGATTGAGAAAGATGAGTGATGGATAGTGTTGAGGTCTAGTGTTTCATGATCAGGTGGTTTTTCTCATGTAGATATCATAGGATTAGTATGGAGTAATTCGATAGTTTCTTGGAGTCCAAGTATGTGGTTTGGCATGAAGTATTAGTAGATCCCAGTACTTTTATTTCAACTTCTTATATTCACTAATGTATATGTAATCAGACTTGTGTGTGCTCACTATTTTTTGTATGATATATCTGTTTTGTATTTTATAAAATTTCATTTATTATTACAACATTTATTATATTAATTTCTTCTACACTCTAATTATTTACATCGATGGATGATTTTTGGTTACTTTTTATTGTTTCTTACTCTGATATAAGGGAATAGTCTCCCCACTAACAAAACATATGCAATCACTACTAGTCAGTAGACTCTAGAATATGGGGGGAATTATTGAGGCCTTATTAACAAATAGTATAAATAATATGTATAGAGTGTGCCAGTAAAGGATGTGACAAAGCGGTATTAGATCTTGTTACTTTTCTTGTTATTTGATTATTTGGGATATGGTTGAAAATAGTATTAGGAATATTTCAGAACTTGTGATGAATATCAGAACAATGCATCAAGAACACTTATTTTAGTAAGAAGTTATAGTTTCCAATCATAGGGGATTACTATTATTGAGAAGTGATGTAATAGTTTCATATTATTTTCACTTAGATAAATGCACATGTTTTGTATATTTATGATTTTTATGGATTTTTTTCTCTCTTCCTATCAATGATAATCCAATTGCTGATTTTTATTATTGGATTGTAGAGGAATGAGGTATGCATCTCATGAATCACATTTGGAAGGTAGGGTCCTCATATTATACACCTTATAGTGTTAAATTTTACTATTGATGATGTGGTAAACTATTTAAACTATCAACAACAACATAAATTGTCTTTTTTACATATTGTTTATTGGTTTCATTCTACTCAATTAGACCTATATATATATATATTTATTTATATTTCCTTCTATTATAAGGTCATGTGGATCTATGGTGAGTCTTTTGATAGCGAGGATGATGAATCGTTCCTCAGGAACAAGAGGTCAAATGAAAGTTGTGGTTTGATAGGGAAGATGATTTCCATGGGATGAATCCATTTTGGGGGATTTGTTACCTTGGTTCAGTTATTGAAAGTTATAGTAACAACCTAACTTGTTTTCCCTTAATATCTTGGAATGTAATTTTAGTTTGCTAGACTATGTGAGTGATTTACGACTTAAATCATTAAGATGATGTTGTGTGTATAATGTTGACCATCATATTTCAACAATGGTAGTTGCTTTCTTTCTAGTATAACCTTTATGGGTGTATCATTTTCAAGTGTGGTTAACTAATAATTTTAAAAAAACAACTTGGAGTCTATCCATATGTCTTCCTATGATATTTTTCTTAATCAACCTTTATTTATGGTTGTCTAGTTGGATCCTCTAGTGAAATGTTGATAGGTACCAAAAAGTTTATAGTGAATGAGTTCCTCAAGGCGGTATTACCATATATGGATTCTTGAAGAGTGTTTGTTCATCATCATTTCTACATTCATATCATGGCCCTTCTTTGAGAAGTCCCTTATGAAGATTCTTAGGGTAGATCATGGCTGGGAAGGATGATTCTTGGAATGTGTTGTTATTAGAATACATCCATAAGATAATAGAACCAATGTGTTGCAATTAAATGGGTCTCAAACGAAAACATATAGGGGTATTTACTCTATAACATGGGAATTTACAACCAATATAATTAAATCCATTTTGATATATTTTTACCCCTATATGTTATATTATCCCTACCTCCCATAAAGACGTCTTCTAGATGAATTTTAGGTGATGTGTTGAGGTGGGTTCACAAGTGACACCCATGTTTATGTGAATTTAGTATGAGGTTGAACAATGGGATACATGGTTGAACTAGTGACCCTATTATGTGACAATATCAGTAGGGATGGTTGGCATACCTAGAGACCATTTTTATGACTCTGGCCCATGTAAGTCAATATTTGGTATGATAGAGTGAAACTTGTGAGAGGGGTTGGACCATGTTTATGGATTCCTTTTTAGTAATTGAGATTGATTGTATGATTGAGTAGAGACTAATGAATGAGTGGTTCTCAAGAGTTATGATACATGAAAGGTGAGTCTTTATGTTTATAAGGAAACACCTATGGTTCTTGTGTATCAATACTGAGTGTGAAGGGAAATAATTATTTGGTACCTTAATTTATTTACTAGTGGTTCTATGGTCATTAATTTTTTTCAAAGTATAAGAATATATCTGTTACTAGAATGACACCATGTGTGGGGAGGTCATGTAATAAATTGTAGCATAAGTGGAGTGACCAATTTTGAAGTGAAGTTATAAAGGAGCTTCTCGATTTTCAAGACTAACATGCTAGTTTTCATAGTTAGATTAGATTTATTAATGTGCCTATCAGGGGATCATGATTCATGAGAGAACTGGGTGGAATTAGATTTTACACTGACTATGTTGGGAGAGATTGTAATAGTATGCATCGGTTCCACATGGCACCATTTAAATCTTACATTGGTGAGTGGTCATGTATGAGAAAATGATAGATATTTTCAATGAAATGTAATGGGCATGGTCTCCCAAAAGTTTATATAATGTGGGTAATGTCCCTCCATGGTAGACGAGACACTGAGTTTGGGTTGGGTGTTTTGGAATAACTGATGTGGCCAAATAGTGGTTAGGTATTGGCAAGATAGTGAGTGTGGATCGCTATAAGTGACAAATGTTTGGAAATGAAACTTGTTGAGGTTATACGTAGGGAGTGTTATAAGGTAATATATGTGGTGGGGAGTCTTCCATTGGACTTCTGAGGGTGTTGACCATTATTTTGAGTTAAATTTTGGTGGTCCCCATGGAAAAATATTATTAAGAAGTTGGAATAGGTGTTGTTTTGATTTGGCACATGGAAATGAGTGGTTTCTGGCCACTCCAGTCATTGTGTTTGGTTATGGATGCAGGGTGGTCCTTTGATCATAGATCCCAATTATAAGGTGATGATAAGGGTATTCTTATTCTGCGCATTACCAGATCAGTCATGGTTCAACATCATCCTCATTGGAAGAGTTACAGAAATTGTGAGATAGTTTGTTGGAAAATAAATATAGTGTAGTTATACATATGATTTATATGGGAGAATAGTTTATATTTTACCACCAAATATTATTTGGGATGAGAAGGGTTGTGGTTGGGTGGTTGCAAAGACCCCTATTTTTCTAAAGTTTGAAATTGAGAATAAATTTTATATTTTTCATTCAAATTCTCCTGAGGGTTAAAATAGTTTTTTCCTTCTAATAGATGATAAAAATATTTTTTATAACCACTCCATTGGTCTCAGGATAGGTTATTTCCACTAGGAAATGGGTTTGGTGGAATTATGAGATACTTGAATTTCAAGAAATAATTAATAATTAATAATTAATTAATTTAATATCAATATATTCACATGAATTTATGAAAAAATATCATTAAAATTAAGAATAAAACAAAAATATTATTTCTCTAAGGTTGAGTTTAGAACCAGTGGTTTTCCCTAGTCTGGGTATAAACTCAAGTCAGACATTTGGGATGGGGTTGGGCCCTTTTTTCTTTTTTTTATTTCCTTTTCCTATTTTATTTCTTCTCCTCCCATGAATTATCACATAACCCCCTATGGGTTCTCCTTTGATGATCAAGATATAAACGGTAGGGGGAGGGAGATAGGGAGGAGAGAGGGTGAGATAGAGAGGATCCACCGCGGTGCTCAATAGGAGCTAGATCATCGTGTAGTAGTGGAGGAATGTGAATCGATGTTGAAATTCAGAAGATTCCACCCAAAGGAAGGTTTTTTTTATTTTATTCCAGAAATCCATATATATTTACCTATTTCAAGTTTTAAGGACCATTTATGGTTTCTATAGACCCATAGTGGGTTGATCTATGATTAAATGTGGAGAAAGGGGTGTTTCAAGGTGATTGTAAGGTATTCCATTTTGGAAATCCCAATCTTACAGTGTGTAGTTCCATGAACACACACCATTTACAATTTCTATTAGAAGTGAGGGAATTTATAGAAGTATATTCCTTGTAATTGGAGTATATTACTTTTAGTGTAACTTAGAAATGTAGCCAAGTACATGGGTAGTTTCAGTTTTTTGAACTACATGCACTATACCAAGGGTACGCATCATGTAGTAATAATCAACCATCTAACTGAGTACATAGATAAAAATATTGTGTAGGGGAGCTTGACCATGTAAAGTACATTTCCAAAACTCATGTCGATTCCATGTTGTGTATAAGTACAATAATAAGAAAATGAACATAGTCAGTCCATGTGAGGTACATGGGTTGGTTCCCCATGTAGGGTGCATGACATGTACATGATTTATTTGTTGTGTATTTTAGTTTTTCAATCCATGTTAGGATGAAGTGCACATCAGGTGGGTCTTTGAGAGTTCACACCACGTACTCGGGTATTCACATCATGTACTTTCCCCTCTTTATCCATTTGAGGGGATTTCATTCTATTACACCCTAGAGTCAGAATTGGATAGATCATGATGGGGGAACCCTTGAGGTGTTTCGAGGACTTTTAAGTGGTGTTTTGGAGTGATATACTAAATAGAGAGGTTCTTCCTCCAATAAATAAATATAGATATCTCTTATAGGTGATACATGGTATAAGATCTGGTTGGGGTTCTTGGAACTGGTTGGTGGAATTTTAATGAGGTCATCAATATCCTCATTTATTTTATTTTTGGACAATCCCTAGTTATCATTATTGGGTCACAACTTGACAAAGTAGATAGGTAGTGTGGTCAGATCAACCTAGAGTGGGGTCATGATTTGTGATGGGTCTGGATCCATCTCTTTTGACCTATTATTATATAGATACCCCTTGTTGACATCTTTCTTCTAGTGTGTGCCCAATTTTTTCCAAATACGTCATGAGATGATAGATATGGGGTTGTACGATTTGTTTACCCATGAGTTTAGTTGTTACCTAGGATCCCAGGTAGGATTCCTTCTCCCATGTACCATTTCTAAGTATCCCAAGAGGTATTCATTCTATTACGTGATGAATTAAAGAATCCCTAGAAGGATTATTTCATTTTTGTGAGGACCTTGTGGATACCAAGTTTTATAAATCTCCAGTATTTAACCTGAGTGACCCAATGGGTTCCATTGTGGATGACCGACCTAGAGTTAGTGTGTCTTAAATTTTGGAAGATATGATTGTTGGTGTCACCTAGGACCCATGTCGATCATGTAATCCCAAGAGGCTTTAGAAATAGTGATGGGTTCAGGACATTGAAAAACCTCACTCTTTTACTTATTTTTCACGTACTTACTCATTATTTAACTATGACTTCCAAATATTATTCTTGGTACTCATCCCATGACCCTGATGTGATGTATAGTGTAAATTCATAGATCTACTACCTGGGATATGACTTATGAACCCCACTTGATAGAATATTACTATTACTATAATCTTCATTATCATTGGTATTCCTCACTCTATTTGGATTATAGAAGATGTTTCATGAGAGTGTATCTGAACCCCTCTTATACAAAATAAACATGAGGATGGATAGTTTTCTAGGATCTTAGTGATGTTAGAGGTTTCTATGTGGAAACATTTCCCCTAAAAATGATATGTTTATATCCTTGAGGATTTATGATGATATCTTTATTAGATTCCTTGGATTCCACCCATGATCAGTTAGAAACACCATTATAGAACTCTCTAGACTTTTCTACGATTGGGAAATTGATCCATTTATTGAATGGATGTTGAGAGATATCTTGTATCAAGAAAAAAATTACTTATGAATCGCTGAAGGTTTATCACTCTTAGGGATTATATGAGTTGCAATACCATGATTGGATATGGGTCAAGACCTAGGACTCATACATTATATTGGATTACATGTGGATAAATTGGTAAGAAATCTAGATCTATGACATATTTCTTGGAAGTCTATCTAATTCTCATAAACCTTCATCTTAGTTAATATAGGTGAGTATGACTGATCCTAGGGTTAAGGTTGTATCCCCTTATAGTGATGTAGTTTACTTAGAGACTTTTCCAATGATTCCCAAAGAAGGTATTATCAATCAGGATTACAGAATGAAGGATCGACTTTATTATACATAGGTTGAGTATCACAACATCTACCTTAGGACATTATTTACAGGATTTCTAGTCAACTAGGATCTCAATTCCAAGGATTTACTGTGGATTTTGTTATACTTATTTATGTTTTTTTGTTTATACATCATTGTTTCTCAACTGTTTTGGACATATTTCAATTGAATTAACCTTTGATAAGAGTTTATAGGTTCACATATAGGGGTGGGCTGCTGAGATTTATTTCTCATCCCTTGTATATACACCTTGGTTTGTGTAAAATCCATATGTCTTCTTTTAGGTTGAATCTGGATGAGTGATGGATAGGTTGGGGCCCAATGTTTTATAATAGATAGTGTATTCATGTGTGGATATGTTAGGAACAAGCTGGAGTTGTTTAATAGTGTCTTAGAGATCTAGTATATGGTTCAGCTCAAAGTTAGTAGTAGGTACTTTTTTATTTCTATTTCTTTTATGAATGTTTATATATGTAATCAAACTAGTGTGAAAATAGTGTTATATGTATGATATAACTACTTTTTACTTTACTATATTTTTTCTATTACAATAGTGTATATATTTATCACTTTTTCACTCTAATTAAGTACTAATATGGATGATTGTTGGTTATTTCAATTTTTCATTACTCTAATATGTAGCAATAGTCTTCCAACTAACACACCCTAGTCCCTCTCAACTAGTTAACAACCTCCAACATATGTGGAGTTATGCTTGATTCTATGTTTTCAACCAGGCTAGTTGTTGTTTATAGTGATTCAGGCCATAACAAGACATGAGGAATCTTGAGGACTAGTAAAATTGAAAACCTTAATTTTTAATCCAAAGGTAATCCATGAAAGTTATTTTGAAAACACTTAGGGAATCTCTCTAATTACATGAGTAAGCATACTTTTGATGTTCCCTTTATCAACCTCCATTATAAGAGATAATATGTGACATATATATCTACCAAACTCAAGAAGATGTGGTATTGTTCAACTATACTATAAGTTATATTATCCTTTAAATAAATTAGAGATTCTATTTGGGTAGTAATGGTTGCCCTATGATGACCGAAATCGATATGATCTTTAAAAGTGGTCATCCAATATACGCCATTAATAATATCAAATATGCCTATCTGGAGGATAAGGATGTTCAAGTAGATTCAAGACCTTATAGAAATATTTCAACCACTCTTCTGCATCATGGGAACCTTTCTACCCATGTAATTGGGGAGGACTTAGGTTTCATAACTTTTCAACATAATTTATAGATTGATCAACTAGAGGGTCACATGTACAAAATATCCCATATCCACATCTTAGTAATCCATAAATACATAATGAGGTTTAATGTAAAACAACAACAAATACAACACAAAAACTAAAAAGGATTCAAGAACCAAAACTTCATCAAATTAAATATAAAAAAGAACCAATCTTAGAATACAAAAAAAAATTATTCACACCACAATAGTAACAAATAACTAACTAATAAAACTAAAAACATAGGATAATATTTAAACCATTCTTATAGAAGAAGTTTAATTTTCCTTTCAAAAAATGACAAATAAATACTTTGAAACATGACTAATAACCATTTATTTTACACCATACAAGTTTTCCAAACCATTTTACACAATATTCCTTTAACAATAAAACAAAACCATTTTAAATAAATTCTAGAAATAGTATTAATCCCAGAAAACCCACAAGATTTCTTTGAAAATTGTTCATGGTATGTCTATATGATTTACTAAAATGTTCACCAATCATGTAGGTTACACTGGTTGGGTGGGGTTGGATACATGGTTCGGCCATACAGGTTTTTAAATATTTCACCAATAATGAAGGGAACACTAAAACTAATCTAAATGGTTTTCACAGTTCCACCACACAATTTTTATCCTATGTGGCTTATCCCTACTTAGTAAAATTCTCAAAAAATCCTTTTTCAACCCAAAATATATCAAAATCCAAAGTCACATAAAAATTAATCTTAAAATAAACATTTCCAAACATAAAATGTAAAATTGAGGTTTTTTATGATGATGGTTTACCGAACTCTCACTCCCAACCTACCCCACAAATATTTATAATCCTATCTATATTCTACCAAGACTTACCATATATCATAAACTAAAAAACAAGAACTGATACCATTTTTTTCATGAACCAACCTAGGTTATACCCGATTCAATAATTGATTTATCCTAAATTAAGGCAAAAAGGGTGTTCATGGTCCCTACTTCTATGAAATAAATACATGTAAATAAATAACCACACATTAGGAATGTGTTTTCCTAAATAAATCCACCAAAGGGGTCCTAAACAAGAACCCAATAGGACCTCTCCATATCGAGATGAGTAATTCATGAAAATAATTATAATTATAATAATAACCAATTAAAATATATACATAACCAAAAACATTAAATATTAATAAAATCCTATGAAAATATTATTAATCATCCACAACATAATAAAATTAAGAAGATAGGATGTGATGCCAAATAGTGATACAAAGGAAATAATTATACCCAATAAATGAAAATATCGAAAATAATAGCTACCTATCTTCATTGGACATGAGGGAAAAAAATTGACCATATCACTAATACCAACCCAATCAAGAATTGCATGAATAACCACCACCTTCAAATTATGAATTTTCTTTACCTTTATTAGTGAAAAAAGGAACGTGTACACCCATTGGGTGTATATAGGGCGTGATCATAACAATACTAGTAGTATCCTACCAAGTGTTACATTATAAACCATTTTTTGAAAATTTTAAGGTGGTCTGGTCAATAACCTATAAATTTGCAACATAATTGGTTCTCTTCCTTGGTTTTAATTCTATTATTTTTTTTTATGCCTTTGGGATATACTACTAAATACCCCCTTGAACCAATTTTGAGATATTTTTTAAATAAATATTTAATTTTAGAGAGAGAAATATTTTTTATATTTTTAACATTAATGTAAATTCCATGTAATGAAACATTTAAAATAAGAAACATTGGATATTACTTAATATAACAACACATTATTTTCATACATAAACATTACATATTTTTAGATGAATATTAAATAATTTTCACAAATACATATATAAGAACCATAATGGTTTAGTTTTTATGGATACTAGATATGAAATATTCTTATTTGATGAAAGATCATCAAAAATCCCCTATAAAGATATCCTCCTAAACATACCCTACATAAAATATTTATTCATGACTTGGGTAAAGGATACATTAGAGAGGGCGAGATCAGATTCTCTGTAAGGGTAAGAAAGGTAGATATCATTAATCACTTAAACATAAATTGAACATAATTTTATGATAACAATAGATTAAAATTTGAAAACTATACCCTATATATTATAGATCATAACCCAAAGTCACAGAATAATTCTTGGTACATCGTAAGTCCTGAATCATAATAGAAATTAATGGACATAATCTAGGAGAGAATTATATAGACATATTAATTCAGGAAAAACAAATACTTATAACATTATAAACATGTATAAATAAAAATAGGTTCACACATTAGGTTAAATAAATTAAATCAGGACCTCTATTAAACTTATGGATATGAAAGAAAGTTCCTTGCATAATCCAATGGACAAGAAAGATAGGTCCATGAATAACATTGTTAACATGAAATTATGTTCACACATAAAATATTTAACTCATGATTTATCTATATTTATCCAATGCATAAGAGATATATAATGTACAAACCTATCCTTAGTTTTTAACATAACCACCCATCCATGGTTTATAACATTACCACCCATCATTGGTTTCTAATCCAACAACCTATCCCTAGTTATAATGTAATCACTGGCCTTATTTTATAACATAACCACCCATCACATAATAAAATTCATACAAATGTGTGCCATGGGATCATGAAACATTAATCATATCATCACATAATAATCCATGAAAGGGAAACATGTTTTATAAACATTTCATTAATTTTTTATACCATAACCCATGAGAATAAATGGGTTACATAAAAATTTAATAATCATTTTAATAAACCATAAATAGAAATAATAAGGATGGTACCATCAGATCTTATCCCAAATAAAACATAAGTACCACAAAATGTTGTTGTCATTGGTGAGTATAAATTCTATTAAAAGAGCCTTAAAAATTTCTTGAGGAAAATATCTTTTTAATTTTGAAATCGCATATTTCAAATCTCAAAAATTTCACAAATATTAAAGAAAAAATTTCTTTTGAAAATATCCTTGGAGACTTATAAATGAATCTTTAAATAATTAAGTGGTCATATTGGTCAGAAATACCATTTATTATTTAAATGTTAAAAAAAATATTCCTTTAACATTTTTGATAAAAAGTCAAAAGTACCTCACTTCAAAAAATGATAACAATATTCATTTTAAATAATTTTTTACAAAGTAAAACATGGTTAAAATGAATTTAACAAATCATTTTAGATTATTAAAATCGTTATTTAAAACATTTTTTGAATGTGAACATTAAGGAGAAACAATTTTCGATCGAAGATTGAAATAAAGTCAGTTTTCTTTAAAATTTATCATTTTTTATATTAATTCATTAAAGAGAGGGAAATAAAAGTAAAAATGTATTATCGTGAAGTAATTATAGGATAAGAAACTTAATGAATTTATTGAGAGGTATATCATAAGGTTTTATCATTTGAATCATAATCTTAAACATCCTTATAAATATTGAGATTGTAATATAGAAGTCTTACCACTTTAGAAAATTTTGAATAGTAAACCCCAATAAATAAAGAACTCATGATGGATAATTAAATATTGACAACCTATATAATAATAATCATAAAATAAATTCATGGGTATTATATAAACCACATAAAACAAACAAGTTTACAATATGACATGTATCTATCAAAAATAAAAATGAGATTAAAATTCCATACCACTATGTTAACTTTTGAATCGTAAGATCCATAAAATACTAATTTTAAATGAAACATTAATTATAAATAAAATAATTAATTACATGACATAAAATTTCAAAGTTTTTGTATATACATCACACAAAAGAAATGAGCGGTGATTAAATCATAAGTCTCCTAAGAATAAAAGTGAGACTAGAAATCCCTTAACACTGTGGTAATTTTTGAATTGTAACCCCATGAAATAATAAAATTAAAAATACTTTAAATATCATAAAAATAAAAAATCATTATATAACATTTCCATGTGATTGTATATACACCTCATAAAAGAAGATAGGTGAATAATATGACTTATGCCCCAAAGATGACAATTTAAGACAAAAATCCCTTATCTTATGTCTTGAATTTCTTCATACACATTTAAATTTACATATAATAAATATAGATTAATTATAGATAAATTATAGAAACATAATTATATATATAAAACAATATATGATCTACACATAAACTTTGGTCACCAGTTTATTAACAATTATGTATTGAAATCACTATTCCAGGTGAGCATAAGAACCTTTGCCCGGTTGGTGAGGACTCGGCAAGTGCATCCAAGAGACCCAAGTTCAAATCTGGACAGAGACATAATTTTCAGGTTACATTTGCAGTTATGTACTATCTAAAATGGTAGTATTGTATTAGGAATTGTAGTAGGTATTGTTCTGTACAGTAGCAGTCAGAACTATTTATCCATTTGGGCTTTCGGGCCACTAGTTTGGTCCTCAGGTCCTTCAAGGCCCAAGGGCCATCCAAGACCTTGGTTTTAGTAAGCCTTTAAGGACACCTAAAGGCCTTCAGGCCACCTTAAAGACTTTTTGCCACATCAATGCTTTCAGGCTATATGAAATTGTGCTTAATAGACAAGGTATACTCTATAAGGAGCAAACTCTAAATGAGGATTTAGAGAAGGTACATTCACCAGAGAAAAAGGTAATGGATTGGGATGAAAAATAAGGTATTTAATTTCCATTGGAACCATCTTTCTCAAGAATGAGAATCCTTGATTAACAGTCATGCAAAGGTGGAGAGCTGACATCATGATGTAGAAGCTTGGGAGGATCAGTTCCAAATATTTATAGTCTAGATAAATTCCTCTAAGACCTAAGGGTCATGTAATGTCCAAAGACCTTAGGGTCATGTAATATATATTCCCACGGGCCTTGTAAGGGTTACCCCTCATCCCTTTAAAGGGGGCTTATCAAAAAATAAATAAAAATAAGGCCTTCGAACCATCTGGGTCTATTCAAGGTGATAACTGCTTTGTTTTTCATGAATGTTTTAGTTCAGTAGAGATAGTCCTTGTAATTTTATAAGGGTAAAATAACCTAAATAATGGAAAATGATATAAATATCATACCTATTAATTATATACATATTTATTTTCACCCATAATTTTTAGAGATGAAAAAATGGATTACACCGCTCATGGAGATGGTAGGTCCTACAAACGCATGAATGTTGTTTATATTTTTTTAACAGTTTGAAAGAAAGAAATGAAAAAAATAATTCAACATTAAAGAATATTTTTTTTATAATTTTGTCATATATATTATATAAATATATCCTTATTTCTATCCATGTAAAATTGAATTGGAAATCACCTCGCATCGGTTTTTAAGGTGGAAGTCTGTCGTACACACGAGTGACATTATAGATTTCCAACATGCTAGGAGGTAAGAAGTTAGAAGTGATATTATAATTAATTAAGTTTTTTTAGTTCATATATATTACATATATTCATTAAATACTTCAACATATCAATATGTGATAGGTGGTGATGTAAAACAATGTACATCGGTTCACAAGGAGGTATTCCACCGTACCGACGATTGAGAGTTTCATTTCCCATTTGATAGAAGAAGAGATGAATATGGGTTATTATATTTACATAATAATATGTAATTATATACTATATATTTATTTTATTATATTATCATTTAATAATAATATTTTAAGGAGGTGGAAGAATAAATAAAATAAAAATGATCACTTATGAACAATACCTCATTTTGAGAGAACCTCTTTATGTTTATACCTAAATCATTTATAGGAGTGTTTAGTAATAAATATAATTAACATAGGATGTTGGGGTGGAATTTAAGAAGGTATTTGGGAAGGTATATTCCGAAACAAAAGGATTTGAAGTGTGTAGAGGATATAAGAGTGATTTTATTTTTATAAGTGGGGGAGAGGACACACTTAAAATTTTTAAAAAAGAAAAAGATATAGCCTCATTTCTCACACACCAAAAGATTCCAAAATGACTTATTACCAATAAATTATACTATATAAGGTATAAATATTTCTATAAAATAGTAATTTAACAAGTTTTTAGTTCATTTTAACTCTTATATTTTTAGTTTAACCCTCGGTAAACCAATTTTAACTATAACCATGATAATTATCTTTTATTATTTTTACTATTATTTTGAAAAATAATAAGTTGAACTCATTATATATTATTAATTATTATAATTTTAAATATATTATATATTTTTACATATTATATTCATATAATTTGAGGAATAAAATTTCAAATTAAACCTACAGACACGACGAAAAAAAATATTTTCCAATGAAAAAACATCCAAAAGTATAAAAAGTTTTAATATCAAAATTCAACATGAAATTGATTCAAATTTCATACATTGGAATAATAATAATATAATATAAATAATATTAATTTTAAACCATTTTAAAATAATATTTTAATTTTTTAAAACATTAACCAAAAGGAATATTTTTTTAAAAAAATCAGTATTTTTAACTATTCATTGAAAAATTAATCTTTTCAGAAAATTATAAAATATTCACCCTAATATAATTTTGAAAATTTGATTCCAAAAGTGAATTTAATTTTGTTAACTATATTTTATAAAATTATAAAAAATATTATTATTATTATTCACCAAAATCAATAAAAATCATTTTTAGAAGATATATATTTTTAATGTATACAAAGACATTACAAAAAATTAAGAACTTCTTTATCAATGTAATTTATTTATATAAAACCATTATAAATAATTTTAAAAATATATGTACTCTTATTAATACTAGAAAGTTTAACTCCAAGATTATTATGTTAAAATTTTAATAAAAATATTAATTGTATTATTCAATTTTTCTAAACATTATGTTGCGTATAATGCAAGCTATAAAAGAAATTAAATTAATTTGAAAATAATATTTCATTAAATATAAGGGTGTTAAATCCCCCCCAATATATTTTAACTTTTTAATTTTAGGCATCTCTCATAATTCAAAGGTTTTACATTTTAAAATTCCGTTTTGGAAAAAAAAATCTTAAAAGGGTCAATAAAACATCCCTGTAGAAAGAGGGAAAGGGAAAAACATAAGTAATATAAAATATCAAAAAATCTGTTTCTAAAGAGGATAACATTAATGGGGAAATTTTTTTACATAGAGTATAAAACTAATTCCCATGTACTAATAGAAATTGATAGAGAATATGGTATGTATAAATTTTACTACAAAAATCCATAAATCTGTGATGGGTGGAAAAACCATTTATTCATTAGAAATGAATGTAAATTTATAACATTTTTATTTCATTATCCATTTTCTATAGTTAGGGGATTCATTTACTATCATTATGTGAATATGATAAGATATATATTTTTTTTCTTTATATATCATTAAAAAATCATCCTTTGGTCATGCTTAGAATAATTTAAACTTCATTTATTACTATATGAAAGGAATATGCAAGATGAAATTTTTTAATCTTGAAGAACCAAAATTAACGTTTATTGGATTATAAGATATATAATAGAGAAAAATTTCCTTCTATATCTGTATCTAATTATTTACAAATGAAAAAATGGTTAGCTCAAGAAATAAAATATATATAAATACAAATAATAATGTTCTAAAAATTCAGCAATAACTCCCAAAGGTCAACATAAGCCATTCCATAAATAGATAACCTTAAGTCTCATACAAAATGTCTGACAAAAATTGAATCCCAAATGCTTGAATGATTTTATATAACATCCTTCCTTGATCAAAGTAATAATTATCTTGAAATCATTCTAATCACTCATTTAGTCTCATACCAAATTGTATATACCCTATTATTTTTCTAAAATATAATTAGGTATGATCCTAAAAGATAATTTTCCTTTCCTCCTTTGAATAATCTCTTATCCTGGACCAAAAAAATTCCATTGGATTATCAAGTTCATCTTTGTACTAATAGATGATCATAGGTTGATTTAAAATATTAATTGTGATTCCATTATTCTATAATATACATATAGGGAGATAATAATTTATTCTAATAGAATTAAATTTTAGTAATGGACAAATAATAATATTTTCATAGGGATCCATCATATGAACACCAAAATTAAATTCCCAACACTATTGTGGAGGATATGTGTGCCCTAATTATTTTGATTCATTTTAGTTGTTATGACTGTATAAGATTTCCCTTTTTCCTTTTAATTTAAATATTTTTTTTGTATTATTATCCTCATTATATTTTTTAATCGGGTATTGATTAACATAATTACAAAACACATTGAATTTATAGAACTGAAGTGTGGGCAGGGTATTCTGTTGAACCCTCTCTTCATTCCTTTATTTGAATGTATTTTTTTTCATTAATTCTATATTAATTTTCTTGATGTCTAGATACTATACACATGAAACATATTCATGTTCTTTTCATGAATTCACATGGGTCTTTCGTCATGCATTTTATGAAATTATGAGGTTGACATATTTTCTTCCCTTTAAGTGATATGCCATGGGAGCTCCCTTGAAACTCGGTTTTCCTTTTCTTTTAACCAGAACCATGAGAGTTTATATCTTCTATTTATATGTTGCTTGAACATCAATTTTTTTATTAATAACTTCCAATTTTACTTATCAATAATTCCTTTCAATGATTTGGATTAAAACTATTAAATAGTCGATCAATTTTTCATTCAAGGATGGTGAATAATGTATAATCATACCGTAAAATGCTAGTAAATTTCACTCATTGGTGTCAACAGATTCATCATCCTTCTGCTTAAGCTCATATAATTCCTTCTCCATTTTTGTAAAAACAATACAAAGGAAGTAATTACTACCAAATATCCCCTTGAACTCTTTCCATTCTAGAGAGTCAATTTCATCCTATTTCCTCATTTTCTTAATAAGATTATATCATTGATTTTCTTCACCTTCCAAATGATAAACAAATACGATAAATATTTCAGGGTTTGAGAACTGAAGTATATAGAATATATTTTCTATCACATTGATCCATTACTCAGAAACTAATGGATAAATTGCCCAATATAATGAGGTAGGAAATTAGTATATAAATATTTCAATGGTATGTATATACATCCTTGGTAAATTCAAAAGTTCTATATGGCCTATGTTTCTACTTATAAATTGATATAGTTGAGTGAAAATAGTCAAAAAAATATTTCATCCAAGCTTCAAATCCACTTGGTTGTTCATACGAATGGTCATTCCATTTGATATCACATCCATTATTCACATTTTTCCTTCAGGTTATATTCATTGACTAAAATTAAAAATAATAGTGAGAGAAACAATAATTATTGAGAGAAACTTCATAAACATAAAAAATAATTTATAGAATGTACAAAACATCACATCTTCTTTTCAATCTATGACACATTAGTTTTAACTAGGTTATCTATTATTATAATATATTCAAATACTTCTATAAAATGTTTTTGAATTTATAAAACATTTCCACAGGAGTGTCAAACTTGGTGTGAATAAAGACCTATTACCATTCAACATGTGTCAATTGATTTAAAGCCTAATTCATCCTTTTTAGAGTTATTACCCTTAGATATAACTGTTATATATCAAAATCCACTTGTAGTCTCTAAAATGGGACGTAATTTCATGGAAATGACATGGTCTATATTTTACTATAACTACTATACATTTTACAATACTTTGACTTATCCTTAGGGTTCCCACTATTTTTTTATAACCTTTATCAACATAAATTAAAAAAACCAACCAAAAACCAACTAAAATGACCCTATATTTTAATTTATAAATATTAAATCTTTTTATATTAATGTAAAGGTTTAGTGTCTTTGGAGACTAGATATACAGTCTTCTTATTTCAGGAAATATATTAAAAATCACCCATAAATATCTTCTCATTAGAAATACCCAACTTAAAACCTTTCTCCATGACATGGGTAAAGAAAACATAATAAAGGGTGATCTCAAATTCTCAAAATGGTTAAGAAAGGGAGATATTATTAATCACTTAAATAAAATATTAACATAAGGGAATCAGACCATGAGCTTAACATTTGGAAACCATACCTTGTATAACACAGATCATAAACATGATCCATGTAATAAATATATATATTTAATAATACATTAATCATAAATGAAATCATTAAACATGATCCCTAAGATCACAACATAAACATATGAATGTTTTAAAAATATCATATTATAATATGTTGAACATGTATAAATTAAAAAGGTTCATTTATTAGGTCATGTACATGAAGTCAGACCCTCACATAAACTCATGAACATGATATCTAGTAACACACATAATATTATTGACATGAAATCCAAGACCATGTATAATATTTTGAACATGAAATCAGGTCCACATATAAGATAACTAACTAATTATTTATCTATCTTTACCCAATTCATTTGATATCAATAACGTGCTCAACCAAATTCGATTTATAAAATAACCACCAATACTTGGTTTATTATATAACCGACCAGACTTATTTTATAATGTAACCACCCATTCTTGGTTATAACGAAAAAATATCCTTTGGTTTATAATATAACCACCCATCACATAATAATAACCATACATATGTGTTCCACAACATCTGAAAACATTCATCATATCATCACATCGTAAACCGTGAAATGGAAACATGTTTCATAAAAATTTCATCATCATAATCATTAACCATATTGAGAAATAATAAGGATGGTACCATTAGATAATATCACCAGTAAAACAAAAGTGGCACCAAATCTTTTTGTTTTTTATGAATATAAATTCCATAAAAAGATCATTAAAACATTTTTCAGGAAAATATTATTTATATTTTTAAATCACTTATTTAAAATCTAAAAATTTCCCAAAAATTAAAGAAAACATTTTATTTCAAAATAACATTTTAAATATTTAATGTATTCATTAAATCATTTACTATCCATGAAGGTGTAAAATACAATTCATGACATAGAATTTAAATCAAATATTTCTTTACCATTTTTGGTAACAACACAAAAGTACCTTATTTTTGGAAAATATCAACTATATTCCTTTTAATTTTTTTTTTAAAATGTTAAAAAATTGTAAAATTACTATAAAAAATCTTTGAAAAATGGTAAAAACATTCTTTAAAGCATTTTTATAAAACATGGACAAGAAAGAGAAAGGATTTTCGATCGAAGAAAGAAATCAAGTTGATTTTCCTTAAAAAAATTTTTATTGTCTTTAGTTATTAAAGAGAGTAAAATGAGATGAAAACAAGTATTATCATGAAATATATCGAGTGTAATAAAATTCTTGACTAATTCTAGAGGTAACTCAAAATGTTTCATCATTGGAGTCATAGTCATAAAAAACATGATAAACAAAGAGATTAAAATAGAAAACCCTTACCACTTTGGAAATAATTGAATCACATTCCCAATGAATGAAATAGCCTTATATGGATATTTAAACCCCCATATATTTATAATAATAATAATAAAATACGTTCGTGTGAGGTATATACACCACATAAAATAAATAAGGTGTGAATATGGCATGTATCGATAGGAAATAAAAAGTGAGATGAAAATCCCTTATAGGTTTTATAACTTTTGAATCATTAAAATAATGAAAGAATAAAATTAAATGAAATTTTAAATATCATGAAAATAAATAATTTCATGATATAACATGCTAATGGTTAATCATATACAAATCAAAAAATAAACAAGTTGTTAATATGGCATAAGTCTCCTAGAAATAAAAGTGAGAATAAAAATCCCTTAACACTTTGGTAACTTTGGAATCATAAGCCCCATGAAAGAATAAAATGAAACAACACATTAAATAGAAATAAAATAAATAAATAAATGACCAAAATTTTAAAATGGTATGTATATTATCCTCATAAAAGATGATAGGTGCATAATATAACTTATATCCCAAAGAGAACCATTTTAGAAAAAAATCTCTTACCTTAAGTATCAAATTTATTTTTACAAGTTAAAAAATCATGTATAATAATTATATATTTATTATTAATATAATAACTAAAAATAATCATATATATAATACCATATATTACTTATTCATAACCTTTTATCATCCGTTCATTAAATTTTTTTTACTAAAAACTCGATTTCAGGAGATAACTGCCTTGTTTTTCAGGTATTTTGGGTTCTATAGACTTAGTCCTTTTACTTTCTCATGTTCAAATAACCTAAATAATATAAATAATGATATAAATTTAATATATATTTATTATTTAAATATATATAGTTTCTCATAAATATTAGATATGAAAAAACCGATTAAACTGTTCATAAAGATGGGGGACCATATGTACACATGAACATTGATTCCATTTTTTAAAAGAATAAAATTAAATAAAGGAAAATAATAAGTAAAAATTAAAGAATAATTATTATATAATTTATATAATATATATTATAAAAAATATATAATTATTTCCATCCATGTAAAATTTAAATTAAAAACACCTCATGCCAGTTTACGAGGTGGTGGTCCACCATACACAAGTGCAACGTTATTGTTTCGCAACAGGGTACGAGGTAAGAAGTTATATGTGATATTATAATCAAATAAATATGGCTAGTTCATATATGTCACATAAATACTTTAAATTCATCATTCTATCAATCATTGATAATCAGTGATAGAAAACGAACAACATCAGCTCATGAGGCAGTAGTTCTCCATACATAGGATCAACGGTTATGTTTCCCATTTGATGGAAGAGGATATGGATATAGGGTATAAAATTATAATAATAACATATAATAATATGGGTTCTAATGATGTTATTATATAATCATATATTACTAATATTTGATGTAGGTGGAAGAAGAAATAAAATAAAAACACTGAGTTAAGAGGGATACCTCTTATTTAGAGAATATATTTAGGATTGAACCTAAATCCTTATTATGATGGATTACTAATAAATATAACAAATATTGGAATTTGGGATAGAATTAAATATGTTATTTTGGTAGTTATTTTCCAAAAAAACGTATTTTAAGTGTGAATAAGAGTGGAGAGGGGTGCCTTTTTATAGATGGGAAATATGACACGCTTGAAATTTTTGGAAAGAAAAAGATATATACATGTTTTACAAATGTCAAAAGGCTAAAAAATGGATCATTCATGAACTTTATATTACAAAGGTTGAAATATTTCAATAAAATATGAATTGGTAATGTTTTTAAGCACTATTAGTACTTATATTTTATGATTCACCTCTAGTCAACATGTTTTAACATTAAACATAGTAATTAGTTTTTTCTATTTTTACTATTATTTTTTACCACAAATAAAGTTGTAATTTTTATATAATTTTTATTAGTTTTATTCAAAATATTCTATAAATTTTTTCAAAATCAATTCACTTATTTGGAAGAATCTAATTAAAAATTAAACCCATATATGCGATAAGAATAGAGTTTTCTAATGAAAAATATTTCAAATGTATAAAAAGTTTTTATTTAAAAATTTAACATGTAATTAATTAAAATGAAATTAATTGTATTAATAAAAATTTATTTTAACTAATTTTACTTTTATAAAAATTTAAATAAAATTTTAGCTTTCTAAACACTATAAATAAAAAGGAAGTTTAAAAAATTATTATTTTTCCCTATTCATCAAAAAATTATACTTTTCAAAAAATTCAAAAAAATTCAACCTAATTTAGTTTTCACGTGTTAATTCTAAAAAATTATGTTAATTATTTCAAATAAATTTTAAAAAATTGGAAAAAAAAATATTTTTACAATTTCTTCACAAAACACAATGAAAATATTTTTTTAGAGGAAATGTAATTTATAAGTGTATAAAGAATTTACTAAAAATTAATTTTTTACTTATCAATTTATTTTATTTATCTAAAACCATTATAAATAATTTTAAAAATTAATTATTCTTATTCATAACACCATGTTTAGTAATTAGTTTATAATGGTCGTATTTAAATAGTAATATTAAAAGTATATTTCATTTCATTTAAACTCAGTGTTGCATGTAACACAAGCTGGAAAATCAATTAAATTTATCTGATAATAAATATTTTATAAAATTATAGGATGTTACACCTAACATTACTAAGTTTATGGGACCTCATATCCTTATGCTTTATTATTTACGAAACCAATCGTATCTAATATTGCAATATCCAATAGGGGTATCTATGTCACATACCCTATAGCATGGTAAAACCCATCTGATGGAACAAAAACCATATAATCCATATCAAAGTGATGTTTAATAGTAAGTGGGGTAATATAATTCTAGAGAGATATACCATTTTCTTTATAGTATTTGACTTAGGTTCCCACATAAACACCCTCGGTTCCCATGTTTTAAATTTTTTCCAAGAATTTCAATTCTATAAAAAAACTGTTTAGTTTTAAAGGGTAATTTCATAAAATACATAATGTGAAACCTATAATTACCTATAAAAACATGATTTTCATGTTTATTCTATCACCAATATCCAAAGAAGATGATTTTATGAAATCATATCATTTATAAAATAGTCCTTAATATAGAAATATAATAATTAAACAATTAAAATCACACTTTTAAAAATAATTAAGCACCTATAGTTCCTTTATCAAAAGTATCTCATGAAACCACATACCTTAATATGATGAAATCACTTGAAAATGGTAAGAATTCGCAAAAGAGGAATTATGAAATGCCTAAAGACAAATACCCATTACTTAAATTTTAATCAAGGATGTCCCTTGGTTATCGTGGTCCTATGGAAGAATGAAGATCATTAATTACCAGGGAAAGAGAACAATGGAAGGAGGAATAACCAATTAATTAGATATTCCTTGAAAAATATATTTGAGGCCCACTAAAATCCAATCCAAAGTATGATATGAGAGGGGGTTTTATGTGTACAATCCTAGATATTTTTAATGGAGTAAGAAAGAGGTGATAAAATGATTGAAATGAGTGGGGGGTAGCTTTGTAATTTTATATTATAATGAACATTGGAAAGCTAACTTATTTGGACACACGGTTTACTAAACTATTCTCTAATATTTAAGATGACACTCGACACACCAAGTGGAGCCTCAAGGTTTGGTAACCCACAAAAAAATATGAAAGAACCTCTGGGATGTGATGTAAGTTCTTCATGGATTAGTCGCATCATTTTCATAATTGTGTGAAATGGAAAAATTTCACATTTTTAGTAATTTTCAAATGAAATAGACCATTAAATTATAGGGAATACAAATAATAATAAAATAATAAAATTTATACCTAAAATAACATTGTGGGTGTCATAAAGAGGATATACATAACTACCACATCCAAAGAAAGATCTAATTTTCCTTACATTAATTTAAAACATTGATTAAGAATACAAACCATCCATTTCACAAGTGAAATATCTCTTCTAGATTCTAGATTCACCTATCATCAACATAAAAAAAGTTATTTAACTAATATAAAAAGGATCGATCCTAGATAAAACCATTTAAAAATAGTGAGGTAGGGATATTTTTCATCCCTTTAATCTATTGAATTTTAAAATACTAGTATATAATAACTCTAAAGTACCTTAAGAATATCTATTTAGATCTTATAACTAAAAGAAATCAATAATCACTAGATCATTTGAGTTTTCAAATATTGAAGATCAATTTCACATCCCAACTAGAATGTATTCCGAGGAATAATTCTACTAGAATGAATATTTCCCATGGTTTTGTTCTATTGGAATGGTGAGTCCTACTATATATCTCTCTATCATTTATAATTATCAAAATGAGAGATAAATGGATGAGAAAAATATCATTTTTTGAAAATTACCCTTTTAACAAAACTGATACACATAATATAGGTGGTAAAAGAAATGAAGAACTTCCTTAGACATCATCCAACAAACTTCCAGAAACTAAATTACTTCTTCCAAAACAATATAATACATGAGCAATATATAAAAAAGTTATGTAAAAAATATTGATAACTCTTTAATACATTAAAGGAAATAGTAATTGGGAACACATATGAACTGAATGAAGACCCAATAAAGATGAAAACTAGGGTACCCCAATTTTTTTCAATTTATCTTCTAACTTATCAGTTACAAACAATACCATAGAATACTCTCAAGATTTGGGCTGGTTTAGTAGCTTATTTCTCTATAATTTGGTAAATGAAAATAAACTATAATGATAATATAGGCATAAAAATTAATTATATTTTTCATTATATTCTAAAAATTGGGCGTCGATTGACTAATATTCGATCACTAAAAACATATAAAAGGATTTACCATTACCAAAACATAAATGAGAGCCTGTAAAGATAGTTATTAATTATCATTATATTCCTACCTTGGCTCTTATTTCTTTCCCTTCTCACTGGTTAGGCCATCTTTACACTTACCAGATTATAATGAAGTATTGACCACCACAGGTTGTCTTACAAAAATTATAGCAACAAGGATCTCTTATATACTTTATTTAATGATATTAAAAATCAAGATCAACAAAATACAACCTATAATTCTAATGGTCATGTATCTCTATGAGATTAGAAATATAATAAAACAACATAAGCATAAGTGACATAATATTTATTTTTGTATCCATAATGTACTCTTAAATCACATTGAACTCCTTTTACTACATATGATATCATACTGAATATATAGATGTTAGGTGTGATCTATGATGTCAAGTAATTGAGAAAACATGATAGAAACATATAACTTCAGAGACAAGGGGTGTAACATGATATGATAAATTTAATGATAATATATCATAAAACATAATCCTATCATATGGAGAATAATATCATAATATCATGAAATCATAATATTGTGACAATAACATAAAACAGTAATCCTAAGTATAAGTCAATTCTCTCTCCTAAGAAAAATATCATAGTAAGATTGGATAACTTATAATACACTATACAAGGTATTTCATAAAATGAAAACATTACCCAATGCATTGGGGTTATGTATAATTACTGGACCACCTGTCCAATTAATAACATGTAAATGATTTTTTTTCAACATAAAGAAGTCATACTTAAAGTAAAAGAATAGGAAAACCCATAAAAAAAAGATAGGATGTAATATTTTATCTTAAGGAATATCTAAATGAAATATCAAATATATTCCCATGAAAAGAAAGGAGTTAAATAAATTTTGTTTATTTATAACTAATTAAAGAATAATAGGTCATGAAAATGAATTTAAACACAATGAAATTAATAAAATGGAGTGGATAAGTATGTTTGGAAATGAACCTCTTAAGAGAGTTGTTTTAAGGAAGTATTAATTAATATTTGAAGGTGGTAAGTGGAGAAATGTTTCCTTAAAACCAAATGGTTTCCAAAAAATATTAAAAAAATTCATGGAAGGGAAGAAACCATAAATATTTCTACATTAAAATGAGTAAATATTAGAAAAGTTCTTTCTAATAAAGTTTCTATTAGAGATAAAACTTAGAATGGAACTTAAAAAACATCCCTAACCCTATAAAAGAAAAGGAAAAAATATTATCATATGTGTTGGACACATATATAAAAAAGTAGAATATTTTTATTATGATAATATTTTGGTAAAATGATCTAGAAATAGGAATTATAACCCAAAGAAAAATGATTGTTTAGAGAGATCCCTTAGCTCAGGTACCAAATTTCTTGGTATGTGTGTCGAATTTCCCAAATAATCAAATGAAATTTATTAATTAATTGAATCTGAACATTTTATAGGTATATTTGATTTAATATTATTCAATTAAGTTTACATATAATGATTTCATTGAGATTTATTTCTTATGTTCATAATCCCAAAGATGTTTGTTTCATGGTTTCGTGGTGGCATTAGTTTATATATAATAAATTATATTCATAGGAAATGAGTCTATAACTATAGACGTCATGAACCAGATCTGGTCGACAAAAAAAACTAACATCTGACCTAGTCCGTGGTAAGGCCTAAAATGAATTCCTGATTACCATGGTCTGGCACAAGATCTTGGGTATGATGAAGTAAAATTTGGGAACAATTTAATACCATTTATAAACAAAAAACAACAACTTTAATAAATAAACCGAATCTAAAAATTTAATCCAAAAAAGCCTTTAATAAAAATTCAGAATTGAAATAAGTGGTTTTATAGAAATCTCAAAAGAGACACAAATCAAAATTATCAACAAAAAAAAGAATGACTTACACAAGGCAAGGGGTCATCATCCCCAATCCTTCTCCACAACACCACACTCAGGATGGAAGCTAACAACTCAAACCATCAATTTTGAAAGCTTTACCCAAACCCACGACAAATATTTCAGAGCCTAATTACACCCAATGGTTTTATTAGAGTGTGAGACCCACCCAAGAGATGTACTATGTGATAAAAATTATAAAACATAATGGTTTTAGGTTTTTATAAACAGGAAATTACATAAGAAATTTTTAATGGATGCAACTTTTAATGAAAATAGTTTTCAAGTGGGAATCATTAAATAATGAACACTTTTAATGAAAATTCACATGATATTGAATTTTTTATCACATACACACTGTACTCCAATGATAAGTACAAAATAACAAATGAGAAATAATCATTAGAACACCCCTAGGCACTGGTTAGTTGTGAGGCCTAGGTACCTCATATCTCGGTGAAAAGTAACTATAAAAAATATTCATTCTTGTGCATGAGCCACTAGTAGGGGAATGAACCATAACATGGTGGTCCCAAAAATTATTATCATAGTTTAGTTAGTGTTTTCATCCTAAAAATTTCTATGTGAAATAGGGATGAAACCACTCTAGATCACTAGTATATTAGTACACATTTGCACACCTAGATACCAGGGTTTCCCTTTTTGTGATCAAACAAGTTACACATATTCTAAAAAATAATTGAACATAGAAATTAAACTTAAAAATAATAAAAACATCAAAAATAACACAAAAAAGACACAAAATACCCTGTTTTCACATTCAAATTCATTTTAACATCATACTCACACCAAAACAGCCGAAAAACATGTCCTGTACCATTCTTGCAATCTAATAAATCATGAAAAAATTTATAAAATATTCTCAAAACAATTGAAATAATAAATCACCACTTTCTATTTCAATAACCCATTTTAAGAACATACACACTCCAAAAATGTACTTAAACACCTTTTTCACACATTATGTAACTCAATAAACCATTTGAGATTTTTATAAAACAACTTCAAGGAGTATAACAAGATTTTGCACATAAAACCCATTAAAAACCCTATTTTAAGGCCAAAAGAACACCAAAACTCTAAAAAACTAGATTTGGAAGCCCAAAAAACATTTAATAAACTAGTTTCATATGATATAAGATGACCCCAAGTGATACCACAAGAGTTTCATAAGAAAAAGCCCCATTTCAAGAAAACAATGTAACTTAAAAATTAAACACTTAACCAATTCCATCAAAAATAGATTTATCATCACAAAATCATATAAGGAACATTATAAATAATTAAATCAATAAATCTAACTCATCATGAAATTCTAACACATGGAATCACCTACCATTTGTGTCAAAACCCCCAAATTGTATTGTGAAACTTCAACCGCACAACCTCTACACCACAAGGAAATAAAAATGTACATTAATCCAAGAAAATTGAACAAAGAAACACAAAAAAATAAATCCTAGGTATGAAAACCTAGTTACTAGACATTTCAAACATCAAGGAAGAGGGAAGAAACCCAATGGAGAATGGAAGAAACAAGAGAGGGATTCACTTACTTGAGAAACTATGAAGAAATTTCCCAAAATACACCAATAATTGAATCTTAAAGCATCCAAAATTGAAAGGTATGTTCTAAAAATCCTCATTACGTTGAGTGGGGACTAAAATGAGGGTAAAGGAGTAAAAAATAAATTATTTATGAAAGAATCAGATTACCTTTGCAAATCTGGATGATTTAAAAAACTTGGATAAAATTTTCTATAATCCATGTTAAATACGAGCTCTAAAGAGGGTAAAAGGAACATGGGGGTGTGCCTAAGGTTTTTGGTCTCGAGTGAGAGGTGGAATTACAGAAAAATGTTAAAAAATTAATGACATATAAAATAAATATAATATTTTTTTAAATATAGAAATGGGACCATGGGTTGGGCCAATGACTAAATAAGTCAACCAAATCCACCATGATTACAAGTTCCTAAGGGGTCCAAATGGATCTGGTGTCCTTCATAGGTCAGAAGAGGAAAAGTGGGAAGTTTAATGGGTGAAAAAATTTAAAAAAATGAATGACTTATAAAAGATAAAATTTTTATTTTTAAATTTGGAAATGGGCTCACGGTTTAGCCTAAATCATTATGAAACCACCCCAATAAACGTAGCCCACAAAATGTTCGACTAGGAGTGTCACGAATTCAATTACAAAACACATCATCCTTATAACTTCAATTTTAAAAAATAAAATGCCAAATACCATCCAATACCTCCATGACCAATGAAATAGATCAAGAACACCCAAGACACCAAATCTAATCCCGGAACACCTAAAAACCAAGAGAAAACTTTGAACCGAAACAATTTTCAAAAAAAATCATGGAATTGAAGATCTAGGTGTGAAAATTCTCACCACCATAAATCTTTCTTCCCATGTAAATCCATATAAATTCCAAATGCAAAAAAACAAAACCCAGCTGATAGACCAAGACTGACTTCCTTGCTAAGTTCATCCAACCCCAAAAGGCCAAAACACCTCGAATTGATCAATCAAAGTAAGAGATACTATCACCAACCAAATTTTTTGCCACTTACATAAAATTATCAAACAGATTCATAAAAAATCCCAAGATAAAAACACCTTAACCACTTACAGATTAAGATCATGAAATTTACCTGAAACGAAAGACGAATTCAACAAGGGTTCTCATAGACCTACCTCAACAGAACCATTGGGAATGCTCCAGTCCCAACGCTTTTCCAGGAAAGAAGTTGGTGGTTGGATATCCCCCAAATGATACTACCTATCACCATACCAACACCATGGACATATCTGATTTAACCCAACATGGGGAGGTCTTTATGGACTCCCCACCATATGAGACAACTTAATTTTACGAGATAAAATCAGGACGCCAAAAGGGGGAGGCATGAACAAAATCCCTCGCATAAGTGTTAGAATTACACTAGACTCATTACAAATGAAGTTACCTGAAACCCATGGTGGGTATCCCAACCATAAAAAGAAACCATATTAACTGACTAGAATGGGCAAACATAAAATGGACCCCAACTTTTAATGAACTAGCACGGCCACACGGTTAGTCTGCAGGGTTTCCCAAACCATGTGTAGACTGTGCGGTCACCTCTACCAGATGGGACCCAACCACACGCTTACCTAAGACAAGGCGCATGGACATGCTAAGTCTATGGAAGAGTTTTTTTCTCCTACCGCATGGTTTCCTAGGATGGGTCATGGTTAGTACTAACTGTGTGCAAACTATGTGTTTCAATTAGCCTATCCTAAATTACATACTTTTCTCTAAAAACACAAAGGAAACCCAAGGGGGGGTACATGAACTCAAAAAATTCTCAACACTGACCAAACACCCCCCCCAAATGAGGATATTCGAGGGAATGTCCCATCTAACAGGTGTCACAACCACATCTGAAAACACACAACTAACCTTTCATCCCATGATGTCCATAACCAAGACCTAGGCTGAATCACCAAAAAGACCCCATAAGGTCCTATAAACAAATTCCTACACCCAATGAGACACCTAACCTGAAATTTTACTAAAATAAGGTCTTAGAAGATGAAAACACATCACCCCTTGTTTCTTAGGATGGGAAACAATATAAATATAGGACCCATAAAAACACCATCCTCTAAAATAGAGGAATTCAGAATTTTCTAAAGTGAGACACACTTAGACAAAACAGAGACTCTCAGATGATTTAATATCCTTCACTATTACTGTCAAACAAACACACGACATCTCAATGCATCAACAAACATGACCATTGTGACATATAGAAACAACCCCAGGATAGGGACTTTATGTTGAGTCCCAAACAACACAGGATTCCTACCAACAGCCACAAAAACCTCTCTTGACCTTGTTTTCCACACTGGTGGCCTAACATGAACCCTTTATCCAAAGAGACTAATGAAGGACCCATATTCCCTCTTAAACAACATCTTTCACTGACAACCTCAGACTACTTTCACGTTTGACGATCAAGAAACTCAAAAAACTAAGGTCTATTACATCCTTCCACAACCACTCTCCCTCTATAAGGGGATACTCATGACTGAAAATGTAGAGGGGTAGACTCAATATCCAAAACTCAAGAAAAAAGTCCTTATGTTGATCAACTATAGGATCTTTCAATGGAGAATCACCCTAGGTAGCACTTCAATCATGAATTATGTCTTTATAGGGGAATAACCTAGCCAACAAGACAACCAAAAGACTCAATAATGTAGGTCCCCTGGTAAAAACAAACCACAAAATAAAAACCAAACACACGTGGAGAACAACCACAAGGTATTCTCGAAACATTTATCAAAAGATACCACTGGACAACACATTAACCCAACTCACTGGTGAAACAAAACCCCGATTCATAATTTAAACAAGAGTCTCGAACTCAAAATATCCCACAACCAAAAATCCCAAAAGAACATAAAACATACCACCCAAACATCAGTTTTAAAAACATTAAATTTTCCATAAGAAACATTTCTTTGAAAATAAATGGGATTGGTGGTTAGAACATTCACCAATGGTACCTCATGGGCCTCACACATGCATGTTTATATGACACATTGAGCGCCCTCCACATATCCTCCCCATAAATCATCTTGTCATTCCATTAACCATAACTATTTCCATATGAACCCATGCATGTGATCTCTTATAGAAATACCAAGGGTTAAAATAAAAATTATTTCAACTTTCAAAAACCAAGACATTAAACTGACACTTCTTTTTTTCAAAACTTCTACCCAAAAAATGAAGACCCAATTTAAATCATACAAATATTTTTAGAAAAGCGCCAACTATTCAAATAAAAAATCACTTTCATGTCACACACATTAGTTTCAAAACATCTCAACCCATTTCAAGACACTTTTGGTTTTATGAAAAACTCCATTTAACCCATACCCACTCATTTAAAAACTCATTTATCCTCATTTAAATCAAGTTCCCCAAAAACTCAGGAAAATATTTTTTTTCAATCCCTTTAATAACCAATTCAAAATACATATCCAAAACCCCCACATAAATTCTAGAAGAATTAATTAAATTTCGAAACCTTTTCAATGTTTTAGAAAATTCAACTGAAAATATATTTTCAAACCCCCCTTTAACATAATCAATACTTTAAAAAGTGGTGTAAACACACCATTTACCCTTTCAAAAAAAATTTGAAATTTCATTTCTAACATTTATTAAATAAAACCTTTTCTGCTTCACTATAATGTAATTTCACAGAAATTCATACTTCATAAATTCAATTCATCATTTTTTTCTTTAAAACTTGGTTTCCAAAATTCTAAAATAAGAATACATAAGACAATGATAGGGGAAATTAGTGCTGGTGGGTGGCATTGACATATGGTTGGTAGTGATATGCCAATCACTTCACCATCACAGAGAGTTTTCTATGGAAATATACATATCTTCACACGGCTTTCTAGGCCCTGTGATCTCACTGAGACCGTTAACCCAACTCTCTTTTCATTTCCCCAATCATCGATGAATCATGCGAAAAAAAACTCAAGTAATACCAAACTTCCCTTGGTGACATGAATCCTACCACGAGGTGTGATGCCCTGGCACATTACATAAAATTGGAATGTAATGTATCGAAAATACTAGCTCCAACCTACCCAGAGTTCTTCCCAAAAGAACATGACCCAAAAATATTGAAACTCCATATGATTCCATTTTTGTCACGAGCCGGATTTGGTCTCCATCAAAATAGACACCCAACCCGGTCTATGGTAAGTCCCAAAGGGTGTTCCTGATCCCCATAGGCTGGTATAAGGTCCATGGTATGATAAAGTTAATTTTAGTAATGATTTACCTATATTTATAAACATAAAACAAAAACCACAATAAATAAACTGAATCTGAAAATTTAATCCAAACAAGTCTTTAATAAACAATCAAAATTGAAATACATGATTTTAGAAAAATCCCAAGAGGGAAACAACTAAAAAGTATCTGAAAAAACCCAAGAACTTCCAAAAGGCAAGGTTTTGTCATCCCTAAGCCTTCTCTACAACACCGCACTGATGATTAAGGCTAACAACCCAAACCACCGATTCTGAAAGCTTTACCCAAAATGATGAAAAGGAATTCAAAGCCTATTTACACCCAAAGGTGTAAGTAGGGTGTGAGACTAATCCCAATAGCATTAAAAAAAATAGATTCCATGTGATAAACAATATAATACAAAAAAAAGTAAGTTTTTATAAATAGGAAATGCCATAAACAATTTTTAAAGGATGCAACATTCAATGAAAATAGTTTTCAGGTGGAAAAATTTAAAGAATGAACAGTTTTAAAGAAAATGCACATGCTACTGAATTTTATAGCCCAATCACTCCATATTTTGATGGTAAGTACAAAATATATAACGATCACTAATCATGGGACCACTCCTAGGCACAAGTTAGTTGTGTGACCTAGGTACCTCATATCTCAGTGAAAAGTAACCATAAAAAATATATGTTATCATGAACGAGCAACTAGTAGGGTAATTACCCATAACCTAGTGGTCTGCAACATCATCATCATAGTTTAGTTAGTGTTTTCATTGTCAAACTTTCAACATGAAATAGGGACAAAACCACTTTGGATCACTAGAATACTAGTATACGTCCGTCAACCAAGATACTTGGGTTTCCCTTTTTATTATAAAATAAGTTCCATATTTTATAAAATTCCATTTAAATATCATACACATATCAAACATCCCACACACAAGCCACAAAAAAACCTCTTTTCACATTCAAATTCATTTTACCATCATACTCACTCTAAAACAGCCCATAAACATGTCCTGCACCTTTCTCGCAATTTAATAAATCATTCCACAATTTACAAAATATTATAAAAAAGTTTGAAATAAAAAATAATCACTTTATCTTTGAATAACCCATTTTAAGAACATACACACTCCAAAATAGTACCTCAAAATCTTTTTCACACTTTATGTAACTCAATAAACCATTTGAGATTTTTATAAAACAACTTCAAGAAGCATAACAAGATTTTGCACATAAAACCCATTCAAAACCTCTATTTCAAGGAAAATATCACACCAAAACCCTACAAAACTATATTTTGAGTCCCAATACACATTAAATAAACAAGTTTCATATGTTATAATATGACCCCAAATGATACCACAAGAGTTAGACATGAAAAAAATTCATTTTCAAGAAAAAAATGTACCTTTAAAATTAAACACTTAAACAATTACATCAAAAATAGATTTCTCATCACCAAAAAATATATATGAAACATGATAAATAATTAAATCAATAAATATAACTCATAATGAAATTCTTACACATGGAATCACCTACCATTTGTGTCAAAACCCCCAAATTGTTTTCTGAAACTTCATCCGCACAAACTCCGCACCACAAGGGAATAAAAATGAACCCTAATCCAAGAATATTTAACCAATAAACTCAAAAATAAACCCTAGATATGAAACCCTAGTTACTGGATATTTGAAACATCAAGAAATAGGGAAGAAACCCAAATGAAATGGGAGAAACAAGAGAGGTATTCACTTACGTCAGAAACTTTGCAGAAATTGCCCACAATTCCCCAATAATTGAATCTCCAAGAATCCAAAATTTAAAGGTATGTTCTAATAAGTTTGAGTAAATTGAGTGAGGACTAAAATTGGGGTAAATGAGTAAAAAACAAATGATATATGAAATAAACAAATAACCTTTTATAATTAGAATGATTTGATAAACTTAGAGAAAATTCGCCATAATCCATGATAAATATGAGCTCCAAAGAGGAAAAATGGAATGTGGGGGTGTGCCTCGGATATTAGCGCTCAAGTGAGAGGTGGAATTACAAAAAATGTTAAAAAATAAATGATATATAAAAGAAATAAAATATTTTTTTTAAAACTAGAAATGAGCTCATGGGTTGGATCAATGCTTGAATAATTCACCCAAATCCACCATGATTATGAGTTCCTAAGGGGTCCAAATGGATATGGTATATTGAATAGGTCAGGGGAGGCCAAGTGGGAAGTTTAATGGGTGAAAAATGTTAAAAAAATAATGACTTACAAAAGAAACAAATTTTATTTTTAAATCTGGAAATGGGCTCACGGTTTGGCCCCATTCTTGATGAAACCACCCCAATAAACATACCCCACAAAAGGTTACACTAGGAGTGTAAAAAATTCAATTCCAAGAAACCTAATACTTATAACTTCCCATTAAAAAAAGGCAGTTCCAAATACCATCCATTACTTCCAAGACTGATGATTTAGATCAATAACACTTGAGACACTAAATTTAATCCTAGAACACCCAGAAACCAAGAGAAAACTAAGAACCGAAAAAATATTCGAAACAAATCATGGAATTGAATATCTAGGTGTGAAAATAGAAGTGTAATATTATAGAGTTAATGGGTTTCTATATTTTTATAAGGTTAATAATATCTAATATTATTCATAAATAAGAATGACTCATAGAGTAGACATGTTATTTTTATATAAAAAGTTCATTTAGGTAGTTTTTCTAACCATGATGTTCTCATTGGTTCCATTTAACTTTATGAGTATTTATCCATTCTATAAAATGAAAAAAAATATAATATAATTATTTATATCATTTTTATCCATAATATGTGTGCATTACAACCATCCATGAAGGAATTGATTAAAAATCAAATACATCATATGTAGAGGTAGTGAACTAACTAAAATATGATTGATGATTTCATTTTTAAAATTAATGGAAGTTAAATAATTTATATCCCATGAAAAAAGAAAATTTTAAGTTTATTTATTATTTTTATTTCATTTTTTCTAGATTATTGGAATAAATTTAGGGGAGGTGGAAGAAGAAAAGAATTTGATAGTGTTTGGTTAAGAACCATACATCTTATTTTGGATGTATTCTATTATATTAAACCTTAGGGATTTCTAGAATGGATATTAGTTGAGAATAGAACATATAGGACATGAGAAATATATATTTGGAAATATGTTTTATATTTTGGGAGAGATAAGTTGTTTTTAAAGTGAAAATAAATGAGTGGAGGAGGGTGATATTTATAAGGGGAGGCAAGGTGTGGTTTTGAATATAGTATACATTAGTTTATTATTTCTTATTAAGGTTACCAACTATGTTTATTTTTGTGACTATATAAAATTATTTGTGCATGTGAGGTTGAGTTAATGGTTTTATAAATAATTCCATATGTAATTAGTCATGTATTTAACTTATTATGTAAAATACCACATTTTATTGTATTTTACTATTCACTAATAAATAGATATTTCCATAAAAATACAAAATAAATTTCCCTAGGACAATTTCAATAAGATATCTTAAAAAAATTAATCCATTTTGTTAAAATCATTCTATAAATAAAAGAATTTTAATTTTCAAGTGGAATCTTAATTTATTGATAAATGTTAATTAATATGTAATTTTAAATTTCAAACACTTGGATTAATTAACAATGATTTCATTATATCATGTTATCCTTGATATAAAAATAATTAGTATTCTATAAAACCATTTTAAATAAAAATATTTATTTAATATTCTAAGAAATGTATTTTAACAAAAATAAAACATACTTATTTTCCAAAAAAAAATTATGTTTTTATCAAATATCCATTTAATTATAATAAACACTTCTATTTAATTATTTTCTAAAAAAATTTAATATATTTTTATTTTATAAGATACTCAATATATTATTTTTTTACTCCATCAATCTGGTTACTATTATAATGGTCATGTTAATATTCATAATAGTTACGTTACTTTTCTAAGGATTATATTTCACACGGTCATATGGGTTTCCTACACTCTAAAAATTCATTATATTTCTATTATTCATCATCCACTTATAAATATCTCAAGTTTATATTCTTCATTTTAAATAATTATGATTACTTTAAAAATATTATGTATCATTTTTATGGTATTTTCCCTGATTGTGATTATTCTAAGAGACCGATATGATCCAAATTTCCCTATTCTAGTTATTTTAATTTTCTCTATTTACTGAAACAATATAAAAGTTTCAGTTTTCATAGGTATATTTATTCTTTGGATGTAAACATAATTCTATATAATAATGTTTTTTAAATTTTCATTATGTGGTGAATGTGTTTTATATTATACAACATTACCAAATGTTATACACCAATATATATATTCATAACAGAAATTTCATTCATAAATGTCTATGTCATTAATTTCTTCCCCCATTAGAACAATCTCTCTTAAAATTTCATTATAAATAATAAGGCTAAAACAGTTCAGGATACTTATGTTTCATTGATTCCAAAGGTTTCCATACTACTTATTTGGGATTATGGTTTTACCAAAGCACTTTGAAAAGTTTAGTTGTTTTTTTGCATAAAAAATTGTCTCTTTGATCCAAGAACTTCACTGAATACTTCTCATGAGAGTGATCATAATCCAACTATAATACCTATATATTTAGTACATGTGAGAGATATAGTATGTAATTCATTTAGAGGGATACTAGGAACACATAATGCACTCGAGATAGGTTTCATGGGAGTGCTAGTCTATAGGCCACAACTTCAATGTAATCAAGAATCCCAAAAGTCCAATGTATCTCGGAAAAAGTTTAACCTTCTTAAAAAACATCATGATTATCATCCATTGAAATATGTGAATGGAAACATCATTACTGACTTAAAAATCCTAGCATCATTGATGATTGTATAACAACACTCTTTTATCCACTCTATGCTGCTTTGATGTGCCACTGAATAACCATGACCATTTTTCCATTTCGCCAACCAGTTCATGTCCCAATAAACATACATTCAAAAACAAACTTCCAATAGTTAGTTGTTATATATCTCTTCCTATAGTGGGATTAAAAATTATCCATTTGATTGATCAAGTGAAAGATATTATTATATGAGAACTATACCATAGGAAGATGTTTATTCCTTCTACCGTTGAAGTAAATAGAGAATTCTATTAGCATATCAAGAAGTTCCAAGATGGTCCTTTTAGATTGGATATTAGTTTTGGGGTTATATATCAAACTTAAGTTCAACCCTATGTTCAAATCATGTTGAGTACTTCTTCTGAACTTTTAGGTAAACATAATATCTCAATTAGATACAATTTATTTTTGTGTTCCATAAATCAACACCAATTCTCTAATGTATATATTTATAAGTTGATTGAGTGATATTACCTCTTTAATGGTGATGAAGTGAGAAGTATTTATAAGATTCCACACTACAACCCATGTGGAATTATATACTTTGGATGTATTTGGATATCCTAAAGAAAAATCAATTGTGACGCTCTCCCACTTCTATAATGGTATGGGAGATTGTTATATCATCCACTTGTAATTTTTCCACTCAGCCTTCACTTGTTGAAACACTAAGAACTTTGATGCATGTTAAATAATCTCATTCTTTATACTCTCCCACCAATAGTAATCTCAAAGATAATTATACATATTTTTTCTCCCTACGTAGATAAATATCGTTGATCTTTATGCCTCATTCAATGACTCCTCCATCTAATGATATGATGGTACATATAATATAGACACATATCACACAAATACATCTTCATCAATGTTGAACTATAATGAATTACCATTCCTTATAACATCCACATATTTTTTTCGCCACATAATTCCTTTAAGCTTTATTAATTTTCCCCAAAATGGATAGTTGAACAATTATTTAAGCAAGTTTTTATGTGTGTAAGAACCCAATTTTTATCTTCAATATGTATCATTTTATATTTTGTATAATTCTTTATCTTGGACTTAATACTGATTCCTAATGAAAATATAGAGGTAATGATGGGTGTTCAGATCCTGTTTGGAGATCGGGAGCCTGAAGGGTGTACGAATTCACATAGCCACATGGTTTGTAGAAACTATGTAACCCAACCTACAAAGTCCCTCATAACCATGTGGGCCTAGATTGTGAGCAGCAGGAGGCTACTCGATTAGAAGAAACCATACAGATTGGATTGTATGGCCATGTGGATGGTATAAAGTTTTTATCCAAGCCATTTCACATGGTTAGAGCATGTTTTCTCAGAATGTGAGTCCTAACTATGTAGTTTCCTTCTTGAGTAAGTTCCATGTGTGTGGTTGGTTCATGGTTTGGTCAACCATACAGCCAAACTATATGATCCAAGGATTTTAGGTAAAATTACCAAACTATGCTTAATGATTTTAAAGATTAAACCACCTTCTTGTCTTCTTATTTTCAACAGATGTGGGAATATTCTCCACCCATTGGTATACCATCTTTAAGACTAATCTAGGATATTCCATATCCCTTTTGTCTAGAGTTCGATTCAAATATTGTTGGTCTCACTGGATGCACACCAGTAAGATCTCGATTCCTTTTTATCCCTTTTTCATTCTTCTTCCCCTCGATGTTTCTATTTAATGTTGTCTCATATGACATATTTTCAAGGCATTGATATGTTCTCCAGATCTCTTACAATTTAGGAAAAATTAACGCCTGCCATTGTGTGAGGAGATTCATACGATCCTAAGGTATGTGGTCTATAACTCATCCCTTATGTTTCTTCATTTTATTAATTGTTATGTGTGTGTGTGCCGATTTTATTGGGTGTGGCATGTTGAATTCATTTTCCATTATTATATTCATTATAAAATTGTTCTAGAACCATTTTCATAAATTTTATTTATCATTGGAGTTTATGACCTCAACACTGACTACCCTTTGTAGGGTGTTTTCCAAGTTTATACTTTTGTAGATTATTAAGCATATCAGTTCCACCATTTGGGCGTGCCTTAACTCAACCTTGATTAATGGAGAGTGATTAATTAAATCAATGAAGTGCTAAGTATTGACCCTATTTATGGTAATCCCCCATTAATTAAATGAATTGTGAATTTTAAATGTCTAGAACACATATTCTTATACCTTGACCCTTCAATGGTAAGTGCTTCAGTTAATACATGAATCTCAAATGTAATTGGAAATTATATTTATATATATTAATTGGACTAATTAAATGTAATAGAATTACTTAGTTTAACATCCATATAATACATTTCCTTTATTAATGGATGGTATCAGAGTGAATATAATGAAATGAATATGGATTATAAGAAATAATAAATGGTTACATGTCCTTTAGCCTTATCACACTAATGAATGGCATGGAATGAACCCTTGAGATTATTAAATGAAATGATTATTATATGGACTTAAGTAATTAATTAATCAATTGTAAGGATCATATTGCAAATGTACCTTGACATCATTACAAGAGTGGTAAGACTCAAGCTAGCCTTGAATTTTTCAGGGAATTCCATGAGCACTCATGGACACCATTTTGACATAGGGATGCTAGTTTCCATGGTTGATACCCACCATGGAACCCAAAATTTATCTACTTTTGTATTCCTGATCAGACACCATAGTATCCCTTCAAAATTATTATGGGATGCCTCAGATACACTACTTTTATTTAGCATGATATCTACAAACATGAGGTTCCTTAGATACACCCTTGGGCATAGTCATTTCTCATCCTATTTTACCTTGGATGAATTTCTTGGACTCAGTTAGGATTAAATTATTTTATAATGCCTTTATAGATTCCCCTTGGATTACACTCTTACCCCTTGATGTAGGATATAGGTTATTACTGATTTAGCTTGACCCTTGATGTCAATGATGCCTTGGTTATTTCATTGGATCCTATTCATTATTAATATCAATATGATGCATTGTTATATCATGGATCCTTCTCTATTATTATCATTTTTTTCATTCTAGGTTTGGCTATACCTCATATAAAATTCAATATAAACTAGAACATAATTAATTGATGAAATGATTGAATGTTCTGAAACTAACTGAGGCTGAAGCAGGTACTTTGGTATTTGAATTACTATTCTACATTACTTTTATACATGAATTCTTACACACTGTTTCAATATATATTACATGGAGTGAATATTATAGATTCCATTGGTGGTTTCCTACTGAGAAGTATCTCACAACCAATCTTGTCCACCATTGCTACCCAGTAAGATTACATGTATGCAGGCATTTACAAAGAGAAGCATCCCACTTTTTACATTTGATTGTTTGCATGCATTATAATGGAGCTTGGTGGAAGATGACCGAGCTAGAGCTCAGGATGTTGGAGATAGTTTTTGGATTATTTTTTATTCTTTTTTAAAAAATATATTACCTGGTGCCTTCAATCCATGTTTTCTAGTTTTATATAAATCTGACATGTATCATCAAGTTTTGTATATTATAATCAATTGTTCATGTTTTTTTTATACTGTCTACTTCTATTGTTCCATCTATTTTCCTAATATGTTTCCACTATTTAATTTCCATCACTTATATCCACTATGCTACACTTTGTTAATGGGGGAATAGTTTCCCCATAGAAACACCCTAGGAACTCTCTACTAGTCACCAACCTCTAGCATTCAGGGAGATACGCTGGAGACCAAGTGGGAAACTTAGATCATGGAACCTTTGAGTGGAACAAGGGTTTGGGATGTCACAAGGGTGTATCAAAGGGGTTGATTCATTTCTTTACTATTTGGATACAAAAGACATGATATTAGGAACTCTTCATAAAATTCTTATAAGTCGTTCTTGGGCATAAATAACCCATGTTTAGGGTAAATACTGAGTTGCCTAAATAATAATTATTTTTTTCTTTTACTTATTATTATTGATATCCTCTCACCGTTGGGTGATACACATATTGTATGGTGGTTATTATTATTATTATTATTATTATTAATATTTATTAATTCTTTTACCCTAATCTTGATGATATGAGGATAAGGAGACTTGTAACATGCATCATCATAGGCACTTAGAATTCACATTAAATGCATATTCCATGTCATATAAGTGAATTTCACTTCTTAAATTTTCTTGTTTTTCTTATGATTATTGAGTAGTGCTATGGTAGTTATATTTTTTATATGAAATTACTTGGATATGATTGAGTTATTTCCTAATTCTATTCATGAGGTGTATGGTCCCTCATGGGTTGTAATATGTAGTTTAAAGAGTCAATCCACCCTATATGACCGGTTACATTCTGAGGTTGAATGTAGAATGAGTTAGTTTGTGATTAAATGTGTGTCACTTTTAGTGATAAGGTGTATGGGCCTTGATTCACTGGAAGTGAAAATCCATTTTAATTAGACTTTGATATAAGCTTATAAGAAAATGAAACTCAAAAAGTAAAACGTGTCTTATAAAATGAATGGTTTCTAGTAAATTATGAGGAAAGGTATAATTTAACCTTCATCTACAGAAGCCCGTGTAATTTAAAACATGAACACTTACAAATACATAGCCTTATAAGAAGGTAGTTGGGGTAGTATACCTTGTTAAGTGAGCCATTATTTTTACATTATACTTCTTCAAGTGTTCCTATCTACTTTTAACCTTGTTTTGAGGCGTGTGACTAGAATTTATTGACCAATGATGCCATGAAATTCACTTATTGTCTGCCAGGAGGGTGGAAATAACCATGCTCTAGACATAGTGGTCCCCAAGAGACCATTCATATCACCAATAGTGAAAATTGAGGCACTGCCTATTATACTTGATCTGGGTACTAACTCTCATCTTTGTGAAATTTTTGTATGCCTAATTTAGACTATATGAGGATCTCTATGATCTACACCTCTGGTGGCCAATCTGACCCATTCGTTCTTGCATCATTATCTTTCAACCTTCTCATGGGATGGTGATATGTAGATTGTTGTGTCTTGTATGTAGGCTATTCTATCTATCTTTGAGGATATGGATATGCCTATAAATAAGAGAGTCAAGTTTTCTACTTGTTTCAAGATCAATCCAAGTGCTAGTGGCATGGGATTACCCTGGATGGTAATCATAAGGGTATGATATGGGCTGATATATCAGTCTATTATATATGATTAAATATTCTCTCAAACATTGAGAGATGAATGAACCAGATAGTTCATGCATCTTGAGAAAGGATTTATTTATGTTATGGTGTATTCAGTGTGTTTTACTATGTGACATTATATTTCTCCTCTTCCAGCTGATGGTAATATTTTTCATGCTAGAAACTTTGAGTATGGGCTCATAAATACCATCCTTACTCAGGTAAATGTATTTCACCTACCTAATTTCTCTAAAATTTTCAATCAGATGCTTATCACTAAGTGCAACATGAGGGAAGGTGAGGGTGTCGTGCATAGAGAATTAGTGTTGAGGAAGGCTAGTAGTTATTCCAGTTGTAGGGAATGTTCCTTTGAGGTTTCAAATTAGGGAATTGATGATTAGACTAATCACACTAGCAACTCTATTGTATTCCATCAAGGTGAATGGAAGGGACATCCAAATCCTCAATGTGATAGATACCAAATAGAGTTCCATGCTTACAACTGCATGGGGAATCTTTAGAGATTATATCAGAACTTTCCATCTGCTTCTAATGGAAGAGGATCTACACTAGCTCCAATTTCATGGGTAGGTTATTTTATGTCTCGTCATGAAGGGAGTTGGTGTAGAACCAACAGGATGGACCACAGAAGAGGTCATGGCCATGGTATAAATAATCTTGATCATCAGCAGTACGTGCAGTGCGGTCACATGTAGGGTCATCTACCTATAGAACAAGGTCATAGATCAGTCCAGATGCACACTTTACAGTTGATACTCGAGGATAAGAGTGAAGGAATGTTGAATGTATGAGGTATTTTTCTAGTAGCCTCCATTATAGTATCATCTTTATTTGATATAGTTTCTTTACACTCCTTCATCACCTAATCTATCTTAGAAAGTTTCCTGCTAGAAATTCAACATTAATGTGGTATAATGACCCTAGATACACCATTAAATGTACGGTTAAAGGGAATACACTAATGTAGGGACTATCCCCTTGAGATAGGCAGTTACTATTTCTTATGGGACCTCCTATTATGTGAGATTATGGGCTTTTATTTCAATCTCAGGATAGATTGGTTGGACCCATATCATGCCTTTATTGATTTTTATCACTATAGAGTATCATTTACATCACCATTGTACGTACTTATCTATATAAGGGATATTGGTTTGTACATGATAGTATATCTAGACCAGAGCATCATGGGTTAGGTAGAGTGACAACTTAGATTACTAATCTCATCATAGGGGATTAGGGTTTACATGATACTTAATTCCAACTAGTAGTATATCCTTTCAGGGATGTATTTACTAAGGATGTTTTCTGGCTTAACTCTTGAGAGAGAGAGATAGAATTTATGATTGATGTTCTTCTAGGAGTATCTCTAGTGTCCATTAATCCATACAAGAAGTATCATATTGATCTCCAAAATCTCAAGTGCCAATTGGAGGATCTAGAGTCCAAGGTTTTAATACGTCCAAGCAATTCATGTTGGGGTTCACCCATGATTTTCACCAAGAAGGCAGATGGGGACCTTCATTTATACATGGATTAAAAACATTTGAACGAGCTTATGGTTATGAAACTATATCCACTACCTCAAATAGAGGATATATTTGACTAGATCTGAGGAGATTGGGTATTCTCTAAGATCAACCTAATATAAACCTATCATCATGTGTGAGTTATCCCAACAGACATACCTCGTACATATTTCTATATATGGTATGGTCTATATGATTACCTTGTTATGTCATTCAGTATTATGAAGGTGCCTTCCATTTTTATGGATCTGATTAATAGGGGTTTTCCCCTATCGTGATTCTTTTTTCATTGTCTTTTTGGATGAAATATTGGTGTATTATCATACTCGTATCAACTATGATAATCACCTTGAGACTATTTTGAGTACATTGAGAGAGAATCATCTTTATGAAAATGTTGATATCTTCCACTTAAGGATCAAAAAAGATCACATCCTGGTTCATATTATCTCATAATCAGGATTATCTATTGACCTAGAGAAGGTGAGTGATGTGGTTTCTTAGAAGAATCCCAAGAAAATGTTTGATATATAATGTTTCTTTAAGATGTCTAGATATTATAGGAATTTCATACATGGCTTATCACACATTGATTCACCTATTAATGGTCTTACAAAGCAGGGTGATAGGTTCATATGGTTAGAAGAGTGTGATAAAGCCACTCCAGAGATGAAAGAAAGGATTTTCTCAATACATACTCTAATTTATCCAGACCCAGGGAGAGGATATACATTACACTCTGATACATGAGGCATCGAATTGGGAGTAGTGATGAAGCAGGAGGATAAATTCACTGAATTCAGATCTCGACAATTGAGGCCTCATGAGAGAAACTATCCAATGCATGACTTTAATCAAGAAGCATTTTTTAATGAATTACATTACTTGATACACTATCAGATGGGTGAGATATTTTTAATGTATAAGGACCACAAGATCCACATGTATATTTTTACATAGCATGACATGAACCTCAGACTGTGGAGATGGGTTTAATATCTTCATTACTTTAATTTGAATCTTGCCTATATTCCTAGAAATAGAAATGTAGTAGCATATGAATTGAGTCAGAAAACATAGGCAATGTTTGTATGGGCAGCCAGTGATGAATGTAAATTGATGGACCTCTTTTTTGAGCTACATCTGATGTTTCATGACCTTCATGAGAAGTCATAGCTCTCAACCTTTATAGTTATCTCTTCCATCATTGAGATGGTTAAGAGAAGGTAGTTTTTATATCCTTGAGGCTTGGTTCTCTATGAGAGTATTTTAGGAGATGGAACACCTCCATATTAGTATATAGAAAGAGACAACATCCTACATATACATGGATTTGTCTTGGTTAATAAAAATATGGTAGATTAACTGATGCACGATTCCCATGCTTATCAGTGGTAAATTCATGAATTAATATTCATGATTTATTAAGACATAAAAATCCATTATTGGTGTTCTGAGATGAAACATAATATAGTATGATTTATTACTAGGTGTTCAACCTTTTAAGAGGTGTAGGTGGAGCTCCAATGACCTGCAGGATTATTAAAATTGCTTCCAATCTCAAAATGGAAATGGGTAAATGTTTTTATGGATATTTTAGTCAACATAAAAAAGGAAACCTAGAAGTGGTGATGTTTTATGGGTAGTCATTGGCTGGCTGACGAAATTATCCCACTTCATTCTTATCTGAGAGACTTTCTTAGTTTATGACCTGAAAAGACTATATGTATGGGAGATCATATAAATACTCATGTTCCCTCGATTTATCATTTTAGATAGGGTTTATTTCTTCATATCATGGATATGTTAGGGGTTATATAAGGCTATGGGTACACAGGTGCTTATAAGAACGACCTTTCAAACTGAAACCGATGGTCAGTCAAGAAAGATAATGAAAGTTATAGATGAAATGATATGAGCATGTGTCATTGATTTCATTGGTTCATCAGAGAAGAATATCCCTCTCATCAAGTCCACATATAATAATAGATTTTAGGTGTCAATTCAAATGGATCATTTTGAATCCTTGTACAATAGGTTGTTCCGTTCACCCTTATGCTAGCTAGAGGCGTGAGAGGAAACCCTACTTGGTCCTCATCTGGTGTGGGAGACATCAAAGCATGTTCAAATTAACTATAATAATATGTATGCTACTCATTATAGATAGAAATATTATATCGATCATCATCAGCGGCCTCTAGAGTTTGATTTTGGGGATTGTGTTCTCCTGTGGCTATCACCCAGGCCGGGTAACTGATGGATACAGATGTAAGGGAGGTTTTCCCCTCATTATATAGGGCCTATTCAGATAATTGAGGGAGTTATGATGATATCCAATCTACTTTTACTACCTTATATGTATCATTACATGCACAATGTCTTCTATGTTTCACAGATTCACCATTATCATGCCAACCCATCTCATACATTTGAACAAGAGGTGGTTGAGATAGATTTTGATGTTTTGTTTGAGGACTATCCAATACGCATCATTGATCGGAGCATGAAGTCTCTCGGAGGCTGGTATGTCCCTTTAATATAGGTGAAATGGAATTATGGACATGTACAAGATGATACATGGGAGTGGGAGGCTGATATACGTTCCTATTATCTAAAATATTTTCTCAGATGAAGTTTTTCCTCCCTTGGAAGGTGAACTCAGGGATGAGTTCCTTTAAGGGGTGAAGACTATAAGAACCTAGTTTTTTATCAAGTATAGATCCTTTTAAATTTGGACTAATTCTTTATTTTGGACATAATATGGATTCTTAATGAGGTTATAGAGGTTATGGGGGTTTCCAAGTCTTGTTCAGAGCTTGGAACCCAAGTAGGTGGAGGAAATCACTTCGAAACATGGTTTTTAGAAACAATGTGAACCATCCCTCATTGTATATCCCAATAGTGTGGGTCTTGATAGTGAGTAATAGGAGTTTTCACGGTTTAAGGAAATCATGCATATTGGACTACATTTCCCTATCGATGGACTGTAATTTTTAGTAGATCCATTACACACATTTGGTGCATTGTTTATTATACCATGTGTCCTAATTATGAAATTCTCCACTTGAGGCAGATTCATGTGAATAGTTAGCGCACGATTTGGCCATCCCTGCTGTAAAACTGTATGACCTAACAATTTTGGGTAAAATGGCTAAACTTCCCTTAATGAAATTAAAGTTTAAACCTCCTTTCTTTCATATTTTCTCCAACCATGGGAAGTTTATCCTCTCATTAGTGATCCCTCATCAAGACTATGTAAGGATATTCTATATCTCTAACATCTAGAGTCCGATTCAATCACTTTCCATCTCATTGGATTAGTTCCAGTAAGATATTGATTCCTTTTTATCCATTTATCATTCTTCTACCCCTCGATGATGCTATTTATATGCAGGCTCATATTCCCTATTTTTAGTGTGTTGATCCATTATTCATATCTCTTCTAATCCTTGAAAAAGTAAAGGATGATACTAGATTATGTGAGTCATATGAGCCTAACGTAGGGGTTCTATAACTCATCAATCAATTTTCATTGCTTTATAAATTTTCATGTGTGCATGATGAGTTCATAAAAAATGGCCTATTAAATTCATGTTCTTTTATTATTTTCATTAGAACTATGTTATAAGACCATTTTATTAAATTCTATCCATTGTTAGAGGCTATGACCTCAACTTTGACCACCCCATGTAGGGTTTTTCCAATGATTATGATTTTGTATCTTGTTAAGATGACCAACGCCACCATTTGAGTGTTCCTTGACTCGACCTTGATTAAAGGTGGGTGTTTAGTTGAATCAATGATGTGCTAAGGCTTGACCCTACTAATGGTAATCCACCTTTAATTAAATTAATTTTTAATTATCAATGGCTTGAACTTGTATTCTTATCACTTGACCCTTCTAAGGTAAATGCTTCAGTAAATACATGAATATCAATTGTAATTGGAATGTATATTTATGTATATGACTTTGAATAATTAAATTTAATAGAATGAATTGGTTTCATGTTCATGTCACACCCTCTCATGATCAATGGAAGGCTACAGAGTGAACCTAAATAATTGAATAAGGATTATATGAATTAATAAATGGTTTTATGTCCTTTATCATTGTAACTGTAATGAAAGGTATGGAATAAACCCTTTGAATTATTAAATGAAATTATTATTACATGGACTTAATTAATTATTGAATAAATTATATGGTTCTTATTTTATATGGACCTTGACATCAATACAGGAGTCGTTAGACTTGAGCTAGACTTGTATTCATCAGTGAATTCCATGAGAACTCATGGACGCCATTATAATTCAGGGATGTCGGTTTCCATGGTTGATACCTGACTTGGAACCCAATCATTTTCCACTTATGGATTATCGGTATGAAACTATGGGATCCCCCCTTATTATAATAGGATTTCTGGGATAAACACCTTGGATCTATCATGGTGTCTATGGACATAAGGTTCTATGGATACACCCTTGGGACTAGTCATTTCTTATCCTGTTTTATATTGGAGGAATTCTGTAGACTCTGTTAGAAATACATTATTTTGGAATTAATTTGGTGATTCCCCTTGTATTACACACTTAACCCTTTACCCAAGCTAAATATTATTACTGAGTTGGCTTTACTTTTGATGTTAAGGATTCTTTAGTTATTACCTCGAATCCTCTTCATTATTAATATCAATAGTATGTCATGTTATATCTTGGATCCTTCTCTATTATTATCATATTAAGAATTTAGTGTTGGTTATACCTCACATAAATTACAATGTAAAATAGGACATAATTAAGTAACTAGATGATCATATGTTCAGTCTCTAGCTATGGATGAAGTAGGTACTTAGGTAATTAAATTATTGTACTACTTTACTTTTTTATATGCATTCTTTCATAAAGTTTTAGTTTATATTTCATGGACAAGATGTTATAGACTCCATTTTTGGTGGCCTATTATGATTTATCTCACACCCAATCTAGGAAACCATTAGTACTTGGGAGAATTACATATATGTAGGTGTTGAGAAAAGGAAGTATCCAACTTGTTCTCTTGATCTCTTTCTTGTATTATGAAGGAGTTTAATGGTAGATGACTGAGCTGGATATTAGCATGCTGGGGATATTTTTTGGCTTCTTTTTTCTTCTTCTTCATATCATGTATTACCTACTTCCTTATATACATGCCTTTCCGTTTTATAGAGAAATTACATGTATTATCATTTTTTTATATTATTATTAGTTTCTGTAACTATTTATTATTATTTATTTTTTTTATGTCTCCATCTGTTTACCTATGATTCTTCTACTATTTGCCTATTTTTAATTCTATTCATTGTGGTGAACTCTGGTAATAAGGGAATAGTCTCCCCACTGACACCCCATAGGCCTTATCTTCTAGAAAAATTCTTTTGGTGGCCGGGGAGATGTGGTTGGGGCCATGTGTCCAATAGGGCTCAGGGACGCTTTGAGTGGCACATAGGTTTGGGACATCACAATATGGTTCTTTTCTTTTATGATTCCTATTTCTATTATCTTCATGTATAATAATATTTAATACATCTCAATATTTATCATGTATATATTTTCTTGATCTTTGCTACTTAGATAATTCCTCACTTTATTCCCTTTCCTGGGATGGTAATGGATTTTGAAGTCATAATCTTATATCATCTCTAACCACCTTCATTGGAACATGTTGATCTCCTTAGGTGTGAATATATACTTGAGTCTCTTATGATCCATACATATTTCACAATTCTTTACATATTTATAATTATTGCAAATCATTGGTGTAAAAATTACTATATCCAACTCCACATAATGTTTCATATATTTTGGATCATGGATCTTCAATTTCCATGAGGAATAGGCTTTCAATTTATAAATTTTTTGTTAGCACACAACTAAATCTCGTTTTGAAGATTCACTATAGATAAAAAATACTTTTATGCTTGAGGGTAATGGGAGTATAGGTATACTGATAAGATTCTTCTTCAACTCTTTGATGATCTATTCACAATCATCAATACAAATAAACTTTACTCCCTTATGAGGAATCTTGTTTAGTGGGGTTTTACAATAATGAGAAGTTCATCAAAAGTATTCAATATTATCTAGATAATCTATGTAAAATAAGGAAGTCCCTTATAAAATGTTGTTCTGGTCCATTCATCAATTTCCTTTCATTCGGAAGGATCAACAAGTATCCCCTTATTGATGATAAAATAACCTTATAATTTTACTTTCTCTATCCAAAACACACATTTACGATAATCTACATATAATTTATCCTTTCCTAATTTCATTATCACCATAATCTAATTCTTTTTATGTACCTCCTTTTCACTGGAGTATATAAAATTTTAATCTATAAATACTACCAAAAATTTTTTGAGGTATTTTATAAATACTTTATTCATCAAGTCTATGAATATCAAAGGATCATTAGTGTGTATGAATGGAATCACTATGAACTCATAGATTTCATACCATGTTCAAAATGTATTCTTGGTAATATCCACATTCTTCAACTTCAATTGATGATATCTTGACTAAAGATCCATGTTAGAGAGGTATCGATCCCCATGTAACTGATCAAATTATTCGTCAATCTATGAATGGGGCCACTTTCCCTTTATCATAATTTTTTTGTTCACAATAATCAATTTAAAGGAACATTGAACCATCCATATTCTTAAAAAATAGTATTAGAACACCCCATGGTGAAACACATGTTCTTATTAAACCCAATCCAGAATATCTCGCAGTTTCTTATTCAGTTATTCTAATTCAATGGGGACATTTAGTTGGACTCTTGGATATGTGCAGAGCTCTTGGAATAAATTCAATTGAGAAATCAACCACTCAATCATTATAAATACTATGAAAATCTTTGGGGAATACATCAATATATTTCCTTAAAGTGGGAAATTTTTCATTTATAAGCATCTATGATACTTCAATAATACGATCTTGATGTTATTTATCATAAGGAAAAAATACCCTCACTAGATAAGAAGTTTACAAAGGATATTCATCTTCTTCCTTACACCTTTCTCGAATAAAATGATTCTGATATATATATTGATTTCCTTCTCTGAGAATTTGATGTGAGGTCTTTGTAATGAGATCTATTCCATGACCAGTATAGAATAAAATTACACTTAAGGGAGTATGATAGATATTATTGGGAGATTCACCCCAAAAATATTGATTGCAGAAGAGTTATATACTTGATATGACATTACACAACTTTTGTTTTCACTGATAATTCAGACTCCATATCTTGTGGTTGTTTTAGAATATTTTTACTAAACACACAAGATATGGCTGAATTCAAAGAACAAAAATCTTATAAGAAATTTAAATTTTAGGAATGGATAACATGCATAAATTTACCAATTTTATTAAATATCTAAAAATTTACTGTATCCACAATAAATTTAGGGATTTATATATTCAAATTAACAAATATATAAAAGGTAAAACTATGAACATATAAGGAATAACTCCTAAATTACACATATACATTAACTTATGAATATACATGTTTCAATAAACATCCATGGTGAGTTTCTTATTAGCTTTTACAACCTAACTACTTATATATTATATCATCAAATTATACAATACCATTAGAATATATATTTAAATCCTTCATAAAATTTTATAAACATCTTATGAATCATCCAATGCATATACCCTGAGAGTTTTAAACTAGGTGTGTAGTAAGGACCACTTTTTTTCATTGAGTGAAGATCAAGATAATACCCATCCAAAATTTTCAAGGGTTATTACACCCTGGTGTATATGTTCCAAATCATGAATCCACTTGTTTGTATCAAGACAAGGATTTAATTTATTAGAAACCATAGACTATATTTTACTAATATTTTTAGATGTTTTACTACACTTAAACTAATCCATATGGTTTTCATGATTTTTTTTCCAACCCAATATAAATAAATAACTGGGATTTTCTCTGATACCAATTATAAAAACTCAATTATCTTATAAATTTTATTTATTATTACTAACATAATGTTTTATAAAATACTACCCAATAATATAGAGTTATAATGTATCAAGGAGATTATATACACAATAAAATGACATAAAAACAAGGTATATCATTTTTTTATCAATATAAATTTCTCTTAAAACCCATTGAACTAATATTACTATATAGGATATCTCAGGGAGCAAATACAAAAATTCGGTGATATATAAATCTCAATAAGTGAGTAAACATAATAACAAAATATAAAATGTGAGACAAGTGACATAACAAGATATAATAAAGAGAAAGATAATATATCATAAAATGGAAGCATAAAATAAATAAAATGATATCATGATAAAATGGAATCATAAGAATGTGTAAACTACATAAAATATGAAATCATAATATTAATTCAAGGTTCTATTCCATGATAATATAACCTAGTGTTCTAGGAGGATTTCTCATGCACCATACATGGAATATAATGAGGTGAAAACATTACCTAATGAATTGGGGGGATTATAAATTGGGGACCACCCATCCCATTCCAAAATTACAACACATATATGTGTCACATAATGTATTCATACATAAATTATTTGTGTTATAAAACCCATTAAAATGACATGGGTTGTGTGATCTTGTATTAAGGATTATCCAAATGACATATAATAAAGATTAAAATAAAAATAATGGGGTTAAAAGAATTCAAATTTTCATAAATAATTGAATAATAAGTGATCATTAAATTATAATTAATTTGAATAAAATTCATAAAATGGTTCTGAGAATTATATTAAAAAATGATCCCCTTAAGTAGTGTTTTTAAGGAAAGAGGAAAGAATATTTTAATGATGTACATCCATAATGTTTTCCTTAAAACATCAATGGTTTCATATAAAGCACTTATTTTTTAAAAATTAATAAAAGAGAACAAACCTTTAATGGTAGGCATATGAAATGGAGTAATTAATAGCAAAAGTTTTTTTATTTGGGTTTTCTTTAGAGAGAAAACCAAGGATGGAACTTAAAATAAACATGTATAACCCTAGTAAATAAAAGGATAATAAAAAGATATATATTTAATATTTATATAGTATATAATAATTTAATTAGCATAATATAGATATAAATTGAATTATTGATAGAAATAATAACCCAAATAAAGGGGGTGGTTTGGGAAGATCCCTTACTTCAGGTCCCAAATCACTTGGTTTGTCCACCAAATATCCTAAATAATCTAATTAAATTTATTAAATACTATATTCATAAATTTTTTCATCTATATATTATTTATTTTTATTCTAATAGGTTAATTTATAATCATTTTATTAATATATCATGTTTATTATCATTATAATGATGATACTATTTCATGGTTCAAGGGTCATACCAGTTTATAGAACATTATGTGTGTTTTTAAGAGAGGCGTAAATAAAACCTTAAGTGTAATGGTATGAATTAAATGTGTTTCAAAAATTTCAAAAGTATATTAATAACAATATTATTTATAAATAATCATGATTCATAGATTTGAAGTGTTATTTTGATATGATTAGATCATTTAGGAGGGTTTTCTAACCATGATGAAATTATTCGGTTCCATTTAACTTTAGAACTATTTATCTATTCCAAAATATGAAAAAATATAATATACTTATTTTGATCATTTATAACCCCAATATTAGTGTATTATAACCACCCATGGAGGGGGTGCTAAAAACTAGATTATAACATATATGGAGGTGGTGAACCAACCAAAACATGGATGATGATTTCATTTTTATGATGAGAGGATGTTAAATAATGGATATCACATTAATAAAATAAAATGTTAGTATATGTTTTTATACAATTTTTATTATTTCAATATAATTATAAGATATTTAGTGGAGGTAAAGAGAATAATTTGATAGTGTTCGGCTGGGAACATTACCTCTTCCCTAGGATGTATTCTCTTAAACTGCACCTTATAGCACTTTGTAATGGTCCTTTGGAGAGACTAGAACTACTAATATGTGGGAAATACAGTTTGGAGATATATTTGGGAATTGTTTAGTCAATATAAGGCATTATTAAAGTAAAGGTAAATGATTGGAGGAGGGTGGGATATATAAGGGGAGGAGATGGGTGTTTTTTAATATAACATTCATTATTTTATTATTTTATCTAAAGACTACAAATTGTTATGATTCTTGTGAATATCTATAGTAATTGGTTCTTGTGAGGATGATATAATGGTTTTATCCTCTATGTAATTATTCATATATTTAACTTATAATTTAAAATTTCATATTTTATAGTATTTTACTATTAAAAAAAATATATATTTTTAGAAAAAATACCCAAAAAATCATAATCTAAATTCAACATGATTGTTTTGAAAATGAAATGAATTTTTTGAAAAATAATTTTAAAAATAGAGAAATTTAATTTTTAAATTAAATCACTATTTATTAATAAAATGCTAATTTTTTTGCCGGATGAAATTGAAAACCATTTGAATAAATACATGTGATTTCATAAAATCTTATTGTAATTTATATAAAATTAACTAGTGTTTTATGAAACCATTTTCTAGATAACATTTTATTTCATATTTTAATAAATGTATTTCAATGAATATAAGACTTATATATTTCTAGAAAAATAATTATGGTTTCTTATTGTGAAATATCTATTTTATCAATTTTAACAATTTTATTTAATTATATAATAAAATAAATTTCATATATTAGTATTTCATAAGGTACCCAATATATTGTATTACTATTCAATCTATTTGGTTACTATCCTAATGGTTAGATTACAATTCCTAATGATTATGTTCCTATTTTATTGACTTTATTTCAATGATCATATGTGTTTTATACCCTCTAAAAATATATCATATTTCCTTCAATAATCATTAACTTATATTTATCTCATATTTAAATTCATCATTTCCAAAAATGGTGGTTACTTTACTAAGTCTTTATATAATTTTTACAATGTGATTCATGAGTATGATTATTCTAGGATATGAAGGTAATCCATATTTCATTATTATAGTTATTTTATTTTACTGTATTTACTAAACCTTTAGAACACTTTGAATTTTTATGTATAAATTTATTCACTATATATAATGTTAAGATTGAGATAATAATGTTTTATTGATTTTCATAATGTGGTGCATGAGTTTTATATTATACCACATTACCAAATGTGAAACGTGTATATATCCATAAGAGATGATTCGTTATTTATTGATCAAAAAATAACCTCAATAGTGATTTCCTTATTGAACACATCCACATATGTAGTTAGGTAAACTAAAAATACCATTAAACTAAGATATAGAATAAGGCCCCTTTTATATAATCAATACTTATTCTAATTATTCATGACTAGATCAGGGGAGGAAGGAACTTTTATAGTTAAACACTAATTATATTCATTTACTATCTGATCACCTTGGTGTGTGCATACGAATTATATCACCTTCCATAACTATATATCCTTAGGATAATGTCACTGGATGAAAATAGTCTTTATCTACTCCCAATATATTCTGTCAAGTGGTTTATATAGGATAATATCCTAGAACTAATTCCTTAAATAACACAATAACACCTTTAACCTTAGAGTTTCCTTAATTCCCTCAAAGTTCTAAAATTTATCTTACCATTCATGGAATCTCCATTACCTACTGAGGTAATTGATCACAATAAAATACCCCTGGTATTTGTTCTGGAATATATCATATATGATCAATGTTTTGATAAAATATTGGCCCTTCCACTATCTATAAATCTTATTAAGATTTAGTAATAAAGAAGACTATATTTGGGTGATTAAAGTTATTACCCTACATGTTTCTAATCAATGAATTTCCCTCTTATATCATTGAAACATTTCTGTGGGACATATTATAAATCATCATAAAATAAATAATTCAATTAGAAGTTAATTCAAAACCTAATAAACAAGGAATCAAGTCATAAATAAAATAAATCAATACCCTAAGACTTTGGTTTATATAATTACTTGATAATCATATAAAAACTTCATGATACATATCCCAAAACAAACTATAATGAAATTCAATTCATAAAAATAAATTATACATCATTTCATAGGCCTATTTCTAAAACATCTCACAATATCTTAATTTTATTTCAAAACACCAAACTAGATCATCAGAATCCTTTTTAACAATACAAATAATCACTGAAATAATGAATTTAAAGGTTATAATATTATCATGTATACTTTTAAATCACCCTATATCACATGAAATATAGTAAAATTCATTCTTTTAAAATAAACACAACAGAAAATATTTCTTAAATTTAAATCATTCAGAATGAAATTAAAAAAATTAAAAAATAATTACATAACAGTAAAAAAAATTATAAAACATATTTATATATCCAATCATAAGGTATCACCCTTAAACTAATCTGGTTAAATTTATAAACCTCAAAAACTAATTAATTATTTATAAAAATTAAGAAATAATCATAATAATAAAAATCGACATATCAAAGGTTTGAGGAAAACTATGTTTCTAACATTTTACAACTATTCACTATCATGATCTAGCCTAAGATATCCATCCATCTGGAACCTGAACTGGAACACAACAAACCCGAGAGGTTTTCTTGATCCCTATTGGATAGAAAAAAGAACTGAGGAATTAGATACAATAAATGGGAATAATTTCACCAACAAATCAATTCAAAATAAACAAAAAGTTTCTAATTAAAAATTTTCTTGAAACATTTGTATATCAAACATCTACACCAAATAAAAATAGTAAAAGATGATAAAATGATACAAAAATAAGTATCAAATCACCCCTAACTCCCTCAACATGCTACATATCTGATGCCTCTCCTCATCCTTCCACATAAAAAATCATATGTACTAAAGTAATTGAATGTAGTAAAATCATATTTGTATGAAGTAAATCATGTAAAGAGAACAAATCACAGAACATTATATGAAATTTTTTGGGCCTACTATTTCAATTGTTTTCAATGAAATCTCAATATGTGTTTGGTAATTTATTGATGAGGTAGTAGTGATTCCTCAAAAGTTATTATGGATTCATGTAATGTAATTGCTTGCCACTCTTGGAAAATTCAACTTATAAATATGATGATTATTGAAGTGATCTTAAAAGTGAAGACAACATATGAAAAGGAGTGTGGAAATTGTTTAATAAAAGTTATGACCATTCAATATGTTATTGAATGTGATGAAGTGTACCCATGAATTGTGTTTTTAATTCCTAAGGGTGTGAAGACTTGGCCATTAAAAAAAATACGAGTTCATATTAATTTGCATAATGCATTTTTTAGAAGATATGAAGAGATTTTTGGATATTATTTGAGGATTCCATTATTCATACATTTTTTACTTAGATTTACTCTATGTCATTTTACTGAAGGATTAATTAAAAATATTTCCAACCTTATGAAAAACCAATCCATCTCAACCTCAAGCACATGTGGGACACTAGGGTGTCAACCACAGTTGAGGGAACAAGCCTAGATCAACTGCAGGGGCATGGGTAGGTTGAAAGTGTGCCTAAATATGTGTCCATTTATAGGTATATAGAGTGGCGATGAACTATGTGGGGTAGAATGGCAGTAAGAGAATCGATATGAAGTAGTACTGGGAGAGAGAGAATAGAATTAATTGAGTGGTTGTTAGCATGCTCAGGTATAAATAACTCACCCCAACACCTATACATTTTGATGTGGGATAGAAATGCATGGGTTAATTTTCTCGCACCATTTAAATGATGGATATGACATTTTCAATTCGATCATTTTATCTTAGTCATCCAATCAAGTAGGGATATCATCCCCCACCTCCGACTACCCATGAACCTCCAGCATGCCAGAATTTTTGTCGAATGCACCTACCATCGAGCCCAAGATCTCTATGGTTGTTAAGATACTGAGATAAATTGGAGATTATTCCTCCAATAATCATTCATGAATGATATTATTTTCATGCTTGTGATAAGGAAATTATCAAGAAAGTATAAAATTCAAATTTTATTGTAGGAGTCTATTTGAATCTGATCTTAATGGTTGAGAAGCATGTGATAAGGGCAAGAAAATAAGAACATCACTACAAGAAATAGATGCAAAGTCGTGATGAAAAAAAACTAGGTTTTTCAATGTATATTTGAGATACCCAAAATAATTCATGTGTTTACAAAAAGGTTGAGACTCATCATTATTATCAATTCCATGAAAGAGTCCTCAACATAGCTTGAAATACAGATCTAAGGAGATGACCTCATTTGAGTGAGGTGTTAAATACATTTAGAGGATCTCGTTTTTCATATAAACCTAGGAACCAAATATCTTATAGTTCATGAAGGAATGAATCCATCCCCATAATAAAAATTCATTAAAGAGAAGAAGGATCCCATGAGAATTGAAAAGGTGAATAGAAATCTTGATTTTCATTATGAAGACCATTATTTTGTGAATCTACTTGGTGTAGTGCTTTAATGTTCCTCATGGGCTTTCCTGAAGCACCCAAATCCGTGAAGCATTCCTAGTTTGTGGGAATTTGTTAAGACTACAACACATTACAAACATATACATTGCTTCAAAATAGAAGAATATAACATATTCTTATCTTGTGTGAATAAATATTGAAACATCATATATATTCTTGTCTATATGGTTATTCAAATCAATGGACATAGGCAGTGAGGAACTTTCTTAGATGTGTGTTTCAAGTAGAGATTTTGTGCACTATGGGAAGGAGGATAGGATTTCACACCCACCATGCATGAAGGACATTAATGACACATATGAATTGATCCTAGACTAATCCTCAATGGACAATGTGTTTGTAATGAAATTGGATATTGTGAAAATGAACAAGGATTTCATATTTCACATGGAAGAATTCACATGCATGTGATAACATGCATGCAAGAGACTTAATTGAATTAAGTGTATGAAAAGAAAGGAATAAGTTTATGGATAAAAATAAATGACTTCATTCATGTTCATGCATATGTAAAGAATTTTAGATACACTAAACAATATGTTCAGATTTTATGAAATTCTTGAATGAAGTGTACTTGAATTGAGTCGATATTTCAAGAAGAAAAATTTGAGATTGTGTGAGTTATTCCTACATAATATCAAGATGAATTTCTGTAAAAAACATTCACACATATAAATAAGGTTGAGAAAATATTCAAAAGGAATAATATCCTAATCATTGTCGCACTGACACAACTGATCAGTTACATGTGATAAGAATTTTTTAGCAAGGACAAAAGAAACTTTCAAAGTCTGTTGAAGATATTTGAATAGTTACATGGGAAAGTGGGGTTCAAAAAGATTATGGAGGGAGATAAACATATCAACCTATAGTTGATCATGCCTTTTAATAGAGTTGAATCCTTTTGGTTAGTGTCGGGAGTAGTTGAAGTCTTCTAGTTGGATCCATAAATAGAATGAGTCTCTCTTTTGGATCAAGAGTATGAGGTCTTTTGATTAGAGTTGAAAGTAAACTGAATCTCTTAGTTTAACCCAGATTCATTATAATCACTTGTGAATATAGTGAATTATAAAATATAATCCATTTTTGGGAATTACAAACACTCCAAGGAGTATGACTTTATATTGAACCATGTACATACCGTGTGATGGTCTTTCTATTATTTTTAATACACATGAAGTGAGTTTGAGAGATAAAATTTAGTTAATGAAGAACACTAACAAGTTAAAGAGATTGAAATTAAAGAAACATGAAATCATAAAAAGAAACCAATTTTTCACCCCTCCCCTAACAGTGGTCAATCTAGGTTGGGGATTTCAAAGTGGTATCAGAGGATCAGGTTCCCTCAAATGATCCAATCAAGTATTTATAAAGTAAATATTATAGGAAATGAGTTATTTACCTCATATATATATTTATAGCATGTCTCAAAATAATAGGAAGAAGTGAATGGAATGTAAGATAAAGAATAATCTCAGTTTAAATGAATAGACACCTCAAATAGGAGGTAATTTGAAAGGTACAAGAAAAAATATTTTTTTCAACTATGATTCTTTTAAAGAATCCTACTCAAGTTTTGATGATGATATATCACATAGAGATCATCTCTATGAGTTTAAAAATATATGAATAAAATTATTAAATACCATTAGAATATAATTTTTTGAGGTTTTAAGGATATTCTTAATGAGAAATTATAACTCGGAGATGAAGCTGATTCCTTGGTAGATGAATTAGCTAAAACATTTGGTATACATAACACTCTCACAAAACATATGAAAACAAACAAAGAAATAATTTCACTTTGGAATTAAATATATTAAAAATCTATTAAATAATTTCTAGGAAGTGTTTTCTAGGAAGCATTATTTGATTCATATTTATAGAAGCTTTCCATTATTTTGAGAAATTGCACAATGTTTTTATGGTTATAAAAATAGCACAAGTGGAGGAAAAAGATAACATGGTAAAGGATCTTGACAATTATTTACAAGAATAAAAAAATTATGAATGAAGAACAAATGAAGAAGTTCAAAGAGGAATGGGAAGTTGAGATTAGATCTGTAGATGATAAGAAGAACTCTATAAACATGATGTTCTTAGAGCTAAAGGTGGGATTTAAGAATCTGGAATCACTACAATATGGAACTAACCTTATTATTGTGAAAATAGATATGGCTAAAAAATTATGCTCATAAGATCATAACTTTAAGAAGAACATGAGATCATTATTTAATAAAAATTAAACATCGATCAAGAAGAAAGTATCCCATGACACATAAACTAACAATGTCTCAATTATTGATACATGTTCTAAACAAAACTATGTGAAATTATGGATGGTGAAAAATAATGAAAAAAAAACCACATTGAGGGTAGATGATGAAAAATTCTTGAATAAAAATTCTACTAGAAGTGTACCAAAGAGTTAAGCTTTCACTTAGAAAATACAAGGTTAAAAATATGTGAAATCTCAATAGACTAAACCTGAAAAGAAAAAGAAGAAATCTCATGGGCTATTGTTGGTGTTTATCAAAATTTGGACACAAGGAAATGGATTTCTAAAACATAATTCCTAATCAAAAAAATCATAGAAGGTCTGGATTTGGGGGAGGGGGTGGATCTGAAGAATGTATAAAAGTTTCACTAGAAAATAAAAATTCATAGAACTGAAATGGTAAAAAGTAGTTATTAGTCCGTAAACAAAGAAACTATATTGTTAAGCCACAAATAACTATGAAGAACAATGATATATCTTCTCTATATCAAAGTGATAAAGAAATTAAAATCAATGGGAAAACTCCAAGAAAGTAGTCAACATTCCAAAAGAAAATATTTTGATTTATCTACTAGATTTGGAGAATGTCATAAAGTTATAAGAAGAAAAAACAAAAGATAGTACTAAAGGAAAAAATGAAGATTACACATGATGAAGATGAATTTCCTGAGAGGATCTCAACAAATAAAGACTCATGTATTGAATATGTTTTATGTGAGAGTATAAATTAAGTTGGACATAGTGCAAGAGGATGCTTGACTATATGTCCAAAAGATAATGAATCCTTTGAGTGAATTAAGATTTCATTAGGAGATGCATATTATTTTATGGATAAGGGATTGTGAACTGTCTCACACAATGAAATTATAGGATTGATGAGATCCATGTTACTAAAGGATAAATCATATTTGAAAAATAGATATGGAAGCATGAATACTGAAGAAAGTAGAAAAACCTTCTTTAGAAAAACATTTCAACCTCATTTTTCACATTGAGAAACAAGTAAGTTTCCTCCACAATACCAAATATATGTATTCTTGTGTACTAACATGTATGGAATTAAGGAAGATAGTTGCATTCATTTAGGGGGATCATTTGTTTGAAAAAAAGGTATTTCAATCACAATTTCATCTCTTTTTCTTAATGTTATTATCTTATCAATTAAGGTGGAGTGCTTGGTCGATGAAAAAATGAGATAAAGGGGGAGATTTTCTTTTCACCAGAACATTTTTTTGTGTTTGTTGAATAATTTTCAAGATTAAGTATGCCATAAATAAATTTGATTAACTACATCCCTTGGATGAGAATTATGATATCCTGATCATGATTTCACATGAATGAATGGTTATGGATAGGATTAAAAACATTGTCCATGTCTCTCTTCTCTTCTAAACCATGTTAGAACAAGTGGACTTAGAGTTGATTAAATAAAGGCTCTCTAGTAAGAAAAACCATGTGATATTATCCCTATCTCTCAGAGTTATTCAATAAATTATGTTCAAAGGAAGGAGACCGTTTTTTTATATTATCACCATTTTCCTTTTCATTTGAATTTTATTAAGGCGGAGAAAAGTGTTTGCACATAGATTAACCCCGAAAAAGTGTGCAAAATTGGTACTAAAAAAATTGGAGATTTTTGGTCCCAATGTTGCATTTTTTGTCAATGACATGTCAATATTTGTTCGGTATGTTAATGATGAATGATTGGTGATGCCTTCATAATTGTAATGGATTCATGTAATGGAATTGGATGGCACACGTAGAAAATTATCCTGGTAAATCCAAAGTCTGATGAAATGATCTTAAATGTTAAGAAAACATGTGCAAAAGAGTCTGCACATGGTTTAATATAAGTTATGACCATTTATGGAGTAACTTCATATGATGAAGAGTGCCCATGTATAAGGTTTCTAATGCATGAGGGTGTGAATATATAACAACCCTGCTTTTTATTACACACATAAACATGATTTAGTACATAAAATCTACACTTGATATAAAATAGAAGATTAAGAGGTCTAGTGTCTTTGGGGATTAGGAACATTACATAATGACTTAAAAATGCAACACAACATCTTTATTAAAATATTAAATTACATGAACACTACAGTACCTCCTACTTAACATTGGATGGGATAACTTAAGGACATGCATAAGAGAAGGGTGAGCTATAAAGCCTAGTAAAGAAGTAAACAGGGTATAACATGAAGATTAAAATAAATGTTAGTCAATAGGAATATCAATGGAGAGAAAAAGAAACATGAACATAAAGGCATGGTATAGAATGATTATCATAACATGGAAAAGAGGAAACAACACTTAACCTAAAATTAGCATGATCCAAGGCTCATTTCACAAAGAGCATGAGTAAACCCTCATTGCACCTGAATTAGCATGAGTAAATCTTCATTGAAATGGAATTAGCATGATTAAATCCTCATTTAATTTTAATTATCATGATTAAATCCTCATTGAAACTGATGTATCATGATACTAATCTTTACGCAATGCATTGGAGTGCTATCAGGGTGCACCCTTCTTAAACATTTCATTTGATACATAAGTGTTCCACATGGAGTCATTCAACATCATCATTTATTCTATGAAAAATTAATGTCTAAAACATACATGAAACTCCATAAACAATAAGTAAATTTGCATAAATATGAATAACCTTGATAGAGAAATGGGAATGGTATTCACTACATATTGATTTTGTCTTGGAAAATGGCTGTGCAATTTCGCCAGCATAATGAAATAAAATAAATCTTAATAAAAAAGGTTTATGAGAGAGAAAAGGGTGCATCATCATATTTACATTAAATATAAAGTAAGGGGTTCATATAGATATATGTTTCAACATAAGTAATGGATTTTGGATTCATAATACAAAAGAATTGCTTGAATGTAAATTAAGAGAGAGAAAATCATTACGGAATTTCAAAATGGTAACATGTGTATATGAGTGGAATTAATGAGAGATAAAAGGGGTATATCATCACTCAAACATAAATAGTGAATAATGTGGGAGGTGAAAATCATACCCAAACATTTATAATTGAATGGGCATAACAATATTAAGAAACTTGGATAAAATGAGGAAGGAAGGAAGTCCCTTACATGGAAGTGTGATACCAAAGGCATGGGAGAGGCTTGAGAGAGCCTTCTTGGGAGATTGGGGCACCTTGGGAGGATTCTAGAGAGAGGAGGGTAGAGGTTGAACGAACTCTAAAGTCTTTGAGTGAAGAGGAAGTGAGATCTTGGGTGAGGTTATATTGGAAACGATAAAGAATTCTTTATTATTTAGGTTTGGGACACCACACATTAAACTAATCAAAACCACAAACCATACCATGGTTTTCTACAAAGGGGAGTGGAGAACAATATTTTATAAGACCAATGGACCAACTTCTTGAAATAATAGGGTTTCATATATGGAGGTGAGTCGCACTCTTAAGGAAAACATTTTAAAAAGACAAAAATGTTTTATAAGTCTTGGAGGGTCCACTAAGGATTTGTAAAATAAATCAAATAAATCTAAAGTAAAATTATTTTAAGGATAAAACATATATTGGATGAAAATATCATTTATAGTATTTTATTACATCACTATTGGGTCATAGGATGTTATAAAACACGTTATATTTTTAAACAATATTTAATTTTTACCCAAAAATTCAATTGTATTGCAAAATTGTGAGAACTTCACCGTTGTATAATTTTGAAGTTCTGATTCCAAAAAAAATATTCATTTTATCTAAAAAATTTCATAAATATCATAATTTTTCCTTTTAAAATAAAAACTGACATTTATCAAAAATCCATGGGTTTTTACAAAAATAGCTTTCAAACCATAATAAAAATCACAATCATATTCATAATAAGTATACAATAACTTATATTATATTAAAAGTAATTTAGAAATAATATTTAAATAAAATATTATTTAATTCAAAAATCCATTGATTTATCAAAATAGATTTCTTAATTAACTAAAAATTATATTTTTTCTTTAAAACTATTTACAAAGTAAAAATAATAAAATGAATGTATATTCTTTATTATATACAAAAATAATGCACATATTCATAGTGATAAGGTATGGTTATATAACCCCTTATAACACCTGCTTTAGACCAAAGTGTAAGGTGTGTGATGGTGACAGACTCTTGGAGTGGCTCGGATAAAATCACTCATGTCGTAATCTCTATCAACTTCCACTTCTCGTGTAGGCTGTTCCGTTCGAGCTTAACATGTTGAATCTCGGCATGGGCTTGGTCAAGTTAGAAACCCAATGACTCCACATCCTTTCTGAGCTTTGAAAAATGGGCTTCGTACATGGAAAGTCTAATGGATGTGGCCATCGCTTCCTTTGTATGAGTAAATTGGATTTTTTAACGAACTATGTTTATATTGATCATGTGATCACTATTCAACAACTATATTATCAATGATCAAAATTCTTAAAGGTATTTTAAAATAAAAAATCATAAAACCAAATAAGTTCATATGTTATATAAAAATATTGCATAATAATACATTTAATTAGATCGAGAGTAATTTCCATTAATAAATGTTTGGGTCGTTACAATCGCCCCCCTTACGAAATTGGTAGCGGTCTGGAATTACTTCCAGTGGACAATAAATGATTCCTATCAGGGCACTCCATTGGTGGCTAAACCCCCGGGGCGGGACACACAACCATCCCCAGTGGCAGCAATTTCCTCATGAAGCCCATGGGTGGAGAGCCATGCCTCATCCAATGCTCACATGTGAGTGTTCCCAAGATTCAGATTCATTACTACCTCATTTTCCTCTGATACCAACTGTAGAGACCCAAAGCATGACGTACATGGACATTATATTACTTTTGCAGAACAAACACACAAGGACCATAATAGTTTAGTGTCTTTGGAAACTCGAAACATAATCTTCCAATCATGGTGAAAGATCTTCAACATATCCCTTAAAGATTTCCCCCTTTTTTTTCTTATCTAAAACATTTCATTATATCCTAGGGAAAATAAAACATAAAAAGGGTGATCTTAATTGCTCAGTAAGGTTAAACATAGAAAACATTAAACAATCCATAATCATTTGAATGCAAAAACTTGAACATAAATTCTAACAACCAAAATCTTGATAAAAGACCGAAATCTTGGAAGTACGTAAGGCATATATCATAATGGAACATCAATCATGATAAAATAGAATGGGATGAAAACATGTAATTGTGGAAAATAATTATTCACTTGATTTGATTTCCATAGTATCAAAGGCATTGCTGCCATGACCATCTTAGTGAGCAAATTAAATTTCTGAATCGAGTTCACTCCTCATTCCAGTCATGTATCACTGAACCAGATTAACATACCATTCAAACCATGTATATCTCATGAGATATAAATCTTTACCCAATACATTGGAGGGAGATATAGGTCCCACCCATCTGATAATGAAATAATTCTTACTTATGCCACAACAGAAACATAAATCATTCATCATAACCCAAATAATAAAAATAGGTTTCATAAACATCATCCCATCATAACATAATCCATATAAAAAAATGGATATTTTTTCATCATATGAAAATTGAAACCATTTAAATCATAGATATATTATACTTGAAACATACACATATGAAATAATGTCATCTTAGATGGAAAATGGTTTTGATAAAACACTTGAAATAAATTCTTGAGGAAAATAACCTTTCTTCATCAAATTCATTTTATTTTCACAAAATTCCATTCAATTTTAAATGAAATGGATTTTGTTGAAAATAATCATGAAATAATTTATAGGAGTCATTATGTAAATATGGATTTATGAAACCGTAAAAATATTTTCATGCTGTATAAGTTAAAAAAATCATTCTTCTCGTACTTTTTCCCGAAGAGTCAAAAAGGACCTCGTGTCGTAAAAAAATATTCCTTCCATATAGTGTGGTAAAAGTCAACAAAGGGTAAAAATGAATTTAAACATACATGGAAGAATATTAAACACTTTATGAAAAACATTTTTTACGGACACGGATGAAAAATATAACCCCAGTAAATACATACGAATAAAAAATCTCGGATAAGAATGAGATTGGAATAATTATCACTTACCTTATGTCAAATTCTTCCGTATGTGTCTGAGACACCTGTATAGTGGGTTTAAAAATATTATTAACTTGTAACAGAACCATAATAATATTTATGATATCATATATGATTCACTTATGACTTTATATTATCCATTCATTTGCCAGTTCCATGTTAAAGAAGCATTTTGGGTAAAATCGTTTCATTTATCATCTGTGATTTGACTTGTAATTATTAATATGATTACTTAGATCATGATTACTTAATTCCAGAATATAAAAAATGATTTATATATAATATATATTCAGAATATACACATATATATAATATTGATAAATGGAAATAAATACACCATTCATGGAAACGGTAAGCCGTACGTATGCATGAACGCTGTTTTCGTTTTCTTATTGAATTGAATGGATTAAGTAGATGACATAAATATATATAAACATAAATCTGTTAGCATCATTATGTCATATATTTTATGATTACTTATTATATATACTTTATAATCATTCTTGAATTGTTAACATGGAAAATGAATCTCATCGCATCGTGGAGACAGTAATCCGTACGTATGCACGAGTGATGATATCGTTCCCATATTTATTGAATGGAATTGTAGTGGTTGATATAATATCTTAGAATCAGTATGATGTTATAATAATCATATATATTTATTCTTTACACCATTATACCCATCCAAATAAGGTGGTAGTGGAAAAACAGATTACACCACGGCGTGGAGACGGTATTCCGTACGTACGCCCGCGTGATGATTTCATTTTTTATAGGATGGATAGAAGGTGAATCAGGGTTATTTAATATTTATAATAACATATCAGTATATTAGTGATACTTATGTTATCAATTTATGATGAAACAAATAAATACAAAGAAGTTGAAGAAGAAAGAAACTTGAAAGAATCGGTAGAAGAGATTACCTCTTTTTGACGCACCTCTTCTTAACTTCCTATTAAGGCACTAGAGTTGGTCTTTTGATGAGACCAGAACATCTATAAAGTTTCTAGGGAAGTTGATAAGTGGAATTGGTAGGGGTTGGCCGAGCATCAAGACTCAAAAGGATGTGAAAAGAAGCGGGAAGGGGTCCCCTTTTTATAAGGGAGGAGATGGGAACCTTAGGAAAACATAAAATATTATTTAATAATAAAGTCATATTCAGGTTTTAATAACTAAAAATTGACTTATTTTGAAGATACGGTGGGTATGGGTGGAAATCCTCCCATACTATAGGTTTTAGACAAGTTTAGGTTACTATTTTAACCTTATCATTTAGATTTAACTTTAAGCTAAATAATTTTACTTTTACCGTGTCTTCTTGTTTTCTTACAATATATGGTTAATAAACTTACTATAAAAAGTCAAAAGAACACCAAGTGGTACATTATTAATATATGTATCCTTATCTAAGTCATTTGGCGGATCCTTATATTTTTAGGAATAAAATAACAATTAATAATATAATATTTGTTTGAAAACTATTTTATGTCAATTTTGACACAATTTGGTACGTGATTTTTTTGAAAATCATAACAGCATTATTAGTTAGAAAAAAGTTAATTAAATCAATACTAACATGTCATATTAATCTATAAAATTAGTGTAATTCATAAAAAGTCTAAAATTACATTTATTTGGGTATTTATTACATCAATTATGTTAATATTTCATTACTACATCATCATTGTGTCATTAATAAATTAAATTATTTAATTTCTAAAAATTATAAATAAAATACCATTATGTATTAAATCTATTTATCTTTCTAATGAATATTTATAGTCGAATTAATCTTACATATAACCCTATATCAAAATTTTTGTAGTTATTAAACATTGATATTATCTATTTTAATTCTTCTGTAAATAAAATAATAATAAATGTCCTAATCTAATCCAAGTGGACCTAAAGGGTAATATTTTATCCCTAAGGTTTTTTTGGTCAAACTACACTTATCCAATAGAATTAGGACATGTGTTAGTGTAATAATAATATCTTTTTTACCCTTAATTATCCAATTTACTTTTAACCGTGGTAAAAGTAAAAAGTTACTATTCACCAAAAATAATATTTTTATCTTATTGAACCAAATTTTACTCCTTGATATTTACCATTTCTCTTGTATTTTCGAAATTCCACTGAGAGAAGTGGTAGAATTATGTTTTATGTAAATTTTCAAACTCTCCTAAGAGGTGGGTAAAAGACGGTGAAAAGATCAATAAAATTTTTATATGTCTAAAATTATTAAAAAATGACTCTGATGAATTAAATTGAACTTATATAGGTATTTTTATCAATTTTGACCTAAAATAAATTTAAATAAAATAAATAATTATTTATATAAAAAGTCGGTTTTAAATAGTAAACCAGTGTTTTCACTATTCATCAAAAATTGAAAGTTTTCAGAAAAATACCAAAAATTCACCCTAGGATAATTTCGATATTCTAAATCCAAAAATGAAGTCTATTTCTAAAGATAAAATTTATATAATTTCAAAAGGTGGGTATTACTATTCATAATGGCTAGTTTATATAATATATCATTGTTTAGTAAAACTCGGTATTGCGTACAACACACGCTATCGTGGAAGGTCACAATTGCGTGAAATGAAATCCTAGTTAGGGAAACATGTAGTGAAAGATTCTTTTGGTGTAGCATACAACACAAGACATCAATTAAATTAGAAAGAATATTTTTTATAAAATCTCAGAGTGTTACATTCTACCCCCTTAAAATGAATTTCGGCCTTGAAATTCGTCGGGGTTATAAATGGTTTACTACGTGAAAGTTTCTTTAATAGAAACTCAAATCGTAAAAAGGAATACCAAAACCTAACTTTAAAAACTAATGTATGAAATGTAACTGTTACCCAAATTAACTAATCACTGGGTTTCCAGATAGGAAAACATAGGTGAAAATATGGATATGGAAGATAAATATAACCATCAACTTCTGATGAAGAGTGGTAGAGGACATGTCTATGAAAAGGCCAACAATCACAAATCCATAAATTTGTGTTGATATCAGGTACCATCTAATTCATCAGATATAAGGGCACTAGGACAACATTTTTGGGTTTCAAGATCATTTCCTTAAAGTTGAATAATTTGAATTAGAAGAAATACTTACTTTATTTCAGTATAATCTCACCATTTTTGGTGCCTTGAACAATTTCCACTTCATCTCTTAAAGAAATGAAGTTGAATTTTTCATTCGTGAGGTGTTAGAAGATCATGTGATATAATGATGGGTCATTCCATATGTCTCAAACAAAAGGTTAGCAAAAGTTATCAAATATACATAAGTCCTTCTATGGTGAGGTTAATCGTATATGATTCCAAAAATGGAATTATACTCCATCTATCGTACTTCTTAATAAATCTATTTTCTACTAACCAGGGACTTCCTGTAGGCCAGTGGTAGGAAATAAAGTATCGTTGCACTTCGGTTGTGGGTTCGATTCCCACAGCCTTATCTAACGTGACAGGTTGTCACCCGTCCTACAGGTTGTCCCTTTTTCTAAAACTACATTATAATAACATTCCTCCAATAAAATATAAAAACATTCTATCCTTAAACAATAATATCTTATGTATAACTTAATTCATTCCAATCTTTAGGCTTATCCAAAATACTTCTATCCAAGCTCATTGTATAAAGAAAATGGTTACTTTAAAGGTCACATAACAAGCACATGAATCCAATCATTTATCCCCCATATATCATAAGATATATCTTATTGGTCACATTCCAAACATGTGAATACCTTAATCATTTAATCTTTTGAAACATGAATTACCATAGAACCCTAGTGAAAACATGAGTGATGTCAAAATTTTACTCTTTCCACGTACCAAAATCCCAAAAATTCTATATACTCAAACCATGATATCACTTATTCCTTATATCAATCATGAGCTCATGAATACTATCAAACACATTACTTTCTACTTATCCATTCATTATGCGCATATCGTCTGCTTTATAAAATATTTGAATCACTTTTCATGGTTACCAGTACCATATTCTTATAGAAAAACACAATGGACCAATACATAGATATTTCAATATAATATAAAATTACCTCAAAAAAATTATTATTAAATTCCAATACATAAGCCCTTCAATCCATCCTCCTCAATTATTGTCATGGTATAGGTACATCCTCGATTTAGAAGTAACATCTTAGGTCAGTGCATTTAGTTGGGTAATGCCCATGTTCTCCGCATATAAGACATTGGGCTCCATAACAGTCTGTCACTTTATGACCCTTTTCTCCACATAGATAACATCTTATCCTCCATTTGAGGTATTCCTCAAGTTTCTTCTTCCCTTCTTTAGAAATCTCAATCTTCCTTTCTCTATGCTCCTCACCATGCAAACATGCATAAAATCCCATCTTCCTTCTATTTTATGACTTAGGAATACAACTAAAGTTCACCTTGTTAATCATATATCGAGATGACTGTTTCGACATAATCACAATATCTTTCTCTCGAGGCGTTACATAATTTCGTTGATCATACCACCTATTTTTCCATTGGAATCAATGTTAACTGAATTCCTTCTCATTACCTCCATTGAATAAGACCAGAAACCATAGTGTAAGAAACAGTTAAAATAACGAGGAACCACATAATCATAAAAAGTCACTTATGGGATGTCTAAATTATCAAAACTTATTTAACCCCTGACACCTTAGGTTCACCCTAGGTTATTCATGATCGTCAACATAATTCTATTACTCTAACCGGTACTTGTTCTTAACATTAGGGACATCCCTAGACATACCTTAGAAATATCTATAGGGATTTCACTAAAGTTTTCGCATCCTAGTTTCCAAAGGTTAACTAAACCTTTCCTCTGATACCAACTAAAGTGGTTTGGAATTACTTCCATTGGACTATAATTGATTCATATCAGGGCACTCCTTGGGTGGACACACCCCCGGGGTGGGACACACCACCATCCCCAGTGGCATCCATTTCCTCATGAAGCCCTTGGGCGAAGATCCATGCTTCGTCCAACGCTCACATGTGAGAGTTCCCAAGGATCAGATTCATTCCTACCTCCTTTGCCTCTGATACCAAATGTAGAGACCCAAATAATCACATAAATGGACATTACATTACTTTTTCGGAACAAACACACAAGGACCGTAATAGTTTAGTGTCTTTGGAAACTCGGAACATAATCTTCTAATCATGGTGAAAGATCTTCAACATCTACCATAAATATCTTCCCCTTTTTTTCTTATATAAAACATTTCTTTATATCCTAGGTAAAATAAAAAATAAAAAGGGTGAGCTAAAATGCTCAGTAAGGGTAAACATAGATAACATTAAACAATCCATAATCATTTGATTGCAAAACCTTGAACATAAAATCTAATCATCAAAATTTTGCCCAAAGACATAAATCATGGAATTACGTAAGGAATATATAATAATGGGACATAAATCATGATAAAATAGAATGGGAAGAAAACATGTAATTGTGGAAAATCATTAAGCACTTGATATGATTTCCATAGTAGCCAAGTCATTGCTACCATGGCCATCTTAGTGAACAAAGTCCCCTTCTGAATTGAGTTCACTCCTATTTCCAGTCCTGTATCACTGAACCAGATTAACATAACATTCCAGCCATGTATATCTCCTGAGACATAAATATTTACCCAATGTATTGGAGGGATATATAGGTCCCACCCATCTCATAAAGAAATCATTCTTACTTGTTCCACAACATAAACATAAATCAATCATCATAACCCAAAGATTAAAAATGGGTTTCATAAACAACATCCCATCTTAAAATAATCCATATAAAACCAATGGATTTCGTTTCATCATAAGAAAATTGAAACCATGTAAATAATAGAGATATTATACTTTAAACATACACATATGAAATAATGTCATCTTAGATAGAAAATGGTTTTGATTAAACACATGAAATAAATTATTGAGGAAAATATCCTCTCTTCTTCAAAATCATTTTCTTTTCACAAAATTCCATTCAATTTTAAAAGAAAATAATTTTGTTGAAAAATAATCATGAAATCATTTATAGGAATCTTTATTTAAATAAGGAGTTATAAAACTGTAAAAATATGTTCATGTTGTATAAGTTATAAAACATTCTTCTCGTACTTTTGCCGGAAGAGTCAAAAAGGACCTCGTATGGTAAAAAAAAGATTCCTTCCATACAGTGTGGTAAAAGTAAAAAAAGGGTAAAAATGAAATCCAACATACATGGAAGAACATTATAAACTTTATAAAAAACATTTTTTATGGACAAGGATGAAAAATATAACCCCAGTAAATACTTACGAATAAGAAATCTCGGATAAGAATGAGATTGGAATAATTATCCCTTAACTTATGTCCAATTTCTTCTGTATGTGTCCGAGACTACTGTATAGTGGGTTTAAAAAAATTATTAACTTTTAACAGAACCATATTAATATTTATGATATCATATGTGATTCAGTTACGACTTTATATTATTCGTTCATTTGTCAGTTCCATGTTAAAGAAGCGTTTTGGGTCAAATCGTTTCATTTATCATCCGTGTTTTGACTGGTAATTATTAATATGATTACATAGATCATGATTAGTTAATTCCAGAATATAAAACGTGATTTATATATAATATATTTTCAGAATTTTCATATATATAATTTATTGATAAATGAAAGGAAATACACCATTCATGGAGACGGTAGGTCGTACGTACGCATGAACGTTGTTTTCGTTTCCTTATTGAATTGAATGTAATTAAGTAGATGATATGCATATATATATACATAAATCTAGTAGAATCATTATATCTTATATTTCATGATTACTTATTATATATATTTTATAATCATTCTTTAATTGTTAACGTGGAAAATGAATCTCATCGCGTTGTGGACATGGTAATCCGTACGTACGCACGAGCGATGATATCACTCCCATATTTATTGAATAGAATTGTAGTGGTTGATATAATATCTTAGAATATGTATTATTTTATAATAATCGTATATAGTTATTCTTTAGACCATTATACCCATCCAAGTAAGGTGGTGGTGGAAAAACAAATTACACCACGGCGTGGAGACGGTATTCCGTACGTACGCACGCGCTGTTATTTCATTTTTTGTAGGATGGATAGAAGGTGAAATAGGGTTATTTCATATTTATAATAACATATCAATAAATGAGTGATACTGATGTTATTAATTTATGATGAAACCAATAAATACTAATAATTTTATGAAAAAAGAAACTTGAAAGAATCGGTAGAAGAGATTACTTTTTTTTGACGTGCCTCTTCTTAACATCCTCTTAAGGCACTAGAGTTGGTCTTTTGAGGAGACAAGAACCTCTATAAGGTTTCTAGGGAAGTTGAGAAGAGAAATTTTCAGGGGTTGTCAGAACTTAAAGGCTCAAAAGGGTGGGAAGAGAAGAGGGAAGGGGTGCCCTTTTTATAAGGGAGGAGAGGGGCACCTTAGGAATACTTAAAATATTATTTTATAATAAAGTCATATTCGGTTTTTAATAACACCAAATTAATTTATTTTTAAGATAAGTTAGTTATGGGTCGAAATTATCTCATCCAATTGGTTTTAGACAAGTTTAGGTTACTAATTTTACCCTATAATTTTGATTTTACTTTAAGTTAAATAATTTTACTTTTACCGTGTCTTCTTATTTTCTTACACTATATGGTTAATAAACATACTATAACAAGCCAAAAAAACCCAAGTGGTTCATTATTATATATTATTATCTACGTCCTTTGCCTGAAAATTAGATTTTTAGGAATAAAATAAAAATTAATAATATAATATTTTTTTGAAAAACTATTTTATGTCAATATTGACACTATTTGGTACTTGATTTTTTTGAAAATCATAACAGCATGATTAGTTCTAAAAAAGTTTATAAATCAATACTAACGTGTCTTATTAACCTATAAAATTAGTGGAATTCATAAAAAGTATAAAATTACATTTATTTGGGTATTTATACATCAATTATGTTTATATTTCATTAATAAGGTAATTACTGCATCATCATTGTTTCATAAATAAATTAAATTATTTAATGTCTAAGTATTATAAATAAAATACAATTATGTAGGAAATATTTATATCTTTCTAATTAATATTTATAGTCAAATTAATCTTATGTATAACCCTATATTAAAAATGTTTTAGTTATTAAACTTTGATTTTAACGATTTTTAATTCTTCTATAAATAAAATAATAATAAATGTGCTAATCTAATCCAAGTGGACCTAAAGGGTAATATATTATCCCTAAGGTTGTCTTTGGTCTAACTAAACTTATCCAATAGAATTAGGACATGTGTTAGGGTAATAATAATATCATATTTACCCTTAATTACCCTATTTACTTTTAACCGTGGTAAATAAAAGTAAAAAGTTACTATTCATCAAAAAATATTTTTATCTTATTGAACCACATTTTACTCCTTGATATTAACCGTGTCTCTTGGATTTTCGAAATTCCACTCACATAAGTGGTAAAATTATGTTTTATGTAAATTTTCCAACTCTCCTAGGAGGTGGGTAAATGATGGTGAAAAGTTCAATAAAATTTTTATATGTCTAAAATTATTATAAAATGACTCCAATGAATTAAATTAAACTTATATAGGTATTATATATCAATTTTGACCTAAAATAAATTTCAATAAAATAAATATAAATAAAATAAATAATTATTTATATAAAAAGTCGGTTTTTAAATAGTAACCAAGTGTTTTCACTATTCATCAAAAATTGAAAGTTTTCAGAAAAATACAAAAAAATCACCCTAGGAAAATTTTGATATTCCAAATCCAAAAATGATGTCCATTTTGAAAGATAAAATTCATAAAATTTCAAAAAGTGGGTATTACTATTCATAACAGCTTGTTTATATAACATATCGTTGTTTTGTGAAACTCAGTATTGCGTACAACCCACGCTATCGTGGAAGGTCGCGATTGAGTGTAATGACAGCCAAGTCAAGTATGTGTGTAGTGCAAGATCCTTTTGGTGTATCATACAACATAAGACATAAATGAAATTAAAATTAATATTTTTCATAAAATCTCAGGGTGTTACAAAATTTCTCCCTCAAAATTTCATTTTCCCACACTAAAACAGATGTGGATAACTCTGGTTAGTCGCTTCCTCCAATTCCCTCATCAGTTCTTCAAACATGTGGTTTCACCACAACACCTTGATGAGTGGAATTGCCTTATTTTGTAGAACCTTTTCTCTATGATCTAATATCTTCACTGGTTGCTCCTTGTAAGGAAGATCATCCTCTAACTGTACGACCTCTGAAGAGAGTACATGTGAAGGGTCTAGTATGTAATTCCTTAAGAGGGATACATGAAAGACATCATGTACTTTGGCCATGGTATGTGTAAGTTCTAGTCGATAGGTCACTACCCCGACACGATCAAGAATCTCGAAAGGGATGATGTATCTAGGACTTAACTTCCCTTTATTTCTAAAACTCATGACCTTCTTCCACATAGATATACATAAAAATACCTTGTCTCCAAATTTGAACTCCAGGTCTCATCAACGGTTATCTTCATAACTCTTCTGTCAACTTTGGGCTGCCTTGATATGCTGTTGAATGGTTTTCACCTTCTCCACCATTTTTTCGACCATTTCAGGTCCCAGCAGCTTACGCTCCCCGACTTCATCCCAAGATGTTGTCGTTCTTCACCTTTTCCCATAAAGGGATTCATATGGTGCCATTCAGATGATCGAGTGGAAACTATTATTATAGGAGAATTCAACCAGTGGAAGATGTTGGTTCCATTCTCCTTTGAAGTCCATAGAACATGATCTTAACATATCTTACAGTGTCTGAATAGTTCACATAGACTGGCCATCAGTTTGAGTATAATAGCTCATACAAAAGTTCAGATCAATATCTAGAGCATATTGAATACTCTTCAAAAACATAGAGGTGAATATTGGATCTCGGTTGGATACTATAGATAGTGGTACTCCATCCAACCTTACCATTTCATTGATTTAAATCCATGCGAGTTGATATAAAGGGAAGTCCTCTCGAATTGTGATAAAGTGATTTGTCATCGTAAGAAGATCCAAAATGATCCATATAGCATTGTTTCCTATGGATGTCATTGTAATTCCAGTGACAAAGTCCATGGTAATTTTGTACCACTTCTATGTTGGTATGGGTAGTGGTTGCATCATCCCCTTAGACTTTTTCCTCTCATCCTTCACTTGCTGACATACCAGGCACTTTGGTGTATATTCTGCAATCTCCCTTTTTATATTGTCCCACCAAAAGTTTTCTTGGAGATCTCGATACATCTTTGGGCTCCCTGAGTGAATAGAGAAGGTTAAGCAATGTTTGTCTTTCAGAAGCTCCTTCTTTATCTCTAGATTGGATGGTACATATAATCAAGACCCAAATCTCACAATTCCTTCTTTATTAACATTGAACTCCAAGGATATCCCTTTTCTGATAGCTTCCACTTTCTTTTGAATTTCCACGTCATTCTTTTACGTATCCTTTAACTTTTCCTAAAGAGACGGTTGAGAAATAATTTTGTGAAAGGATTGATGATGTTACCTTATTTATTATCCCCATGTCCATATTTATCAAATCTAAGAATATTTGATCCATTTCAATTCTCACCAATGATAAAATCATTGGGTCCTTTCTACTTAGATCATTTTCCACCTTGTTTGATTTCCCAAGGTGGTAATGGATTGAGCAGTCAAAGTCTTTATTAGCTATAACCACCTTCATTAGAGCATGTTCAACTATTTCTACATGAATATATACTTTAGGATTTTGTGTTCTGTATATATTTCACACTTCTCCCAAAATAGATAATGTCACCAAATATTTAAAGTGATGATCACTACAGCCAACTCCTGATCATGTGTTAGATGTTTTTTCATGAACGTTCAATTTTCTTGTAGCATAGGAAATGAATTTTTCATTTTTCATCAACACATAGCCCAGTACCTTCATGGAAGAATCCTTGAATACAACAAACATTTCCCCACTTGTGGGTAATTTGATCATGGACACAGTGATAATCATCATTTTTTACTCCTTGAAGCTCTCTTCTCATTCATCACTCTAAGAAAACTTGACTCCCTTCTGAGTTAGCAAGGTAAGATGGTTTGACCATCATGATAAATTTCTCACAAATCAGCAATAATATCTAGCTAACCCCAAAAACCTATGGATATTTGTTACCGATGTTGGCCTCGTCCATCCATATATTGCAACTTTCATTGAGGGATCCACTGATATCCCATTTATTGTGATGATATGGACCAATAACGAGACCTCCTTCGACTACAACTCACACTTGATTTACATTCCATAGAGATTCTACATTCACAAGGCCTCTAGTATAGTTCTTAGATTCTCCTCGTGATCCTCGTTGGTTTTGGAGTATATTAGAATATAATCAATAATGACTACCACAAATTTGTCAAGGTAATCTCAAAATACTCTATTCAATAAGTCCATAATGTTTTTTGGAGCCTTAGTGTGTCCAACAGGCAATACTATGAATTCATAGTGCTCATATCTTGTACTAAAAGTAGTCTTGCTGATATCTTCATTATTCACCCTTACTTGATATTATCCCAACTGAAAATCCACCTTGGAGAAGTATTTTTCTCCATGAAGATGATCGAACAAGTCATCAATTCATGAGAGAGGATACTTGTTCTTTATCATGATTTTGTTAAGCTCAAGATAATCAATGCCAAGGCGCATTGAATCATCCTTCTTTTTGATGAAGAGTACGGGTGCACCCCATGGTGAAGCACTTGGGCATATAAAACCTTTATCCAGATTCTCCTGTAGTTGTTTCTTTATCTCCTCAATCTATAATTCATCCATTCTATATAGAGTCTTGGATATTAGAAATGACCCAGGTATAAGATCAATTGAGAATTCAACATCTCTTTTAGAAGGAAGACAAGGAAATTCCTCAGGAAACACTTCATCGAATTCCCTAAAAATAGGCATGACTTCAAGGATGATTGATTCCTTAGACTCAAGAATCTAAGCTAGATAAGTGTACATATAGGGTAGTAATATCCATGATTGATAATATGGTGACTAAAAAAATTCATCCTCATCCTTGCACTTGTACGGAATCGGGGGTTGATTCTCTATATAGAGAGTGATTCCCCACTCACGACAATTTATGCCGGCTCTATATAAGTAAAGTCAATCCATGCTATGAATTGCATCAAATTCCATCAAAGGGAATATGAAGAGGTTTTCAGGGAAGTTCAATCTACCTATTATGACATGGGAGGAGTTATATTCATGGGATGTAATGATTTCCACATTTTTTGTACTCACCGACATCCTTACTTTCATGATTTTTTTTTGGTTTTCGGATTGTTCTACTAAACATTAGAGATAAAAAAGAATTCATAGAACCAGAATAATAAATTATGTTCGCTATTCTTGAATGAATAACTATTTTACCTATCACCACTTCATTGTCGTGGTTCACTTCAGTAGTAGTGAAGGAAAAATATCTCCCTTGTTACCTTGGAAGTTGTTGGTTATCTCCAAAAACCCTTGGCATATGGAACTAATTTGAAAGGTGCTATGGTTCATTGAAGTTGAAGTAATGAACAACACATTTAGGTTCTAATGGAGAGTTCCTATCCTCTGTTAAAGTCTTGGGTTTTTTTGTCAGCAATTAACAACTTGGTGCCCTTCTCTTCCACATCTAAAGCATTTCCTCGTCCCCTTCAAGTAATTTCTAGGGTGCTTCTTTCCACATATTTGGCAAGTGGGGTGATGGATTTTCTTAGATATATTGGATTTATCCATCAGACCCCCAGAATTTAATTCTACCCTATGCTTCTTATCCCTATGATACCCCAAATATTATCCGATCTCCATTTCGACCTTGATGACACATCAGACAATTTTCTCATAGCTGTCGAATTCATAGATCGCTAGGGATTTCCACAGGATAGATTTCATCCCACCAAAGAAATAGTCAACCTTTCATTCGGGGGTAATGACAAAGCCTAAGGCATATTGTACAAGACTTGTGATGTTTTCCTCGTACAATCCTACGGATTAGTCTTTTTTTTCTATTGGGCAAGGAAGTACCTTTTCATCTTAAGCAAGAGGGTGCAAGGAAAATATTTATTGAAAACTATTTTCCAGAAATCCTTCCATTCTAATGCCTCAATCTCCTTATTAGGCATTATATTTTTTTATAAATGTCTACTATTGATGAGTTTCACCCTTCATATGATAAGCAGCAAGAAGAGCCTTCTCTTTTTCAAAACATTGAAGGATGAAGAAGATCTTTTCAATGCAGTTGATCTACTGTTCGAAGATTGAGTAATTAGATGATCCATTAAACGTAGGAGGCCTTTGTCTCATGAATCTCTTAATAGTGACTTGTTCTTTCTTGGGGGGGGGGGGGGGGGTTGAACGTTTCTATTGACCCATGTTTCTATTAAAATATTGAGTTAACTGATAGATTATTGTGACAAAGTTCTCAATTCGTACTCACATCGTATTGGGTATCTCATTGGAAAAGTTATCACATTGATTTTTGTATTGGTTGTTAGCCCAAGTCCTCATATTACCAGCCATTAGATGGAATAAAAGAAAAGTTCGGGGTAACACATAAAGTTTAATCCAAGGAAAAAGCATATGACTTATAAATATCTTGTATTTCCTTAACTTATGAGTCTATTATCTTCAATATATATTATCTATGATCTACTTTCTAAAATATATTCTTTGAGGATTTTTTTAATTCCATTAAAAATGGTTCATAATAAGCTTCTGAATTTACCAAAGCATATTCCTTGGGAATTTTGTAACCAAGAGAATATCAAGGCCTATTGTCAGGTACCAGGATACCCTGGGTCAAGCCCAAAACTCCTTGTCGGGGTTTTCACCCCAATGTACATCTGTTCCAGAGCCGCCTCTACTTGCTCTTATCCAGACTGGGATGTATTTTCTTGATAAACCACTCACTCAATACTCACCAAAACCTAGGGCTATTTTTATTAAACATAGTCTTGTATCTAAGGATTCACTAGTGTTTTCTAATCCTAATCCCAAAAATAACTAAACCGATCCTCTGATACCAACTATGACAACCCTGCTTTTTATTACACACTTAAACATGATTTATTACATTAAATATTCACTTGATATAAAATAGATGATCGAGAGGTATATTTTCATTGGGGATTAGAAACATTACATAATGACTTAAAAAGATAAAACACAACATCTTTATTGAAAACATACTTTACATGACCACTACATTCCATGATACTTGGAATTTTATGGGATAACTTGAGGACATTCATAAGAAAAGGGTGAGGTAAAAATCCCAGTAAGGGAGTAAAAAAGGTATAACATGAATATTAAAATACATGTTAGGAAATAGGCATATCAATGGATTGCAATAAAAACATGAACATAAATGTATGATAGAGAATGATTATCATAACATGGAAATGTGGAAACAACACTTAACATGGAATTAGCATTAACCAAGGCTCATTAGACCTGGAGCATGAGTAAACCCTTATTGAACTTGAATTAGCATCAGTAAATACTCATTTAACTTGAATTATAATGTTCAAATCCTCATTTCACTTGAATTAGCATGAGTAAATCCTCATTTATCAAGAAATATCATGATACAAATCTTTACCCAATGTATTGGAGCGCTATCAGGGTGCACCCTTCTTAAACATTTCATTTCATGTATAAGTGTGCCACATGGATCATACAACATGGAGCAATTAAACATCTTAATTTATTACACGATAAAGTAATGTTTAATATATACATTAAACTATATAAATAATAAGTAAAGGATCATAAAGGTTAATACCCTTGATAGAGAAATGGACATGGTATTCAGTACACAATGATTTTAGCTTGGAAAATTGTGGTGTAATTTCGGCAGAATAACGGTGTAACATAAGACTTCATAAAAAAGGTTTATGAGAGAAAAAAGTGTGTCTCATCATATTTACATTAAATGGATTGTAAGGGGGTCATATAGATACATGTACCAACATAAGTAATGGAAGTTGTATTCATAATACAAAATAATTGCTTGAATGTAATTTAGGAGAGAGAAATTCCTTATGGAATTTCGATAAGTTAATAGGTGTACATGGGATGCATTAATGAGAGAGAAAGCGGGTATCTAATCATTAAAACATAAAGAGGGGAGTATGGGGGAGGTGAAAAATCATACACCAACATTTATAATTGAATGGGCATAACAATATTAAGAAACTCGTATAAAATGAGGAAGGAAGGAAGTCTCTTACTTGGAAGTGTGATCCCAAAGGCTTGGGAGTGGCTTGAGAGAGGCTTCATGGGAGCTTGGGGTGCCTTGGGAGGATTATATTGAGAGGAGGGAAGAGGTTGTATGAACTCCAAATTATTTTAGTGAAGATGAAGTAGGAGCTTGGGTGGATTTTATATTGGATAGGATAGGGAATTTTTTATTATTTATGTTTGGGACACCACACATTAAACTAATCAAAACCACAAACAAACCCATAGTCTCTACCCATGGTTTTCTCCAAAGGGGAGTGGAAAACAATATTTTATAAGTCCAATTTCCAAACCAATTAAAATAATAGGGTTTCTTATGAGGAGGTGAGTCACACTATTAATGAAAACAACTTAAAAAGACAAAATGTTTTATAAGACTTTGAGGGTCCACTAAGGCTTTGTAAAATAAATCAAATAAATCTAAAATCAAATTATTTTAAGGATAAAACATATATTGTCCGAACATATCATTTATAGTATTTTATTACATCACTATTGGGTCATTATGATGTTATAAAACACAATATATATTTAAACGGTATTTAATTTTTACCAAAAAATTAAATTGTCTCACAAAATTAGGAAAAATTCCCCATTGGATAATTTAGACTCCCTGATTCCAAAAGTAATACTCATTTTATCTAAATAATTTCATAAATATGTGAATTTTTAATTTTAAAATAAAAACTGATATTTATTGAAAATTCATGGGTTTTGACAAAAAAAGCTTTCAAACCTTAATAAAAGTCACAACCATATTCATAATAATTATATGATTATTTATATTATATAAAAAGTAATTTAGTATTAATGTTTAATTAAAATATTATTTAAATCAAAAATCCATTATTTCATTAAAATAGATTTCTTAATTAACTAAAAATGTTATTTTTTCATTAAAAACTATTTACAAATTAACAATAATAAAATGAATGTATATTATTTATTATATAAAAAAATAATGCACATAATCATAGTGCTAAGGTATTGTTACATAACCCCTTATAATTCTCTTATAATACCAAAGGGTAAGGTGTGTGATGGTGACCGACTCTTGGGGTGGCTCATATAACATCGCTCAGGTGGTAATCTCTATCAACTTCCACTTCTCCCGTAGGTGGTTCCATTCGACCTTAACATGTTGAAGCTCATCTTGAGATTGTTCAAGAGAGAATAAAAATGATTCCACCTCTTTTCTGAGCTTTGACAAATGGGATTCATATAGGGAATGTCTACTGGATGAGTCCATCACTTCCTTTATCTGAGTAAATTGGATTTGTTAAAGCCCTATATTTATAATAATCATGTGATCACTATTCCACAACTATATTAGCCACGGTCATAATTCTTAATGATATTTTAAAATTCAAAATCATAAAACCAAAGAAGTGAATATGTTATATAACCCTCATACATAATAATACATTTAATTAGATCAGGAGGAATTTCCATTAATAATTGTTTGGTTCGTTACATAATACATGTCCATGAAACAATATGAGTTGATATATTATTTTCTATGAAATTTTTATGAGATGATATGAAGAGGCGGTTAGATATTATTGTAGGATTACTTTATTCATAAAATTTGTACATAGATTAATTATAATTTATTTTATTAAAGGATTAATTAAAAATATATCCAACCTTATTCCAACGATATCCAACTCAACCTCAACCACATATGGGACCCTGGGGGGTTTACCAAGGATGAGGGAACCAGCCCGAGCCAATTATAGGATAATGGGTAGGTGAAATTATTCCTATATAGGATCCTATATATAGGGTTCATGAGCATTAGTGCCACCGTATGGGTCAGAATGGTGGTAGGAGAACTAGTATGGGGCAGTACAGGGTGAGCGATAAAAGATTTAATTGAGCAACTGTTAGTGATCTAATAAAAATATTGCACCCTAGCACCTATATATGTTTATGTGGGGTGAAAATTCATAGATTAATGGTCACGGACCATTTAAATTATGGATATAATACTCATTATTAGATCCTTTGATCTTCATCATCTGATCAACCAAGGGATGTCATCCCCTACCTCTGGCCACCCAAGGAGCTCTAGCCTGCTGAACTTCAGGATCAATGCACCTACCATCAAGCATGAGATTTCCATGGTTGTTATGTTATCGATATGGAGTGGAGAATATTCTTCAAATCTTCATCCATTCTTACTATGCTTTAATTTCATGTGACAATGTGAAGAAAAAGAAAGGATGAACTGAAAATGTAGTTACTGGAGGCTGTTCAAATCTAATCTCTATGGTTTTAAAGCATGGGATGATGTCATGGAAATTATAACATTTCCACAAAGGAGAGATGTAAACACACAATTTAAAACAACATGTTTTTCATAATACATTTGATTTACCCCAAAAGATTCTGGTGTTTAATGAAGGGTTGAAACTCAACATTATTCTCGGATCCTTGAAAGAGTCCTCAATGCAGCTTGAAATATGGATCTAATGAGATATGATGAAATATCCCAATTTCCTATAAATGGATTGGATATCATTTGAGTGAGGTGTTTAATACATTGACAATATCTCATTTTTTAGAAATCAGAGCACCAAAGATCTTCTGGTTCGTGAAGTAAAGGACCTCTCCTCATGATAAAATTTCATGAATGAGAAGAAGGATACCACGAGCACTCAAAATGTGAAAACACTATTTATTTGATTTTTGAATATCATTGTTTCATAAAGCCACTCAATATATCACTTTAATGTATCTCCCAGTCTTGCACAAAGAATCCAAATCAATGAACCCTTCCTAGTCTGTGTGACTTGGTTGAGATTGAATGATGGTACAAATATATATTGTGCTTCATGAAGAAAGAAGATAACTTGTGCTTTTCTTATGTGAATAAATATTCAATCATCATATAGTTTTCACATGTGTAGGGTGGGGGAAATTAGTTGATGAATGAAGTGAGTAACTTGAAAAAATATGTGTTGTAAGTGGAAAATGTGTGCACTAATAAAGGAAGGGGCATGGTGTTCACACCCACCTTGCACAAAGGAATTGAATAACAAACATGAATTGATATTAAATGTAATGGCATTAGATATATGTTTGTAATGAATGTGGGTGTTGTGTAAAGGAACAAGGATTTCATATTGAATGTGGAAGAATTAATATGCATGTGATAACATGAATGCATGTGACTTAAGTGAATTATGTGTGTATAAATAAAGGAAGAAGGCTATGGATAAAACATACATTCATTCATGCATGTTCATCCACACATAAATAATTTCAGATAAATGAAACAACACATTCCTAATCCATGAAATCCATGCATTAAGTTTACATTAATTGAGATGATATTACAAAAGAAACTGTTCATATTGTGTGACTTATTATTGTATATAATTTAAAAAAAATTATGTGGAAAAACTGAACACATATAATTGAGGTCTGGACTTCATTACAAAGGAGTAATATCCTGAACATTGTAGAACTGATGCAACTGATTAGTTACAGGTGATCGGAATTATTGAACAAGGACAAAAGACCCTATCAAAGGGTGTTGAAGATACTGGAATAATTACATGGTAAAGTGTAATTCAAAAAGAATGCGGAGAGATATCAGCAGATCATCCAATAGTGGATTAGACATCTATTTGATTTGAAGCCTTCTGATCAATGTTGGTAGTAGTTTAAGTATTCTAGTTGGAGTCAGGAGCATAAGGAGTCTCTCGGTTGGAGCTGGAGTATGAATTATTTTGTATGGATTTAAAAGTAAACAATTCCTCTCAGTTGGAGCCATATACATTGTAATCACTTGTGGAGATAGTGAATTATAATTCAGAATCCATATTGGGGAATAACCAATATTGAAAGGAGTAGGTATTTATGTTGAACCTTGTAAATACTATGTGCTACTCTTTCTATTATTTTTACTATACACAAAGTGAGTTCTAGGGATAAAATTGAGTGGGTTGAGAACATTAAAAAGTCCAGTAGGATGAATATAAAATAAAAGTAACTCATAAAAAGAAATGATTGATTCACCCCTCCCACTCAGTGGTCAATCCAGCTAGGGGATTAACAAAATTATTGTAAAATACTATAAATCATTTAATAGACTCTACCAATTGAATATGATAATTAAAAATGAATAACTAACCTAAAATCTCCACCAGTCACTAACCATATTTGATGCTGAATACACAACCAATAGTGAACAAGAGTTGAAAAATATCCTGAAACAGAAATGTATATTAGTGTGTTATAAACTCTTAATAGGCTACCACCCACCTTTCTACATGCCAAATTTGACAAAAAGGATTTATTCAAAGATATTTTGAAATAAAAATATAATATAATGTTTCTTACTAAAGTTCTCAAAATCCAATATAATATATAATTCATTTTAATGCTTTATTTACTTTTAATTTTAAATTAGTACAGTCACTTAAAAACAATTTTACTAGTTCTCAACCCATTTTTAGTAAAAATGTCCAATTTGAACCCACTTTTTAAATCACTTTATAATTATTCTTCTAAAATCCCTTTTTGTAATAGTTTAAATAATATGTTAAATTCACATTTCATAGAAAGATAATTACTAAGGAATCATTCCACAAAATAATCAATGACATAGGTCTCCCTAGTTCAAATCATTCTAGGGAACACAAATGATATAGATAGTTCCTGAAGTATAATCATATAGTATTATAGAAGCCTAGGAGCTCATGAAAAATGATCTTGGACAAATTTATACAATTTTTATAAACAAATTATGGTTCCAACTATCAAATAATCTTCCGTAACCCTAGGTATTGGCCGACTTTCACTAATAGAGGGGCATAATCCCATAAACAGTACATAGTCTATCAAATTGCCACTAGTCTGTGTGTAATATTAAATCAATACCGAATGTCTACCTAGATTTCCCACCTAACTACCCATGGATTCCTATGAAAATAAAAATGTTGAGGTAATAAATTTAATCAAATAAGAAGAAGTACAAGAATGAAAATCATAATTAAACCTCTCCTCACCTACATCAGCCTCATAATACAAACATCCCTAATTCACCTTATGCATCTAGTATAGGTATTGTAATAATAATAAATAGCCCATCATGGGATTAAAAAATTGAAATTGGAAATCCAAGAGGGTCTCACGAGAAACAAATCCATCTTAAAGTTCCAAATGAACCTTCACCAAAATCTAACTAGAGATACCAATATATTTTTAATTCATTTGAAATCCAAAAATATGAATATCAATTATGAATCATTTATTAAATAATTTACTTTATAAATATCATGAAAAATTAAGAAATCACTCCCCTTATTAAAAAAACTATTAAAGGATTAAAACACACCATTCTTAATTAATTCCATGACCCACCCTAGGTTAATTCATTTTTAAACCACCCACATTGAATAAAATGTTATTTAAAAGGTTAAAAAGTACCTATAATTTCATGTAACAATTGAAATACCATGAAAAGTCATAAAAAATTAATTTTAAAACCCTAACCCATTTGGAATAATTTAATAAAATTTCTAAATTTCCATATGAGAATTTCCCAAACCAGTAAATGAATGCAATTTAATAAATGAAGGTTTAAAAAAACTAAAAAAATTATGAACATTTTTTATTGAAATAAAAATAAATTGGAACATGATTTTCATTTCATATAATGCTTAAACAAAGAACTTATTATCATCTAATAATTAAAACATTAATTAAAAATCCAATAACATCATAGTTCTAAAATTAAAATATAAAACCTAGGTAAAAATACCTTGTATTGATATAGGAATTTCTAAAAAAAATTTCCTTTGATGAAGGATTCCTTATAAATATGTAATAGACTTTCAGTAGACCTATAATCAATAATAAAAACAAAAATTGATCCAAAAACCTTCTTAGAATGCTGACGATTCACATACTATAAGTGTGGAGGGAGGAAAGGGGGAAAGGGTAAGAAACAGAAGAGAAGGTCTTACCGAGGAGGGATGACTATGATTCACTAATAACCAAAATGAAATCACCATGGGAGGACGGATATTGGGAAGGGTATGCACACATGAAGAGAGGTTTATGGCTCGGTGAATGGTGTCACATGATTGGTAGAAGGGAAGGAGAATAAAAAAGGTATAAAAAATAAAATTAAAAAACAAAATAAAAAGTTTAAATACCAAGAAACTAGCATAGTTTACCTATACAGTTTAATAAGCATTTTTTTACCCACATAGCCCCAACTAGACACCTCAAAAAATACCCAATTACACTTAATATCGTGCATGGATTTCAAGGTTGTACACTGAAATTACAAACAACACTACCTAAAAGATAGGACCAAACTCATGGAAATAACATGGTTAACTAATCATGGGGGCTAAACATGAGCCCCTATAAAACATATATAATTATTAAAAATATGGGGAAATTTTTTTACTTACACTAAAAACAACATTAAACAATATAAAATTACATAAAAATAAATATGTACTAAAATGAGGGGTGTAATAATCACACCACCATAATTATTTCTACCCATATAAATACATCTAAAATTAATGGAATACATGGGAATATAAAAAATCAAAAATTTTAAAAGAGAGTTATTTTTTCCTAAAAATTACAATATACCCTAAAAATAAAAAATTGATAAATATAACTACCCCACAAGACCAACAGAAAGATTCTTTGAACAACGCCTGATGATTACATGTGGGATTAAACCAACCATAATGGGACATAAGAATTGACTAAAAATAAGACCTTAAAGAGTCTACCCACCATTTATACATCTTTTAAATTGGTACTTAAACAATAGACAAATTCTCGTAAATACATAGCACCAAAAACTCACACCAGCACTGAAAACCAAAAGAAACCACAATTTCACAATAAAATACACCATGTTTCCAAAAGAAAGATAAAAAAAATAGAGTTAAATTACAAAAAATAATTCCAAAATTAAACCAAACCAAGGAATCATCAACCAATTATTAATGTTGAGACACATCAAATCAATGATCTAACAATATGTAACATCATGTCTTGAACCGTGGGATAAGGAAATATAATGGAGTGAACCCCATAAAATCACTGATTAAAAGTCACCCATGGTGTATACAACAAAATATTAGTCACTCCAACTACAGAATGATTTCACTATATCCATTCTAGACCACACAATCACCCACCCAATGTTTCTATTTTTAATTCATCAGAACCAAAATCTAAAAAACTGACCCCAAAATTCCACCAACAAGAGATCTAAGATACCCAAACACTAAAAAGGCATAAAAACACTAAAAATAACCAATATATCATAAGAAACAACATAGAATCATACAAATGAAAACCTGAATAGAATATAAGTCTAAATATCTTATAAACTTCAGAACCACTGAAAAGGAAACCATAAAATCAAATAATATACTCAAGAACAAAAGATCCTCCAACACTTACGATGAACCTTGATCATCATGAAAAAGTAATTGAAACAATTTATGAAACCTTGAACCATGTTTCAAGGAAATGGAGACTATGACTTTACCACTTGATTTTGAGTATGTTTTGGGTCATAAACTAGAAAAAAACATAACTAGGAAGGTAAACACCTCGAGGTTCATCCCCCAAAACAGACTATCCATCCTTTCCATTAATTTTCCTGGAGTAAGAGTTCAAATAAAATGAAACATCTCCTCAACTAGTTTATGCCTCATACATTACACCAAATATCCTTACCATAATAAGGGATGATACAAAAAAAATATAACACAAAAAAATCAATCACTCCCCACCAAACCCATTAATTTTTAAATTTCAAATTTCCAAAAAGTATTTAATACAAATTTTACTAAAATAATACACATGAAATAAACTTTTAATAAATTACATCATTTTATTTTTAGAAACAAACCCCATTTAAAAACAATCCATTCCTATTTAAAAAATTTACCAAAATTTAAACAGCCATAACTATGTTTAAAAAATTATTCTAAAACAACACTTTGAAGATCAACAATACTTTAAAATAGGTATAGATTCAATTTTAAAATAAAAAAAATTCCATATTTTTAAATAAAAATAAAAAAATCAGAAAATGTTCCAAAAAACCAATTCAATTTTTCTCCCAAAAAAAATTTAACAATATGAAGACAACCCAAATCACACCAAAATGAAACACAAACATTTCTATAAAATTTTTAACCTATCAAAAACCCTATATGATTCATTTTCCAATAATTAGAATATATGAAAAAAGGGGTAAAAATAAAAAAATAAAGTGGAATGTGGAAACCTACTTTATTAGACCACGTGGTTTCAGAGGCCATGATCCAATCATGAAAAAATAACTAAATTGTTTCTATATAGAAAAATCATTAATTTCTCATTTTATCAGGATATGAAAAAAAATCTCACCCCACTAATCCTCACTCTATTTTCATCCAAAAATCCCTAAAACCCTATAAGTAAACTAATATAATGATAATCAAGATCAACATGAAGTCTATAATAAATAAAACAAAATTCCAAAACCAAAATTCAATTAACACTTGCCATGGAAACTTTAGGCCTGAGGAAAGAAATATCAATCTAGGATCTCCTTTCACCTACCTCTTTTATTCCAATAATAACTTTTAATTCGATTTTACCATGAAAAAATCAAATAGAAATGGGATACTTCTGAACCTAGTCTCCCAATATGCAACCTAGGCTTCGATACAATTTTATATGAACCAACCAAAGATTTACATTCATTGGATGCTTTAACTAGCCTGAAATGTTCTTGAGGGGTGTTCTTGATCCCCATGGGCTGGAAATAAACTCCAAGGAACTAGAAACAAAAAAATGGGAACAATTTTCCATTAATTTAGAGTAGTAAAAACTATATAATTATGAAACAAAATCTTCATAACTTGTCTATATGTCATATTTCCATTCCAAATCAAATAAGAAGATGTAAATAGATAAGAAGGTTAATGGATAAGAAAATTACACTCTACTCACCCCAAAACCCCCAACATTTTATATCCCTAATACATTTCCTCTAAACTTATTATATATAATGAACCATTAATAAATTAAATTAAACTGGTAAATACATATTTGGAATAATTAAATCATTTAAAGTGAACCATCATTTAGATATTCTATGAAAATAAACATAGGTCCTATAAATCATGTAATAGGAACCAGAACCTGAATGCAACAAATAAAACTAAATAAATGACCTCAAATATCCACTAGTCACTAACCATACATGGAAATGAATGTTCACCCAAGATTGAACAAGATATGGAAACATGAAATAGAAATGTTGATTGGCATGAGAATACAAACACTCAATAGGGAACCACCTTCCTTTCCACACTCAAAATTTTTAATAAAGGATCCAATATAGGCTAGTTTGAAATAAAACTACTAATTAAGGTTTTTGTACATATGTTCTAAAGGGACAAAATAATATATAATATCTTTTATATCCTTCTTTTACTTTCTTTATAAAGGAAAAATAATTACTTAAAAATCATTTTATGGGGCCTCGGTCCCTATTTAATAATAACACAAAATATGCAATCACTTATGAAATTAATTTCTAAATAGAATTTTAAAATACCTTTTGGAATAATTTAAATAATATTATAAATAAATATTCTATAGAATAATTATCACTATGGAATCATTCCACGAGGAAAACAACAACACATGAAACCCCAGTGCCAATCAAGCTAGAGAACATAAAAGAGATAGACTTCCCCAAGTATAATATTCTAGTATAATGGGAACCTAGAAGCATATGGTAAATAATCTAGGAAACATTTACACATTAAAAAAAACAAATACCGGTGTAAAATATCAACCAATATTCTTCAAAACATGACATTTACCTACCCATCCACACATAGGGGTATAATCCCATAAAAAGAACTTAGTTTATCCTCAATCCACTAGTTAGAGCATAATAGAAAACTAGTGCATCATGTGTATCTATATTTCCTACATAAATAATAATGGTTCCCCATGAAATTAAGAATATTGAGGTGAATAATAAAATCAAAAAATTAGCAGTACAAGTATGAAATGAATAATTAGACATCACCTCACCTCTATCACCCCCACAACAGAAAAAACCCAATTCACATTAGACATCCATCACAAGGATAATAATAATCATAAAAAACCATCACAAGCATAACATTTTGAAAGGGGAAACCAATTAGGGTATCATAAGATACAAAACCATTTTAAATTTTCAAATAATCCTCTATACACACTTATCTTTTTATTCCAAGTCAATTTAGCTTCTTTGGATTCTAATAATTTTAATGTAAACTATCAAGAAAATCATAAATCATATACATAAAATTACCCTTAAATTTAATTTAATAAATCACTTGTTTTTTATAAAAACTATTAAAGGATTAAAAAAAATTATTTATTCCACAACCAAATTGGGGTAAATTCATTTTAAAAACTAGGCACTATGATTAAAATATGCCTTTTAAAAAGTAAACAATACTTAGAATTTCATGTTCCTATTGAAATGAAAATTAAAATGATTTGAAAACCCCAAAAAAATTTTATTTCTTCAATACAATTACAAAAGATGCACATAGGAAATTTGAAAACCAAAAATTTAAATAGATTTATAAAATACGGTTTTCAATTTTTTTTAAAATTTATAAACCCACTAAATTAAAATTAAATCAATAGGTACACAATTTTCATTTCAAATAATGAATATAATATTAAATACAATAATATAATAATTAAAAATTAAATTTAAAATAAAATAAAATAGTATTTCCAAATTTAAAAGATAAAACACAGTACAAACCTACTTGAACTGATGATGGAAGGTCTAAAAATGTATCGTGTGTAATGGAAGATTCATTAACGAGAATGAATGGACATGCATGATCCCTAGAGTCACGAATTAGATCCAAAATTAAAACAAATCCCTACGTAGAGTTTGGATAATTCAGGTGAAGCAATAGGGGATGGATAAAACAAGGGATAAAGGGAATATAAGGAGAGATGAGACCTTAATGATGAGTTCTGGACATGAATCTCCAAGAACCATGAGGAAATATCCATGTGAGGAGGGATAAAGGGAGTATGAGGCATGTGTAACGAGAGGGGTGTGACCACAATGTTTGTTTCACATAGTGGGTATGAGTTTATGAAAATGAAAAAATGGATAAAATAATAAAATAATAAAATAATAAAACAAAATAAAATATTACATCTCAGACAACCCGTACATTTACTTACATGGCTTAATAAATGGTGTGGTACCAATGCAACATGTTCTAAACACCACAAAAATATAACTCATGGTTATTTCTAGGACCCCACATATCATTTATATCTATATTCTAATTTTTAAAATAGAACTTACCATGAGATATAACCAAATAGATAGTCATTTCATGGTTTACTAAATATACACACCTCTAAAACTCTTAAATTTTTAAAATTTATGGGCATTTTTTAACCAATATCAAAATAAATCAAAATAATATAAAATAATAAAAAATATATAACAAATAATAAGTTGGTTGTTATACATATAGTTTCAAAAACATTTATTTTCCGACAATGCACCAACTATGTGATTTCTATCAGAAGTTATATAGAAAAAATTACACAGTTTTCACATGGTTTGAGAAACTATTCACTCTAATCATGCACAACTAGATTTCCTTATGCTTCCTCACCAAGATAATAATTTCATGAAATTACTTAATATATTTCCCTAAAATTTATATTTGTATAAAACAATAAAAAAACTAAATATTTTAACCTAGGTCTCAAATCCATGACATAATTCTTGTCCACCCTGAGAAACACAATATTTAAAATAAATAATGTTGTCTAGGAACTATCATTCACATACCTATTGAGAATTAATTGTTCTATATCTTGTATACAACTACTCATCCAAATAAAAAGAGGTATATAATACTATTTTGTAATGAACTATCTAGGTTCGACTCGACACAACACTCGTGAAGCCCCTCCACATGGCCCCATGTGTGTTTATGATTACTACATTCTAGAAACAAGCACTAAGGGTGTAAAACATGACTATTGGGAATGAAATAACCCTCTTAATCTAATAATAATTACAACCAGACACATCTAGGATTTCATCATGATGAACACATAAATTTGATAACCATGCCAACAAAATGAATAGTTTTAAAACTAGAACCAAATAAAAGTGAAACAACAAAAATAAATAACATGAAAATACTATGAATAAATTATAAATAAAAAGTAAATAGATTTAAACAAGATTTAAAATCCATAACATAAAATTAAAATAAGAAATAATGTCTACGGTGGTTAATACTCAACTTTTCCCAAATTATTCCAATATCCCATGAAACCAACAAAACTATCACTAGGTGACACCAAGTCACAAATGAGAATTGAAATCTTAATACTTACAAAGGGAGTGTGGTGAAATCCCAACATTGAATTCAAAATCTGTATACTTTTATAAATAATTAAGACTATATACCTACCAAAGTGATTTTGTAGGCTTTTGATCCAATACCCAATAGGTTACCACCATAAATCCAAACCATTTATTTTATAAGATAAAACAAGAATTCTTCTTTGTAATTAAGAGTAGAAAATAGTTTTTATTCATTTCCATGATTTTAAAATGAATAATACTTCAATGTTTTCCTTTACCAACAATATTAATTTTGAGAGAAACAAAAAATTTAGACCCTAAAACCCCCTGAGAGGGGAGGGGTGAATCTAGAAGTCAACACCTTCTTTTAATTAAGTATATTTTATTTCTATATTATTACGAACTCATCAAACCTATATAAAATAATTATTAAATAACCCAACACATATATATTGAAAATGAAACAAAACATGGTAGTTTTTCTCGATTCATCACTAAGGTATAGTTTAAGGGGAATATGTTAATAGTTTATCAGTTATACTAGAATCAAATATTGATTAGATTTCTGGTATTAAAACTATTCATTCATGGTCACTTCATGTCTAGATCACTAGCTTTATAGGAATTTTAGAGAAAACACACTGCCTCCCTCAAATCACTTCCATTAACTCATATTTTAAAATTATTATGGGATATACAGTATTTAGTTTATTAACTTGAAGTTCACCTCCATATACAAGTACACATTGATGAGGTTTTTTTCATGATGTCTAAATATGATTCTTCAATGTAGTCCACAAACATTTCCCAGATGAAACATGGTTCACACTATTATTTTTTACGAATATTCATTTTTAATGAAATTTATGATTTTAATATAACTTGTCACCTTCATGTATCCTATCACTATCATGAATCCTCTCTCTTTCATGAAACCAATAACTTTCATGAAACCCCCCTCACTAAAGACCCTTTTATATACTTAGTTCAAAAACATACTTTATATGAAACATGTGATTGCAAAAAGTTCTTGTTTTACATGATAAATATGGTTGTAAAAGTCTTACAAGAATTAAGAGTGTTTAGTCTTACATTTAAAAACATCGAGGCTTTAAATGATGAATAGTGGCCTATTTATAGTAAAAAAATAACTAGGTTTCAAAACTGTTCCTCACTATTAAACTCCCAAATGTCATGATACCATTAATCTTCCAATGTAAACTAATTCATGGAACTCGATATTTTAGGATACTTTACACTTTACCAATATTTCACTTAACTTATTCATACAACCTTCTTTCATAAAGCATCCTAACTTTTAAAAAAACTTTCTTTATGATAGAATCATTCGTATGAATCTTATAAGATGACATTTACAAAATCCTTACATTAATCAGTAAACACATTAAAACCATCCTATTGAATTAAATATTTTTAATCCTATATTTTTTGAATGAAAAATTTAGAAAAAACATGAAAATCATGGCACAATTAACACTGAATCCACCTACATGGATTTTTGTGGTATTACATCTCATAAAAACTTACATCATGATCAACTCCATTATAATCATTTCCAACATAATACTATGAATTATAAAACAATATCTTCAATATTGAAACCTCTATAATCAAAATATTGGTTATTTAAAACAAAAACAACATTCAATCAATGAATATCATTGGTTCTAAGAATCTCCCCATTTGGGTTTATTATAAATCCAAATTGAAATTCAATAATACACAAATATTGAATAGATACTTGATAGAAATTAAATAACTCATCCATCACTATAATTCTACGTGAGAAACACTCAATGTAGAAAACCATAGTTAAGGAGATAATTTCATGCTTAATACCTTCATGAAATTTAATTTCCAATAACTATTTCCCCCTTTTAAATAATCACAATGAGATCAAATTTCTCCTTTATCTATAAAAACAACCCTTGGAACCTATCTATAACTAAAACCTATATCTCTTGCACAAAAAGTTATAAATAGTTAAAAACATTAGGATATGGGTAAGCTTGAGTCCCATCAAGTAATGGGAGGTGGATAAACCCTGAGGCTCAACTGATGATTCTCAAATGTTATGGGTGCCAAAGTCTTATTCATGATGTTTTCAACTTGGCCATTAGTTATAACATGCCCCATTTTAATCACTAATTGTTTTTTATTTTATTTTATAAAGTTATATATGATCTCAATATGTTTGGTAAATGTGTCATAAATTAGATTTTTCATAAGAAAAATTAGACTTTTTCTTTCTTAAAATATCATTATCCATAGTTTCACCTCATCAAATATCTTTTCCAACTATTTATTCTTCCAAAATAGTTGACTGCATGCCATTTTCATGGAGATATACTCTTATTCAGTTGTACTTAGAGAACTGTTTTAATGTTTCTTGATCAACCTAAAAACACATTTATTTCAAATTAATAGGGAATCATTAATTTTGAACATTTTATTTACCACATCAACATCCCATCCCACATTGAAAAATGATGACAATTCATTATCTATTCCAACTTCATAGAATAAACCAAAATTGATAGTGCCTTTAATGCACCACATGATTTGTTTAACCACTATGAAATGATCTTCCTTCAGATTGATTTTGAATAATTATATTAAAAATACTACAAAAACAATATTAGGTTGTTTTTCTCAAAAATAAAAAAATATTCTAATTATCCGCCTATAGATATTAGGATTTATAGATTCCCCATCTTCATGATTTCAAAGATTTTTCCCAAAAAAATTGAAGATGAAATTTATTTTTAATCATGCATGTTAAAATAATGAAACGCCTATATTTTAAAATATTTCTATGAAATGAATGTGTATTCCTTCTTTTGGATCACATACAACCAAAAAATAATTATTATTTCATCAATCATGAACATATAAAAATATAATTCCATGTGATTAGAAAAATTTTCCACTTATCCATGATTTCTTATTCCAAATATGATATCGTCCACATATGAAAGAACCATATATTATTCTTCCTTGTATTTATTCAAATAGAGATTATGATTGAAAACTCCCCTTCAAAATTATATCTTTTTAAATAAGAATCTAGTTAATCATACTAGGGTCATGATTCCTACTTTACACTACATAAATTATTCTTTAATCTAAAAACCTTCATATCATCATTTATAATCATAAAACCCATTTCCAAATCAATATAAACATCTTGTTAACGAACTCCATTGATGAATATCTTTTTTACATCTATCTAATAATCTTTGTACCCTATTTGAATTTCCATGGATAAAAATATCCTAATCCCTTATAGTTGGGAAACTAGATAAAATGTTTCTTTAACATAAATTATCTCAATATATTCAAAGAATTAACAAACCTAGCTAACCTTGGTTCTGATCACATTTCCTCAAAAAATCAAATTTTTTTCTTTATAATACACATTGTTCTAATAATATTGTGATTCTTTGTCCTCTTAGGAAGATCCCAAACCAAGAATTTATCAATATGATCTAATTCATCTTTTATAGCCTTAACCCATGATTCATCCTTTATATCTTCTTCAAGATAGGTTGGTTCCACCATTAGTAAGAGTGAATAATGTCATGTGTTCCTCATTATCCTTATCTATGTAGGTGATGACCAATCCCTAATAATGTTGGATGGATTAACCTCCTCTATTTTTATTCTCCTATGTGGTTACAATTGATATTATTCAGAAATGGTTTCCTCTTCTAATTCATGTTTTGAATCATCTTTATGTGGAGATCACTAAATGTTGGGTGAGCCTTCCACAACATCTATATTCAAACCTTTACCTTTTTCACCATCTTCTCTATCTTCAAAAAAATAAATATATAATCTCCTCAGGTTATTCAAAATTTTATCCTCAACGACCAAGAAATAAATTATCTCCATAATTTTCTTAAGAATATTATTTTGGAATTAATAGGCTCTACAGTTCATTATATATATAAGTAATATTCCTTCATCTATAGTATCCTCATACTTACCTTGGTTTAATTCTTTTTTTTTTGATAAATTATTTACTTCCAAAAACCTAAAAATATTATTGTGTGGGATTCATTCAATGCCATAATTTTTAGGGTTTTCACTCATCATCAAGACACATCTCTACCAAGTTTTTAGTGTACATTATGACATGATCAACCAATTTATAGTAGTGACATGAAAAAATACTCTCAATCATTATTATTTTGGAAATATTTTATGTCTGTAAATTTATTTATTCAATGACCTCATATTTTTGAGGTGTACGCTCTGATGACACCTCAAGTTTGATCCTATCTTTTTTAGGGAATTTTTAAATTCAATAAATGTGTATTTGGTTCCATTTCCATATTATAATATCTAGATTTTTTGGAAGATTTCATTCTAAACTCTAAATAGGTATCTATTCTATATATTCAATCACTTATATTTTTTTCCTCATAAACATCACTCAATACATTCTACTATTCATCAAAAACTTTTTTTATCTTATTGAACCACATTTTACTCCTTGATATTAACCGTGTCTCTTGGATTTTCGAAATACCACTCACATAAGCGGTAAAATTTTGTTTTATGTAAATTTTCAATCTCTCCTGGGAGGTGGGTAAAAGATGGTAAAAAGGTCAATAAATTTTTTTTATGTCTAAAATTATTATAAAATGACTCCAATGAATTAAATTGAACTTATATAGGTATTATATATCAATTTTGACCTAAAATAAATTTAAATAAAATAAATATAAATAAAATAAATAAATATTTATATAAAAAGTCGGTTTGTAAATAGTAACCCAGTGTTTTCACTATTCATCAAAAATTGAAAGTTTTCAGAAAAATACAAAAAATTCACCCTAGGAAAATTTTGATATTCCGAATCCAAAAATGAAGTCCATTTTGAAAGATAAAATTCATAAAATTTCAAAAAGTGGGTATTACTATTCATAACAGCTTGTTTATATAACATATCGTTGTTTAGTGAAACTCAGTATTGCGTACAACACACGCTATCATGGAAGGTCACGATTGAGTGTAATGACAGCCAAGTCAAGTATGCGTGTAGTGCAAGATCCTTTTGGTGTATCATACAAAATAAGACATAAATTAAATTAAAATGAATATTTTTCATAAAATCTCAGGGTGTTACAAAATTTCTCCCTCAAAATTTCATTTTCCCACACTAAAACAGATGTGGATTACTCTGGTTAATCACTTCCTCCAATTCCCACATCGGTTCTTCAAACATGTGATTTCACCACAACACCTTGATGAGTGGAATTGCCTTATTTCGTAGAACATTTTCTCTATGATCTAATATCTTCACTGGTTGCTCCTTGTAAGGAAGATCATCCTATAACTGTACGACCTCTGAAGAGAGTACATGTGAAGGGTCTAGTATGTAATTCCTTAAGAGGGATACATGAAAGAAATCGTGTACTTTGGCCATGGTATGTGGAAGTTCTAGTCGATAGGTCACTACCCCGACACGATCAAGAATCTCTAAAGGGACGATGTATCTAGGACTTAACTTCCCTTTATTTCTAAAACTCATGACCTTCTTCCACATAGATATACATAAAAATACCTTGTCTCCAAATTTGAACTCCAGGTCTCATCAACGGTTATCTTCATAACTCTTCTGTCAACTTTGGGCTGCCTTGATATGCTACTGAATGGTTTTCACCTTCTCCACCATTTTTTCGACCATTTCAGGTCCCAGCAGCTTACGCTCCCCGACTTCATCCCAAGATGTTTTTGTTCTTCACCTTTTCCCATAAAGGGATTCATATGGTGCCATTCAGATGATCGAGTGGAAACTGTTATTATAGGAGAATTCAACCAGTGGAAGATGTTGGTTCCATTCTCCTTTGAAGTCCATAGAACATGATCTTAACATATCTTACGGTGTCTGAATATTTCACATAGAATGGCCATCAGTTTGAGTATAATAGGTCATACAAAAGTTCAGATCAATATCTAGAGCATATTGAATACTCTTCAAAAACATAGAGGTGGATATTGGATCTTGATTGGATACTATAGATAGTGGTACTCCATCCAACCTTACCATTTTATTGATTTACATCCATGCAAGTTGATATAAAGGGAAGTCCTCTCGAATTGTGATAAAGTGAGTTGTCATCGTAAGAAGATCCAAAATGATCCATATAGCATTGTTTCCTATGGATGTCATTGGAATTCCAGTGACAAAGTCCATGGTAATTTTGTACCACTTCTATGTTGGTATGGTCAGTGGTTGCATCATCCCCTTAGACTTTTTCATCTCATCCTTCACTTGCTGACATACCAGGCACATTGGTGTATATTCAGCAATCTCCCTTTTCATATTGTCCCACCAAAAGTTTTCTTGGAGATCTCGATATATCATTGTGCTCCCTGAGTGAATAGAGAAGGTTAAGCAATGTTAGTCTTTCAGAATCCCCTTCTTTATCTCTAGATTGGATGGTACATATAATCATGACCCAAATCTCACAATTCCTTCTTCATTAACATTGAACTCCAAGGATACCCCTTTTCTGATAGCTTCCACTTTCTTTTGAATTTCCACATCATTCTTTTACGTATCCTTTAACTTTTCCAAAAGAGACAGTTGAGAAATAATTTGTGAAAGGATTGATGATGTTACCTTATTTATTATTCCCATGTCTATATTTATCAAATCTAAGAATATTGGATCCATTTAAATTCTCACCAATGATAAAATCATTGGGTCCTTTCTACTTAGATCATTTTCCACCTTGTTTGATTTCCCAAGGTGGTAATGGATTGAGCAGTCAAAGACTTTATTAGCTATAACCACCCTCATTAGAGCATGTTCAACTCTTTCTACGTGAATATATACTTTAGGATTTTGTGTTCTGTATATATTTCACACTTCTCCCAAAATAGATAATGTCACCAAATATTTAAAGTGATGATCACTACAACCAACTCCTGATCATGTGTTTGATGGTTTTTTCATGAACGTTCAATTTTCTTATAGCATACGAAATGAATTTTTCATTTTTCATCAACACATAGCCCAATACCTTCTTGGAAGAATCCTTGAATACAACAAAAATTTCCCCACTTGTGGGTAATTTGATCATCGACACAGTGATAATCATCCTTTTTTACTCCTTGAAGCTCTCTTCTCATTCATCACTCTAAGAAAACATGACTCCCTTCTGAGTTAGCTTAGCAAGATGGTTTGACAATCATGATAAATTTCTCACAAATCAGCAATAATATCTAGATAACCCCAAAAACCTATGGATATTTGTTACCGATGTTGGCCTCGTCCATCCATATATTGCAACTTTCATTGAGGTATCCACTGATATCCCATTGATTGTGATGATATTGACCAATAACGATACCTCCTTCGACTATAACTCACACTTGATTTACTTTCCATAGAGCTTCTACATTCACAAGGTCTCGAGTATAGTTCTTAGATGCTCCTCATGATCCTCGTTGGTTTTGGAGTATATTAGAATATAATCAATAAAGACTACCACAAATCTGTCAAGGTAATCTCTAAAGACTCTATTCAATAAGTCCATAATGTTTTCTGGAGCATTAGTGTGTCCAAAAGGCAATACTATGAATTCATAGTGCTCATATCTTGTACTAAAAGTAGTCTTGGTGATATCTTCATTATTCATCCTTACTTGATATTATCCCAAATGAAAATACACCTTGGAGAAGTATTTTTCTCCTTGAAGATGATCGAACAATCATCAATTCACGAGAGAGGATACTTGTTCTTTATCATGATTTTGTTAAGCTCAAGATAATCAATGCCAAGGTGCATTGACTCATCCTTCTTTTTGATGAAGAGTACGGGTGCACCCCATGGTGAAGCACTTGGGCATATAAAACCTTTATCCAGATTCTCCTGTAGTTGTTTCTTTATCACCTCAATCTCTAATTCATCCATTCTATATAGAGTCTTGGATATTAGAAATGACCCAGGTATAAGATAAATTGAGAATTCAACATCTCTTTTAGAAGGAAGACAATGAAATTCCTTAGGAAACACTTCAGCGAATTCCCTAAAAATAGGCATGCCTTCAAGGATGATTGATTCCTTAGACTCAAGAATCTAATCTAGATAAGTGTGCTTATAGGGTAGTAATATACATGATTGATAATATAGTGCCTAAGAAAATTCATCCTCATCCTTGCACTTGTACGGAATCGGGGGGTTGATTCTCTATATAGAGAGTGATTCCCCACTCACGGCAATTTATGCCGGCTCTATATAAGTAAAGTCAATCCATGCTATGAATTGCATCAAATTCCATCAAAGGGAATATGGAGAGGTTCTTCAGGGAAGTTCGATATACCTATTATGACATGGGAGGAGTTATATTCATGGGATGTAATGATTTCCACATTTTTTGTACTCACCGACATCCTTACTTTCATGATTTTTTGTGGTTTTGGGATTGTTCTTCTAAACATTAGAGATAAAAAAGAATTCATAGAACCAGAATAATAAATTATGTTAGCTATTCTTGAATGAATAACTATTTTACCTATCACCACTTCATTTTCGTGGTTCACTTCAGTAGTAGTGACGGAAAAATATCTCCCTTGCTACCTTGGAAGTTGTTGGTTGTCTCCAAAAACCCATAGCATAGGGAACTAATTTGAAAGGTGCTATGGTTCATTGAAGTTTAAGTAATGAACAACACGTTTAGGTTCTAATGGAGAGTTCCTATCCTCTGTTAAAGTCTTGGGTTTTTTTTTCGGCAAATTAACAGCTAGGTGCCCTTCTCTTCCACATCTAAAGCATTTCCTCGTCCCCTTCAAGTAATTTCTGGGGTGCTTCTTTCCACTTCTTTGGCAAGTGGGGTGATGGATTTTATTAGATATATTGGATTTATCCATCGACCCCCAGAATTGAAGTCTACCTTATGCTTCTTATCCCTATGATACCCCTAATATTATCCGATCTCCATTTCGACCTTGACGACACATCAGACAATTTTCTCATAGCTGTCGAATTCATAGATCGCTAGGGATTTCCACAGGCTAGATTTCATCCCACCAAAGAAATAGTCAACCTTTCATTCGGGTGTAATGACAAAGCCGGAGGCATATCGTACAAGACTTGTGATGTTTTCCTCGTACAATCCTACGGATTAGTCTTTTTTTGCTATAGGGCAAGGAAGTACCTTTTCATCTTAAGCAAGAGGGTGGAAGGAAAATATTTATTGAAAACTATTTTCCAGAAATCCTTCCATTCTAATGCCTCGATCTCCTTACTAGGAATTATATATTTTATAAATGTCTAATATTGATGGGTTTCACCCTTCATATGATAAGCACCGAGAAAAACCTTCTCTTTTTCAAAACATTGAAGGATGAAGAAGATCTTTTCAATGTAGTCGATCCACTGTTCGAAGATTGAGGTATTAGATGATCCATTAAAATTAGGAGGCCTTTGTCTCATGAATCTATTAATAGTTACTTGTTCTTTCTTGGGGGGGGGGGGGGGTTGAACGTTTCTATTGACCCATGTTTCTATTAAAATATTGAGTTAACTGAGAGATTATTGTGACAAAGTTCTCAATTCGTACTCACATCGTATTGGGTATCTCATTGGAAAAGTTTTCACATTGATTTTTGTATTGGTTGTTTGCCCAAGTCCTCATATTACCAGCCATTAGATGGAATTAAAGAAATGTTCGGGGTAACACATAAAGTTTAATCCAAGGACAAAACATATGACTTATAAATATCTTTTATTTCCTTAACTTATGTGTCTATTATCTTCAATATATGTTATCCATGATCTACTTTCTAACATATATTCTGTGAGGATTTTTTTAAATCCATTAATAATGGTTCATAATAAGCTTGTGAATTTACCAAAGCATATTCCTTGGGAATTTTGTAACCAAGAGAATAGCAAGGCCTGTTGTCATGTACCAGGATACCCTGGGTCAAGCCCAAAACTCCTTGTCGGGGTTTTCACCCCAATGTACATCTGTTCTAGAGCCGCCTCTACTTGCTCTTATCCAGACTGGGATGTATTTTCTTGATAAACCACTCACTCAATACTCACCAAAACCTAGGGATATTTTTATTAAACTTAGTCTTCTCTCTAAGGATTCACTAGGGATTTCTAATCCTAATCCCAAAAATAACTAAACCGATCCTCTGATACCAACTATAACAACCAAGCTTTTTATTACACACTTAAACATGATTTATTACATTAAATATTAACTTGATATAAAATAGAATATCGAGAGGTATATTGTCATTGGGGATTAGGAACATTACATAATGACTTAAAAAAATTAAACACAAAATCTTTATTGAAAACATACTTTACATGACCACTACATTCCATGATACTTAGAATTTCATTGGATAACTTGAGGACATGCCTAAGAAAAGGGTGAGGTAAAAATCCCAGTAAGGGAGTAAAAAAGGTATAACATGAATATTAAAATACATGTTAGGCAATAGGCATATCAATGGATTGCAATAAAAACATGAACATAAATGAATGATAGAGAATGATTATCATAATATGGAAATGTGGCAACAACACTTAACATGGAATTAGCATTAACCAAGGCTCATTGCACCTGGAGCATGAGTAAACCCTTATTGCACTTGAATTAGCATAAGAAAATACTCATTTAACTTGAATTAGAATGTTCAAATACTCATTTCACTTGAATTATCATGAGTCAATCCTCATTGATCATGAAATATCATGATACAAATCTTTACTCAATGTATTGGAGCGCTATCAGGGTGCACCCTTCTTAAACATTTAATTTCATGTATAAGTGTGCCACATGGATCATACATCATGGAGCAATTAAACATCTTAATTTATTACACGATAAAGTAATGTGTAATATATACATTAAACTATATAAAAAATAAGTAAAGGTTCATAAAGGTTAATACCCTTGATAGAGAAATGGACATGGTATTCACTACACAATGATTTTGGCTTAGAAAATAGTGGTGTAATTTCGGCAGCATAACGGTGTAATATAAGACTTCATAAAAAAGGTTTATGAGAGAAAAAAGTGTGTCTCATCATATTTACATTAAATGGATTGTAAGGGGGTCATATAGATACATGTACCAACATAAGTAATGGAAGTTGAATTCATAATACAAAATAATTGCTTGAATGTAACTTAGGAGAGAGATATTCCTTATGGAATTTTGATAAGGTAATAGGTGTACATGGGAAGCATTAATGAGAGAGAAAGCGGGTATCTAATCATTAAAAAATAAATAGGGGAGTATGGGGGAGGTGAAAAATAATACCCCAACATTTATAATTGAATGGGCATAACAATATTAAGAAACTCGTATAAAATGAGGAAGGAAGGAAGTCTCTTACTTGGAAGTGTGATCCCAAAGGCCTGGGAGTGGCTGGAAAGAGGCTTCATGGGAGCTTGGGGTGCCTTGGGAGGATTATATTGAGAGGAGGGAAGAGGTTTTATGAACTCCAAATTATTTTAGTGAAGATGAAGTGGGAGCTTTGGTGGATTTTATATTGGAAAGGATAGGGAATTTTTTATTATTTATGTTTGGGACAACACACATTAAACTAATCAAAACCACAAACAAACCCATAGTCTATACCCATGGTTTTCTCCAAAGGGGAGTGGAAAAAAATATTTTATAAGTCGAATTTCCAAACCAATTAAAATAATAGGGTTTATTATGAGGAGGTGAGTCATACTAATAATGAAAACAACTTAAAAAGACAAAATGTTTTATAAGAGTTTGAGGGTCCACTAAGGCTTTGTAAAATAAATCAAATAAATCTAAAATCAAATTATTTTAAGGATAAAACATATATTGTCCGATCATATAATTTATAGTATTTTATTACATCACTATTGGGTCATTATGATGTTATAAAACCCAATATATATTTAAACGGTATTTAATTTTTACCCAAAAATTAAATTGTCTCACAAAATTAGGAAAAATTCACCATTGGATAATTTCGACTCCCTGATTCCAAAAATAATATTAATTTTATCTAAATAATTTCATAAATATGTGAATTTTTACTTTTAAAATAAAAACTGACATTTATTGAAAATTCATGGGTTTTGACAAAAAAAGCTTTCAAACCTTAATAAAAGTCACAATCATATTCATAATAATTATATGATCATTTATATTATATAAAAATTAATTTAGTATTAATATTTAATTAAATTATTATTTAATTCAAAAATCCATTAATTCATTAAAATAGATTTCTTAATTAACTAAAAATGTTATTTTTTCATTAAAAACTATTTAAAAATTAACAATAATAAAATGAATGTATATTATTTATTATATAAAAAAATAATGCACATAATCATAGTGCTAAGGTCTTGTTACATAACCCCTTATAATTCTCGTATAATACTAAAGGGTAAGGTGTGTGATGGTGACTGACTCTTGGGGTGGCTCATATAACATCGCTCAGGTGGTAATCTCTATCAACTTCCACTTCTCCCGTACGTGGTTCCATTCGACCTTAACATGTTGAAGCTCATCTTGAGATTGGTCAAGAGAGAATACCAATGATTCCACCTCTTTTCTGAGCTTTGACAAATGGGATTCATATAGGGAAAGTCTACAAGATGAGGCCATCACTTCCTTTATCTGAGTAAATTGGATTTGTTAAATCCCTATATTTATAATAATCATGTGATCACTATTCCACAACTATATTAGCCACGGTCATAATTCTTAATGATATTTTAAAATTCAAAATCATAAAACCAAAGAAGTGAATATGTTATATAACCCTCATACATAATAATACATTTAATTAGATCAGGAGGAATTTCCATTAATAATTGTTTGGTTCGTTACATAATACATGTCCATGAAAAAATATGAGTTGATATATTATTTTCTATGAAATTTTTATGAGATGATATGAAGAGGCGGTTAGATATTATTATAGGATTCCTTTATTCATACAATTTTTACATAGATTAATTATAATTTATTTTATTAAAGGACTAATTAAAAATATATCCAACCTTATTCCAACGATATCCAACTCAACCTCAACCACATATGGGACCCTGGGGGGTTTACCAAGGCTGAGGGAACCAGCCCGAGCCAATTATAGGATAATGGGTAGGTGAAATTATGCCTATATAGGATCCAATATATAGGGTTCATGAGCAGTAGTCCCACCATATGGGTCAGAATGGTGGTAGGGGAACTAGTATTGGGCAGTACAGGGTGAGCGATAAAAGAATCAATTGAGCAACTGTTAGTGTGATCTAGTACAAATATTGCACCCTATAACCTATATATGTTTATGTGGGGTGAAAATTCATAGTTTAATGGTCATGAACCATTTAAATTATGGATATAATACTCATCATTAGATCCTTTTATCTTCATCATCTGATCAACCAAGGGATGTCATCCCCTACCTCTGGCCACCCAAGGAGCTCTAGCCTGCTGAACTTCAGGATCAATGCACCTACCATCAAGCTTGAGATTTCCATGGTTGTTATGTTATCGATATGGAGTGGAGAATATTCTTCAAATCTTCATCCATTATTACTATGCTTTAATTTCATGTGACAATGTGAAGAAAAAGAAAGGATGAACTGAAAATGTAGTTACTGGAGGCTGTTCGAATCTAATCTCTATGGTTTTAAAGCATGGGATGATGGGATGGAAATTATAACATTTCCACAAAGGATAGATGTAAACACACAAAGTAAAACAACTTGTTTTTCATAATACATTTGATTTACCCCAAAAGATTCTGGTGTTTAATGAATGGTTGAAACTCAACATTATTCTCGGATCCTTGAATGAGTCATCAATGTGGCTTGAAATATGGATCTAATGAGATATGATGAAATATCCTAATTTCTTATAAATGTATAGGATATCATTTGAGTGAGGTGTTTAATACATTGACAATATCTCATTTTTTAGAAATCAGAGCACCAAATATCTTCTGGTTCGTGAAGTAAAGGACCTCTCCTCATGATAAAATTTCATGAATGAGAAGAAGGATACCACAAGTAATCAGAAAGTGGAAACACTATTTATTTGATTTTTGAATATCATTGTTTCATAAAGCCACTCAATATATCACTTTAATGTATCTCCCAGTCTTTCACAAAGAATCCAAATCAATGAACCCTTCTTGGTCTGTGTGACTTGGTTGAGATTGAATGATGGTACAAATATATATTGTGCTTCATGAAGAAAGAAGATAACTTGTGCTTTTCTTATGTGAATAAATATTCAAACATCATATAGTTTTCACATGTGTAGCATGGGGAAAATTAGTTGATGAATGAAGTGAGTAACTTGAAAAAATATGTGTTGTAAGTGGACAATGTGTGCACTAATAAAGGAAGGGGCATGGTGTTCACACCCACCTTTCACAAAGGAATTGAATAACACACATGAATTGATCTTAAATGTAATGGAATTAGATATATGTTTGTAAAGAATGTGGGTGTTGTGTAAACGAAACAAGGATTTCATATTGAATGTGGAAGAATTAATATGCATGTGATAACATGAATTCATGTGACTTAAGTGAATTATGTGTGTATAAATAAAGGAAGAAGGCTATGGATAAAACATACATTCATTCATTCATGTTCATCCACACATAAATAATTTCAGATAAATGAAACAACACATTCGTAATCCATGAAATCCATGAATTAAGTTTACTTTAATTGAGTTGATATTACAAAAGAAATTGTTGATATTGTGAGACTTATTATTGTATATAATTTTAAAAAATTCATGTGGAAAAACTGAACACATATAATTGAGGTCTGGACTTCATTAAAAAGGAGTAATATCCTGAACATTGTAGAACTGATGCAACTGATTAGTTTCAGGTGATCAGAATTATTGAACAAGGACAAAAGACCCTATCAAAGGGTGTTGAAGATACTGGAAAAATTACATGGTAAAGTGTAATTCAAAAAGAATGGGGAGAGATATCAGCAGATCATCCAATAGTGGATTAGACATCTGTTTGATTTTAAGCCTTCTAATCAATGTTGGTAGTAGTTTAAGTCTTCTAGTTGGAGTCAGGAGCAGAAGGAGTCTCTCAGTTGGAGCTGGAGTAAGAATTATTTTGTATGGATCTAAAAGTAAACAATGCCTCTCAGTTGGAGCCATATACATTGTAATCACTTGTGGAGATAGAGAATTATAATTCAGAATCCATATTGGGGAATAACCAATATTGAAAGGAGTAGGTATTTATGTTGAAGCTTGTAAATATTGTGTGCTACTCTTTCTATTATTTTTACTATACACAAAGTGAGTTCTAGAGATAAAATTAAGTGGGTTGAGAACATTAACAAGTCCAGTAGGATGAATATAAAATAAAAGTAACTCATAAAAAGAAATGATTGATTCACCCCTCCCACTCAGTGGTCAATCCAGCTAGGGGCTTAAAAAAATTATTGTAAAATACTATAAATCATTTAATAGACTCTACCAATTGAATATGATAATTAAAAATGAATAACTAAACTAAAATCCCCACCAGTCACTAAGTATATTTGATGTTGAATACACAACCAATAGTGAACAAGAGTTGAAAAATATCCTGAAACAGAAATGTATATTAGTGTGTTATAAACTCTTAGTAGGATACCGCCCACCTTTCTACATGCCAAATTTGACAAAAAGGATTTATTCAAGGCTATTTTGAAATAAAAATATAAAATAATGTTTCTTACTTATGTTCTCAAAATCCAATATAATATATAATTCATTTTAATGGTTTATTTACTTTTAATTTTAAATTAGTACAGTCACTTAAAAACAATTTTACTAGTTCTCAACCCATTTTTAGTAAAAATGTCCAATTTGAACCCACTTTTTAAATCACTTTATAAATATGCTTCTAAAATCCCTTTCTGTTATAGTTTAAATAATATGTTAAATTCACATTTCATAGAAAGATAATTACTAAGGCATCATTACAAAAAATAATCAATGACATAGGTCTCCCTAGTTCAAATCATTCTTGGGAACACAAATGAGATAGATAGTTCCTGAAGTATAATCATATAGTATTATAGAAGCCTAGGAGCTCATGAAAAATGATCTTGGACAAATTTATACAATTTTTATAAACAAATTATTGTTCCAACTATCAAATAATCTTCTGTAACCCTAGTTATTGGCCGACTTTCACTAATAGTGGGGCATAATCCCATAAACAGTACATAGTCTATCAAATAGCCACTAGTATGTGTGTAATATTAAATCAATACCGCATGTCTACCTAGATTTCCCACCTAACTACCCATGGATTCCTATGAAAATAAAAATGTTGAGGTAAGAAATTTAATCAAATAAGAAGAAGTACAAGAATGAAAATCATAATTAAACCTCTCCTCACCTACATCAGCCTCATAATACAAACATCCCTAATTCACCTTATGCATCTAGTATAGGTATTGTAATAAACATAAATAGCCCATCATGGGATTCAAAAATTGAAATTGGAAATCCAAGAGGGTCTCACGAGAAACAAATCCATCTTAAAGTTCCAAATAAACCTTCACCAAAAGTTAACTAGAGATACCAATATATTTTTAATTCATTTGAAATCCAAAAATATGAATATCAATTATGAATCATTTATTAAATAATTTACTTTATAAATATCATAAAAAATTAAGAAATCACTCCCCTTATTAAAAAAAACTATTAAACGATTAAAACACACCATTTTTAATTAATTCCATGACCCACCCTAGGTTAATTCATTTTTAAACCACCCACATTGAATAAAATGTTATTTAAAAGGTTAAAAAGTACCTATAATTTCATGTAACAATTGAAATACCAAGAAAAGTCATATAAAAATTAATTTTAAAACCCTAACCCATTTGGAATAATTTAATAAAATTTCTAAATTTCCATATGAGAATTTCCCAAACCAGTCAATGAATGCAATTTAATAAATGAAGGTTTAAAAAAACTAAAAAAATTATGAACATTTTTTATTGAAATAAAAATCAAGTGGAACATGATTTTCATTTCATATAATGCTTAAACATAGTACATATTATCATCTAATAATTAAACATTAATTAAAAATCCAATAACATCATAGTTCTAAAATTAAAATCTAAAACCTAGGTAAAAATACCTTGGATTGATATAGGAATTTCTAAATTTTTTTCCTTTGATGAAGGATTCCTTATAAATATGTAATAGACTTTCAGTAGACCTATAATCAATAATAAAAACAAAAATTGATCCAAAAACCTTCCTAGAATGCTGACGATTCACATACTATAAGTGTGGAGGGAAGAAAGGGGGAAAGGGTAATAAACAGAAGAGAAGGTCTTACCAAGGAGGGATGACTATGATTCACTAATAACCAAAATGAAATCACCATGGGAGGACGGATATTGGGAAGGGTATGCACACATGAAGAGAGGTTTATGGATCGGTGAATGGTTTCACATGATTGGTAGAAGGGAAGGAGAATAAAAAAGGTATAAAAAATAAAATTAAAAAACAAAATAAAAAGTTTAAATACCAAGAAACTAGCATAGTTTACCTACATAGTTTAACAAGCATTTTGTTGCCCACATAGCCCCAACTAGACACCTCAAAAAATACCCAATTACACTTAATATCTTGCATGGATTTCAAGGTTGTACACTGAAATTACAAACAACACTACCTAAGAGATAGGCCCAAAATCATGGAAATATCATGGTTAACTAATCATGGGGGATAACCCTGAGCCCCTATAAAACTTATATAATTATTAAAAATATGGGGATATTTTTTTACTCACACTAAAAACAACATTAAACAATATAAAATTATATAAAAATAAATATGTACTAAAATGATGGGTGTAATAATCACACCACCATAATGATTTCTACCCATATAAATACATCTAAAATTAATGGAATACATGGGAATATAAAAAATAAAAAAATTTAAAAGATAGTTATTTTTTCCTAAAAATTACAATATACCCTAAAAATAAAAAAAATGATAAATATAACTACCCCACAAGACCAACAGAAAGATTCTTTGAACAACGCCTAATGATTACATGTGGGATTAAACCAACCATAATGGGACATAAGGATTCACTAAAAATAAAACCTTAAAGAGTCTCCCCACCATTTATACATCTTTTAAATTGGTACTTAAACAATAGACAAATTCTCGTAAATACATAGCACCAAAAACTCACACCAGCACTGAAAATCAAAAGAAACCACAATTTCACAATAAAATACACCAAGTTTCCAAAAAAAAGATAAAAAAATAGAGTTAAATTACAAAAAATAATTCCAAAATTAAACCAAACCAAGGAATCGTCAACCAATTATTATTGTTGAGACACATCAAATCAATGATCTAACAATATGTAACAACATGTCTTGAACCTTGGGATAAGGAAATATAATGGAGTGAACCCCATAAAATCACTCATTAAAAGTCTCCCATGGTGTATACAACAAAATATTAGTCACTCCAACTAGGGAATGATTTCACTATATCCATTATAGACCACACAATCACCCACCCCATGTTTCTATGTTTAATCCATCAGAACCAAAATCTAAAAAACTGACCCAAAAATTCCACCCACAAGAGATCTAAGATACCCAAACACTAAAAAGGCATAAAAACACTAAAAATAACCAATATATCATAAGAAACAACATAGAATCATACAAATGAAAACCTGAATAGAATATACCTCTAAATATCTTATAAACATCGGAACCACTGAAAAGGAAACCATAAAATCAAATAATATACTCATGAACAAAAGATCCTCAAACACTTATGATGAACCTTGATCATCATGAAAAAGTAATTGAAACAATTTATGAAACCTTGAACCATGTTTCAAGGAAATGGAGATTATGACTTTACCACTTGATTTTGAGTATGTTTTGGGTCATAAACTGGAAGAAAACATAACGAGGAAGGTAAACACCTCGCGGTTCATCCCCCAAAACAGACTATCCATCCATTCCCTTAATTTTAATGGAGTAAGAGTTAAAATAAAATGAAACATCTCCTCAAATCGTTTATATATCATACATTACAGCAAATATTCCCACCATAATAAGGGATGATACCAAAATAAAAAATAAATATAACAAAAAAAAAATCAATCACTCCCCACCAAACCCATTAATTTGTAAATTTCAAATTACCAAAAAGTATTTAATACAAATTTTACTAAAATAATAAACATGAAATAAACTTTTAATAAATTACCACATTTTATTTTTAGAAACAAGCCCCATTTAAAAAGAATCCATTCCTATTTAAAAAAATTACCAAAATTTAAACAGCCACAACTATGTTTAAGAAATTATTCTAAAACAACACTTTGAAGATCAACAATATTTTAAAATTGGTCTAGATTCAATTTTAAAATTAAAAAACATTCCATATTTTTAAATAAAAATAAAAAAATCAGAAAATTTTCCAAAAAACCAATTCAATTTTTCTCCCAAAACAAATTTAACAATATGAAGACAACCCAAATCACACCAAAATGCAACCCAAACATTTCTATAAAAGTTTTAACCTATCAAAAACCCTATACGATTCATTTTCCAATAATTAGAATATATGAAATAAGGGGTAAAAATAAAAAAAACTAAAGTGGAATGTGGAAAGCAACTTTATTAGACCACGTGGTTTTAGAGGCCATGATCCAATCATGAAAAAATAACTAAAAGGTTTCTATATAGAAAAATCATTCATTTCTCATTTTATCATGATATGAAAAAAATCTCACCCCACTAATCCTCACTCTATTTTCATCCAAAAATCCTTAAAACCCAATAAGTAAACTAATATAATGATAATCAAGATCAACATGAATTCTATAATAAATAAAACAAAATTCCAAAACCAAAATTCAAGTAGCACTTTCCATAGAAACTTTAGGCCTGAGGAAAGAAATATCAATCTAGGATCTCCTTTCACCTACCTTTTTTATTCTAATAATAACTTTTAATTCGATTTTACCATGAAAAAATCAAATAAAAATGGGATACTTCTGAACCTAGTCTCCTAATATGCAACCTAGGATTCGATACAATTTTATATAAACCAACCAAAGATTTACATTCATTGGATGCTTTAACTAGCCTAAAATGTTCTTGAGGGGTGTTCTTGATCCCCATGGGCTGGAAATGAACTCCAAGGAACTAGAAACAAAAAAATGGGAACAAATTTCCATTAATTTAGAGTAGTAAAAACTATATAATTATGAAACAAAATATTCATAACTTGTCTATATGTCATATTTCCATTCCAAATCAAATAAAAAGATGTAAACAGATAAGGAGGTTAATGGATAAGAAAATTACACTCTACTCACCCCAAAACCCCCAACATTTTATATCTCTAATACATTTCCTCTAAAATTATTATATATAATGAACCATTAATAAATTAAATTAAACTGGTAAATACATATTTGGAATAATTAAATCATTTAAAGGGAACCATCATTTAGATATTCAATGAAAATAAACATAGGTCCTATAAATCATGTAATAGGAACCATAACCTGAATGCAACAAATAAAACTAAATAAATGACCTCAAATATCCACTAGTCACTAACCATACATGGAAATGAATGTTCACCCAAGATTGAACAAGATATGGAAACATTAAATATAAATTTTTATTGGCATGAGAATACAAACACTCAATAGGGAACCACCTTCCTTTCCACACTCAAAAATTTTAATAAAGGATCAAATATAGGCTAGTTTGAAATAAAACTACAAATTAAGGTTTTTGTACATAAGTTCTAAAGGGCCAAAATAATATATAATAACTTTTATATCCTTATTTTACATTCTTTATAAAGGAAAAATAATTACTTAAAAATAATTTTATGGGGCCTCGGTCCCTATTTAATAATAACACAAAATATGCAATCACTTATGAAATTAATTTCTAAATATAATTTTAAAATAAATTTTGGAATAATTTAAATAATATTATAAATAAATATTCTATAGAATAATAATCACTATGGAATCATTCCAAAAGGAAAACAACAACACATGAAACCCCAGTGCCAATCAAGCTAGAGAACATAAAAGAGATAGAGTTCCCCAAGTATAATATTCTAGTATCATGGGAACCTAGGAGAATATGGTAAATCGTCTAGGAAACATTTACACATTAAAAAAAAAATACCGGTGTAAAATATCAACCAATATTCTTCAAAACATGACATTTACCTACCCATCCACACATTGGGGTATAATCCCATAAAAAGAACTTAGTTTATCCTCAAGCCACTAGTTAGAGCATAATAGAAAACTAGTGCATCATGTGTATCTATATTTCCTACATAACTAATAATGGTTCCCCATGAAATTACGAATATTGAGGTGAATAATAAAATCAAAAAATTAGCAGTACAAGTATGAAATGCATAATTAGACATCACCTCACCTATATCACCCCCAGAACAGAAAAAACCCAATTTACATTAGACATCCATCACAAGGATAATAATAATCATAAAAAACCATCACAAGCATAAAATTTTGAAAGGGGAAACCAATGAGGGTATAATAAGATACAAAAACATTTTAAATTTTCAAATAATCCTCTATAGACACTTATCTTGTTATTCCATGTCAATTTAGCTTCTTTGGATTCTAATAATTTTAATTTAAACTATCAAGAAAATGATAAATCATATACATAAAATTACCCTTAAAATTAATTTAAGAAATCACTTATTTTTTATAAAAACTATTAAAGGATTAAAAAAATTTATTTATTCCACAACCAAATTGGGGTAAATTCATTTTAAAAACTAGGCACTATGATTAAAATATGCCTTTTAAAAAGTAAGAAATACTTAGAATTTCAAGTTCCCATTGAAATGAAAATTAAAATGATTTGAAAACCCCAAACAATTTGTATTTCTTCAATACAATTACAAAAGATACACATAGGAAATTTGAAAACCAAAAATTTAAATAGTTTAATAAAATATGGTTTTCAATTTTTTTTAAAATTTATAAACCCACTAAATTAAAATTAAATCAATAGGTACACAATTTTCATTTCAAATTATGAATGTAATATTAAATACAATCATATAATAATTAAAAAATAAATTTAAAATAAAATAAAATAGTGTTTCCAAATTTAAAAGATAAAACACAGTACAAACCTACTTGAACTGATGATGGAAGGTCTAAAAATGTATTGTGTGTAATGGAAGATTCCCTAACGAGAAAGAATGGACATGAACGATCCCTAGAGTCAAGAATCAGATCCAAAATTAAAACAAATCCCTACGTAGAGTTTGGATAATTCAGGTGAAGCAATAGGGGATGGATAAAACAAGGGATAAAGGGAATATAAGGAGAGAGGAGACCTTAATGAGGAGTTCTGGACATGAATCTCCATGAACCATGAGGAAATCTCCATGTGAGGAGGGATAATGGGAGTAGGAGGCATGTGTAAGGAGAGGGGTGTGACCACAATATATGTTTCACATAGTGGGTATGAGTTTATGAAAATGTAAAAATGGATAAAATAATAAAATAACAAAATAATAAAACAAAATAAAATATTACAGCTCGGACAACCCGTACATTTACTTACATGGCTTAATAAATGGTGTGGTACCAATGCAACATGTTCTAAACACCACAAAAATACAACTCATGGTTATTTCTAGGACCCCACATATCATTTATATCTATATTCTAATTTTTAAAATAGAACTTACCATGAGATATAACCAAATAGATAGTCATTTCATGGTTTACAAAATATACACACCTCAAAAACTCTTGAATTTTTAAAATTTGTGGGCACTTTTTAACCAATATCAAAATAAATCAAAATAATATAAAATAATACAAAATATATAACAAATAATAAGTTGGTTGTTATACATATAGTTTCAAAAACATTTATTTTTAGACAATGCACCAACTATGTGATTTCTATCAGAAGTTATTTAGAAAAAATTACACAGTTTTCACATGGTTTGAGAAACTATTCACTCTAATCATGCACAACTATATTTCCTTATGCTTCCTCACCAAGATAATAATTTCATTAAATTACTTAATATATTTCCCTAAAATTTATATTTGTATAAAACAATAACAAAACTAAATATTTTAACCTAGGTCTCAAATCCATGACATAATTCTTGTCCACCCTGAGAAACACAATATTTAAAATAAATAATGTTGTCTAGGAACGATCATTCACATACCTATTGAGAATTAATTGTTCTATATCTTGTATACAGCTACTCATCCAAATAAAAAGAGGTATATAATACTATTTTGTAATGAACTATCTAGGTTCGACTCGACACAACACTCGTGAAGCCCCTCCACATGGCCCCATGTGTGTTTATGATTACTACATTCTAGAAAGAAGCACTAAGGGTGTAAAACATGACTATTGGGAATGAAATAACCCTCTTAATCTAATAATAATTACAACCAGACACATCTAGGATTTCATCATGATGAACACATAAATTTGATAACCATGCCAACAAAATGAATAGTTTTAAAACTAGAACCAACTAAAAGTGAAAAAACAAAAATAAATAACATGAAAATAATATGAAGAAATTATAAATAAAAAGTAAATAGATTTAAACAAGATTTAAAATCCATAACATAAAATTAAAATAAGAAATAATGTCTACGGTGGTTAATACTCAACTTTTCCCAAATTATTCCAATATCCCATGAAACCAACAAAACTATCACTAGGTGACACCAAGTCACAAATGAGAATTGAAATCTTAATACTTACAAAGGGAGTGTGGTGAAATCCCAACATTGAATTCAAAATCTATATACTTTTATAAATAATTAAGACTATATACCTACCAAAGTGATTTTGTAGGCTTTTGATCCAATACCCAATAGGTTACCACCATAAATCCAAACCATTTATTTTATAAGATAAACCAAGAATTCTTCTTTGTAATTAAGAGTAGAAAATAGTTTTTATTCATTTCCATGATTTTAAAATGAATAATACTTCAATGTTTTCCTTTACCAACAATATTAATTTTGAGAGAAACAAAAAATATAGACCCTGAAACCCCCTGAGAGGGGAGGGGTGAATCTAGAAGTCAACACCTTCTTTTAATTAAGTATATTTTATTTCTATATTATTACGAACTCATCAAACCTATATAAAATAATTATTAAATAACCCAACACATATATATTGAAAATGAAACAAAACATGGTAGTTTTTCTCGGTTCATCACTAAGGTATAGTTTAAGGGGAATATGTTAATAGTTTATCAGTTATACTAGAATCAAATATTGATTAGATTTCTGGTATTAAAACTATTCATTCATGGTCACTTCATGTCTAGATCACTAGCTTTATAGGAATTTTAGAGAAAACACACTGCCTCCCTCAAATCACTTCCATTAACTCATATTTTAAAATTATTATGGGATATACAGTATTTAGTTTATTAACTTGAAGTTCACCTCCATATACAAGTACACATTGATGAGGTTTTTTTCATGATGTCTAAATATGATTCTTCAATGTAGTCCACAAACATTTCCCAGATGAAACATGGTTCACACTATTATTTTTTACGAATATTCATTTTTAATGAAATTTATGATTTTAATATAACTTCTCACCTTCATGTATCCTATCACTATCATGAATCCTCTCTCTTTCATGAAACCAATAACTTTCATGAAACCCCCCTCACTAAAGACCCTTTTATATACTTATTTCAAAAACATACTTTATATGAAACATGTGATTGCAAAAAGTTCTTGTTTTACATGATAAATATGGTTGTAAAAGTCTTACAAGAATTAAGAGTGTTTAGTCTTACATTTAAAAACATCCAGGCTTTAAATGATGAATAGTGGCCTATTTATAGTAAAAAAATAACTAGGTTTCAAAACTGTTCCTCACTATTAAACTCCCAAATGTCATGATACCATTAATCTTCCAATGTAAACTAATACATGGAACTCGATATTTTAGGATACTTTACACTTTACCAATATTTCACTTAACTTATTCATACAACCTTCTTTCATAAAGCATCCTAACTTTTAAAAAAACTTTCTTTATGATAGAATCATTTGTATGAATCTTATAAGATGACATTTACAAAATCCTTACATTAATCAGTAAACACATTAAAACCATCCTATTGAATTAAATATTTTTAATCCTATATTTTTTGAATGAAAAATTTAGAAAAAACATGAAAATCATGGCACAATTAACACTGAATCCACCTACATGGATTTTTGTGGTATTACATCTCATAAAAACTTACATCATGATCAACTCCATTATAATCATTTCCAACATAATACTATGAATTATAAAACAATATCTTCAATATTGAAACCTCTATAATCAAAATATTGGTTATTTAAAACAAAAACAACATTCAATCAATGAATATCATTGGTTCTAAGAATCTCCCCATTTGGGTTTATTATAAATCCAAATTGAAATTCAATAATACACAAATATTGAATAGATACTTGATAGAAATTAAATAACTCATCCATCACTATAATTCTACGTGAGAAACACTCAATGTAGAAAACCATAGTTAAGGAGATAATTTCATGCTTAATACCTTCATGAAATTTAATTTCCAATAACTATTTCCCCCTTTTAAATAATCACAATGAGATCAAATTTCTCCTTTATCTATAAAAACAACCCTTGGAACCTATCTATAACTAAAACCTATATCTCTTGCACAAAAAGTTATAAATAGTTAAAAACATTAAGATATGGGTAAGCTTGAGTCCCATCAAGTAATGGGAGGTGGATAAACCCTGAAGCTCAACTGATGATTCTCAAATGTTATGGGTGCCAAAGTCTTATTCATGATGTTTTCAACTTGGCCATTAGTTATAACATGCCCCATTTTAATCACTAATTGTTTTTTATTTTATTTTATAAAGTTATATATGATCTCAATATGTTTGGTAAATGTGTCATAAATTAGATTTTTCATAAGAAAAATTAGACTTTTTCTTTCTTAAAATATCATTATCCATAGTTTCACCTCATCAAATATCTTTTCCAACTATTTATTCTTCCAAAATAGTTGACTGCATGCCATTTTCATGGAGATATACTCTTATTCAGTTGTACTTAGAGAACTGTTTTAATGTTTCCTGATCAACCTAAAAACACATTTATTTCAAATTAATAGGGAATCATTAATTTTGAACATTTTATTTACCACATCAACACCCCATCCCACATTGAAAAATGATGACAATTCATTATCTATTCCAACTTCATAGAATAAACCAAAATTGATAGTGCCTTTAATGCACCACATGATTTGTTTAACCACTATGAAATGATCTTCCTTCAGATTGATTTTGAATAATTATATTAAAAATACTACAAAAACAATATTAGGTTGTTTTTCTCAAAAATAAAAAAATATTCTAAGTATCCGCCTATAGATATTAGGATTTATAGATTCCCCATCTTCATGATTTCAAAGATTTTTCCCAAAAAAATTGAAGATGAAATTTATTTTTAATCATGCATGTTAAAATCATGAAACGCCTATATTTTAAAATATTTCTATGAAATGAATGTGTATTCCTTCTTTTGGATCACATACAACTAAAAAATAATTATTATTTCATCAATCATGAACATATAAAAATATAATTCCATGTGATTAGAAAAATTTTCCACTTATCCATGATTTCTTATTCCAAATATGATATCGTCCACATATAAAAGAACCATATATTATTCTTCCTTGTATTTATTCAAATAGAGATTATGATTGAAAACTCCCCTTCAAAATTATATCTTTTTAAATAAGAATCTAGTTAATCATACTAGGGTCATGATTCCTACTTTACACTACATAAATTATTCTTTAATCTAAAAACCTTCATATCATCATTTATAATCATAAAACCCATTTCCAAATCAATATAAACATCTTGTTAACGAACTCCATTGATGAATATCTTTTTTACATCTATCTAATAATCTTTGTACCCTATTTGAATTTCCATGGATAAAAATATCCTAATCCCTTATAGTTGGGAAACTAGATAAAATGTTTCTTTAACATAAATTATCTCAATATATTCAAAGAATTAACAAACCTAGCTAACCTTGGTTCTGATCACATTTCCTCAAAAAATCAAATTTTTTTCTTTATAATACACATTGTTCTAATAATATTGTGATTCTTTGTCCTCTTAGGAAGATCCCAAACCAAGAATTTATCAATATGATCTAATTCATCTTTTATAGCCTTAACCCATGATTCATCCTTTATATCTTCTTCAAGATAGGTTGGTTCCACCATTAGTAAGAGTGAATAATGTCATGTGTTCCTCATTATCCTTATCTATGTAGGTGATGACCAATCCCTAATAATGTTGGATGGATTAACCTCCTCTATTTTTATTCTCCTATGTGGTTACAATTGATATTATTCAGAAATGGTTTCCTCTTCTAATTCATGTTTTGAATCATCTTTATGTGGAGATCACTGAATGTTGGGTGAGCCTTCCACAACATCTATATTGAAACCTTTACCTTTTTCACCATCTTCTCTATCTTCAAAAAAATAAATATATAATCTCCTCAGGTTATTCAAAATTTTATCCTCAACGACCAAGAAATAAATTATCTCCATAATTTTCTTAAGAATATTATTTTGGAATTAATAGGCTCTACAGTTCATTATATATATAAGTAATATTCCTTCATCTATAGTATCCTCATACTTACCTTGGTTTAATTCCTTTTTTTTTGATAAATAATTTACTTCCAAAAACCTAAAAATATTATAGTGTGGGATTCATTCCATGCCATAATTTTTAGGGTTTTCACTCATCATCAAGACACATCTCTACCAAGTTTTTAGTGTACATTATGACATGATCAACCAATTTATAGTAGTGACATGAAAAAATACTCTCAATCATTATAATTTTGGAAATATTTTATGTCTGTAAATTTATTTATTCAATGACCTCATATTTTTGAGGTGTACGCTCTGATGACACCTCAAGTTTGATCCTATCTTTTTTAGGGAATTTTTAAATTCAATAAATGTGTATTTGGTTCCATTTCCATATTATAATATCTAGATTTTTTTGGAAGATTTCATTCTAAACTCTTCATAGGTATCTATTCTATATATTCAATCACTTATATTTTTTTCCTCATAAACATCACTCAATACATTCTACTATAATAAAAAATAAAAAATAATGAATTAAATATCTCCAAGTGTGTAAACCACATTCATTAGACCACACACATCTATGTTGACTAAATTAAGAAGATTTGAAGCCCTTTTTCTCCTGATATGATAATAATTTTAGAAAACAATTCCTCAAATGCAAGAATAACAAGTCTTTTCTTGATCATTATTCATATTTAGAATATCCACAATAGCCTTTATCTTGGAAAATTCTTCCACGATATATCAATAAATGTGAAAAAAACTCTAAGGCCACTAGTTTCCTTCCTCTTCAATTATCAAGAATCATGTGTTATATTTATTTCATACATGGTATAAATTGGATTCATCCTACAACAATTCCTGATTCAATTCCATTCCTTTCCTCTAATATAGTATCATTTTCAATTAAATGTCACCACTAGTACTAAGTCACATAGTTGACTCAGAATCAATAGATTGTGACACATACCATTCATATGGAGAACATAAATTTTCTTGATCCCGTTACCTACTAATTAGGAATAACTACTTCCTTTGATTTTTAGGGATTCATCTTTTCTAAATCATGCTATTCTATCAACTATTTATTTTAAATTTTTCAAATAATATTTCTTTTCAAGTGGGATGAGAGTCTACAATCAAGAATCCTAGTTTTTCTTTTATTTTTATATTTTATTGTGATCTATTCCAGCCTTTCTTTCTCAATATTCTTCTTTTCTTTCCATGAGATACATAGTTGACTAGGGGTAATGAAATAGGTGGACTTATTTTCCTTTGTTAACTAACTGGTGCTTCTCAATTTAGATAGCAACTTAACTATTCATAATAAGACATGGTAATTAATAGAAATCCCTAGAATTGAAATTTCATAAGAGGAAATAACCTCTCACTTTAATTCCTCACCATGTTCCTAGTTTTCATATAGATAATTCGTCATAAATTATCTCCAAATGATTTGTGATTATTTTCAACTCTCTTCATTATTTAATTCAAATTTATCCCTTTCAGAACATTAGGTTCCATTATGTTGATAGAAATATGACCATATTTATTCTTCCATATTTTTAGACCCATCATATTTCTTACATTTGAGGTTTTAGTAACATAGTCAGTTCCACTTCTTCCTATAAATTTGGGTCTTCAATCAATAAAATATTTCTATAATCCTTCATATACATGTTTGATTCTTTCTAAAATACATTCATATAATAGCCTTCTAAATTATAGTTTCTTCTTTTGTTACCCTAATTTTTTTAGTACCAATCTTACTTCATAAGTTAATGACTTCTTCTACAAGGGCCTCAACCATCTTAGCTTTGTCCTCCAACATTGATGTAAGGTCATTGATCAATTTTGTCTACTCTTCAATATTTAGTTTAAAATCTATAAACACTCCTGGTATTTAATGAGTTTTTTAAATTATCTTTAATAGCACCTTTTAATTTGTCAATCTATTCATTAAATTGATCTAAAAACCCAAATTATTCTTTAAATAATGCTCCAATCCTTACATTTTTCATTCTTTGAAAGTCGGTCTCATCAAGGTAATCCACATGTTCTGACTTGAGATTGAAAAACCCATCTGGAATATTTTATTACTATTCCATTTGTTATTCCTTTTCATACATATGCATAATTTAATCTTCCACATTAGACTCAAACTTTTTTATTCTTCCTTTTAAAAAGTATATGTCATTAGGTTCCTCTTTGTTAACGAATATATTCCTTAACAATTAATTCCCTGATTTTATGTCTCCTTTTCATGAGTACCTACATTAAGGCCTCTATATGATTTCCACTTCAGTTTATTAATTATAAAATCTTTATGGGAAACTTCTAATAGTGTGACCTACTTTACCATATTAAAATATTGTCAATAGAAGTAATATTTGGAATCACCCTTTTCTTCTCTTGAATTTTATTGAAATAAAATGGGGGAATTATTTTCCACATTTCTCTATTATCACAACCTTGAGAAATGATAAAATTTTCCATGGATTTTAATGATATATCCTTAATTTATTATATTGGTGTTTCAAATGGTTTAAATCTCATTCATAGACCACTAAAGTACTTACAAGATAATTAATAGAAATCATATATAGATAAAATTCCTCAATAGTTGAGAATTATTGATTATATAGTTATGGAATAATTATCAAAAAATTATTTTCAATGTAAATATTATTATTTTCCTCACCATGACCTTGAATTGTTTCAAAAGATTTAGTAATTCGATTAAATAAACTATCTGTATTTTCATCAGGATATATTTTTAAATCATCAAGCTTATTAATTAGAACTCCGATTTTTTTCATCCTTTATAATTTTATCAATGTAATATATACTTTATATTTTTTCCCAAATATATTGTGTTATATTTTAACTCTCACCTTCAAATAGATTTTATCTGATAGAGCTTTAGTGAGATAATTTTTACCATTTTCATCTACACCAAACATTTCTATTTTTTTATTTAGTCATATATAGACATGTCACATCGCTGACAAGAATCCATTCTTATATGGGAATGAGAACTTCCACCCCAAGGGATCACATATGATATCTCATTATATTCTTCCAAATATGGAAGTTTCTTCTTTCAGTGGGGGACTCTATGATGACACTGACCCTAGTAGCCCAGAGTCAGTGGTTACTTTATTACATTGGAATAATATACAATTAATCACATCCTAAAGGACCAAAATCTTCATTAGTTTTAGAAAACTAGATACATTCTTTAACTATAAATTATAATTGAAAATATAAAAATATAACATAACAAATATTTTTAGGACACTATTATTCTCCTAGAATAACACTTTATATCAATCATAATAAATTTCTTGGAATCCTAGGTATAAATAAAACCTAATAAAGGTATTAGGTGGGATTCCTAGTAATAGTTAAGAAAAAAAGAATCTATCATAAATAAGCATAAAAAATTATGACATGGGAAATAACTAAATTACAAAACATTTAATCAATAACTTGAGTATAATATGGATGTAATAGAATATGATCAAATAATACCATATAAATAATCACATGGGATAAAAAATAACCATGGATACTCTACTAATTTAATAATCACATAGAAATTTATAACTAATATTATAATGATGGAATGAATAATTTTGGACATCTAAACATACCATCAAGGCTTTGGCCAAGAGACTATATATTAAAAAGAAATAAATAAGCTAATACCAAGACTAGTTGGTCTCATGAGACCTAACGATGCATCGAGGGACTATATCGGGCCCCAAACATCACTTACTAAGTATGATAAATTCCTCATATTAAATTGGTTAAACAAAATCAACATATGCATTTTTATTGAAACTGGAAAACAAAATATAAATAAATTTCCCCATTATGTGAACATAATCACAAACCATCTAGAGTAATATGGTGAATAATATCAATATCGTACATACCTAGTCAAAATAATCAATAAAAATAAAATATAGTTTATGGTATCATAAGAGATAAACTTAAATGAAGAATAATATTCAACAATGAATGTTGAAATAGATAAAAATACTTTAAATGATATCATTGAGAAATTATTTATTATAACACCCATTTTCACTTTGAAAATACCTTATGTTTAAAACATAATGTACTTATAAAAGAAAAAATATATTTTAAGATAACATTTTAAAATTGTATAGGAAACATAAAACATTATGGAATAATGGTTGTAAGAAAATCAATTGGTTTTTTATAATTTAAATAAATTATTTCTATATTTTTTTGGAAAATTATCAAAGAACCTTGTTTAGAAAATGAAAAATAAACCTTTCAAAAAAAAATTAAAAATTAAAACATGAGTGAAAATGAAATTAAAAAAAATAGTAGAATTGTAAAAACATTTTTGGAAACAATTATAAAAAACATGGACATGGAAAAAAAGTAATATTTAAGGAAATCTTTAAAAAGATAAATTTTTTAAATGGAAAGTCTCTTAAAAATATCATATCATTGAAGTGATCATTAAAAAAATAATATATTGGGTATATATAATGTAAATCCACATAAAAAAGTGTAATTAAAACATAATTTAATGAAAATTCATTTTATACAGTATTTTATCTTGACACAATCCATGAATTAAGATTTTAACAAAATGATTGGAAATTGAGGTAACAAATATATTACCACTTGTAATCAGTCAAACCGTATGCCCATTAAAAGTAATAAATATCAAATGAAATATTTAATGCCACAAATATAATGATATTAATTATATAATATATAAAATGGCCTTATATACACCTCAAAGATGAAATAATTTGTTAATAAGGCATATATCTTATAGATGTAAAAGTGATATGAGAAACCCTTATCTCACGTTTCCCTTTAGTTTTGTATACTTATAACTCTGTATAATGGTTTAAATATTTTTATTAATTTATTTCAGTACTATATTCATATTTATAATACCTTATTTAATACTTTTATAACATATTACCACCCATTAAATAATAATATTTCATAATTTTCATTATTTCAGCTGTGTTCATTTCATGGTTTCTTGATTGGTTTATTTGTATATAATTGTGGATTTTCATATAAAATAGAAAAAAATGACAAAATTAAAATAAAATGGTATTAATTAACATAAATATGTTAAAATTGTCTCATATTTAATTTTTATTTTGGAAGTGAGGATGATTCATTTGATAAAATGTTAATGATAAATGTTAAGTTTATTTTGGTAGTTTTTCCGACCAACATGAACTAGTTTCGTTTTATTTAATATTATGTATATATATTAGTTCCATAACATGAAATAGGTTATAATATAAATTTTAAAATTTTAATAACCATAATAATATTTTTATGACTATCCTTGAAGGCAATAGTGTGAAATTAAACATCATTATTCAGAGAGACGGTTAACCGGAATAATTTAGACAATGGTTTTGTTTATTTGGAAAACATGAGGTAATAAAAGGGGTGGATATAATATATTTCAATATAAAAATAACATTCTAGTATTTTTATTATTATGTATATGTTATTATTTTATGGATGAAGTAGATGAAGGGAATGTGGAAGAAGATGAGAAAAAAAGGGATGTGGTTTGAGAAAATTACCTCTTGAAGATCACCTCCTTGAAGGATCTCTTAAAGACATCAGAATTATTCTCCGGGTGTGACCAAAATAACTTGGACATGGGTAGAGTGAGTAAGAGAGGTTTTGGATGGTATTTCAGTATCTAAAAGTATTTTATGATAAATGAGGTGGTGATGAGTGGTATTTATACTTTAGGAGGGTGGTTATAAGTGATTAATAAAGATTTTTTTATATTTATAGTCAACCACATTTTTGATTTAATTAATTTAGATGAATTATATTGATTATTAATATTAAAATGGTTTTTATGGTTTATAAAAACATCAAACATCCATTAAAATTTTTATTTTTTTTGTATTTTAATCTTTTTCCTTTTAATTTTAACACCTATAATTATTTTACCTATACTATAGTAAATATTTTTTTACCATGGTAAATGTTTTATTCTTAAAAATGAAAATGACTATAAAATCTAATTTGTAAATTATTACAAAAAATATGGAATCTATTTTACCAAATTAAATTCACATAATAGGAAAAATTATAATTGAGACAAATCCCCCAAACGCGAAGAAAAAGAGGGTTTTCAATATGTTTGTTTTCATGCATAAGATGATTTTTTATTAACTCTATGAGTAATAATTAACATTGTATGAAAATAAATTAATATTTAATTATATATAATCTATAATTTTTTTTAAATGAATCCCCATTATGTATTATTTTAATAAATTTAAAATTATAAACATTATGTACTATAAAAAGGTTTTTAGAAAAATCTCATTTTTAAACCCAAAAATAAACTTATTCTAAAATACAATAAAAATTTGATTAAAAAAATTATTTTTATAAAATATAAATAAATAATACTCATGTTACTTGAATCAATATTCAAAACATAATATGAATTTAAATTTCATTAATTTATTGAACAGAAAATACATATTTTTCAAAAATAGATACATTTCACTATTCACTGAAGAATTAATATTTTTAGAAGATTTGTAAAAATCCATAATAAGATAATGTTTTCATGATGAATAAAAAATTATGTTCATTTTATCAATGAAATTTTATTAAAGTTTAAAAAAACATTTTTCTCATAAAAACAAATAAAAATCTCTTTTTTAAAGAAAACATATATTTAAAGAACAAAATTACTTTACTATTTTTATTATTTCATAAGAATAAATTAATTTTTATTTAATATGAAATTCATATTTATTTCATAATATAATTAATATTATTCAGACCCACTAATTTAACATTTAGTTTATAATGGTCGTGTTAAAATAAAAATATTTTAGAGTCTGTTTATGCTTGGTATTATGTGAAACATAATCAACCAAATGTAGTGTTTTTTTAAAATATTAGGGTGTTACATTATCCCCTACTTGAATAAATTTAGTCCATGAAATTTAAACTTTTCATTGGTAATCTTGTATTTTACATTTTGAAATACCCTTATGGAACTCCCACATCCTAAAAAGGGTTAATAAAACTTACTCTTAAAAAGAGGGAAAGGAAAATGAGAAGGTCACCACAAACTAAGGTTTCCTTATAGGAGAACATTAGTTGGTGGTGAAAACACAGACATAGAAAAGAAATATAACTATAAATTTCTGATGGATAGTTATAGATAATATGTTCAAGATATGGTTAATTATAATAAAACCATAAACCATATAGGTATAAGAAAAGTCACTAATATAATCAGAAATAATTATAATAGGATAAATTTTTATTTGAAAATCATTTGAAAATATATAATTACTTCATTTCATATAATAAGTAAAATATCACTATTTGGTTCCTCCTTGATCAATCTCAACTTCATCTATTACTCCAATAAATTAATTTGAAATTTAAATTCATGCAAATTAATTGGATCATAAGATCCATAATATGATGACAAGTTAGTCCTTCTGTCTCTAGTTATCATAAGAAAATGGTTAGCATATATTATTTAATACTCATAATATTTATCTCGTTGGGTAATACAATAATCTCTAAAACCTCATACAAAGGTCAATGTAAGTAATTTCATAAATGGTCACCCTTATGAACCTTCCAAAATATTAAAATCCAAAATTTTCAAAATAAGGTCCCTAAGTTATCAAAATAAACATATTAATAATCATTCAGAAAACACGAATTATATCATAATCATTACATACCAAACATGTGAATAACTTCATAATGTTTTATCTTGAAACATGGTAACGTAGTAAGTGTTATTATCTCAGCATTGGTAACATATTAAGTGTTATCCTCCCTCAAACAAGTTTTTTTTAAAAGATCAACATTCCATTATGTCATTTTTTTGTACCATTTGAAACACGGTTTTAAATCCTTCGATAAATGGTACTATTATACAATACTTAAATATTTTTAGAATATCATAAATATAATACTTTTACAACATATTTATTGGATCCAAATACACAATCATAGTAATCATTCCACTTTAGTTGAATCAATGACATAAGCTTGACCTCGACCCCTTTACCTCTTTCAAGGTATATTCCCTTGATGCTTAGACCATTTATTTGTATACTTACCCATCTGGTTATTGTTGAAACACTATATGGATTCATTTTTTCCCATGTAATCACAAGCCTGGGGACCTTTCTCTCCACACTTTTAACAAACTCACATTCCCTTCAAACAAGTATTGGGGTGTTTCTTTCCACAATTATCACATGTGGAAAAATCATTCTTTATCATCTTCCCCTTATCCATTTTTTCTCTTTCATCCACATCATCTCTTACTTTCCTTTAGAACTATAAGACATTTAAACTTACTTCTCTATCTTGATGAAACATGATACAATATCCTTGTATGATGAGAATTTTTTGCAGACTATTGGCCTTCAAAGTATTGGTTTAATCACCACAAGAAACATTCAATCTTACTCTTTAGATTGAATATATAGTATGGTGGATACAATTATAAACTTTTAAATTTTTATCCATACTTAGTAACTTTGACATCATCCTCATGTATTATACTCAAGAATTATCTACCTATATCTACTCATTGTTTACATGGAAAATATTCTTCCATGAAAAGTTACCTAAAATCATTCTATTCCATGTTTTCTTTTTCCACCTCAACCTTAGTGTTTTGAAAAAATGACCAATATTGGTTTACATCTCCCAAGAGATGTTAAAAACCCAGGATTACCTTATCCCTTTCGTTACTTCCCAAGGAAATAAATATCTTTTATAACGAACATATACACTACTCATCTACAAATGGATTTTTAGTTCCACTGAATGATGGCTATTGTTGGTGAATAAAGCAGTATAACATTGTTACACCACATTCTGTATCTGTCATAAGTTTCACATGGGTAAGTTCATTAATCATAACATGATTCATCTATCCCTATATAGTTATAAACATCTCGTCTTTAACTACAAATCCAACTCCAACCGTATCTCCAACTCATTATCTTTCACAGGATGGAAATCCCTACATGGATTACGTGATTTGATACGGTTCTCATTCCTTCTACTATGTTATACTTATAAATATTGGAATACACTATATTATATCATAATATTATGAAAAATAATGTATAATCTCAAAACTTCTTAACATAAATTGAAATTTTAGTCATAAATAATATTTAAATCATATGTTTGGTTTCTTTGGGAGCATTTTCCAAATTCTCTCATAGGTATTTACTCATTAATATATGTTTTCCTAAATCTAGTTCCCAAGTTTTATACTAAATTTTCCATGATACAAAATTTAATGACCTCGACCCTAGTATCTCAGAGTTGTTGGTTTCTTTATTACATGGGCATAAGATACAAGGAATTTCATCTTGAAGGAGAAAAATGTTTAGTAGTTTTAGAAAGCAAGATACGTACATGAACCTTACATTATAATTGAATATAAATAGATACAACAAAGTGAATCATTTATGGAACACATTATTATTTGAGCTTAACCCTTTATATCAATCATAATAAACATCATAGCATTCTAGGAAAAAATAAAACATAAAAAATGGGTGAGCTCAGATTCCCCATAAGAATTAAGTACAATAGAATCTATCATAAATAATCATAAACAATTATGGAATGTAAATAAATAAAACACATCCATTTAATCAATAACTTTAGCATAATATGGATGGAATAAAATATGGTCAAATAATGCCATATAAATAAATACATGAGCTAGAAAACTTAACCATGGATATTATACTAACATAATAATCACATGAAAATAAATAGATACTCTTATAATGATGGAATTCATAATTCTGGACATCTAAACATACTATAAAGGCTTTGCCCAAGACACCATACATAAACTGGTAATACATAATCCATTACCAAAATTAGTTTGTCTCATGATACCTACCGATGCATCGAGGGGATATAGAAGGCTCTACTAGAAAATGAGGCTTTGGAGACCCATAACATTGGCGACTGCCATTGGTATTCGTTATTGGTACCCTATAGTAACTTCCAACAGTGGTCACAAGGCTTCTAAAAAAATTCATCGACTCCCCCCACCCTCTCACCCAATCCAAAAACCCTACCCCCCCCTCGTAACTACCCCTCCCCTCCCTCTCTACACCACCACCGCTGCCCGTCCTCTCCCTCACTGCACCGTCGATGCCACATCGCTGATGCTGCACCACCTACACCTCCATCTCCCCACCAACATCATTTCTCATCCCCTCCCTCACCACACTAAAAGACCCATCCATCACTGCATCATCGCCACCTCACCACCTCCTCCTCTAGCTCTCTCCCAGCACCTCTGCCCTTCCCCTCCCTCACTGCACTGCCTCTGACTCTAGCTCTCCTCTGTTTCCCCTCCTCTCTCTCAGAACACCACCTCCAGCTCCCCTACCTTATGGATTTGTCACTCTTTCATATATGCCCTAATTTCCATTTTAGGGTTTTGATTTTGGTATATTTATAGCAAAAATTTGGCATGCATTAAGATTATATAAATACTTTGTGTGAATAAAAAGTGTGGAAATTGAAGTTCATGTGTATACGAGATTTTTTTCATGAAGAATTATAAAAAAAATGTGTGTTGATAGTGTGTGTATAAGTCCCCAGCCTTAAAAATTATTTAATCTTTAGTTAATACAAGATTACACATTGAGGATCTTTTAAGGTTTAGAGTTTTAGAGAATTAGATAATAAATGATGCATTACATTCCACATTTAAACAAGGTGGTTACATTGAAGAAAATATTCACTTTTCCTATCAAAGGAAACATATTTAAAACAAAACATGGATTCTTTCATGACACTTCCTTAACACTATCATCACATCATGTACCTTTCCCTTGACCTGTGAAAAACATTTCAAAAACTTGGGATGAGCATAAAAACCTCAGTAAGGGATATAAAAGTACGAAATGAAAACATTAGTCCATGTATACATAAGAATTAATGAAATCATACTTTACTCATAAAACATAATCACTTTAACATACCTCATCAAATCATGAATTAATCATAGAAATAATAAGACATAAAGGTAACTTGAGGCATTCATAACATTCTTACGTAGGGAGTAACACTCATGGTTACGTTTGGAATACCCATCAGAGTATATTCCCTAAATCACATTACTGAAACCTTAGAGTTTAACCCCTTCGCGTTACCCAATGCATTGTAGAGCTATCACGGGCTCAACCGCCCTTAGTTTTTCACAGAACCACCCGTCTTCATAAACAACGCCCAAGAACCATAACATAATCACATCACATAAAACATGCATAAAAGAAAAATAAAATTTCCACATTTAAATCAAAAGATATAAAAAACACATTGATATAATAAAAACATTATCAAAACCATTTTCAATACCAAAATAAAATAAAAGTAAAACATGGTATTTATTTTTCATTAAAAAAAAGTTATGGCTTGTAGAGGAATCTGAAACTCAAATAATGGTCACGGCGGTGGAGAAGTCATTGTCCCCACATACGTACGACAAAAACATTCCCTTTTGTCGTTTAGTAAAATGATTCTTATAAAAAATATTCCTTTTGAATAAACATAAAAGTAAAAGGGTTTTATACACCGTATAAAAGAAAGTTGTGTATAAAACAAAATACGCCTCAATGAAAGAAGATTGAGATGAAGTCCCTTACCTTGTGTCCGAATTGACTCGATCGTTCTTTAATCTCCTGAATAATAAACATGAGTTAATTTCTACTTTATTAAGAACCATTTTCAAATTTATCATTCCTTTTATATCACTTATTACCATCTTATGAACACAATGTAATTATTTAAGTTAATAACGGTCGTTTTTTCGATCATTGGTACTTGAGTCAAAAATAAACTCCTTATAAATACAAGTTGTTCCTGTGGTAAAATATCGATTATATCCAAAATTATATTCATTATTTAGATATAATATATATCTTATATATCAAGTATATACCTGAATTTATAATATTACATAACATTAAGAGATAAGAAATGAAATGCACCGTTCATGGAGATGGTAAGCCATACGTACGCATGAACGCTACTTTCATTTATATTTCATATTTAATGGAATGCATTCATAATGATATAAAGGTATATTATAATTCCAGTATAATATCATATATAACATCATAAACTCCATCCTTTATACATCCCACATATGGAATTAACGAATCAAATCACTTTGAGGGGGCGGTAGTCCGCACTTCCTAAAATGAAGATATCACGTTTCCCATAATGGAAACCATAAAGGTATGTCATAAATGAAAAATAAAAAAGCATAAGGAAAACATAAACATAATATATATCATATATACATAGAGTGATATCTTAATGACCACCATAAAAGGTGTTATAAGAATATTGAAGAATCATCGTTTCATGAGGCAGAAATTCGCCATCCACATAAGCAGTATGTTCTTTAACCATTAGACGAAGGTGTGTGAAATTGTAACTAGAATCCTTCACATAAAAACATAGTAGTATATTGTAGATACTGTTTTTGTTACAAAATAAAGGAATAAAAAGTGTTTATGGGGTTGGAGAAGCAAAATAAAACAAAAGAACACAAGTGAAGACATTACCTTTAAATCGGGTAACTCCTCTTGGTTTGAACCAAAAGGGTTTCATGAAGAGATTTCTGCCTAAGGTAAGGCTTCTAGGATGAATAGATGGATGTGGAGAGATAAAATGAGCATAGATTGGCCGAGCCAATGGCTTGAGAGGTGTGGTTAAGGAGGTAGAGGTGGGGGCCTTTTATAAGAGGGAGGAGGGGCACTTTTGGAAAGTCAAGAAATGTTACATTATATTAAAATGAGTTTCGGATTTTAAAGGTACCACATTGATACATTTAGAGGATAAGGAGATAAGGGTTCGAAATATACTCATCCAATAGGTTTTTGACAAGTTTATGTCTTATATTTTACACTATCGTTCCATTTTATTTAAATTGTTCATTAATGAGGTAATTGCTGCATAATCATTGTGTCATAAAAAATTAAATTTATTTATTGTATAAAAATTATAAAAATAATAATATTATGTAGTAAATATTTTTATCTATCCAATAAATATTTTTAGTCCAATAGATCATTTTTGTAGACAAAATTTAAAACTGTTTTACTTAGGTGTTACATACTTTTGTGATATTCTTCTTTCTTTAAAAATAAAATGATAATGTGTCATTATCACCCAAAAGTGATTCCATGGGGTCCCTAAGTTTAGTACACAGAATCCCATGGCCGGCCATGATACAAACAGTAGAATTACGACACATGTTGGGGTCATTTGTTATTATTATGATATTATTTTATTATCCTAACTACTCGATTACTAATTAATCATGATAATTAAAGAAAATTACCGTCGTTACTATTTATAAAGTCCAAAAACAAAAGATTCTTAATTACATAATTTGGAACCTCTGATTCAAAATATGGAATCCATTTTTCCAAATTACAAAAAAAGAAATTGCAATAATTAATTTAAAAATAATTCCCGTTGTGAAAAAAATAGGGTTTTTTTAAAACAATATCTATGAAATGTTTGGCACTTGTTTATGCCCAATTCCAAAGTGAAATCAATTCTAATGACCACCATTGTATTAAATGGTAAAAATATCTTCTAATTAAACATTAAAACCAATTAAAAGGACAATATATTTATATAATTAAATTAGATGAAAATGTAATTTTGAAGTAAAATGCAGTATTTTTCACTATTCATTAAAAAATAAACATTGTCAAAAAATACCAATAATTTTTCCAAAGTAAATTTTAATGTCCCAATTATAATGAATAAGTTTATTTGGAAAAATAGAGATTATAAAATTGTCAAATGAAAGATTTAAAAATGTTTTTCCATCAAAAGGTAGTAAAACAATCTTTAAAAAATATTAGAGAATTCTATTCTTAAGATTGGATTTATTCTCATTTTAAGTATTTAAAAAACTATATAATTCATAAATAGACTTAGATATGAAAATACCTAATTATTTCCTTACTTGGGATGTTATATCCTTCCCCATTTTGAAAATTGTGTCCCCACAATTTATTTACTTATTGAATAAGTGGAGGTATTTATCCATCATTGAATTTTCAGATTCCCATGTTGCCTCTTCAATCATGTGGTTTTTCCACAAAACCTTTACATGATGAATCACCTTATTCTGTAACACTTTCTCCCTGTGGTCAAGAATCTGGACCAGTTGTTCCTCATAAGATAGATTCTCTTCCATCTGAACTACCTCTGGATTCAAAACATGAGATGGATCTGGCATTTACTTTCTTAACATTGAAACATGAAAAATATTGTGTACCTGAGATAAACTCAGAGGTAAAGCCACTCCGTATGAAACTGATCCATCTCTCTCCAGAATTTCATATGGTCCAATGAACCTTGGACTCATCTTTCCTATCTTACCAAATTGCATCACACTTTTCCATGGTGAATCTTTGAGCAAGAGATGGTCACCTACCTCAAAAGAGAGATCCTTCCTCCTGTTGTCCGCACAACTTTTCTGCCTGCTCTGAGTTATTCTCATGTGTTTCTATATCAGCTGATCTTTTTTTACCAACTCTTCTACCAAATATGGTCCCATAAAATTCCTTTCACCCACTTCATCCCAAAATACCGGATTTCGACACCGCTTCCCATATAATTCCTCAAATGGTGCCATCTGTATACTAGAATGAGGTCTATTATTATAAGAAAACTCAACCAAAGAAAGATGTTGGTCCCAACTTCCCTGATAATCCATCGAACAAGCACGTAGCATATCCTCCAAAGTCTTAATTGTTCCTTCTGACTGCCCATCTGATTGAGGATGAAAAGATGTACTAAAATTTAATTCAGTACCGAATGACATATGAAGGCCTTTCCAAAAGTTATAAGTAAACCTGAGATCATGATCAGATACAATGGTGTGGGGAACTCTATGTAACCTAACTATCTCTTTAACATACAAACTAGAAAGTCGATCTAGGGAAAAAGTATCTCATATAACAAGGAAATGAGCAGAATTATTCAAGAGATCAATAATAACCCAAATTGCATTATTACCTTGAGGTGTCTTCGGCAATCCAACAACGATGTCCATGGATATATTCTACCATTTCCACTCTAGTACTGGTAAAGGTTGAAGAATCCCTTTCGGTAACTTCTGCTCTGCTTTAACCTGTTGACAAATCAAACACTTCACAGTAAAATCAGCAATATCTCTTTTCATTCCATCCCACCAGTAGTACTCTTGAAGATCACTATACATCTTAGTACTGTCTGGATGAACTGAAAACAGAGAACTATGAGCTTCACATAACAACTCTCTCTTCAACTGTGAATCACACGACACGCACAATATCTTCCTAAATCTGAAAAGACAATCATTATCAATGTTGAATTCCGGGAACATACCCTTCTAAACCAGCTCTACCTTTTTCTACAACTCACTCTCCTGCTTCTGTGCTTGCTAAATTCTATCTGATAGAGAAGATTTCACTGATACCTGAAACAAAATAAAAGAACATCCTACACCGACTAATTCTATGACAATGTTCATAAAATCCTTAACCAACGGATCACGTTCCAAACTTAACATGGTTAATGAAGCATTACTTTTTCAACTCAAACCATCAGCCACTTTATTTTCTTTTCCCAGATGGTAATAAATTTTAAAATCATAATCTTTGATTAATTCTATCTATCTTCTTTGTCTCATGTTCAATTATTTCTGAGTGAATATATACTTTAAAAATTTGTGATCAGTATATAATTTACACTTTACACCATACAAATGATGCCTCCAAATTTTTAAAGCGAAAACAACAACAGTAAATTTGAAATCATGTGTAGGGTAATTTACCTCATGAGTTTTCAACTGTCGTGAAACATAAGCAATTACCTGAGCATTCTGCATTAGGACACAACCAATTCCTTTCAATGAAGCATCAATGTAGATACCAAATTCACCATTCCTGGAAGGTAGTTCCAAAAGTAGACTATTCACCAATCTTCTTTTCAATTCCTGAAAACAATCATCACATTCTTTTGTCCAGATAAACATAACATCCTTCCGAGTTAGAATAGTCATTGGACTAGAAAACCGGGAAATATTTCTAACAAACCTTCAGTTATATCCTCACAAACCAAGAAAACTACGAATCTTAGTTACATTTTGGGTCTTGGCCATTCTTTAGTAACCTTTGTTTTTGTAGGACCAACAGTTATTCCATCTTTAGAAACAATATGACCAAGGAAAGTATTTTTTTGCAACCAAAACTTACACTTGCTAAATTTACCATACAATTTCTTTTTTTAAGGTTTGAAAAATAACCCTTAAATGACTTGCATGCTCCTCTTTACATTTAGAAAACACGAAAATATCATCAACGAAAACAACCACAAACTTATCGAAAACTCATGGAAAATTCTATTCATAAGGTCCATGAATACAGTAGGTGCATTGGTTAGCCCAAAAGGCATTACTACAAATTCATAAAGGCCATATATTGTATGAAACCCGGTCTTCAGAACATCTTCCTCCTTTAACATCAACCGATGGTACCCCGAACTTAGGTAAACCTTTGAAAAATACTGATCTCTCTAGAGCTGATCAAACAAATCATCGATATGAGGCAAATGATATTTATTCTCAACAATGATGTTATTCAAGGCTCTATAATCAATGAAAATTCTCATAGAACCATCTTTCTTTTTAACAAATAAGACAGGAGAACCCCATGGTGATGTGCTAGATCGAATGAAACCTTTCTCTAATAAATATTACAATTGCTCCTTCAACTCTAAATGTTCAATTTGAGCCATTCAATTAGGGGGATTTGAAATTGGCTTAGCATCAGGAACTTAGTCAATAATAAATTCAACTTCCCGATATGGTATTATTCTAAGAAACTCATCAAGAATAACATCAGGATACTTATTTACACTAGGACATAATTAATCTGAACGGTTCCTTTGTTTTCAACAATATGTGCAATGTAACATTAATTTCCATCTTTTAAAAGTTTCTTAGCCTCCTGATATGTTATCAACAGTAAGGGTTCATTCTTGTACACAAACTGAAATCCTTTCTGAAAAAAAAACTTCTTTAGCTCTACAATCAATCTTAGCATGGTAAACAGTGATCCAATCCATTCCCAAGATAACATCAAACTCTACTAGAGGTAAAAAAATATGGTTTGCAAGTAGGTTCTTTTCATGGAGAAGGATAGTAATACTCTCATAAATTCTTTTTGCCTCAACATTTCTCCACGTTTTTTTACCACAAGTTCAGAAGTCATTTCTTGAGATGCAATTCCCAATTTACTAGAAATGTTTTCAGAGATGAAAGAATGTGTAGACACATTAGCTTAATCTGAGAAAACAAAAAAAGTACCTGATACCTCTTCATTTTCTGCACCAACATTTGCTAAAGTAGATGAAAAGGATTTCACCAATCCTTTGGGCTTGTAGTATGACTGCTTACCATCATTTGAGCTCTTTGTTGAACACCTGTTAGCATAATGACCCATCTCATTTCACTTGAAACATTTCACCAACTGTAAATCAAATTTGGTCTTACCACCGCCCTGATCATTTTCAGTGCAATCACGAGCCTTATGTCACATCTTACCACATCGGTAGCACTTTCCAGAATTCATAAGACATTCCCAACCATACCTTTTACCTCATTTATCACAAACTAGAAACATAGTTTTCTTACCATTAGACCTTTTTGAAGAATTCTTCTCTCTCTCTTACCACCTCGGTCTCTTCTTCTGTTGGTTGTTATAGAACACCTGATCATTGGAAAACACCATTTCCACCTTCTCAGCACATAGAACAAGCTTTTCATAACTCTTGAACTCACGAGAAGCTAAATCCCTTCGATATTTTGTCTTTAATCACGAGTAACAATGATTGATTTTACTATCAAGGTCTCGAATAAAATTTGGAGCATACCTTGCCAATTGAGTTAACCTTTCTTCATAAGCATCCACTGAGTGTTCCTCTTGACTCAATTCTAAGAATTGCTTTTCCATCCTAAGTCGAATAGCTTTAGGAAAATACTTCTCAAGAAACATACATTTGAATTCATCCCAGTATAGATAATCAATCTCATTAGCATCCCAGATATTTTTATCCATCAACCACCACTGATCTGCTTCACCCTCCAAATGGTAAATTGCAAGACTAACCTTTTGATTGTCTGAACACCCCATAAAATCAAAAATCTTCTCCAGGGCTTTAATCCACCCCTCATCTAGCACAGGGCCTGATGATCCTCTAAATTATGGGGGATGTTTCCTTATGAATTGTTCCACCACTAACATGTTCCTCTATAGGTGATCTCGTTGATCTAATGCATGGATACCACAACCATTTATCGGTTGAGTCAATTGCACCGTTACAGCAACAAACTGTTCAGTTCCAATTCTGACCATCTCAAGATGCTGATTTGGAAGGTCATTTCCTTCTGTATGCCTTCCTAGCACTGCTTCCTTATTTCCTCTACGGAAAACCATTCTGAACAAACATGTCTTAGATGAATCCACATGGTATTCTTAAAATGCAATATCATTTCAATTTGACCATAAAAAAATATTTCTGGACAATCATTTAATAGAATTATAACTCCTAAAGTTATCTAAACCGACCTCTGATACCAACTATATGGCCCCATCCTTAAACAATACTTAATCTTGAGTTATTACAAGATTACACATTCATTATCTTTTCAGGTTTATAGTTTTATAGAATTATATCATATATTAGGCATTAAATTCCACATTTAAACAAGGTGGTTACATTAAAGACATTATTCACTTTTCCCATCATAGGAAACATATTTAAAACAATACATGGATTCTTTGATGAAACTTCCTTGAAACTATCATCACATAATGTACCTTTCCCTTGATCTTTGAAAAACATTTCAAAAACTTGGGATGAGCATAAAAAGCTCAGTAAGGGATATAAAAGTACGAAATTAAAACATTATTCCATGTGTACATAAGAATTAATGAAATCATACTTTACTCATAAAACATAATAAAATTTACATACCTCATCAAATCATGAATAAATCATAAAAATCATAAGACATAAAGGTAACTTGATGCATTCATAACATTCTTACGTAGGGAGTAACCCTCATGGTTACGTTTGGAATACCCATCACTGTATATTACCTAAATCTCTTAGAAGTAACCTTAGAGTTTAACCTCTTCACGTTACCCAATGCATTGGAGAGCAATCATGGGCTCACCCATCCTTTGTTTATCGCGGAACAACCTGTCTTCATAAACAATGCCCAAGAACCATAACATAATCGTATCACATAAAACATGCATAAAGGAAACATAAAATTTCCACATTTCAGTCACAAGGTATAAAAAACACATTGATATAATAAAAACATTATCAAAACCATTTTCAATAAAAAAATAAAATAAAAGTGAAACATGGTATTTATTTTTCATTAAAAAAATGTTTTGGCTTGTAGAGGAAGCCGAAACTCAAATAATGGTCACAGTGGTGGAGAATTCGTTGTTGCCACATACATACAACAAAAAAATTCCTTTATGTAATTTAGTAAAACAATTCATATAAAAAATATTCCTTTTAAATAAACATAAAAGTAAAAGGGGTTTTATACAACCTATAAAAGAAAGTTGTGTATAAAACAAAATATGCCTCTGAGATGAAGTCCCTTACCTCGTGTCCGACATGACTCGATCATTTTTTAATCTCTAAAATAATAAACTTGAGTTAATTTATACTTTCTTAAGAACCTTTTTCAAGTTCATTATTCCTTTTATATCACTTATTACCTTCTTATGAACACTATGTAATTATTTAAGTTAATAACAGTCATTTTGTCGATCATTGGTACTTGAGTCAAAAAAAACTCCTTATAATTACAAGTTGTTCATGTGGTAAAATATCCATTATAAACAGAATTATATTCATGATGTAGATATCATATATATAATATATATCCAGTATATACATGCATTTATAATATTACAGAACATTTAGAGTTAAGAAATGAAATGCACTGTTCATGGAGATGGTAAGTTGTACGTACGCATGAACGCTACTTCAATTTCAATTTCATATTTAATGGAATGAATTCATAATAATATAAAGGTATATTATAATTCCAGTATAATATCATATATAACATCATACAATCCATCCTTTATACTTCCCACATATGGCATTAACGAATCAAATCACTTTGAGGGGGCGGTAATCCGCACTTCCTAAAATGAAGATATCGCATTTACGCATAATGGAAACCGTAAAGGTATTCCATAAATGAAAAATAAAGAAGAATAAGTAAAATATAAACATAATATATATCATATATAAATAGAGTGAAATCTTAATGGTTGCCATGAAATGTGTTAAAAGAAGATTGAACAATCATCGTTTCGTGAGGCAGAAATTCAACATCTATAGAAACAATATGTTCTTTAACCATTAGACGAAGGTGTACGTAAGTGTAGCTCGAATACTTCACATAACAACATCCTAGTATATTTAATATAGTGGTTTTGTTACAAAATAAAGGAATAAAAAGATTTTATGGGGTTGGATAAGCAAAATAAAACAAAATAACATAAGTGAAGACATTACCATTAAATCGTGTAACTCCACTTGGTTTGAACCAAAAGGGTTTCTTGAAGAGATTTCTGCCTAAGGTAAGAATTCTAGGATGAATAGAGGGATGTGTATAGATAAAATGAGCAGAGATTGGCCGATCCAATGGCTTGAGAGGTGTGGGTAAGGAGGTACAGGTTGGGGCTTTTATAAGAGGGAGGAGGGACACTCTTGGAAAGTCAAGAAATGTTACTTTATATTAAAATGAATTTCAGATTTTAAAGTTCCCACATTGATATATTTAGAGTATAAAGAGATACGGGTTATATATATACTCATCCAATAGGTTTTTGGTAAGTTTAAGTCTTAGAGTTTACATTATCATTTCATTTTATTTAAATCGTTCATTAATGAGGTAATTGTTGCATCATCATGGTGTCATAAAGAATTTAATTTATTTAATGTCTAAAAATTATAAAAAAAATACTATGATGTAGGAAATAGTTTTATATTTCCAATGAATGTTTATAGTCCAAGATATCATTTATTTAGACAAAATTAAAATTGTTTTACTTAGGTGTTACATACTTTTGGGATACACTCCTTTCTTTAAAAATAAAATGATAAAGTGTCACTATCATCCAAAAGTGATTACATAGGGTCCCTAATTTAGTCACAAGGCATCCCATGATTGTTAATGACACAATAAGTTTCATTATGAAACATTTTGGGGTCATTTGTTATTATTATGATATTATTTTATTATCCTTAACTACCCGATTACTAATTAATCACGATAATTAAACATAATTACCATCATTACTATTCATAATGTCCAAAAACAAGAGTCTTAATCACATAATTTGGAATTTCTGATTCCAAATATGGAATCCATTTTACCAAATTATAAACACAAAAATTTCAATAATTAATTTAAAAATAATTCCCGTTGTCAAAACAAATAGCTGGTTTTTTTGAAACAATATCAATGAAAATTTTGGCACTTGTTTATGCCCAATTCCTAAGTGAAATCAATTATAATGACCACCATTGGATTAAATGGTAAAAATATATTCTAATTAAACATTAAAACAAATTAAATGGACAATATATCTATATAATTAAATTAGATGAAAAAGCAGTTTTGAAGTAAATTGCAGTATTTTTCACTATTCATTAAAAAATGAACATTGTCAGGAAAATACCAAAAATTTATCCAAAGTAAATTTAAATGTCCCAGTTATAATGAATAAGTTTATTTTGACAAATAAAGATTATAAAATTTTCAGAAGATATATTTACAAATGGTTCGCCATCAAAAGGAAGTAAAACAAACTTTTAAAAATATTAGAGAATTCTATGCTTAAGATTTTATTTATTCTCATTTTAAGTCTTTAAAACACTATCTAATTCATAAATAGACATGGATATGAAAATCCATAATTATTTACCTACATGGGATGTTACTGTGTGTATGATAATACGTCACACTTTACTTGAGGTTGGAAGTTACATATAGTGTAGAGTCCATGTATATGTTGACTAGATTGATATTAATTTGTTTTGTTATTTTATTTTTACCATTCTTGAGTTTATCACATCAATGTGTGTGTGTGTGTGTCCCATAAGAAAATGATTGAGGTTTGACCACATATGTGTGCTTGCATAACCCATCAGACCCATGTTGGAGTTTGATCACATGTGTGTGTTTTGATACTATATGTTATTATTTATGTTATATGTTGTCACTATATATGATATTCTATGTTTCAATGTGATGTACTTTGTATATTTTATATTATGCTTTTTTATGAATTATACCAATATTACTGTTGTACTCATCATGGCTCAGTATCCCTTAAGGGGGAGCGTGATAAGATTATGTATGTTCCATAAATATTGGATTGAAATAGATAATGGGGTATATTGTATTTTTTATCCTCACATAGGGTTATAGTAGAATTATATGGTCTGAAGGTGACAAAGGGTCGTGATGGTATTCAAGGACCGGGCATGAGACATAGTTCTGGGATATGAAGGCTCAAGTGAGTGTACAAATGTGTTGTCCTTGTGGATTAACTAAGGGAGAGATGGGGATTGATGGCCTTCTATGGTCTTACTTGATACTCTTATATTTTTTATGTTTTGTAATACATGATGTGACATTGTGGTTGACTATGTTCATGAATCTTGTTGTAACTAAATTTTCATCATAGAGCCAATGTTTTTTTAGTTCATGACCACTCTGAACATGGTTGTGTGTTTTATTTAATACACATTTATTTATTATCACAACATAAACTCTTATACCATTGCACATGTGTTAAGGAAAAATTGGATGTTAACTATTACTTTCATATTCCCACTATTCATGGACATCTCGATGCATGTGAAGACTTCATAGTCTAGGATACAAGAAATGGAATGGCCCAGATGATATGAGCTAGGATATGGAGAATGGTGTTTAGAGGTATAATTGGGATGGAATTTAGAGTGATGTATCAATATTTTTTTTACATTCTTTTTAATTCCCACACTTTAATTGACCTAAAACTTTGGAGGTGTTTTTGTTTTTACGATATTACTTGAGATACTTACCACGGATTATGATTTTTCATTGTTTATTGACTCTATTATGTTATTGTTTATCCTTTTCTTTATTGATACCAAGATTATATTTTCTACACTGATGACATTCAGACCCTTACTGCTAGTAACAAACATCTTGCATAAAAAGATACCTTCTTGAGTCCATGAGGAACACTGTCTTGGACTCTCTGATTCAGTATGGGGAATCACATTCATTATCCCAAAAATTCTCCAATGATAACATAAATGAAGATAAATTGGTATTTTTGGTTCTGTAAATATATATATTTGATGCTATCCTTGATATAGATTAGTTAGTTTTCCATAAATTAGATATTGATTGCTATCTTTGATGGTTAATATTTACTACCTCTAATGGAACAAAGGGAGTGTGAATCCAAGAGGCAGTGAGACATTATTTTTACAGAGATACTATTTCTCTGATTTTGAGAAGACTGTTCATATTATTGTATGAAGTATTCACTATTTGACCAAGATTGAAAAAGGCACATGGTTTGAAAAGTTATCATGCATACTTATTTAGGTTAATGCATAATAAAGAGGCTATTTATACATAAATGAAAATGTGCATTTAAAATTATTATTGGACAATGTGTGCATAGAAGGTGTGTGTGTGAAGAAATTAATAGGTGTAAAATGTGTATGGACTATGTTTGTGTGTAAAGAAAACAAGAATTGAATAGTGTCTTATACACACCTTGTGAAAATTAAAAATTTGTATTGTACATACATGGAATACACATACATGTGAGGACATGCATACTTGAAAATATAATTTCCATCATACATGTATGAATTACATACAATGTACATGTATTTAGAAATATAAAATTGGAATTTTCACCACTAATTTATTTTGGGAACTTTCATCACAAATTATATTTGTTGATTTATTGGTAGGAATTAACTAAGTTTCTAAGGTTGATAGTTAAAGATTGTTATTTGATGAATTTTTTCATTTACCACATATGAATGCAGGTTATTATGTTCCGTTTCATTTTTTATTTAGCATTTGACTTTTTATAATTATTGTTTCGTTAGATGTTTTGATTATAGTGTATCAAAATTTATGCATTAGGATATTAGTAGACCACAGATTCCTTATTGTTCATGTTGGTTTGCTATTTTTTGTATACCCATTATATAATATATTTTGTTTCTTAACTGATCAACTCCCCCACCCATTTGATCAAATGAGTTAATTAATGTCATTATATATAACCCATGATCCATCAAAATCTATATTATGAATAATAATATATTGAAGGGAACCAAAGATCATGTTCACACAAGGAGAATATGATAAGTGTGAGTCACTTTATGGAAACATATTTGAGAACCAAACCTGAAATATACAGCTCAATGCTGACATGCTTTTTGTGGATAACCCAATAGGTTACCTTAGGATAAAAATTAACCAATGATTATGAAAAATTAAACAGTTGTGAAGACAAATTAGTATAATAGATGTTTGAATAATGATATAACATAGATATAATTTTCCTTTCTGGAAAAATGTTTATTCAATAGAATTATAGTCCAAATTCATTCTCAATTTATATTCTTCGTTATACATATTTTCATCTAATCTTTCAGAAGTTATAAAATATTTCATTTCCATTTTTTAATTTTTAATCAAAATGTGATTAGGGACTCTTGAATATAGAATCATCATTTAATTTACCATATAAAAATGGTGATGATAACATGGGCTTTCAATTCCATTCCATTATCTATTCTCTTGTTTATTATTCAAAGATATAAATTGTTTATTTTATAAATGGTCCACATGAAATTGGTCAGTATTTATTTTAATTATATTTGATATGAAAAATTCATTTAATATGAATTATTGTGTAAATTTTTGTTATACAGATTTTAATATGTATAAGATTTGGATTGATCTTCCAAATCAAATGTCTAGAGAATATTTAAAGGGTATTATACAGTTTATTAAGTTCACTGGAGGATTTCAAAGTGACTATATTAGTTTTCTATGTAGAAAATGTGAAAATAGATATCAATTCACATGAGAAACCATGAGGGGGCACCTATTATTGAATGGATTTTTGAAAAATTATTAGAGTTAGACTCTTCATGAGGAAGAATATATTCATTTTCAAAATACAAATGGATATTGATGTGAGGATGAATGATCCAATGCATGAAATGCTTACTAAAATGGTGTGTTGGTTGTATCTTGAAGGCACTAACATATAGAATGTTAATAATAGTTAGATAAATATATGTTGTAGTACAGATCGTGATTCAAGGGGGTTTTATGAAGTACTTGAGGATACAAAAAAAAGGAATTTTATCCTAGATTTACTGCTTACAATAAATTTTCATTTATCATGAAGTTGTTACATTTGAAGACTTTGATTCAGTGATAAGAAACATCTTTCGAAATGTTGTTGGTTTTATTGAAAAAGGTTCTTCCTATCGACATTAAAATTCTTAAGTAATATTACCTTTCTCGTAAGTTTATAGAGAACACAGGTTTTACATATGAGACCATAGATGCATGTGAAAACAATTGTGTGTTGTTTAGAAAAGAAACTTTCCATTTGATTTTTTTTACGGTTTGTGGAGCTTCTAGGTGGAAAGAGAACAAGGGAAATCATACTCATCAAATTCAAACTGCGAAATAGGAAAAAACAATTGTCGAAAAAAATGTGTTTCTTTCCCCTAAAGCTGATATTGAAAATATTTTTTATGTCATATAAAGTTTTCAATTTAATGAGATGGCATGTAGAAAGAAGTTAAAAAATTGATATGTTAACCCACCTAGCATACTCTCATGCATTGAATGATTTCAATAAGAGATACCCTGACTTTCCTAAATATATTCATAATGTCAAGTTGGGGTTGGAAACCGATAGTTTCAATCCATTCAAGTCTACATTCAGTACAACTCATAGAACATGGCCTGTGGTGTTGGTTCCTTATAATATTCCAATGTGGATTTGTATAGAGAAACAATTTATATTACATTCTAATCTTATTGATGGACCAAGAAGTCTGGGGGATAATATTGATGTTTACCTTCATCCACTGATTGATGAGTTGAATGAATTTTGGGGTGACGGTGTGATGAATTATGACTTTTAAATGAATGAAATGTTCATACTCCAGGATTCTTTATTGGGGACAATCAATGAATTCCTGGATTTTGAAAATTTATCAGGCTGGTGTATGAAAGGGTAATTTTATTGCTCATGTTGCAATAAAAGTAAAAAAAAATTGGATTAAACATTCCAAATAAATGGGAATACATGGGTCACAGACGTTTTCTCCCCCCTCAACATAGGTTTATAATGGACAGAGTGACATTTGATGGTTCTATAGAGTTCATCCCAACACTAAAGATCATTATAGGAGTCGAGATGTTATCGTAGATTGAGGAAGAAAACATTTGTATGGTATATGAATTTCATGATTTGGTGGATCATCCATTACCTAATATTCGTGGTGTGGGTAAACATCGCAGTCACAATTGGAAAAAGAATAGTATTTTTTACAATCTCCCCTATTAAAAAAATAACTTTCTAAGGAATAATTTAGATGTCATGCCCATTGATAAAAATATTGGTGATAATATATTGTAAAACATTTTAGGTGCCAGTGGAAAATCAAAGGACCATGTTAATGCACGTTTTGATTTGGAAGAAATGGTATTAAAGAAATAGTTTCATTTATAGTTAGCTGAGGGAAATAAAGAATATATTTTTGTTGTATAGTACACAATAACTACAAAGATGAAAGATACATTTCATTCCATTTTGAAGATGCTCAAGGTGCCTGATAGTTACTCTTTCCATATTTCAAAGTGTGTGAATATGATGAGTAGGAAATTGAAAGGGTTGAAAAGTCATGACAATCACATACTACATTAGTAGTTGATTCCAATCACATTTTTTGATTGTTTATCCCCTAGTTTTTTTTGAACCATTGATTGAATTAAGTAATTTTTTTAGACATCTTTGTTTTACGAAATCAATGAATGAGTGATTTAAAATTTTTTCTAGACCAAATTTTACTTATGATTTTTCACTTTGAGAAACTATTTCCCCCATAATTTTTCAATGTAATAGTTTACTTGATAGTGAACCTAACTAATGAATTAATGCTTTCTGGTCCAACACAATTCAGGTTGATGCATACATTTGAGCAGTATCTGAATACATTGAAATGATTTTTATGCAAAAGAGCTCATCTGAAGGAATCAATAACAAATGGTTATTTGATGGATGAGTGTACTACTTTTTGTGAAGAATATCTTATGGATGTTGAAACAAAATTAGATAATCCCTATTAACTTCATAATGGTCCAGTTGGAGAAGGAACAATATTTCATATGGGAAACATCGAGTGGATACAAGCACATTGATATATCTTGTTCAATACTCCGTCAGTTTCACAATTAATGTAGTAACTATCTTATCACTTTTATTGTTTAAAATTTATATATTGTTTCCTAATTTGATAATTTAAACAACATGGTATCATTTTTAGGAAACACATTAATGAGCTAAAATAAGAGATGTATCATAAGACTAAGTATAAAATTCAATAATCTCATTATGCATCATTTCATGATTGGTTCAAGGATTTTGTATGGATAAATTGATTTTCATTATGAGTGAAGTATTATAATAATTTCTTTCTACCAAAATCAGCATTGAATTATGTGAATTATGTAGGTTCATAACCTAAGGTAGTTAGGTGACCCCACGCTAACTGAATAATTTATCCAACTAGCTGAGGATCAATCTATAACAGCTCGTTGTTATAAATCTATAGTTGATAATGGATTTTAATTTCACATTAAAGATGTTGAAGACAAACGAGAAACACACAACAATGGAATCAGTTTTTCATTCGTCGATTATGGTTATTACTATGATCAATTGAGAATCTTCATTGAAGTTTTATATGCACATGGGTTGAAGTACAGATTGTTAAAGTGTAATTGGATTGATCCAGTGCGAGGAAGTAAAGTTGATCAATATCAGTTTACATTGGTGAATTTTAACAATATGTTATAAAGAAATGAATGAGTTGATAATGAACCTTTAATTTTGACATCACAAGAGGAACAAGTATTCTTCGTTGCTTTCCATTTGAATCATAGTGGGAACGTTGTTGTGAAAATGTACCGGTGATGAGTGTTTTTATTTAAAAAAGATGAACTATATATTGTTCCCTTTGTTTCCCAAGATCTTGATCAACGTACCATATTTCAATGTGAAGAAAATATTTATTGAGTTATAGTGGACGTTAAAGGAGAAATGTTTGATTTTTATGTTTAATGAAAGGTATAATTGTTTTCTCACTCTTCAGTTTAAAGCCTTTTTTTAAATTGTTTAAAACAACCCAAAACTAATTTGGTACATAAGAAATTTTATTTATTATTAGTCAGAATATACCCATCCACCTGGATAGCCCCCCCTGCCCCAGACAACCCCCACTCCCACCACCCCCCATTGGACACCCCCCATCCTGGACATCCCCCCCCAAACTCCCCCCGAACAGCCCCCCAACCATCACAGCCCATCCACCTCTTCCTGGACAGCCCCCCACCCCCACTATCACATCCCCTACACCTCTACCAGGATAACCCCCCCAGCCTTGGAAAACCCCTACACCCCCCGAATAGCCTCCTGCCCCCTCAGAAAGCCCCCCCCCCCCCACACCCTCGAATATACCCCCCCAAAACCCCCCTCGGACAGCCCCTCCACCTCCACCTAGACATCCCCACCAGACATCCTCACTCCCAACCCCTACAGCCCCCACCCTGACCATCCCATCCCCCTTAGACCGCCCCCTCTCAACCCCATACATCACCACACCTACCCATGATAAAATAATTTTTAACTTCTTATTGTAAAATTAGAAAGATATTTATATTGTGAAAGATAATAAGTACTCTATTATAAGAATTTTTTATAAATAGGTAAAATATTCTACTATAGTAAATCACTTCAAATTAGAAGAACCCTCTAAATAAAATCCTTTTTCTACATAATTTTATTTCTCTTTTTTTATGTTTCTGATTTTCTAAAATCAATTTACAACTAATTATTATATCCCTTTTTTGTTTTATTAAAAACTATACAAGTATTATTTTTTAAAAAAATCCAATTTATATTTTTGAAACATTTTATGGTCCTCTTACTAAAGTTTTCTATGACTGTGGGCATGTCAAGGGAACAAGAAAGAGATCCACATCATCCATCTAAGTCAGCTACGTCTCAGGATCGAGGTATGTTTGAATGTAACTGTGTTTATTTTTTTAAGTAATTGCTATATATATATATATATATGAACATATATCAAATTACATATAAAATTATTTTCAATAGTATTGGACTCGTCCGCTTCTTCCTCTCACAAGAGAGCCCCTGGTTGTGGCATTTCATTAAGGAATTATGACACGACCTTTGATTTCTCTTTTGACGAGAGATTTCATCCTGTGGGACTGAATGACCCTGAATTTATTCATCATTTGGGTCATATTATATGTAACCCACATCGAATTCCATTTACCACATGTGACAAGGATTCTATCTCTCAGGATACATTAGATCGACTTTGGGTGGATGTTCTTGTAAGAAGACCATTGTAGTTTCTTCCCTATGATTAAGAAATACTAACATGTGTGATTTATCTTCTTAAATAGAATAATATTAAAGTTTTCCCTAATAATTTTTGTCCAGTGTGTATGAGAAAATGTTGTATGATTTGGAAGGATTATAAAGGCAAAGTCAAGAGGGAGAACTGCGTACCAAATGTGGGTGCCCTATACATTCTGGAAAATGTACCAAGAGGTGTTCTCTCATATCAGTGGTGTGACTTGGTTGCATATTGGTCTACTGAGGCCATTTCAGTTAGTATATTTATTTTTTTATATATACTTTCAAGAATGTGTGACATTATATTTATTTTAAATTTCAATTAATTGAATGTACGAGGTGTCAGCATGCCATTCCGAGATTCAAGCATTGGAGGGACCACCTCACAGGCTCGGGACTCATCATGTGTCTCAGATCCAACATGATGTATTTATTATTCATTTTTTAATTTACTGTTTAATATGGTTTTCTGATATATTTTTATATTTTATTGGTATACAGTTACAGGAACAAGGTTCACTGACTGATAAAATTGCAATGTGGATGAGAACTCATGATCAAAATGATCTAGAGGTTGCAAATCTTATAGTAAGTTCTTGTACAAATTTACAATACACACATGCATCTATATATAAACATATATATATATATATATATGCATATATATTTAAATATTTTATAGGGTCAATTTGAAGATGAGTTAGAATAGCTGCTAGAGGACCTGCGACAGCTTCCCATGTGAAGGGATGAGATATTCCATTGCATTATTGGTCATGAAGGGCATGGATATATTTTTAACTATAGAATAGGGATTACATGTACTATAGTATAACATTATGAGGTTTTTGGTCCTGTTGCTACTCGGATGACACCGAAGTTGTCAGATTTCAAGGCACGGTTGCGCGCTTCTGAGGAGGTAAATGTGTAATTGATCTCTGAGGTTGGAACACTACGAGAATATATGCATCTGGGTGATGGTGTAGAGGATCATAAGATGAATGTTTATACTGAATTTATTTATTTACTTTCTATTATTTTCGTTATTAAAATATTTATAATTTTTATTTGTTGTAGGCCCCTGACACACCAGATAGATGGATCATCTATGACCACGCATGACACATCAAATTTGCAAGGTGTTTTTCTTTTATATTTATTATTGAATTAATTTTATATATTGATTTAGACTTTAAATGTATAATTTTTTGAAATTAGAACAATTTAGGTTTTTAAAAACTCTAATGTTATTAAATTTTAAGAGTATGATAAGTAATTGGATACTTTATTATGATAGATAATTTCTTAGAATCACCGCTGGAGGATAGGAATTAGGGTAGGTGTCCTAATAGCCGAATGGCCCAATGGACTTATAAACTAAATTTCCTAATGGCCCACTATCCTAAGAAAAGAATTTCCTACTGGCCTATTGGCCTAATAGCTAAATGTAAGAATATCCCAACAACCCAATGACCCAAATGGACAAACGTCCTAATGGCCTAAATGGTATAATGCCCCAATGGCCTAACACCCCAACGAACTAATGCCCCAATGGCCTAATACCCCAATGGCCTAAAGACACAATGACCTGACACCCAAATGGCTTAATTCCCCAATGGTCTGACACACCAATGGCCTAATGACCAAATGGCCAAACGGCCCAACGGCCTAATGGCCTAATAGAAAATTGGCCAAATGGACTGTTATCCTATCTATCTAATGTCCTATTGGATTAATGGCATATTGGCCTATTTCCCTAATGAAAAAATGCCCTAATGGAATATTAGCCTATTGGATTAATGACCAATTGGCTAAATGGTGACTTGGCGAATTGGCCATGTTTCCAAATTCCCAAATGGCCAAATGCCCAACTGGCCAAATGCCTTAATGTCCTAACGCCCAATGTCCTAACACCCTAATGACCTAATGCCCTAGTGGCCTAATTACCTAACTTCATAACGTCCCAACGGACAGATGACCCAAAGGACCAATAGCCCAATGGACCAACGCCCTAATGCCCCAACGGCCCAATAGCCTTTTTCCCAAATGAAAAAAATGGCATAATCACCTAATGGACAATGTTTTTTCTTTATACCATGATAAGAAGTTTCCTACTGTGTTTCTAGATAGTGTACTATATATACTATTCTTTTTAGTATGTCCTGTTATGAAGTGGATTAGCATGTTGTTCCTGATAGAAATTGGTAATGAATATAAAGTCTGAATTGATTGATAATTAATTGGATAGAGAATTACGAGTCATTTTTACTGAATCTGGTTTTGGTTATAATTGTATAATAATCAAAGTGACACACTGTTCATGTGTAATTGAAAATGAATCTGCTGCTGGGGACTCTAGGGTGGACGGTGAGGGGCTGTGCAGGTGGGGGGCTGTCTGATGAATGTTTGGGGGGTTGTCCGGGGAAGGGGGTTGGGAGTGGGGATTGTCCAGGGGTGAAGGGGCTGGGAGAGTGTGGGGATACGAGTGGGGGGGGGGGGTTCCAAGGGGTTGGAGGTGTCCGGGGGTGGGGGTTGGGGGCTGTCGAGGGGGGGCTATGTGAGGGGACTTTGTGTGGGGGGGAGTGGGGCTATCTGGGGGGGTTAGAAGTGGGGGGCTGTCCGGGGGTGGGGCTGTATGGGGTGAGCGGGGCGGGGTAGGGGTTCTGGGGGGAGTTTGTTTTCAAGGGGGGGGGAGGATGTACAGGGGGGAGTGGGGGATGGGGGTTGTTGTCTGTGGATGGTGCTATCCAGGGGACTTATAGGGTGTGGGGGGATGTTTAGTGTGGGGATATTCTAGGGGTGTAGGGGGGATTGGGGATGCCCGGGGGGAGTGGGGGTTGTCTGGGGTGGGGACTATCCGGAAGTAGTTTTTTTGGGGGGGAGGCTATCTGGGGGGGAGTTTGGGGGCTGCATGGTGTGGGGAGGGGGGCTATCCAAGGGGAGCGGTTGAGGGCTATTCAATATAGAACTTTACTCTATATATTCCAATGTAGAGGGAACACAGCTAGATGGTTGTCCAAACCTCTTTCCAAACCACCTCATCACGTACAAGCATCACAGTATGTAACTACTTGAGTAGAATAGTAAACATAATGACCTAATGGACTAATGTCCTAATGTTAAAATTGTCCTAATGGAAAATTGGATAAATGGAGACTTTCTCAACTAGCCAAATTTCCAAATGCCCAAATGGACAAATTCCCTAATGGCCTAACGTCCTAAAGGCCAAATGCCCTATTGTTCGAATTCCCTAACGACCAAACTCTCTAACGCCCTAATATCCCAACACCCTAATGGCCCGACGCCCTTAGGGCCCAACGCCCTAATGCCCCAACGGACCAACGCCCTAACGACCCAATGCCATAACGTCCCAACGCCCGAACGGCCCCAATGCCCTAACGTCCCAACGGCCCAACACCCCAATGGCCCAACACCCCAACGGCCCAATGGCCCAATGGCCCAACGACCTATCACCCCAAGGGCCCAACGCCCCAATGACCCAATGCCCCAACGGGCCAACGACCCAACGGACCAACGCCCCAATGGTCGAACGCCCCAACGACCCAACGCCCTAACTCCCAAACGATCCGACTCCCCAATGTCCTAATTCCCTAACTACCTAATGACCCAATGGACTGACGACTGAATGGAAAATTGGCCAAATGGACTATTGTCCTAATTAGCTAAAGTCCTAATTACCAAATTTCCTATTGTCCTAATAGAATATTATCTTGTTGGAATAATGGGAAAATTGCCTAATGACGTATTAGACTATTGGCCTAGTGGCCAATTGGATAAATGGAGACTTGGCCAATTGGCCAAATTCATAAATTCCCAAATGGCCAAAAACCCCAATGACCTAACACACGAATGGCATAACGGCCTAATGGAAAAACCCCATAACACCCTAACACCCTAAAAACCTAATGGACCAACTTCTTAAAGTCCCAACGGCCTAATGGCCCAACGACCTATTGGACCAACAGCCTAACGACCTAATTGCCTAATAGAAATTTCCCAAATGGACTATTGTTTTAATTACTTAATGTCCCATTAGCCTAATGCCTTGTTAGGTGATTTCCCTAATGATATATTAGCCAATTGGAATAATGACCAAATATCCTAATGGAATATTAATGTATTGGCCTAATGGCCAATTGGATAAATGGAGACTTGGCCAATTGGCATAATTCACAAATGCCCAAATGATGAAACACCCTAATGGCCTAACTCCCTAATAGCCTAACGCTCTAACACCCTAATTCCCTAACGCCCTAATTCCCTAACACCCTAATGCCCTAATGGCCCAATTCCCTAACAGCCCAATTCCCTAATGGTCTAATGGACTAATGGCCCAATGACATAACGGCCCAACGACCTAATGGACCAACGACCTAATGTTATAATATAAAATTGTCCAAATGGACTACTATCCTACTTACCTAATTTTATATTGGCATAATAGAATGTTATCCTATTGGCCTAATGACCAAATGGAATAATGAAATCTTATCCTATTGGCCTAATGGCCAATTGTCTAAATGGAGACTTGACCAATTGACCAAATTCCCAAATGCCCAAATGGCCAAATGCCTTAAGGGAAAAATGCTCTAACGGAAAAATACCCTAATGTCCAAATGCCCTGACGGCCAAACACCCTAACAGCCTAACTCCATAATGGCCTGATGCCCTAACGGCATAACAACCTAATGGGATAACACCCAAATGGCCTAATGATCCAATTTTATTATTATATATATATATAATAACTGAATACATATGTCCAATTTTCATTTTCTTTGTTTAGTTGTTTATTTTTTATCTTATCGTAGGTTTATTGAAGAAAAATATTGAAATGGATTGGATTTGTTTGGATCACTGGATATGAGAAGAAGTATGTCTGTCATTTATTGTTTTTGAGTATCCTGGTGTTTCTGTGGTTTGGAAATTTTTTTGAATTTATCTTTTTTTCTTCTCTTCGAGAAGCAGTACTGTAATTTTTTTTATAAAAAAATCCTAGGTAAGAGGTCACATTTGGCAGTCGCTAATGGGTGGATTTTTTTCTAGAGTCTAGCGACCACCATTGGATGTTTCTATAGCTCAACCCAATAGAGGATACTATTCATATGAGCATTAGATCACCTACAGCGACCGCCATTGGCGGTCTCAATAGCCATACTATGATGGGCCTAATGTGACCGTCATTGGCAACCAGAAGGCGGTCTCTAAAGACCATTAGTGACTACCAATGGCAGTCGCCAATGTTCCAATTTCTAGTAGTGAGGCCTTACCCATCCCTTAGAAAGTCCAACACATTCCTCATTTGAATGTTTTAAAACATAACAAAAATATAAATTTTTATTGATAATAGCATAAAAATGTAAATAATGTTCCCCATTATGTAAACATAATCACAAACCATCCAGTGTAATATGGTGAATGGTATCAAAATAGTACATATATAATAAAACTAATGAAATATAATAAAATATGGTAGATTTTATCATAATTGATAAAACTCAATGAAGAAAAATATTAAATAAAGTATATCAACATAGATGAAAATAATTTAATTGAGATCATTGAAAAATTATTTATGAAAATACACTTTTTAACATTGAAAAACACTTTTGTTTAAAACATAATGAAATTATAAAAGAAAAAAATTTCATTGAAGATAACCATGTGAAATATTAATGCAATCTTCAAAACATTAATGTATCATGAAGTTAGGAAAATATACTCATGTCATATGACTTAAGAAAACATCCATTCCATATTTTTCCAGAAAAGTCTCAAAGAACCTTGTTTAGAAAAAAAATCAATCTTTTCAAACCGTTTTCTAAAAATTAAATCATGAGTAAAAACTGAAATTAAACAGTCATAGGAGAATAGGAAAATATTTTCTTGAAATAATTCTTGAAAACATGGACATGAGAGGAAAAAAATTAAGGATAACATTAAAAATATACTTTAAAAAAAAGGAAGACTCGTAAATATATCTTATCATTGAAGTGAGTGTTAACAAAATTAATAAATAATGTATAGATGCTAAAAACACAATTTTTTTTTAAAATACAATATAAGGTAATAAAAAAATTTAAAACATAATCATAGTATTATGAAATCAATAAAGTATAAGTTTAACATAATGAATGAAATTGATTTGTTACCACTTGTAATCAGTCAAATCATATTCCCCATAAAAGTAATAATTATAAAATAAAATTTTTAATACCATGAATATAATGAGATTCATGATATTATATATCAAAGGGAATTATATACACCACACAATATAAATAAGTGTTGAATAAGGAATATAACTCACATAAGTAAAAGTGAGATAAAAGACCCTTTACTCAAACTTACCTTTAGTTTTGTGTACTTAAACCTCTTTATAATGGTTTAAATAATATTATTAATTTATTAAATAACTATAATAACATTAATAATACATTATTTTATACTTTTATAACATATTACCACCTATTCATTAATAATATATCATTATTTTTATTGTTTGGGATGCTTTCATTTCATGGTTTCATGATTGGTTCATTTGTATGTAATTTTGGGTTTTCTTGTCAAATGGAAATAGAACTAAAAAAGTGAAATAAAATTATATTAATTCACATCAAAATGTTTAAATGGTCTCATATATCATTTTTATTTCTGACATGAGGATGATTCATTTGATAAAGTAGTAGATAAATGTTTAGTTTATTTTGGTGTTTTTACCAAGCATCACAAAATAGTTTAATTTTATTTAATATTATGTATATATATTAGTTCTAAAACATAAAATATGTTATAATATACCTTTTATAATATCAATTAACCATAACAATTCTTTTATTACCACAATTTAATGCGGTAATGGAAAACAAAAATTCATTATTCACGGAATCGATTAACCACCATAATTTGAACAATGGTTTAGTATATTTGAATAAGAGGAGGACATAAAAGGGATGAATATAAGGTATTCAATTAACAACATTAAATTATATATATTAATGATTCTGGATATATTATTCCTTGATGGAAGAAGGAGAAGAGGATAATGTAGAAGAAGAAGATAAAATAAGAGAGGTGGTTTGAGAAAATTACCTCCTGAATATTAGCTCCATGAAGGATCCCTTAAAGACATTATAAATGGTCATTGGGTGAGACCGCCAACACTTTGACATGGTAATAGTGGAGAAGAGATGGTTTTTAATTTATTTTAGGAGTTTAAAGTATTTTTAGGAGATATGGGGTTGTGATGAGTGATATTTATACTTGAGTAGGGGTGGTTTCAAATAATTAAATAATGATTATTTTATATTAAAATCCAACCAAATTTGGGTGATATTAAGTCCAATGAATTATATTTATAATTAATGTTTTAAAGTATTTTTATGGATGACAATTACATCAACCAACCATTTGAAGTTGTAGTTTTTAGGTTTTTATGCTTATGACTATTATCTTTAACCTGTATCATTATTTTACCTATACCATGGTAAATATGTTTTCTACCATGATAAAATTTTTAGGCCTGAAAATTAAAATGGACTTAAACCATAATTTGGATCTTATGATTCCAAATATAGAATCTAATTTATCAAATTAATTTCAAATAATTTTAAAAATTATAATTTAAACAAAACCTACAAACACGATGAAACTAAATTAATTTTTATTGAAATATAATCTATAAATTTTATTTAAAAAAATCCCAATAAGGTACTATTTTAATTACTTAAAAATTAGAAACATTATATACGTTAAAGAATTTTCAGAAAAATCCCATTTTTAATTCAAAAAAAACTTATTCTAAAATATAATATAATATTTATTAACAATAATTTAAGTGGATTAAATATAATTTAATGATACTTATGTTACATTAAACCATTTTAAAATTATAATGGAAATTTTAAATTTCTTGATTTATTTAAAATGAATGACATTTTTACAAAAAACATTATTTTTCAGTATTCACCGAAAAATTATACTTTTTAGAATATTCTCAAAAATCTATACTGAGATAAATTTGACATGATAAATTCAAAAATTATGTTAATTTTATCAAATACATTTTTTTAAAAGTGTCAAAAATAAATTATATTTATTTTCTCATAGAAATAAATTAATTGTTTTTAATAAAACATATTTTTTATGAACAATATGACATTGCTTAAAATTATGTGTTTATTTACTAAGAGTAAATTTAAATTGAATTTACTATGAACATCATATTTATTTAATAATAAATAAAATATAATTCACACACTCCAATTTAACAACTAGTTTCTAACGATAATGTTAAAATAATAATATTTTTTAGTTTGTTTAAGCTCGGTGTTCATTGTAACACAAGATATCAAACATAGTGTTATTTTAAAATGTCAAGGTGTTAAAGACTCACCTAATGTTAATTTAATTGTCCACTACAAACTACCGTAAATTTATATTTAACACCTATAAACAGATCTATTATACCACATGTTATACCCTGAAATACTCAGAGAGGGGAGGATTGAATCCGGGAATCAACATTTCCTTTGAATTACAAAGATTTTATTCCTAATTTTTTAGGAACTCACTAAAAATGTATGATAAAATTATACTATCAACCAACATGAATATGATGAAATAGAAACAAATAAAATAATTTTCCTTCATTCACTACTAAGGGATAGTATAAGGATCATTCACAGATAGGGTGGCAATCATACTAAAATACACAAAACAATACTCGATTTTGTAGATTACAATTGTTCAATCACGGTCACCTCATTATAGGATCACTTACCTTTATGAAATTTTATGTACAATAGACTTCCTCACTCATTTCACTTTTATCAACAACCCCTTACACACTATTATGGGATATTTTATCTTTAGTTTATTGAATTAAATATTTCTTTCATATATGATAGCTCGTTGATGTTTCTTTTCATCATGATAGTCCAAATTTGATGCTTTAATGAATTTTAAAACATTTACCAAATTTAAATTTATTCATTAAATTATTTTTCATGAATCTTACTTTTTCATGAAACTTTTAAATTTTGTGTATCTCTCACTTTCTCAGATCCCCTCACTTTCATGAAATATATCACTTTCATAAAACCTATAATTTTCACAAAAAACCCTCTACTAAAGTCCCTTTTATTCACTTAGTTCTAAAAATATATTTTTAAAACATTTTTTTACACAAATTGAATATTTTTTTAAAAGGAATAAATTCTCATAAGTCTTATATGTATTCATAATGATTACTCCTTTTTTTTAAACATCTATGATCCAAATGATTAAAGGTGACCAATTTATATGAAAAATAATCACTCCCTTATGAAATTTTTCCTTGTAGTGAAACACATAACATTCATCACTCCTTAGATTCACAAATATAAACCAATTTGTAGAAATCTATCTCCCACTCGACTTTTGAATTTACCAATATTTCTTACAACTTCTTCATTAAAACTTCATTCATAAAAACGTAATACATTTTATGATACTCTAATTTTTTAATAGAATCATTTCTTAAACTCTGAGAACATAACTTTCAAAAAAATATTTCATTACTCTAGAAATAATGTGAAACATTCTTGGGGAATTATATTTTTTCTCCTAGATTTATAGGATAGCATTTTTATGGACACTTTAGAACTACACCACCTTTAAAATTGAATAATCTTTCCTGGATTTTATTATTTGTATACTTTTGGGAAACTTATTCATCCCCATATCCCTTATGATCATTTCCATGATAATAACAAGAATCTAGAAAAAAATCTCTTTCAGTTTGAAAAATCCTTGATCAACCGAGTATGGGTTGACAATAAGCACAACATACCCTCAATGAATAACCTTGGTTCCAACATAAAAGTTTTCTATTCCATTTTTATAAATATTAAATTTAAAATAGTGATTCTAAGATAAATTAATAAATGAGTTTTAAAAAGATATTTATTTTTAACACACCTAGGTTTGAAAAGAAATCACCCCCCATCTGAAATATGACATAAATTTTAAAATAAAACCAAATTGAACTTCAATCAATATGAAAAAAACCCCAAAAGAAAAGTAATGAAGTAAATATCAATAGTCAATGAAAAAAATGACTTTGAAACATGATACATCAAACATAATTTAATTAATAGATCAAGAGTATAAATAAAAAAATAAATCAATAAGATCACATATCATGTATGTCATAATGAAAACAAACCACATAATACTCATCATGGGATACAACCTTCATAACTAATGATACAATACATTGATGTACCTGTTAGGACCAAGGTGTTGAGGAAAGTGATCATATTTAGGTATTGTCTTTTATTTTCCAAGAATATTATGAAAAAAGGAAAATCACCTCACTTTGTATTTAAAAAAAATAATACATTCCATCATATTTAAGGAATCATACTCACAAAGCTTGAAAAGGCCTATTGTATTTAGAAAGAATATTTGTGGGAGTAAATGGTCATCAGACTCAACCTGAGTTCAGTATGGATGAATTGATTGTAATTGTAGAGAATCAGATTCTGTATGACTGTTTTAAATATGAAAATGCTTTTTTGACCTTGGAATTCTCATAAATGACCAGTATATGGAAAACATGTGATGCAAGCTTGAAGAAATAAAGTTTAAGTGAATGATATACAACCAATCATATTTAGCCTCATCGTAATCATGCTAATCACATTTGGGACAATCATATTTTAGGCTGAGTAGGAAACAATGTTGTCTTTGGGAGAAATAGAAGTTGTTAGAGGATTGGGAAGTTACCATACATTCAATCATAATCCAGATTATGCTAAATATAGTATTAAATGTACTAAAATTCATGAAGGAAGTCGTGATACAAGATAAAGTTTGTGGAAGAAGAAAGTGGGTGAAGCTAAAGTTTTCCAGCCTCAAGGTCATCGTAAAGAGTTTTCAGATATAGATCTATTTAAGGGAATAAAATGATGGTCATAATGAAGAAATGAGAGAAATTAGTGAAGTCTAAGCTTCTTACACTGGTCCATCATGTGTGACATACCATCAATTCATCAAAGGAACAATTTTTCTCATCGAGATCGATGGTAAAATAATTTAAAAAGTTGAAATAGGATTCAAAACATAATAATAGTGATTGAAAAATAATTTATTCAACCATTTATTAGGTATGAATTACATCATAATGAGAATTATCATAATCATAATTGGAATCATATTTGAGTTTCATAAGAGTGTGAAAGAGAAGTTTGGATGTGTTTTTAGAAAGTGGAGCTTGAAATTTTATGGTTGATGAAGATTTGTGGAAAATGTGAGAAACTAAAGGTACTGGTTTTCAGTCAGACCAAAATACAAAATATATAAAAATTTGGATAATAAAGTTGAAGGGTATCGTATTCAAAAGAGATAGAAGAATTCTGATTTATTTTCAAATGATTTTATCAATGGGGTCAAGAACCATTATATCAGAGTTGATACAGATTCATCCTATTATCATAAGGACAAAATCAGAATTAGAAAATTTTCTTTCATTTGGTACAGAATAACAAAATAGTATCATGAAATTGAATTGAAGAATCTAAATAGACGTGTGTGAGGAAGATGAAGGTTGTCTATTTCTTCAGTATATATAATTGTTATAGATCATCATAATGAAGAAATTAGACTGAGAAAATCGGAATCATACTAGTGTTTGTAAATAAAGTTTGATGAGGAGATGAAGTTGTTAAAAGATTTTATTAGCATCGATAAGAGTTGAGAAGAGTTGAAGAAGTCAATATTCACCTATAAAAGATTAAAATTGAATTGTACTTTTTGAACTAAATTACTTTTCACAAAGAATCGGAGAGAAGAAATAGTGTTGAAGACTTTTAGAGAGAGAAGAAGAAGTTTCTATATTGTTCTATGTTGAATAAGTTTCATCAGAAATAAGTAAAATGAGAAGAGACAAGATTTCAACATTTTCAACTGATCATCGTATTTAGTGGATTATCATATTCTACTGACTATTGTATTCTTCTTATCATCACATTCATCTGGTCATTGTGTCAGGATGGATAATCATATGAGGACTATCACATTGGATTTTCAGACTATAGAAGAAGGTGTTCAGAATTGTTTCAAATGTATTTTGATAGAGATATAATTTTTGTATTGATCAATTATACTGGGGATATTAGATTGGGATAATCGGAATGATTTTCATATAAAAGTCCTTGATGTTCTTTCTAACTTTTGGTTATGAACGTGAAGAATTTTTTTCAAACAATACATTTGTGGAAGTTTATAAAGAGGCACAGGTAACATGTGTTGTTAAAAAATTTTATATTATAGCAGTTGTGCTAGAAGGAACACACACACTATTGGATTTTTTACATAGTGATACATGATTGAAAGATCATAAACTACTAGTTTTATTCCACACAAAAGGATTGTTATCTAGTGGATTGTTCATTCTTATTTTATTTAAAAACTATACCAAATATGTAGCTATTCTTATTGAATAGTGAACCTTCTAAATTCTTGTGTTCCTATATATTTGTGTTTTATTTTTTATTAGTAGGGAATGAATTATTTAATACGTGGTGAATGTCATTTCATTTTCAAGTAAACATAAAAAGAAAAGATATCACTGATTTAACCCCCCTATCAGTGATACAATTATCTTAACTAGGAACGAACAAACAGTGTCAGAGTAGTTCCATTCAAATATTATTTACTAAAGTTTTGAGGAGAAGTTGATAGAGAATCTGAATTTTGTAAACCATAATGGAATTCTGGTTTTTTTATGGAAATAATTATTATATATGTAAAGATAGAGTGTTTCCTTATCTCATTTTTAATTGATATGATGTTCTTGAAGCTGTAACAGATGAGTTTACTCCTATTGATGTTAAAGTTCCTCTTACATCTGTTGATAAGATGATTCTTAAAAATGATTGAAGGGATAAGAATGATTTATTATCAGCACTTTCTAAAAGATAATTATTAAGGGTTAAAGGTGTTTCCACAACCATAGTTATATGTGATAAATTTAAAAACTGATACAAATAAAAGAAGAAAGCGAAGAAAGAAGAATTACAAATCTGGTGATCAAAGTATGAAGATTTGAAAATTTGTGAGTATGAATTTGTTAGGGAATTCTTTACCAGGGTGAATGAAATTTTCAGCACTATCAGACATCTTGGTAAAATTTTAGAAGAATCTAAAGTTGTGGAAAAGATCCTATATATTCTTCCAGACGAGTTTTATAAAAAAAAATCTTCATTATAATACAAAGATCCTAAAACATTATCTCTTGATGAATGAAAATAATATTCCATAGGGAAATAACAAAAAATCAAGAATTTTATTATCTAAATAAAAAGAAGAATAAGGCAGTGGTGTTGAATCTAAAAATTCTATTGATTATGGTGTTTATAATAATTTTATTGAAATAGTTAATGAAAAAGAGTTCAGGAGAATTATTTCCAAAGAAGAAGAAACTCAACTTTAATTTCATTTGAAAGAAGAGTTCAAATAACTTCTTAGAAAGATTAGAAGGCCCGAAAATAAAAACAAAAATATGGAAGATTAATGTTCTATAATAAAAAATCAAGAATTTTTTCATGATGAGATGTTTAAATTGGTAAAAGAAATTGTTGATATAAAGAAATCCATTTAATAAGAGAATAATAATCATGAGTATCTAGAATTTAATTTAAAATTTAAAGAAGAAGAGTTGGAATATATTCAACAAAACATTTCTGAAGTTGAACAGAGGCATAAAAGTTTCCAAAAATCTATCTATGAAATTTTTGAAATCACTCGTAAGGAGAAACATGAAAAGTTTTAAAAAAATTACCTTCAAAATATGAGAATAAATATGGAATTGTTTTTGAAAATAATAAATCTTGGAAAATTATATATGTGTCTAAGACCACAATGTTCGGAATTCAAAAGTTTCAAAATACCCTGAGTCTGAAAATTTTTATAAACATTATGGATCTGCAAATAATAATAATAATTCTGATTCTGGTTAAATTAAGAATATAAAGAAGATTTTGATTGATAAAAAAATTTAGTGGGTCAGATAATAAATATAAGAATATTGCTGAGAAACATATTTAAAATTATGATCAATATGGAATTTTCATGGCCAAATAATATTTCTATGGATACTGCTAGTATTATGGTGGATTCAGACATATAAAAATTATGTTTTTTTATCAAATGATATTACTATTATTCTATAGGTTTTTCAAATAAAAGTTTGATTGTGAGTCAATCTCCTCAAATAAAGAATTTAGATAAGGTTATTTTTAAGAAACAAAATAAAGTTGGAGTAAAAAATTGATACTAGGTTCCAACTAATGGAAACTGTTTATAAAATATGTGTAAAACCTGGAAACCTTATAAAAGGATGTTCTGTTTTGTTTTTGGCACAACAAAAGTTTCTGAACAATTCCCAGAAGATATAAGTGAAGAAAGAAAAGGAAGAATAAAAATCTATTGTTGTTGAAACTACTTGGAATGCTTTAAAAGGAGAATTACATTGGATTCTTGATAGTGGGTGTTCTTCTCATATGATATAAGATTTTATATTTTTGATGAATTTAAAATATTTCAAAGAAACAACTATGACATTTGGAAATGATGAATCATTAAGAATCAAAGGTATTGGAGCATCAAACATTGGAAAAGAAAAATTTAAATCCAAGAAATCATTATATGTTAATGGGATGAAACATAACCTTATGAATGTTTGAAAATTGTGTAAAGAAGGTAATAAAGTTACTTTTAGGAAAAATGGATTTATTCTGAAATGTGTGAAGAATGGAATGATGGTTATAAGAGTGAAATGTACAAATGGATATTTTTTCAGGTTGGTGAGACCCAAAACTTTTGTTACTTGTGCATGGTGAAGAAAATAAATTATGGAATAAAATGAGGGGAAACATGTTTCAAAGAAAAATTAGAAAGTTATATAAAAGAAATATTGTCTGAGACATTCCTAATTTTTCAAGAGAATGAGATTGGTGTTGCACTATTTTTTAGAAAGGAAATGTTACAAATTCAGTGCGTAATAATGTTAATATCTATTCCAAAAAACTAGGATTTTATTCATTCAAATATTTTTGGAATAATGAGAAAACAATCAAGAAATGGAAGTAGGTACTTCATCACTTTCATTGATGATTTTACTCGCATTATTTGTGTTGTGTATTTGAAATATAAGTCATATGCTTTGATTTTTTAAATGTTTATGTGGGAAAGATGAGAAAGAATGTGAGTATTCAGTGAAGAAGTTGAGAACTAACAATGGTCGTGATACAGAAATGAATAATTTTAAATTTATCTTGAAAATCATGGAATTCATTATGTTAATAGTTCTTTATACACTCCTCAATAAAATGGTGTTGTTGAAAGAAAGAATAAAATTTTGGTGGAAATGGGGAGAACTATATTACTTGAATATAGTCTTTCTCATTACTATTTAAGGCAAGCCATGAGTACTATTGTTTATATTCAAATCCAATGTTTTTAGAAGCCATGTACATACATGAATCCATAATAATTGTTTTATAGAAAAACACCAAGCTTGAAACATTTAAGATTTTTCGGGAGTCCATGTATTATAAACAAGAAAGGTGGAAACTTGTGAAAGATTTAATAGAAAGGTAAAGATGGAATTTTTCTTGGCTATGCTATAAAAGGAATAGGATTAAATGTTTCAAAAAAAGAAACAAGAATTATTTTTTATTCTTTTGATGTGAATGTTATTGAAAATACTGAGGAATACAAATAGACTCATGCAGATAAAAAATTTGATCGTGATATGGAAAACAATTCTGATAAAGATATAGACAAATTTAATCCTACTTATAAAGAATAAGACTCAGATATTTCAAGTGGGGAGAAAGATATTTAAAAATATTATCCTACTATGAGGAAAGAAGTGGAAGATCATGATATTATTGGTGTTCAACATCATAAGGTTAAAACAATAAGAAAAACAAATAATATGACTCAAAATTCTTTGTATTAAAAAGTCATGTCGAATGATGTAAACCAATTTTTTGAGTATCTATAATGGTTTCATGCCATGAATGAATAAAAAGATCATATCGAAAAGAATTATATATGCTAACTTGTTCCGAATCTAGAAAACAAAATTATTTTTGGCACAAAGTGCGTTTTAGGGAATAATATCAATGAAGAAGGTGAAGTGATAAGGAACAAAGCAAGATTAGTGTGCAAAGGTTACTCACATATTGGAGGATTTGATTTTGAAGACAATTTTTCTCTGATGGAAAGGTTAGAAACAATTCCAATTTTTCTTTCTATTATTGCACAATGAAGTCACAAAATCCTTCAAATGGATGTTAAATCCACATTATTTAATTGTGATCATGATAGGGAAGTTTTCTTTGAACAACCTTGTGTATTTATTGATTATAAAGATGAAAGTTATATATGTATATTGAATAAGTCCCTGTATGGGATAAAATAATATCAAAGGTCATGTAATTCCAAATTGGTAACTTGCTTAAGGAATATGAGTTTCAAGAAAATAAGAGTTGGTAGAAATCTTTATATCAGATAAAATCAAGGTTTTCCCTCATCGTAATCATTTATGTTGATGACATTATCTTTTCTGGGAATGATGAAAGAACCTGTGAAGGATTTTTTGCAGAGTTGAAAAAGATTTTTGAGATGTCTATTCTATGGAAAATGAAATACTTTCTTGGGTTACAAATTATAAATAATAAGAAATGGATTTTTAATTCTCAAGAAAAACATGATAATTAATTTCTTAAGAAGTTTTTAATGGAAAACTGAAAACCTATTTCCATATGAATTTCAACGGGACCAAAGTTTTATAAAGATTGAGAAGTAAAAGAAGTTGATCAAAAATAATTTTGAAAGTTGATTAGATGTCTGTTGTATTTGACTACCTCAAGACTCGAAATTGTTTATGTTGTTACCTTATGTGAAAGATTTCATAGTTCCTCTAAAGAATAACATTTACTTGCTGGAAAAAGAGTTCTCAAATATATCAAAGGCACAAAAAATTTCAGAATCAAGTATAATAGCTCAGAGAGTATTGATTTGTTTAGGTATTTAGATGTTGATTTTGTAGGAAATGTTGATGACAAAATATTCAAATATGGTAGAGTATTCTTTCTAGGAATGAATTCTGTTAGTTAGTATAGAAATAAATATAATTCATTAACTCTTAGTATGTCTGAAGATAAGTATGTTTTTACTACTGAAGCCACTACCCACCTTATGTGGATGAAGATCAAGTTAAAATATTTACTTTTTGAAGTGATGTTACCCTTACTCTTGTTATGTGATAATCAAAGTTCAATCAATCTCACTAGAAATCTATTTCAACATTATCATTCAATACATGTTGATATAAATATCATTTCATCAAATAGAATGTGGAGAATAAATTATTGAAGCTTGAATATGTTCCCACATCATAACAAGTTACTGAAATTTTCACAAAACCTTTACTAAAGAGATATTTTTCTAAATTGAGGTTAACCATGGGAATCAAACCTCTTACCCAACAAGATTGAGGAATATGTTTGTAACACATCTCTCATCTTACCTTTGGATAGTGTTTCCAAAGGGGAGAATTGTTTCATAAATCAATCCTTTTGAGTTTATGAAAATAAGTGGAGTTGTGGCTAAGATATTAATTTTTCATTGTAAGTGTGTGAAAAATTATAAATATTTTTTGGAGTGGTTGTAGGATTTTTTTTTCTATTCTAGGAAAGAAGTTAACTGAAGAAGAAAAGACAAGTATAGAAGATGAGGAAGAGAAAGAATGTTTAAGAGGCTTTATAATCACTAATTTTGGATATTAATATTTTGATTTCAATTATTATTGTTTTTTACAATGACTTAGCTCGTGTAGTATTAGAATTATTGATAAGCAATCCAATGATTGAGGATAAAATGTTCAGTGATTTCTGAAACTTGGTTGATAAACAAATCTAAAGGGAGATATCATTATAACCAAGATATTGAGGATAGTGATCATATTCAGGTATATTCTTTTTTTGTTAAATAATCTTAAGAAGAATGGAAAATAATCTTACATTTTATTTAAATAAAATTAGACTGATCATTGTATTCAAGGAATCGAACCCCCAATTCTTGAAAAGGTTAATCATATTGAGAAATAATCTTTCTAGATTTAAATATTCATTGGACTCACTCTGAGTTTACTATTGAAGGAGTGATCATAATGGTAGAGAATTGGAGTCTTCATGAATAAATTTTAAATATAATAATGATTTTATAATATTGGAAATCTCATTAATCACAAGTATTTGGAAAAATTGTGATGCAAGCTTCATGAAAGAAAGAAGAAGTGAAAGACATTTCCCCAATCATGTGCACCCCGGTCATAATCATGCTTATCATATTCAAGAAAATATTATTCCAGCTGACTAGAGAAGAAAGATGTTTCTAGGAGAATAAGATGTTTTTAGTGGATTGGGAAGTTACCATACCTTCGATTGTAAGTCAAACGATTCTAATGTTTATCTTTAATGTACTAAATTTCATGACGGAAGTCACGATACAAGATGAAATTTGTAAAAGAAGAAAGTGGGTGAAGTTGAAGTTCTATAGCCTTAAGGTCATCATAATGAGTTTATTGGAAGCAGATCTATTTAAATGTAGAGATGGATGATCGTAATGAAGAAATAAGAGAAGGTATTGAAGTCAAAGCTGTTGACATTGGTCTATCATATTTGGCATACCATCGTGTTCATCAAAGAAAGAATTGTTCTCATCAAGATCGATGGTACATTAATTGGAACTGTTTAAAGATGATTCAAAACATAATATCAGGGACCGAACAAAAATATAGTCAACCATTTTTTAGGTGTGACTTACATCGTAATGAAATAGATTATAATTAGTACTTCAATCATATTTGAGTTTGGTATGAGTTTGAAGGAGATGTTTGGATGTGTTGTTAGAAGTCGGAGCTTGAAATTAAAGGTTGAGAAGATTTATGGAAAATGTGAGAAACCTAAGGCACTGGTTTTCAGTCAGACCAAAAGAAAAAAGATATAATATTTTGGATAATGAAGCTAATGGGTATTGTATTATGAATAGAAAGAAGAAACCTTATTTTTTTGAAATGATTTTATTAATTGGGTCATGAAATATCGTATCAAAGTTGATACCAATTCATCATGTTATTGTAATGAAAAAATCATAATGGGAAGATAACCATTAATCTTGTATAGAGTAAGGAAATCGTATAAAGTAATTGAATTTAAGAATTAGAATAGAGGTGTGTGAAGAATATGAAAGCTGTATATTTCATCAAAATAAATAATTAGTATAGAGCATAATATTGAAGAAATCAGACTGAACAAATCGAAATTTGACTGGTTTTTGTAAAGAAATTATGAATAAAAGTTAATGTTTTTATAATATTTCAGAAGGATTGAGAAGAGTTGGGGAGAGTTAAAGAAGTCAATATGAACATGAAATTCAAGGAAACATTCAAATTTGGGTACCTTGGTTGAGAAATAAATGATTTCATATTCCCACCAAAACTATCTTTGGGTCACCTATAAGAGGAAAAATGTACATTGTACTTTTTGGATTGAAGTAATTTTCATGGAGAAGGGGAGAGAATGAAAAGTGCTGAATAATTTTAAAGAGGGGAAAATATGTTTTTGTATTGAGTTGTTTTGAAGAAGTTTCTTCAAAAGAGTGTGAAAGGAGAAAAGACAAGATTTCATCATTTTCAACTAATATTTGTATTCAGTGGATTATCATAATCAGCTGACTATCATATTCTACATTTCTTCATATTTTGTTGGTTATCCTATCATGTTGGATAATAGGATTGGGGATATCATATTATATTTCCAAATTGAGTAAGAAGGTGTTTAGAATTGTCTCAGTTGTATTCAGAGAGACATATATTTTTTGTATTGAGCAATCAGGCTGGGAATATCAGATTGGGACAATCGGACTGGGCAATCCGATTGAGTTTCATATCAATGTATTTAAAGTTATTACCGACTTCTGGGTATGAAAGTAAATATTTTTTTTGAAATAATACATTTACATAATTTGATAAAGAAGCACAGGTAACATGTGTTGTTAAAAAAACATTGTATTACATCATTTTTGCTAAAAGTTTCACACACACTATTATATTGTTTACATACTGCTACACGAGTGAAAGGGCATATCCTACTCATTGTATTCGACACCAAAGGATCATTTTCTAGTGGATTTTATGGTATTGAATTATTTCAAAACTATACCAAGGATGTAGATTTTCTTATTGGATAGTGAACCTTGTAAATTATTGTGCTCCTATGGATGTATGTCTGATTTTTTTCAACAGAGTATAAAATATTTAACATGAGTAAAACGTTATTTCATTTTCAATGAAACAAATAAATAAAAGATATCACTGATTCACCCCCTCACCCTCTCAATGATACAATTATCCTAACTGGACACTTATTGTCCCTAAGAAGAACCAAAAACCAATCTATGTTGTGTTCCTAAAATCCATAACCACTTAAATTTCTCGTAACTACCCTCATGATGGGTACTCCCCATCACAAGGGTGAAATATCAACTACTAGTTTCTAGCTGATGAATAGTATTATATAGTATATCATCCTTCCCTCAGTTTCCCACTTATTTATCCATGGTTTACAATGAAGTTTCTAATGGATTTAAGGCATAAAATTACCATATCAAATTAAAATATCAAATTTATACACCAAGAAAATAAACCAACTCACCTCCATACCCCCTTTACAAAACATCCCATTTTTTCACAAATATTCAATAATATCACAATCATATAATATGAGTTTTATAATAAAAAAAGTCACAAACATGTGGAAATTACTCTTTGGATATTAATTTTTGTACTAAATGTTTTTTATTCACATTGATAAAAAGTTATTTTTTAAGGAAAATAGGTTTTAATTGAAAAACATTTAAAAACATCTTAGAAAGTGGATCATCCTTGAAAAATATATATTAAATAATGTAAACTACAATGAACATGTCAATAATGGAAAATCACAACCATAATTAATAAAAACAGTCATTACTACATTTTGATAAACGAAGAACATGATTTTTATAATATATAAAATTTATAAACCATATATATCCCAACATTAAAAATCAAGTTTATTTAAAATATCACGGGCATACCATTTTTTTAGAGAAACCCCTTATTGAAATTTAATTAAACATTTAACATTTATAGAGATAAATTTGAGATGAACATACAATTTCATTTTAAATTCCATCCATTTTCGATAACTAAAACAATGGAATGAAATATATTTTCTTGATAAAACAACTAGAAGTATCTTATAGCATAAATTTTTATCTGGTAAAAAAAGTTTCAATTATGAAGTGCCAAAGTAACTATAAAATAAAATTAAGGTTAAAAATACATGTACATTACCAATGTAATCAGGTCACCTTAGAAAACAATATATGATTGGGTTGAGAGATATTTTTCCGAATTCATAGAAGAAGAAGAAGAAAAATCCCCTTTTAAACAACCCTAATCATGTGATTTGGACACTATGGCCACTAGGGTAAGATACTAGGGTTGAAACATGGAATAAATGATGAGAGTATGTAAAGGAAAGACGGAAGAGACCATAAACATATTATTATTTGAGAAATCATTAATAAATCACTATTGAATGAGTGGAAATGAGATCTTTGATGTCCCATATAGAATGAGAATGGAAATGGAGCAAGACCCAATTAAAAGAAGCCAAAAAAAATACTATATTATAGAAACATGCATAGTTTACCAAAAAATGTAGAAATAATTCATGTTTAACTAAATTGTAGTTATTGTTTTCCATTAACTCTACTTGTAGTGTTAAAAACTATGTATCCAAAAAAAGTTTCAAAATTTTTATATTATGCATCCCAAAACAAATTAAACTGAGGGAAATATGTTATGTGATAAATATATACACATAATAGTGACAATGGGGTGTTATAACTTAGATACGTGAAAGTTCATATCTATCAAATGACCAATGATACATAGAATTTCAAAAGACCCAAAATCCCAAATATAATAGACCATCTATAGATCACATCTTCATAGAAATTAGGCATGCCAAATATATCTCAAAAACTATAATTTTTATATATCCCATATCTAGAAATTCTTATACCTCTATACTCCCACTCAACATCACTATTAAAATTATGGGGTAACCAGGCCTATTAATCAATGGGGTAATAAAACCCAATTTATAATGAACCTATAACCCATCTTTTAGGGAAACATTTACCTCTATTATGAATATACATTCTAAATATTTTGGGTGAGACTAACATCAGCTATGGTATGGGGGAGCTATACCTTATTTGGACATAGAGGGTACTTAAACCATGCTCAAATAGAGTGACCAGGTCCCATGAATGATATAACCATACCCATGTACTACTGTGAAAACAATCAAAACCATAATATATATGGGGGTCCTACTCCCTATCATAAAAATTTCACTAGGGGTTTCCAAACTCATGTCTATAATAAAAATCTCTATGATATTTTAATGAAATATCCATGAAGATAAGATCAAATAATCATTAAATGCCATTAAAATAACCCTGTAGTTAGTTAAATATGAATAATCAAATTATATGTATAGAATTTCTCCAAATGTACTATTCGTATGTCTGATTCTGACACCTGGAGGAGAAGATATGAGAAACAACTTAAACTAACAAGTAAATGACATGCACTTCGTGGGAACATATTTTGTAATACCAATTAAATAACTAGGTGGAAATTTTTACGTATCATAATGTTTGAACTAAACCTACACAACATGTCCACTATGATACATAGTAGGTAGTACCCGTACCTCATTGAAAAGATCACATCAGTCGAGGGGGTGCTAAGACCTATGGAGGACCAATGTCTCATTATGTGGTATGTTCATTAGCCTAGGGGGTTAACTAATCCATAACTGGAGGACCCATGACACATATATAATTTATATATGTACTATACAATGTATATATAGGACCCACACATTGGAATTAGTATTAATTTATGGGGGTTACCAGGCCCATGGCTACTCCACCCATCTTTCTCACTCCTAAAATAAACTCTATAATGATAAGAAAATTTATCCACCTTAGAGATTACTCATAAATATTTTAAGATAATTCTATGAGGAAGGAAACTTATAGATGTAATGGTAGCTGATTTAAAATATTATTAGGATTCATCTAATACGAGTTCATGATTTTACTAAGTCTTTACCAAAAAAGGCATGAGCTAAATAATTCTTGTGAGAAGGTAGAGAATGTAACACCCTATGATTTTAAAAGATAAAAATATTCCATGATAGAATATATGACATGAACCACCATTATTATAAAATAATTTAACACCCTAAGACTCTACTATACATTTCCTTTAAAATAAATCAATTTTCTTCAATAGCTTGTGGAACACGCAACTCTAAGTCTAAATAAACCATAATATATTATATCATTATAACCTAGTCGTTAAATTTGTGTCTATGAATATGATTATCAATATTATGAAAATTATATATGTTAAAAATGTATACAATAAATTCTATGGATATATGTTGACAAAAAATATAAATGAAAAACATTGGAAAGAAAAAAACATTTCTGAAAAACTATATTTTTCTAAAGGGCGATTTCATCATATTTAGAGAAATTATTTTAAAATTAGTTTTTAAAAATTTTATACAATTTATTTCAGAATATTAAATTTTTTAAATTCATAATATCTAACTTAACATAGATTAAATATTAGATAATTTTTTAAAAAATTAAATTTTTTATGAATAATGAAAAATACTGTTTTTATTGAAAAAAACATTTCAATTTAAATTATTTAAAAAGATAAATTATAATTAAAATTGTTTATAAATTATAATTGGATAAATTATATTTATATTTAACTAATATATATCATTTGGATAAATTTTATGTTTAATTTAAATAAAAAAATATTCCACACTTATGAGAACTTGTCTTTGGAAAACCACTATTTCATCGCATCTACAGGTTTAATTTTAAATTGAATTTTCCACTTTTGTGAGTAGAATTTGAAAAAAATGGATCCAATATTTTCAATAATAATAACTAAAATTATCTAATAAGGTCAAAATATTTTTTACCATAATGAATAGTTAAACCTACAAAAATTAAGTACCGTTGTTAAGGTTAAAATTGATTTACCCGGGTATTAAATTAAAATAATATGGGTTAAAATGACCAAACAAATATTTCAACACCCATTTTATGTCAATATTTATACCTTATATCCTATATGGTTCTAAATATAACAATTTTAGAGGCTTTATTCATGATAAAAACGTGGGTACACCTTATTCTTTTCAAAAAAATCTATGTGTGTCCTCTCCCCTGCTTTTAAAAGGGCACCCCCTCTCCTCCGCTCTTCACACTTAAAAAAATTGATTTGGAAAATACCTATCCAAATATCTTCTTTAATTACCTACCCACATGCTATAGTCATTGGTTATATCATAAATCTAATCTAGGAAGGCTTTTTGTTAAACCTAAATAGGTTTCCTAAAGAAGAGGTAATGTTTTTAATTTTGTGTTTTCAATTATCTTTTTATTCTAACTCCTTATAATATTATTAATCTATGATAATATAATAACATCATTATTTAACATATTATAAGATGTTATTACGTTAAATTCATTACCTATTTCCATTTTCTATTCTATCAAATGGGAAAATGAAATTATTGATCGTGTGTACGGTGAACTATTGCCTCATGAACTGTTATAATTCATTTTCGATCACCATCATCCAAGGATGTATATAATGATGAATTTAACATATTTATATTAAAATTTTGACATTATTATAATTCTTAAATTATTATATCATATATATCTTCTTACATTCCATTCTATGGGGATATGATAATGTCTCTCTAGTGTATAACATACAACCGCCTCATGAATCAATGCGATTCATTTTTCTTACACTTACATGTAATTAATTAAGGTAAAAAATGATAAATATATGTGATATTTATTACCTAAATGTACTTTTGGAATTATAATATCATATATAACTTTTTACCTTCTAATATTTTGGAAAACAATAATGTTGATCATGCGTATGTGTGGACTATCACCTCCACGCAATGATGTGAAATGATTTTTAGTTTATTTTTACATGGATAGAAATAAGTATTAATTTGATTAATATAAATGATATATTTTAAATAAAATTGTTCTGGTGAAGGTGAATTAATATCAATTTTCCTTTCATTCTATCCATCGAGAAAAAACTGGAAATAATCTTCACGTATACATATGACCTACTGCCTCCAATAATAATGTAGTCCATTTTCTATGTATAACTTTTATAGATAACTCTAAATACATATATAATAAATATATATTAAATTTATTCCATGATTAAAATTTTTTAGATGAAGGAACCATGATAAAATGAAATGGACCAAAAATACCAAATCAAAACACACATGAAAAAAACCATTATTTCCTAAAATAGTGATTTTAAGAAAGAATTATTGATGAACTGGTGAAAAATACCATATGTAAATCATTTATGGTAAGAGATATATTATTATGTTATGTAAGAGATTTATAATAAACCTATATTTATTATTCAATAGGTTAGGAGACTTATGATGGAAGTCAAACCTGAATTAAGGGTTTCTCATCCCACATTTACTTCTGCAAGACATATTTTTTATTCAACACTTATTCCATTTTGTGGTGTATAAATTGTCTATTTTGATATTTTTTATCTTGAATATATTTATATTGATGGTATTAAAAGTTTGTTTTGAATTATTTATTTCATTGGGATTAAAATTCAAAATTTACCAAAGTGGTAAAGATTTATTTCATAATCTCATCACTATTCTGGTTATTTATGTTTGAGTATTTGTTTATGGGAATAATTTGATATTTCTATGTTAAAATAAATTTATTTTATTCTAATATATTATTAATGAAAATTTTAAATTAATATTATCATTTTTCATTTCTTGGGTACTTAAAATAATTGAGATTTTTTAAGAAAATCTGAATTTATTTATCTCTTCGATCAAAAATCCTTTTTTTGCTTCCAAAACCATGTTTTCTAAAAACATTATCAAAAATGTTTTAAAATTTATAAAAATGAATTATTAAAAACATTTTGCCTATTTTTTAAATTTTATGAAAAATATTTTTAAAGTTATGTTCATATCTTTTTCAAAATAAGGCATGTTTGGATTTTACATAAAATGTGAAAGCAATCACTATTTTAATTTGTAAATCTTAAATAGAGTTTCCCGCCAAAATAACCACTAAATGATTTAATTATTACATTATAAGGTTCAAAAATTATTTTAAAATAAAATTATTCTCAAAATTTTTTGTGAACTTTTTGTTTTTAAAATATTTTCAAACTAAAATGGTTATTTTCCTCAAAAATGTTTTTAATGATATATTTATCGTATTTCGATTCATCAAATACATAAAACCTATATTTTATGTATGATCTGTTAGGGATATATTGTAATGATACCATACTTAATATTTCTTAGGATGGTTGGTGATCAGTTTGATTGGGATGTATTATTTAGTTACTGTTTAAATTATTCTGGATGGTTTATGATTATGATTTTTGATTAGGGTTATTTATTAATATTTATATTCTTGTTATTAAATATGAATGTTTATATTTATTATGTTTTATCCCTTAAATATGTGTAATTAATTAGACATAATAAGTGACATATGAGGCCCACTATATCCCCTTGATTCATTAGTAGGTATCATGATACAAACTGGATTGGGTTTTTAGCGGAGGAATTACCCATTTATGTATGTTGTTTTGGAACAAGGGCTTGAAAGAATAGTTATGATGTTCAAAATTATGAATTTCCTCATTATGATTTTAGTTAATGATATTCCATTTAATTATTTTATTAGTTAAAATATCCATGGTTATGTTTCAAGGCTATGGGATTATTTATACGGAATTTTTTATCATCATTTCTTCATTACATGTTATACTCAAGTAATTGATTGAATGATATGTGTTTCAGTTATTTAAATTTCCATTTTGATTGTGATTATATATCCATGATATCTTCCAATGTAATCATATCCATTCTAATAATTTTATCTCACCTCTTTATTATGTTTTTTTCACCAAGATACTAATAGGTGTTTTATGATTGATATGTTGGGATATGATAACGAGAAATATGACATTCTCAATGAACAAACTTTCGGTATTTTATGTTTTTAATTGAAAAGTGAATTTAAATTATGTATCTTCTTTACCAAGACTAATAAACTATTCATTACATTGACATAAAATTCCTTATATCTTATTCTAATGTAATAATGTTACCAAAGACTCTGGGCTACTAGGGTTGGGGTCTTTACAGTTGGTATCAAAGGAAATTTATTAGAAACCTAGGGAACTAGATTTAGGTAAACATAAATTTGAGAACATTGATAAGATGAATTTATATACATATTTTGGATACATTTCAATAATTTTTAATCATTATTAATTTATTATTACACTTGGTTTTGATGTCTTTCATAGGAATTAGAAGCTCAAGACTCAAAGGAGGAGATGCTGGAAAAAAATAATCATTACACATCATGAATCTGAAACACACAACAGAAAATCCTTAAACAGACAACCTGGAAGCCGAATTCCAATCCATGAATCCAAAATACAATGCATGAAGCAAGTGAATGACATGAATCCTGAATACAAAACAAGAAGATCTCAAATTCCAATCCTGATAAACAAACACAGTGTGAACTCAGTATATGAACTTCAACGTTTTAAAACCAAATTGCCAATGAAGATTCAAGATGTGAAATCGGGATATCCCAGATATTTAGTCATTAATTTTGATATAAAGTACACAACATGAAATAAAAGTACACACCATGAATACCATGACTCATATATCATTTAAATCTTATTCTAGATATGAATATATTCCACATTGTGAACCATTCAGGGTCTATATATTTCCGGTTACCCAAACATAAAAAACATTCTGGTTTTCCCAAATTTATTTCTTCCTTTATTTATTCTTTATTTTTTGTTTTCTATAATGTTTTTTTTCATTTATTTGATTCATTATTTCAAGAAATCATTTGTCCATGCTTTCAATTTTGAGACCCATTCATTGCTAGTTTTCAATTTTGATGTATAAATCCAATACCAATTGCAGTTCAACATCAATTTCCACTACATTCCTCATTTTTTCATCATTCAAGTTAGTATTTAATTGATATTTCATGATTTAAATTATTGATATATTTTATTTAAGTTGTATATTTTTTATGTCAATAATGTTTTCATATGTTTCCTTTCTTTTGTTTAATAACTTTATGAACTTCTAATCTATATAGGGTTAAGGGTCAAGAGTAGTGGTGCCTTGAACCTAATGAATATATAAATCAAAACATGGTAACCATATGGATATTAATTAGGCTTCAAACAATTGTCAATGCCATTTCTTTCTCAAATTCCTTTACCATAAAAGGGTATTTGAAAAAATCCTTGATCTAATTGAGGTTGATCAGGCTAGGAAAAATAATCTGTTATTCTTTCTTTCTAGAATCCAAGATCACTACACTTTGGATTTCAACTATCTCTATACTAAAGAGTAGTTTCTAGCTTATGTAGATACAATAGGTTTGACCAAGATCTATTAGTGAATTTTTAAATGATTTTCAGCCTATTACACAGGTCTATCCCAAGCGAGATTTAGGATTACTCTTTTTTTAATAACCTAATATTGACCTTGAACCCTTCCATTAATTTTGAATTGCTCCTATGATACTTAGTTTTAGGAATCCCAAACAAAAGAGTGTTTAGGAGGAATACTTCCCAATATGTTCTTACTATTGGGTTGCTTTCCTATAAGCTGTGTTTCTGGGTTCAACCCCATACTTCCACTGTGCTATGCCTTTTTCGTCAAGTGTCGTTTGGGAGATATATATTTAATATGATAATCACCCATATGTTTTCAACGATTTCATGTGGTCCATTCAAACATAACCCAAGAATTGACATTTAAGATAATTATATAATAACATCCTAATGTTTTTTTAAGTTATATAATATATGTTTTACTAGAAATGAATCCTTATCATGATAGTATATGTGGATGTGGTTCTGGAACAAATGTACCTAGGGGTAATAAATCAAAAAAAGGCGCATCAAACTTAAGTGGAGAATTACCCAGTAAATTACAATGATCTTTGTTAAACACCTAGACACTCCCATGGGATATGTTTTTGATAATTCACATTTTCTTTACCAACCATTATGAAGGATTTGAAAATATTTTTATGATTTGAAATATTTCTCAAGGAAACCATGCATATAATTATAAGATTATCCGTGTATAAATTTTTCAATTTTTTATGTGTTTTACTATATTTCAGATTACAAATTATGTTTCATTATTTTATAATATTATCTAGTTTATACCATTTTTTAGAAATGGATCCTTAAATAAGGAATAGAAACCATATCAGTTCACATACCCCATGTATGAATTTCCCTCATAGAAAATATAATGAAGTTAGAGCTAGATCTAAAGATGGAAATGATCAAATTGTAACCATATTAGGGAAAAGACTAAGGTTATGAGAAATAAAATTTCCCGTATGGAGAATCCTTTCGATACACCATGCTATGTAATAATGTTATTCTACTTTATGCCACAAAAACCTCCACCATCCAATGGGACAACACATCCATTTGTAGCTGAGTAATGGATAAGTTCCTTAGATAATTTTCTAACTTTTCAATGAAATTAAAGGGATAAATTTGTATTTGTATTTTGCAGTCCCTCATGTGATGAAGATCAATGGTGGTCATTGATTTAAAAAATTAAATATGAATAAGAAAGAGAAAACATAGAATGGATGGATTGTAAGGTACTCTTTCTGGAAAATTATTTTTCTTATGTGCCATGAATGGAAAGATAAAATTAATGAGTCTAAGACAAAATGATGAAGAAAATTTTACTTAGTATGAATAAAACATAAATGATATAAATTCATGTTACAAACTATGTACCTAATCTAAAGAGAAATATTGTCCATTTTTATAGTATCATTATTCCAATTCATAAAAGGGGAATAGTATCTAAAACATTATCATTGTATGATGACATAGTATCATGTGGTATAAAGAAAGAGAATAAATTCTCCAAGTCTTATAGATTCAAAGGGAAGAAAGATAATAAGAGGATAGTATATAAAAAATAGATAAAGAGGAAAAGGGAAAGAAATATTTTACCCATGTGATAATTTTAGAAAGAAATGATCTTATATTTCATGAAGGGAATTGGATTTCTCTACAGGTTTGGATAGAAGGACCAGAATTCTAGTTATTTCAAGGGAAAGAAATAAGTTTCTAATTCTCCATTATTCAATTGTAATATGATGGTGCACTATACAAATGAATTCCCCAAGATTAAAGGTAATATGCCTTAGAAGAAGCTAAGATTTTAAGGCGAATCATATGCAATTAATATAGCTAAAGTGGAATGACTAAGGCGCTTTTGTATTCAGATTCAATAATTATTTTGTAGAATTATTTTATCAATGATATTCTAGTAATAATAATTATGAAATGTATAAGGATTGTACTATAATAATTTTTCTTTAATGATTTAATATAATATGTTGAATTGTATAGATGACCTAAAAAATCTTTTCAGTAACATGTTTAACTTCTTAGAAAACACATTAATGAGGGAGGATAGCCCTAAATATATTTCTAATGTTGAGATAATAATGATGAAGTGGTTTTATGATGGTATCAATAACTTTTTAGGTCTATCTTACCTATGATGTTGAGTTAATAATATGCTATTATAATTTGAGAACACTATAGGAATTATATTAATAACGTTTTTGGAAAAAGGACATCCCACATGTTGGGTGGCAAACCATGTCATTCAGCAGGGTTGTGGGGCCTAAGCCCACAACTGAGGGTGACAAGGGTGTTGTGCCTAACACTGGCCTATGTGTTATTCTGGTTAGTATTTCATTATTTTACTCAAACAAATTTAAATATAAATATTAATGTTGATCAATTTTTTTTACTATTTTGGTTTATTGATTAATGTATTATATTGGATATCACATACTAGAAATTTGGGTTTTGGAAAAAATCCAGAGATATAAGGAATGACTTATCATTCTTTCATGGAACTTATGATCTATTAAAAGTTAATATTAATTCCTTAGGTATAAAATTATATTTTTGGATATTCATTTCTTAGAGTAATATATCATGTGACAAATTAGCAAATAATATCTAAAGAATGAAATTAGTCTTATAAAATAGAAACATATCAAGTAAGTATATTTACTTATATTCTTATATATTAAAAGAATTCATAAACATTAGGAAAATGATCTTAAAACAAAACTTGTATCATATTAAATTCCTATCCAATTAATCAAATGGTCTTTTAAGTAATCAAATATTTATGGATTTTAGTTCCTAAAATTTACATTGATATTTCACCATATTGTGATCAATTATCTCTATCACTCTATATAATTATTTACACTTTTCTTCCATGTTCATATCTTTAATTCTCATTAATGTTATCTTAATTGGAAACCTCGTTATGTGTTATTATAGATGACCTTTATACATCAATTTTTATTTTATCAAGAGGATATTTTATTAACCCTTTTTATGATTGTGTTTTCAAAAAAGGTATTTTGAAATTTCGACCCCTTAATTTCTAAGATGAAGGTTAAATTTCAAGGATGTAATTTTTTTAATTGGGCTAAATAGTAATTCCCCGATATTTTAAAAGAGAAAAATAGTATTTTATATCATATTTGAAAATAACAACCAATATTAGACAATAATGTATGTTTTGCCTCCGAGGTGACATGTTTACAGGTTAGGGAAAAATATTTATTTCGTCCCGGTCCTTGTCGTTAACCTTTAATAGGGATTGATTAACCACGTGAGGACTAGTTGTTTTTCCCCTTTTTTATAGTGAAGGAGGTTCCATAATAAAATGATCTTATTAGGCGATTTCATGGGGTCAAGAACTTATAAAATTGATCCTCTCAGGATATAAATTCTTCGAATGGTCCCCAATGGCTTTATTTGTGGAGCCAGAAACACCCAACTGCACTGTTATCCCTGATTCATGGACCTTCATTCCAAAGGAAGACATTTGTTGGATGATGATTTGGTTGACAACACTTAAGGATTCCATTGGTTGAGAGGATGGGAAATTAGGCTCACTTCATCCCTTGGGGGGGGGGGTTATTTGCAATTCTAGGAATCTCTTATAGATTTATGTCATGTTCATATGTTCATGAATACTTGATTCATTCCCGAAGAGTTTGTGCATAGGATACCCCTGGTTTGCAAGATCATCATAGGTTTACAAGAATTTGATGTTATGAAGGTAATGCTAACTTAAGGCATGCAATAAGGCACTCTGAAGTTTATCATCATCCAGAGGGGATGGAAGGTGACTTGGTGTTGGGATCAGACCCAGAAGATGGGATTCTTATATATCCTCAGGAGAGGAATCAAATCCCACGTAGTTTGGGAAAATTGGGACTTATGCATGACAACTGCCCATTTAAGGGGATCTGGTTGGGTGGAACCTCATGGAAGGGAACCCCTTTTGAGTTCAGGCCTTCAATCAGGTGTCCTACGTATCCTGGTTTGATCATTAATTATATTTCTCATAGTTTAGACTGGTGTGGATGTTGTAGTCACCATAAATATCTAAGCCCAATTGAGTCATGTTCGGTGTGACAAACTAGAGGATGTGAGAGATCCAACCAACCACACACCTCCTCTCCCACTGATGGTAGAGGGTGGGCCTACGATGGAAGATGCCGAGGTGACTTGGGAAGAGGGAACATAGTAAGGAACCCTTTAATATGGTATAAAATTGGAGGTCATGCAGTGCGGCACTCAGAAGATTAGGGATTACCTCAGTGGGAGTGCCTTAGAATGCACTCTGGGAAAGGGGGGAATATTGACTCTAAGGAGGAGAAAACATGGTTCCTTCAACTGATCACCATAAAAAATTGAAATGAAAAGAATGTTATCACACATAATCCTTAGAACGGGGAGGTTCACATCAGTGTACCGAGGTTGGAATCTGGGTTACCCTGGGAATGTAGACTTATAAAAATTTCTAGAGTCTGAACCATTTTGGGGAGAGAATTCATGAATATCCTAACCATGGCCATGTAGACTCAAAGGGGTGTTCCTTAATACATGATGATCTGGTCATACGGGTCTGGTGGATTTGGAGGAGGATTTGGCTTGATGTCGGGGGACTCATTCGTGGAGGGACTATGGGGGACTGGACAGTAACAGAGGGGAAATATTGGAGCATGAGTGAAGAATACCTAAATAATTCCCATTCCATGTATATTTTCCTTATATGGGATGGGATGAGCACCGCATACCATAGTGGTATGTAGGTAGAGGGGTTGTCCTCCTACTAAAGTAGTACATGGGCTTGGGCATGCACCACCATGCACCACAGTGGTATGTAGTCTTAAATGTGGTCTGCCATGCTGCTTTGGGTTCCATCCACATACTGATGCGGTACACAATACTGGGTTCAATCTGCATTGTGATGCACTATACAGAACACTATATCGAAGGAGGGTCCTATGGACTATCTGTCATGGGGAGTTCATCTACGATGAATATGTGGTTCGTGATTCCACAAATTAGGTTAGCAGTTCTTCCATTATTATTAAGCTCTATAATTTTATGTTTTGGGGCTAGTTATACCTACAGAAATGTGTTTTGTGATTTGGGCTTCACCGATGATTCAAGACTGAAGCGGGAATCCTCTCTGAATTCTTACTTCTAACCTCTCGGGTCTCCTCTATGCTTTATTCATCCATCATTTCTCATTCATTTTTTGATCTTTTTTAGAGAAATGGGGAAATTGTATCTATCGTCATGTTGAACCATTTTTGGATACCCATGAATAGATATCTAGATCCATGGAAGACTCGGTCAATTGAGGTATACAGAGGTTGTGGTTCGCAAGTCATGGTTCGTGGAACCTTTCCAATTTTCTTCGTCTGTGAACTACTGAGTTTGCAAGACGATATGTGGATGGCCTTCATGTTCTTGATTCCCTCATTGATACAGTTCATTGTCAACTGGGTTTTCTGGCCATTGCACTATGGGCCTGTGCCTCACAGGTCATTCTGCATACTGGTGGTTCATGGTTTATGTGGTCTGTGAACCCTTCCCGGTGATGGTACGTGGTTCACTTAAAACTCCATGAGAAATTTAATTCCATTAAGTTTTTTATGATATTTTCTACTCAATTTGAGTCCATTCTCTTTACTAAACTTTTAGAAATTCTTGATTCCATCTGAAAATTGATAGTGGGAGTATTTTCCTCCCTTGGAGACGTTTTTAGGACCCCAAAAATTCCCCCCATCATAATGGGGTTCATTCAAAATGAATAGGAGAATAATAAGATGTTAGAGCAGTCCTAAACTAAAGTGGTTCTCGGTAGAATATATAGGTATAGTAGGATGGGACAATGCCTATATATAGGATCCCATATCATTTTTCCTTTACCATTCCTCATAGTAAAAAGTGCTCTCCAATCACCCTCGGCGTTCTCTAGCTTCACGTACCATTTCTTTTCCAAAAACCATATTTGTAAACTGATTTGTATGTGTTGTGAACCATAATTTTCACCATTTCTTCTACCTGCGAACCAGATTTTGGTTTTTGCAAACTTCATTGTGCATTTTAGAACTAGAATCCATACTTCTGAATAGTAAAACTATTCATGGTTTGCATGTCCCGTACAATAAACTTGAGCCAGATAACTAAACATTAACCCTTAATAATCTGAACATAAACTTTTAAACAAAAACTTTGAATATGGACTTGGAGAGACTTTTTTCATGGTATCTGACTTCCATGAACCCTTATGTTTGTCGACCAACGCTCCGTGGGCCAATGCCTCACAGGAGTTTCACGTATAGTGGCTATTTGCGGTATAATGTTTCTATAAACCATAACAGTATTTGGGGATTATCTCCACACATCATGTAGCATGTGGGATATAGATACCGCATACCATTTCGGGGAACAGTACATAGATACTCATGTGGACACTCTTTTGAATCCCTTTTGCCATTTTTTGGATTTTATCAAACAATTTCTATTAGAATAACTTTTTGCGGGATTTTTTTTCTATTTCTGTGGAGGCTGCAATAATTCTTTCACAAGCTTTGACGAAATTGACCTAGATGTAGGCAACCATGGTGGTGGATAGTGAGGACCATATTCGATCCAACATTATTCTTTGTGACAATTTTTTAAAATATCTCCTCATACCATATCTCCTAGCTTACCCGTTGTCTGTACAGTTGCCACATTACAACTTTGGTCTTCCTGATGGTGTTCCTCTACCATTGGTTGACCCCAATACTCCTATCATTATCTTATAATCATTACAAGATCATGATCAGGACAATATATACTCAATAGGAGAAGTCATATCTACTCCGATTCAGAAAAATGTGTTCATATTAGAAGGCTCGGTGTGGACTCATGGTGTTTGTAGGTTTCACGACACTACCTTGAAACCAGTCACCTGAGAGTACCCGTCTATTATCAACATTTCCCAAGAAAACCCTAACGCCGGCTGGAGCACCAAGTGGTACCTGTGAATAGAAGGATTCTTCTCTTATGAATGGTCTTGGGCGTTCTGGGTATATCAAACTTGTTTAGAGTCCCCTAACCTATTGGAGGTAGTGAACCTATATTAGGCAGCCTCAGTTTCTCAATTTTAAGCCTTCTCTCTAGGGGAAATCCTTCCTGATCTACTAAGCTACTGGTGTTCAAGCACCAACACCTTCCATTTGTTGCATGGAAAGGTGGGAATCAGGTTATAGAAAATCCACCAACATGGATGACTCCCCATACATGGATAGATGTATGAAGAGTTTCTCCCATCAACCAGCCTATGTTTCTCAATTTGAAGCCTTCTCTCTAGGATAAACCCTTCCTGATCCACTATGCCACTAGTTTTGAAGCACCAACACCTCCCATTTGTCACATGGAAAGGTGGGAATTAGCTTACAGGACATCCACCAACTTGGATGACTCCCCATACATGAATAGATGTTTGACAAGTTTCTCCCATCAACCACTACTTGAGATAATACCAACAATGTGTCACCATTGACAAGGAGCCTACAGGTTATGGTAGATGAATTACATGATCATCCCCTCTAGACTCTCTATCTTATCTCATTTGAGGTGTGGATAGGGTCATTTTTTATGGGAATGGGCATAAGATGAGATCCCATCATAGTCAAACTCATCTATCCCTCCAGTCTCGACAGATTTGAGGATCATATTGTGCTGCCCTCGAAGTGGGACGGTATACCACCATGGGATATTATATTCAACCAAGTGTGCCTTCTGTACTTAGATTAGGTGGTTTCTTTTCCATGTTTTTTATTAGATGTATTTTCCCATCCCATTATGTATATACCAGGTTAGGGATTGCACTCTGATGATGGTGGTTGTGTTGGAAGAGTGTTGGACCATCAATATGGTTATTATTTCTCTATCCTGTCTTTATGAGTTGTTGGGATAAATATGAGAAGGTAAGAATCCACATCATCTCAGTGGACCATTTCAATTATTGTGTGGGTGTATGGAAGAACACATCCATTACTATGAATATCTACACATAGAAAAGGTTCCTCACTCCAACATTCAACTTGCCCTTCTCAACATTTTCATTGTTCGTCAGAGGACTTTAAGTGTTTTTGATGCAGTCGGGCTACTGAATGTTGCTTCTTGCTTCTCACTTGCACCTTAACTTACCCATATTGGGTCATTAAGATGTGATAGGGTGGTTATTTAGAGTAATTCTCATACATAATCACACTTCGAGACGGGATTCTCAATGCTTGCATAGATCAAGTGGCCATTTGTGAACCATACCTCCCTTACTGATTTACCAGGAAATTTGGGTGCCTCCAACAAACTGTGCTTCTTCTTGTTGTTCAGTTAAGGGGGAATCACATCTCATAATTCTTCTCCAGTTATGGATTATTATGATGTGTGAAGGTGCTGCAATGGAGGTTATCATCCCCAATACTACGGGATCCACTTTTTTGTCGTTTGGAATATGGCCAACTATAGGTGGGTTGTTACCCTGATGGGTACTGGGAAGACCGGTTCAGCTGGACCAGAAGACTCTAAAAACTCTTCACCCCTTCCCAACCCCAATAAGCATGCCATAAATTCCTTCTTCTATGATTAGTATGATGGCTACATCTCCTATTTCTACCCCTATAGTGGCTACGATGGCTATGCCATCTATTCCTGCCATTGAGATAAGGAGATGCTCGATTAACCACTAGAAGAGTCTGGAAGGGGATTCATCGGTGAATCCTATATCAATGGGGAGTGATTCAGACTTATCCACTCACATAGAGTTTTCCCATGACACTAATTAGGTTTTCCCCAGCAAATTATCATCGGACACCCTGGAATTCGCGGCTAGTCCTCCGCGTCTGGCTCCAGCGGTTGAACCATCTGAGGGTAAGGAGAGCCCCCCCATCTTGGTTGGACTATCTTAGCTACCTTTGCACTAATTTGATAACACTTCTTATCTATATACACATTGTGGTAGGGGAGGATCAAGGTACTGGTGTCATGGGGAGGCATCAAGTAGTGCAAAAACAGGCATGTCATTAGTTATGTCCCCTTGTTGCAGAAACACCTCTGGCTAGCTTTACTAACAAGACTGAAAAATTATGGGGGTTATTCACTGAGATAGGATTAGTGGATTTGATTATCATCACTTACATCTTCTCATCTACCAGATCATCATACCCCACGAAGATGATTCTTTTTTTGAAGATAAACTTTTCAAATTCAATTCTTCCCATCATCAGGTGATGACCTTCTGAGATGTTTTGAAAGAACATCATTACCTAACAGTCGAAGAGGTGAAGGATCACAATTTGGTAATCACCTAGAAGGAAGATATACATGATTATGAGGCCCATGTAGCAACGTTGAAGTCTCAAATGGCCTCTTTGTATGTCAATTATGAAGCAATCCAGAAGAAAGGGTGGGACCTTAAAGTTGTTATGGAATGTGTGCGCCCAACAATCATGGCTGAAGCTGATGAGAGAGCGTCTTTAGAACAAACTCTGGATGGACCACAATAGTCACTTTCTATTTCTCTAGAAAGGGTGAGTCGGGCCTTATTTTAACCTTCCCAAAATCATTATGTGTACTCATATTTATTTTGATACTATATAGAGACTCTGAAATAGGGATGTTCCTCCATTTTTGTTAAACTCAATGAGACTAATTTTCCTTCAAATAATTCATATTTGTCTTTTCCTATCATGTAAATTGATCATAATTAATCATATAAACATAATTTCGATCAAGTATTAAATTTAAACCATGATTTAAAACTATAAAATTGAAATAATCGAATTGGTCTCTAATTGTTTCATGAGTCACGGGACTCAACGAGCATAGTTCGACTATTTCTGAAGTTTTATAGAAAACCTCCCAAACTTTTTCTTCATTTTCAATTTTACTCAAAATTTTCCC